>CM070711.1:57308304-57908304 GCA_036346275.1 Otatea glauca
GCCGCGTCGGCTCCGTTTATCTTTTCCCAATCGGTTTCTGGTAGATTGATTCGAAAGATATCCCCAGAGCCTACCACCTTAGAAACCGAGGTCACGCAGGTAGTAACATACCGAGCCGTTTATCCGTGAGAACCTCAAACTAGGCATAATCGGCGATCAATATAATCGAATGTCGGCGGCAAGGCAAAATTGGCAGCAGAGCTTGCACTCAGGCGGGATCACGATTATGACCGACATTATCAAGGGCTGCTATGCGGTGGCGATAATGCTAAGCTGGGCGATCAAATCTCTGCGTTTTAAGGGATCAATTGACATACAACCAAAGGAAAGTTATCGGCTATAGAAAGCCATGCAGTTACATAGATCGTATGCCCTATCCTCATAATTTTAGAGTCCGGACTTAGCCAAATTCTCGGGATGACTCGATCCACAACCTTGGAGCATGTTGGGCGCTTTATCGCACAATCACGGTGAAGCGACCAGATCAAGCGGTTTGAAAATTAAATTTGTTTCGTTGTCTTTATCTGGGCAGCATTTACTTAGTTCCTTGTTTGCCTCAAATTCGGTCCATTTATGGAGCGATTTGGAAACCGATTCCATGAATATTTCTTTTGAGTGATCTGGAGCTTAGAATTTGATTTGAGTTCATTACGCGAAGTTTGGGAATCGGTGACGAGTTACATCAAAGGTTTAGAAATCGAGGAATCGGTGTTTTAGCGTTACGTTACGACAATCAACTTCGCCGATTTAGCATTTCAGGTGCGATCCCCCTCTTAGGGAGAAATTCGGTGGGCAGGAGTTCACCGACCTTAGCCATTTATTGCATCGCGTATCGGCTCAAGAAAGCCGATTCATTGACAAAGAAAAGGATAAGGCTAAGGTCAATATGGTTGAATGTTGTCCTAGTGATTCGTCGGAAGACGAGGAAGCAGAAATAAACATAGCCGAATGGGTAAAAGGATCCAAAAAATCTTTAGTCTGCTCTTGGCTTAAGCCGACTAGGAATAAGTTGGAGGTCAAATACTCTTTCGATGTTTCCAAGTGCAATCGATTTTGATTTACTTACGCAGAAAAGATAATCACGATTGGGAGGGACATGTGCTACCGTCGCTTTGATGAGATCAAAAAGCGCAGGTATTACAAGTGGCATCATTCTTATTCACATAACACTAATGGCGCAATATCTTGATCAGCAGATCCGATGCTGTGAAGATGGTGGGTTGAGATTCGTAGATGAGCCGACCATGCGGTGGATGTTGATCCGTTTCCTATCAATGTGGTACATTGCTCGGCTAAAGAAAAGAGCCGATGCAAGGCAGCGAAAAGGATCGACAAGTCGGCGTACAATCAAGCTCGGACGGCGGCGGACATTGAAAATTACCATCGGTTCCTTACAAATAGAAGGCGATCGAAGGGAAAAATTCAAGGACAATCAAGCCCAAGGGAATCCCGGTGGGTAAATGGTATAAGCGAGAGAAATCTCCATCTAGGCGGCCCGAAAAGGTTTGGCCCAGCGTTCTCACAATTAATGGAAGTATGAAAGGATGAGCGATCGACCACGATCTCATACCGCCGGTCGGATAATTTGTACCGTCTGGAGAGCGTGGAGAGGCACATAGAAGGTGTCCCTTTTGGCAATTTCTTTGGGAGAGAAGAGTAGCGTTACCATCACCATATACATGCCCGATGGAGCATTACCCTCGAGGCGATTGGCCAATGCAATCGGCTAGAGATAAACTATCTGGAGCGATCGGAGAGCAAAGCAAGTCGCGAGAGGCGATCCATGAAGATTATCTAGCCGGATCAAGAACAAAGCCAAGCCAAGACACACAAGACCCGTTCTAACCGGAAGACTTGGCTGATCGAATCAGCAGTGGAACCTAAACCCGGTGGTGCCCATCGGGCTGAGCAAATCCACAACGACAGCAACCCGAGACTAAGGGCGCGAAATTCGTGAAGCCGATCTTTGAGAAGAAAGAGGCAAGTATTTAATGAACCGTCCAATGAAATGTGTCAGAAAGAGTGGAAAGAAAGAGCAAGCCAAAGAAGATTTGAATCGGTGATGATTTGGATTCTCCATGATTGAGATGACCGCCTCCATGGATGTCAACATGGTGTTCACATTGCGGTTGAGTTCAAAGTCGAGCCCAGATCGGCCAAAGAGCGATTACTCGATTGTACTCGGTCTGAGCGCCATCTTTGAAACCAAAGGCGATCACGGCATACGAAACCTTTGTACCTAAAGGGTATATAAATGGCAAGCCGATATCAAGGATCTTTGGTAGACGGGCGCCACGGTGAATCTAATGCCATACACAACATGTAAAAAGCGGGTAAGTCGCGAAGACTTAATCAAAACTAACATGGTTACGAATGACTTCACAGGCGACCCTCTGAAGCAAAAGGTGTCATAGTCCACGAAGCGGTATCGGTAGCAAGACCTTGCGGCGGCGTTCTTTATAATTGATGCCAAAAACTACGATGTCTTTGCTTTCGGGCGGGATTGGATTCATGCAAGCTGCTTGTATCCATCGACCATGCATCAGCGCTCGTTCAATGGAGCGGAGAAGAAGTCGAGGTTATTCTGGCCGATACATCAGCCCATATTGCCATGGCTAGCTCCGTCTTGAATTGGCAACGAAGAAAATTGGTGTATATCGGGTAAGCGGCTGGACATTGCGATTTCATATCGTGAAGTAAATGCGGACTTATGCGATCGATGTCAAGCACGGTACCTTTGATCAGGCGAGCGAGTGTTCTTGCCGATGGGGACAAGAAAAGCATTGAAGCGCTACTGAGGACAAAATGCAAAGCTATCGGCAAACAGCGGATAGCCACGAAGCCATAGAAGACTTTGAAGAAATAGAAAAGTTGGGGCAAGGATTCACGTCTACCGATTTGCTTGAAGAAGTCGATATAGGTGGCGGTGATAGAAAAGACCAACTTTTATCGGTTACAAACTTAGATGTAAAATACAAAGAAGAGCTAATAAAAATACTTAGAAATTATAAAGATTGTTTAGCTTAGAGTATCATGAAATGCGGATTAAGCCGTCAAGCGGTGGAACATCGGCTACCTATAAAATCGGACTATCGGCCGTTCAAGCAGTATCTAGGCGTTTTAATCCGACCTTGTACCAAGTCATAAAGAGAGAGATAGAGCGATTGTTGGAAGCAAAGTTTATCGGGCCTTGCCGATCTGTGAATGGGTTTCCAACATCGTTCGATAATGAAAAAAATGGAAAACTTTGAGTGTGCGTTGACTTGAGAGATTTGAACAAAGCGGCGCCAAAGGCGAATACCCTATGCCAATAGCCGATATGCTCATCGATCTTGCATCGGAAACAAGATCATAAGCTTTACGGATGGTAATCAGAGTATAACCGGATACTCATGGCGAAGCCGATATACCAAAACGACCTTGGATGTCGGTGCAATAGGGTTATTCAGTGGTATAATGACTTTCGGCGAAAAGCGAGAACAGCGTATCGGCGAGCAATGAATCGATCTTTCACGACTTAATCGGCCACATTGTGAAATTTATATTGATGATGTAGTGGTAAAATCTGCGAAGATTTCCAACATCGGCGATTTAGAGAGGTGTTTAAAAACATAAGGTCGCGCGGTTTGAAGATGAATCCTTACAAGTGCGCGTTTGGCGTATCGGCTGGGCAATTCTTAGGCTTTATGGTACATGAAAGAGGAATCGAAGTTAACCAAACAAGGGTCAAGTCCATAGCCAATACTAAGCCACCAACATGTAAGCGAGTTACAAAGTTGATCGGCAAAATCAACTACCTCAGTCGGTTCATCTCGAACCTCTCGGGTAGGATTAGTGCTTTTACCCCATTCTTGAAGTTGAAAGACAATGAAGAATTTATATGGGGCCGATCGTGAGCATTTGTGAAGTAAAAGATATTTATCAACCCTCCAGTCTTGTTTGCACCTAGAAAGGTATTCCTTCAGTTATGTCTCATTTGAAGAAGATACTATTGGAGCTGTTTTGGCACAAGAAGTACATGGTAAAGAGAGGGTTATCTTTTATTTAAGCCGGCGGTTGCTAGACGCGGAAGTCAGGTACCCTCCTATCGAAAAACTATGCTTATCATTGTATTTCTCATGCACAAAGCTAAGGCACTACATACTAGCATCGGCTTGTAAAGTCATCTGCAAAACCGATGTTATAAAATATATATTGTCAGCTCCAATTTTGCGAGGTCGACTTGGAAAATGGGCTTACGCCTTGGTCGAGTTCGACTTATCATATGAATCGGCCAAAGCAGTCAAAGGGCAAGTCTTAGCCAATTTTATAACAGGACATGACACAGCGGCAAACTTAGTCTTGGTCGCACCATGGCAATTGTTCTTTGATGGATCAGTATGCGAGGAAGGATATGGTATTGGTATTGTACTCACGTCACCTAAAGGACGTAGCTTTGAATTTGCATTCCGGTTAAATAGCCGATGTTCAAACAACGGGCAGATCTGAAGCATTACTCAAAACTTCTGTTGTTGGAAAATATTGGAGTGAGTCTTTGTTGAGGCATATGGTGATTCATTATTAGTGAGTACGACAAATAAAGGAGAATATCGATTAATCGAGATGAAGTACTAGCGAAATACTTAGAACAATGCTTAGAAATGATAGGCTCTTTTACATCATTTTCTATGGCCATGTTCCTCGAGAATTGAGCGATAGAGCTAATGCTTTGGCCCAACAAGCATCGAGTTATAAAAATGTTAGTGAAAGTCGAAAGCTGGCGGTAGATAAAGCAATAATGTGCCTGGATATTGCGATTGGAGGACGCAAATAAAAAACTATCTAGTCGATCCATCTAAGTAAGCGGAGCGAAGGATCGGCAACAAGCATTGAAATCGTTATCATGGGCGATATCTTGTATTATCGGACTATGGAAGGCTTGTTGCTAAGATGTCTTGAGGCGAAGAAGCCCGAGTGGCGATGGGTGAAGTGCATGAAGAATTTGTAGTTCTCATCAATCGACACATAAAATGAAATGGATGCTTAAGCGGACGGGTTATTTTTATTAACGATGCTAGAAGGATTGCTTCAAATATTACAAAGGATGTCGGACATGTCAAAAGTTTGTAGCGTCTGGCTAGCACCGCATCGGCTTTGCATCAATTATCAAACCTTGGCCATTCGGAGGTTGGGGAATAGATATAATCGGCCAAATATTTCTGCTTGAGTAAAGGCCATAAGTTTGTTTTGGCATAACCGATTATTTTCAAAATGGGTTGAAGCTATACGCTTAAAAGGTGACTAGCGTTGAGGCGATTAGTTTTGTCAATGAACATATCGTCCATCGGTTTGGAATACCACAAACAATCACGACCAGATCAAGTGCGGTATTCATGTCTACTTGAGTTTCAAGGTTATACAGCGAGTCTAGGGATCAAATTGTTAAACTCTTCGTCGTATTACGCTCGGGCTAATGGATAGGCGAGTCTTCTAATAAAACACTTATTAAGTTGATCAAAGAAAGATTGATGAAAAGCGAAATTGGCACTCAACACTATCAGTCACTTTGTGGGCCTATCGGCTATCTTATCGCAGGCGACAAAGCTTTCACCTTACGGTTGGTGTATGGGCGAGAAGCGTTCTACAGAGAGATCAACATTGAGTCGTCTGAATAGCGGACAAAATGGTTTGTTGGCTCAAGATTACAATGACTTAATGATAGACAACTTGGGCGAGTTAAGCGAGTTCGTTTGTCTACACTTGATCGGCTTAAGAAGAACAAGATCGAGTAGCGGCGTACAATAAAAGGTCATGCCTAAATCTTTCGATCAAGCCGATTTAGTGTGAAAACTATCTTGCTGTTGGTTCTAAGGATAACCGATTTGGAAAATGGTAGCCTACGTGGGAAGGGCCATATAAAATTAATTGGCTAGTCGGTGGAAACTCGTACTTCTGGAAGCTATTTGGAAGGGCATGTCTTGCCTAAGGCAATTAATGGAAAGTACCTAAAAAATACTATCTAGCGTTTGGATCGGAGCCTAGCAGACTAAAATCTTATTGAGCGGGATTAACACGATCTTTGTTAATCAGCGAAAGGATTGCAAACTCAAGATATAAGCAAAATAAAATCGGTTAAGCAGTGGATTGTACACATAACAAAATTACGAGCATTCATAAGATTGAAGTTTTGAAGCGACCAATTAAGTTTTACATCCGAACACAGGAGTCGTGCTCCTAAAGCGGCGATGCTCGGCCGCTTTGGCGATTGTTTCTTATGCTTCATCCAGTGCATAGTCTTCATTTGCCTTGCACAGGATAAGTACAAGTTTGTATTGTTCTTTAAAGCCGCCACGGTGATGCTATTTCTACCCTCTGTTCCTTAGCGGCCGATGATGTTTTCTCAAAAGAATCTTGGCTCTCGGTGATAAGCTTCATTGTCTTTGTGAGTTCATCTTCAAGAAATTTCTTAGTGACTTCTAACTTTTGAAGAGAAGTTTTGTTAGCCGGAGACTCCATGGTCACGTCAAACTTTTCTTTTGCCTTAGTCTCTGCAATCATTTTGTCAAGTTCTACGAGTCGGCTTCTTGGCTGCTCTCTTTTCTTCCTTTCTTGACCGCCTCCACGAGCCTTCTTAGCATCAAATGACATACTTCAAGCAATGCGACCATGGCTTACGGCGGTAGTTCGGTTTATTGCGACCATAGCATCTCGAATCGGTGATTATTATTGGGATCTCGATTGAGGCCTTGACACCAAATCAAAGAGCACATTGAGCGATCTTGCATTCGAGGCCGATGAGACAACGGCCGATCGTTTTTGAAACGCAATGATGTTACGGATTGCGGAGATATAATCATCGGTGCAAAGATCTACGGATCATCAAGTCGATAAGTTGAAGCCAAGGATGTTGGATGGATCGAAGTCTGGGGACGGCGGGAGTTGTTAGTCTTGGCATCGGTGAGAGGCAATGGCTCTTTGGCGATATATTTAACAAGCTTGCGGGATATACGCCACTTGTGCCGTCTGGCGGTGGAAAAAGAATGTAATAAGACCAATGATCTAAATCTAGACCGATGGGTTTGAATCGAGATTTGTATTTGTAGATACGGCGATGGCCGATTCGTGAGGTGAACTCTCGCCACTTTGTTCCTGTGGTTTGGAGTATTTCTTCTTGGCAGAGACTTTGGTGGACTTCGGCTTCTTCTTTTCTACATATTCATCGGCTGAAAGTCAGTTAACGAAACAATAAAAAAGAATAAAGGTTGATTGAGTATAACTTACTTGGTTGCTGTTGCTTTTCTAAGTCCGACAATGATGGGCTTTGAATGCCCAAGGAACCAGAGGTATAGCCAGTCAGTGCAGTTGCCTTGTGCGGTCGTTTTCCTTTGCTTACTGCAGGAACTTCGATCGGCTTTTTGCCCTCAGATTTAGTCTGCAAAGAAGAAGAATGTAAAGCCGATGAGATAAGCTCAGATGGGATATAATGAGGAAAAGTTAAATCGACTAATACCTCGCTAGCAATATTTACAAGACTCGTATTATTGTATCTGGAGCTCGATTCGTCACTTGAATCATTATCCAAAGATAACATCGGCTCGGGAACATCTGGGAAGAGGGCATCGATAATAGCCGATGGAGTACGATCAAGGAGAAGTGCGTCAGCAATTGAAGACCACCATGAAGTAAATCGGCTAGATCGACGACTGTTCAGAATAAAGTGTGGCAAAGATTTGATCTGCAAATCATCGGCTATCTCCAAAACCATGTTGGCTGCAGCTAAGGATCGCACTCTAGTCCTAGGCTGAACCAGGTCAAGAAGTGGAAGGCTGGGGATCACTTGGCCGAAACCCAATTGTCTAGCAAAAATGGAAGGATGGTAAAATTCATAAGAAGGCTGAAAGGTACGATTCCTTGTATTGAAGCCGACATGAAAGATACCAGGAGAAATGAAAATTTTGATGAAATTCAAAGTCGATTCAGGCATTTCAGAGCTGTCAGAATCCAAGTGAAGAAATGATGGCCATTCAAAATCGGCTGCATTAGTATAACTGAAAAAGCCTTGTTGATTAAAGTCATTACTATCCAAGTTCAAGAAGAAAGATAAGTATTTTTTCAGGCCGACTGGAGAAATCTTCTTACTGCCAGAACACATGATGTATCTCTCGCCATAAGATCGGTGGCTCACGATTACAGTCTTGCATTTTACGGTGTATCTTGCGAGAATCTTGAATCTTGAAAGGTCGGTTTGAAAGATCGGCTAAATAAGCGATCTGACAAATTTGGATAAACCAGAGAGGACCGCCTACATTGCCGACGCAAAATTTGGCAAACTCAGTAAAAAGCCGACTCCTAATTACATGCATCATTTGACAAAGCTGCTCCAGGAACATCTTTCCCAATGCTAGCCAACGGCCCTCTACTGTCGCTCTGCCATTAGTGATACACTTGTGTTGGTCCTAAAGCACCACAGAACAAGAATCGGTCTAACCATAAGTTGAGCGACATGTTCTTCATCGATACCAGCCCGTTCACTTTATTATTGTTATTAATGTACTTACATGACCTTCTCCTTTAGATTGAATAAGCTTGTATTTGGTTTGCCACTAAAAGCGATATTTGTTCACCATCGGCCTCGGACAACACAATTGGGCTATGTCCATGAGAGTCGGGCCGATGGGACGATCTTGAAACAAGAAGGCATTGAAGGTCTCAGACCGAAATAACAGTAGCCGTGGCCACTAAGGGCTCATTGGCTTGGATCGGCTAAAGAGAGAATACACTCGGCTATACCCATTTTCCCATTCTCCTCTTTTTGAGCAGCCACGGATATACAAGATCTCCATCCCTTAGCGTGTTGGCCATGCCACAAGCTCTTATCCCAGCTCTCTATGTTGAATCACGATGGCGATAAAGGAAGGCGGGAATATCTTGGCTAATTCTTGTCTTTGGCGTCTAGGTTTCCTATCGGACCAGAAAATCTGATCTTCTTGTTAGGGATCGGAATGAGTACGACTCGCGTCCATTTCGGCCGATCTTAGCAAGCCGATTGGAGAAGATGTATGCAAGCCGACCGATGGAAGCGAGCAATGGATAAACATAAGCCGATTATCCGAGTTGAGAGCTTGTGCGCGTGAAATGGCCAGAGTGGGGGCGCATTTTATAGCATGGTGAAATTTGAAGCGGCGAAGCGAATCCCAAGGGCGGGAGCGATTAAGCGCACTAGCGCATGTCGAGAGAAATGCGGCGCTAATAAAGCAGCAGTTAATAGGTGAAGATCAAGCGTTAGCCGATTGCACAAGCCGATAATTGTGATTTTTGACAGATGACAAGTCATCTCTCGAAAATGGGGGGCATATGTTTGCACCAAAATTCGGCAAGTTAATCCAAATCAGGCAAATGCAATTTAAAATACGGAAACTAACGGAGGTTTGGAAAGAATCCGAGATGTTTGGTAAAACTGTAAGATTTTTAGGGAAACAACCTCTCAAGATAAGGCCGATACGGATATGGACTTTAAAGCGTGTTGGAGTAGGACACGATCGGCCAAAGGGTATAAAAGAAGAGCCAAAGCAGGCTGCAAAAGAACAACACAATACACAATCAATTAGCCTTTACTTCTCTTTCCTGTCAACTAGGAGTAGTTCTTGTAATTTAGCCTCTGTAATCGATTTTGATCAATAAAGTTGCGCATCGCCGATTGTTGATCTTCGTCAATTACACCCCAGGTTCGATTTATTCTGATTTTTGCGCATCGCCTTCTTCAGAATCGATCTGCCTTTATCCTCTGATTAGCCTTAATCGGCTAGTTAGATTTATCCTGATACTTTGATCTTGATCGGCTTCAAGCTGATTGAGTTTAAGCCGATTGATCTTGATGATCGGCTTGGAGTGAATTTTATTGTTTTTACCTTGTCGATTCTGAGTTAAATCGGTAGCGCGCTCTGAACAGTGTTAAATGCGGTGTCTTGTTATCGAAACCCTACATCAAATTTTTGACGCCAACAGTTTGTAACCCAAATCAGTTCTACCATGTAGGTCCTCCGAATTCAAAATAATTCTACATGGGTAGGCCCATCGAATTCAAACCAAGTCCACCTATCGTGGTAGTGGATGTTTGTCTAACATTCCTAAATAAACATTCGGTTGTTGCTGTAATTTCATAATGCTCTGAACATGTAAATCTTTTACAGATTCCAATTGTTATATTGTCTCCCCGTTACTTGCTTGATAGGGGAAAACGCATGGGGAACACAATGTAATCACCAGTCTGTTCTTTTTTCCACAGAATACGCAGAAGGGCTACTTATAATTGCATTAAAGAAGAATAATTAGTTTTACAACCATGTCCTAAGTACATCTCGGACAAGAACAGCAGACAACAATCAAAACTACAGTTGTTAAAGAGCACGGACTCGATGGCTCTATGTAACTAAACTAGCGCACCAAATAACTAACAACAGATGGACAACGAATATAACAGTCACTGTTCACTGTCTGACAACAACTGTAGGCTGTAGGTGTCTTGCGTCTGCCGACTTCGCAACTCAGTTTCCTCTTTGACCATGCCAGTAGGTTATGAAAATTTGGCTGTACTTTTACTTTAAAAAAAAAAGAAAATTTGGCTGTACTCTGTCAAACGACACACAAGTATTCCTATGCTTCCACCATAGACACCAGGTCAAGACGATGATTGTTTTAGCACCTTTCATCCTTTGTCCAACCACTGACGAGTTGCCGAATAAAACCATTCATTGAGGTTCTCTGAAGCCTGGGGTGCGATGTGCTGCGGGGCAACTGATGAAAATAGATTTCCTTGAACCAAATCTGTGTAGTCAAGACGCACCCAACTAGGAAGTGAGAAATCATTTCAGGCTCTTGAAACCCAGGCACGCAACTAACTCTAATTGGATGTGGCAGTCCATGGCTTCCGAGTTCAGAGCCTATCGGACATCCAACATCTATTTAGGATTGCTAAACATACAAACTTCTTGCACTTTAGTGGCGCCCAGCACTCCCAGATCGGCCACTTATTCTGTTGAACAATGGAAGAAAGCTAATTAGAGAGATTTGGATGTGTACTGTCCAGAGGATGTTCACTTCCATACAACCTGATCTTCCGGCTGTCGGATCAACTGTACTTCAGCAAGTATTTCCCATAGGTTTAAAAATTCTATAATAAATTGTACTGAGAGGACTCCCTTGATATCTTTTGTCCATGCTTCATTGTCCAATGCCTGCATAACTGTTCGCTTACTCTTGATTCTTGTGGGGACTGTTGCATGGAGCACTTAGCTAGTTAATAAATTCCCTTACAATGCAACCAACAGTCATTCCACTGTAGGATATCTAGTCCATCGTCTAAGAAGAACATTGATATGATGCAGCTTTTCATGGGGACTTTAAATTCTCTCCACGGCTTATAATCACTGATCTTAGCTTACCATAAAGGCAGTGCCTCAACTTCACAGAATGGAGAATTTAATAATAAGAAAAGGCTGAGCAAAAACTTCAATACAGTTAAATCTCTGTATCCATTGCAATCAACAATGCAACACCTTTCATACAACGATTCATGTCAAGAAGCATTGTTATGCCAAATTTGGTGAAAAATGAAAATTATATCGAGGTGACAGGAACAGATATTCATTTATGTGAGCAGCATGTTAATACACTTCTTCATACCAGTCAACATTTTTTTCCCTAAAAACATACTAATTGACATCTTTTAGCATAACTGCTTGAAGTGCAAGGTACTAGCTAAGCACCCTTGCTATTTGCTAAAGCCCCGAATTATCTACTGATTCAATGGATAATCCAGATCAGAGGAGAGCAATCTGAAGTGAATACACGAGGTAAGCGCTCAGCTCCACCCCTAAACTCGCGCATTGCGTACATGCCCGTGTCAGTAATGTAGAACTTGCTAACCTTCAACACCACGGATAAGTCGAAGCTAGTATCATCCAAGTAATAGATGATGCCCTCTTGCAATCCATTGAACTGAGATACCGCAAATACCCTAGAGCAGCCTCGACAAAGGAGGAGCGCCCGACCATGCAGTTCACAAAGCTCCACCCAGGAAGCTTGAGAGCCTCCCTGGGGCAATGTCTCAAGCTTCATCTCAAAGACCCTGCACATCCACGTGAGCCGCCCCTCGCGTCCAGCAGAGTACATCTGCAGCACCATTAGCAGCTTGCCTCGGGACTCCACCAGGTAGCGGCAAACCGAAGATAACTTGGGCTGGTTGAGGTGATCGGGCCTGTAATCAACGCGCTTCTGGAGCTGGTAGGAGTTCCAGGACATCCCCAGTGGGGCGTGCCGGTCGCCTTGGGGCGTGTACACCAGGACATCCTCTGCGTTGGTGAGGACATGGAAGCCCTGCTTCGCCCCGCTCTTGTCATAGATGATGTCCTCGAGCCCATCCGCTACATGGTGGTAAGCGAGCCAGTGCCCTTCCATCCCTGGCCGCCAGAAGGCGATGTTGGAAGCGCTGGAGACATGCGCGGCGGCGAGGCAGTCCTCCGCGGTGGGCGCGGCCGAGAAGGTGACACTGCGGATGACCATATGGTGCTCGCAGGTGGTGGTGGTCTCGTACATGTTGGGTTGAACAAACCTGAGCCTGATCCAGTCCGGGAGGGGAACCCTCACGCCGGACAGTAAAGAGAGATAAGATAGACAACGAGGATTTTGGACAATAGAATCTGTGATGATCAACCAAGCATGGGAAAGAGATTGGAGTAGAGAACAAGCAACAAGGGGAAGAAGTTCAGAAGAGATTTGGGAATCCACATTACTACTAGTATAGTCATGTCTAACGCTACGACGGCGATGACACCCGCTTATCAATTAAATGAGAAGATAAGTATGAATACAACACTTAATAATAAAGAAATTTAGAATTTTAAATGAATTTAGAAAGAAAAACGGAACTAAATGGAGGTCGAATAGGCGCGGGCTCCCAAAGATTTTAAATCAAGAAAGAGAAAGAAAAAGAATTTTACGATTTTAGATTTTTGCGAGCTTCTACAAAAAGCACAGCGTGCTCTCAGGGCTTAGCTAGCGCAAGGAGGAAGGTTAGGGGTGGCGGTCGGTCGCGATGGGTCGGCAGCAGTGCGGCGAGATCGCCCGCCGGCGCTGAGGGAGGAGTCACGGTGCGGTGAATTTGGCGGGAAAGATGCGGTGATGGCTTGGTTACCTCCAAAATCCGCGATCTTTAAGAGGGATCACTTGGGGATTTACGCAATGCGATGGGGTGGAGGAGAGCTCGCTGGCTTTATAGCCCGAAACAAGCATATTCTGAAACCATAATTTGGGATCAAATCAGTTGGGAGGAAATTTTGGCAATAGAGCACGAAATTTGGGAATTAACACCATAGATGGAAAGAGGAGATTTGGTGCGGGATTGATGGAGCTTTGGAGCTTCTTTCTTGCTTTAATGGAGGGAGGAAGAGAAGAAGCTTCTACGGTTTGAAGTGCGACTAGAAGAAGCTACACGTGAGTTGCCTTCATTTTTAAAATATAGAAGGATTTTTGAAAAGATAGCACATTAGGTTAAAAATTCTAGAAAAATTCTCAAAAAACTTTCGATTATTTTGTACTTAATAAAATTATTTTCAAAAAATTTAAATTATAAATTTGTCGAGGCATGCCTTGCATGTAGTCGTGACCAACAACCTCGCCAAGCGTCGGCAAAGCCAGCGATGGCGGCCGTGGAGCCATTGCGGACTGCGTTCTCCGTATGCCGCCCCATCTCCGGTTTCCTTTTCCCAGCACGTAATGTATGGTCCTTTCCTTTTCCAGGACGTTTGTTTCCTTTTCCTTGATTCCAAGACGTTTGTTTCCTTTTCCTTGTTGATCTTTGGAGGTGAGGAAGGTCTGCATTGTGGAGCCATAGGGATGATTTGAAAAATATGGAAAAATAAATGGCGCTCATGACCATTGGTTCCATGAGAAAAAATTAAAAAATTAAGCGACACTCACGGATAGTTGGTTCCTTAGATAAAAATAAAAACAAAAATTCAGCGCTCTCCGTGCGCTGAAATTAGGCTCTATGGGGCTAGATCCGTAAAAAAAGTTTCGAGAAGGGTTATATTCGGAAAAAAATACGATCACAATGTCAGGACAATAAAAAATTCAAGTCTTGTTTCCTTGCATGCGGATCCTCCCTGTTTATTTCCTTGTTTGATTCACCATCTTTCCAAATATGTAGTACGTACAATTTTGGCCAGTAAAAAATTCAAGTCTAGTTTCCTTGCATGCGGATCCTCCTTATTTATTTCCTTGTTTGATTCGCTCTCCTTCCAAATATGTAGGTGGGGAGAGTGCATTTGTGGGCCACATGGATGATTAGACACATTAAATAATGGCCATCGGATGTGGGTGAGTAAAGCGAGAAAGATCTCGAGACGTTCATTTTGATGAATGCAAGTTTTGGGGACGTTTTGCTGGGTGCACGAACATTGGGCCATCTCTAATGAGGTGCATTATTTAGGGTGGACGTAGGAAAAATTGCTTAGGTGCATTATAAAGGGGTATAGATTCTGCTTCCCTCAGTCCTTCGGACAGGAATTTATACTTCCTATCCGAAATCTTTTAAAAGTGGGACCAGTAACACCTTAGGCTAATCAAAACACAACGCAACACTGCAATACCCTGCAAACACTACACATAGGGATGAAAACAGTCGGAAACGGTCGGAAAACACTGAAACCATTTTTGTTTTCATATTTTCCTCGGAAGCGATACGGAATCGATAACTACGGAGCGAAAGCGGCATCGGTAATTGAAATATCGGAAATGAAAATTCGATACAAAATATATATCGGTAACGATCGGAATCCGAAAAAAGAGATCGGTAACATCGTAATGACATGTACCACCAATTGACTTCAAAAAATTCACACAAATCATACATCCACATAGAAATTAGTAATAAATAAATATTCACAAATTTATGACGAATATACATTACCAATGTAAATGTATACAATAGTATAACTAGTCTAATAGATCAATATCTCATAACGCATAACCGCATAAGCATTAAGCAACATCACATAGCACTTACATACAGGCATACATTAAAGGCTTAAAGCATTAAGAAACAGATTCACATAGCACTTACATACAGTCATATATTAAAGCATTAAACAACAGATTCACATAGAACTTAAAAGCAATACCTCACAAGCATTTACAGTTGACGATATCACACATTCCAATGATTCCATACAGGCATAGATATCATAAGATAGTCTCCACACGAGTCTTTACATCACATAGCATAAGATAGTCTCAATATCTCATATCAAATAATACATCATAGTTCAATAGTTCATAGTTCACAATTCATACATGAGAAGAAAAAACCAGTACAAGACAAAATACATCATCATAGTCATAGATTCATATAGTTTCAGTTTCTTCCTTCAATATCACCAAACAGCAACCAACTTACAACTGGACCTCAGGTCCATCTTCATCATCATCTAGATCTTCATCCTGCAGATTTTTTTTAGAGCAATATGTAGTTAAACTGTAGCTAATATTTTTGCACAAATGAGAATAGGAAATGAAGAGAAATTAACTTGAAGACAAAGATTAATAACAATAGCCTCAAGATCGTCCAGATCACAAACCATGGAAGGAACACTCTTATAACACAGGAATATAAAGATCCATCGATGCATTAGTAAAGAGTAATGACTAATAAAATTTTAAACAAGTATAAGTTCGGACTATAACCTTTTCTTG
This sequence comes from Otatea glauca, assembly GCA_036346275.1. Classification (NCBI taxonomy): domain Eukaryota; kingdom Viridiplantae; phylum Streptophyta; class Magnoliopsida; order Poales; family Poaceae; genus Otatea; species Otatea glauca. The sequence goes on from CM070711.1 coordinate 57,324,034, forward strand.
CTCAGGCTATCAATCCTTGGTGCAAACAAGTGCTTCTACCATGCTAGGGTCAAGGTGAGTACGATATGGATCAAGTACACGGCCACCAAAGACACTAAGCGATTGAAGCTCTCGTTGACACTTGCATAGCCAAGACATCACGAGCTAGCTGACACATGATAGGATATTCATCTTTGTGGACTTTACACCATGCTAATATGTCAAATGTGTGCTGATTACCTTTAGCAACCTTTAACAATGGGTCTGCCAAGTATTTCTCTAAGTCACTTGTGTCAATACAATCATCATCTCCTTGTGCATCAAATATGAAGCTATCAAGTTCATCATCTACACTATTCAAAAACATATCAACTGCTGATGCTGACTCAAGTGCGGTTGCTGAAGTTGAGGGTGCGTTGGAAGCATAGCATTGATACATCTTCTTCATAACATCATTAAATTTATCAAGTTCAGCTTGATAGGAATATGGGTACAACTTCTTCAAGTAAAATTCTACAATTTTCCTTTTGTACCTAGGATCAAGGACACTAGCCACAGCAAGAGAAATATTGGACTTCTTCCAGTACTTGTCAAACTTTACCATCATAGTGTTTGCCATCTTATAAATAGTGGGATCACTACTATGGCACCAATCAGTAAGCAACAACTTAATCTCACAAAACCTCTAAAAATAAGTTGGCGATTGGATACAATGTACGAGAAAATAGCTCATCAAATCAAAGAACTTTCTCAAGCATGGTAAAAGAGACTTTGCCATATCCCATTCTCAGAAAGGAAGGTGAAATTTTCTCATACTGCGGCGTTCATATGACACAAACCTCTCAAAGGCGGGCTGTAATATAAGGCATCCCTCAACATGGCATACGTTGAGTTCCACCTAGTAGGAACATCAAGTGACACCCCAACCTTTGTGTCCATATCACATTGAGAGCACACTTTTGGAACTCCTCCCACTGCAATGGAGACCCCTTGACAGCTAGCACAAATGCTCTAATATTCGAATAGATGATGCTATCACACTCATACCATATTTAGCAACCAAGTTTAAAATATGATTAGCACATCTAATATAAAAAAGACCATCAGATTAAAGGATGTGCTTCTTGAGCTCTAGAATGACATCCTTGACAAGAACTTCATTTGCGTGACATTGTCTAGAGTCAAAGAGAACATTTTCTTCTCTATGAACCATTTCAACAAACATGAACTGAGGGTAAGAGACATATTCTCACCGGTGTGCCGACCAGGAACATGAAAGAAATTGATAATTCACTTCTGCATTTGCCATTCATCATCTACCCAATGTACGGTGACACACATGTACCCTTTATTCTGATTTAATGTCCACATATCCATAGTAGCACTCAAGCGACAATCAACGGTTTTGAAATATTTATACAACATATCCTTTTCATGCAAGTAGAGATCCATTATTTCTTTCCTAATAGTGACACGAGACTTTATAGGAAAGCTAGGCCTCAAGGATTTAATAAAATCCACAAAGTATTCATGCTCTGCAATGTTAAATGGGTACTCATGCATGATAATAGCAATATAAAACTTCCTCAAACTAGCTGCTTCATCATATTTATATGGCTGAACAACAGATATACCTTTCTCATGATGTTTTTCTGATTTGAGTTGTTGCTGGCCCTTCACAATACTATGATAATGCTTCAAATGAGACAAAAACCCAGTTGTTCCTCTATGGCTTTTAGCCCTGCCTTTGCTGGTCTTGTTTTTGCAGCCATTAAATTTGCATTTGGCCCAAAGTTGGTTAACAGGTTTGCCATTCTCCTCCGCTACAACCGTGTACTTCTCAAAATATTGCCAAACATTTGAAGTGCACTTCTTTGGCTGCTTTGAGGGATGCTCCCTATCATCATCAGCTTCACCATCCCTATTCAAATTAATAGCTTGTTCTGGATTTGTACCCGAGCTGTCCAATGTTAGTGCAGGTGTTGTGGATGATGCAGACACACGATACTCAGGCCGACTCATGCCTGCACATTTCTTGTTGCATCCGTGAGTGTAGCTCGATTCGAGGTTCCACAATGGGGCATCACAAGGCGTCGTTACCCCTAGCAGCTCCAGCAACATGCGCTTCCGTGGAGGTGAACACGTTGGCTTCTCGCTGCCAGTGGCCATGTAGTATCAGTGTATCACTCAGGAGCTGGTAAAAGAGACATGATACAAGTGAACAACCAGGTCACAGTATATATGCAAACACGTTTACTGTCAAACAAATGTAACACAAATAGTATACTAAATTATCCCTTAAACGAAAACTATAGAAATCATAACTCTCTACTAACCTTGTTGCTAGGGCGAGGTTGTACACCTAGAAAAAGGTCATCACAAGTTATGTAAATCGCCAACTTCCCAGGGAATCTCAATTGCAACATAAAGAGAATCATTTGGTATTGCTCAAGAGAACATCAAAGATATAAAAGCAACACATACAGTTTATAGCTTGTCAGATGCAAATTAGGAAATTCTGTCTCAGAGTTCTCAAGGAATTCCCCACTTGTAGAACTTCATTTGGTACTAAGTGGCAAGCCAATATGTTCTTCAGTCAATTGGACACACTTCAGGTACCGCAGCTAGCTAGCTACTATTATATATTTGCAAAATGTTGCATTTGTCATAATTTTCAGTAAATGTACAACTCAAGTACAAAACCATTATGAATTGTCCCAAACATGGCAAGCGGTGTTCTTAGAAATGCTTAATATAACAATATTATACAGTCAAAATGGCATCTGAGGCATCTCATCCACTTACAATGCAGGTACTTCCCATCCAAGCTAATCAAAGTGTGGAAATAGGTTTTCCCAAAAGTCGTTTGTATCCGATTCTCTTCCAATTAGTAATGTCTAAGACAATACCATAACATTATTATCTATTTCAAAGAATAAAAAAGGATTTGATTAAACTCGCTAATGTGCACTTCTCAATTTTACGAAGCAGTTAACTTTTACAAGTGTGCAAAATGTAAAAGGTTTAGTTCCATCCTAGAAAAGCACCAACACTCAATCTTCTCATCCTGTAAAGTGGGGAACAAGCGAAAATGAGAAGGTCACATAAATGATTGATTTGAAGTTTGAATTATCATAAGGGTAAATAAATGAGAAGTTTAAACTTCCTAATTGAAGTATTTTGTGCCAAATCAGACCGAGAGAACCGAGAAGCATTTCCATTTAATCGAGATCGAGAGAATCGAGGCCGAGACTACTACGTAGCTGGATACCAATAGCGAGTCACGGACGACGCGAAGGGGCGAGCGCGAGCCGCAGCAGCGGAGGGTCGACGCGAGGGCGCAGAGCCACGAAGGCCTGAGCGCGAGACGGGCGAACGGCGCCATGGAGGGCACGGAGCCGCAGAGCGCGGACGGGCGGAGGGTCGGCGCGAGGCGCGAGCCACGGAGGCGCGGAGGGCGGAGCGCGAGGCGCGGAGGTGTGGACAGCGTGGAGGCGCGCGGACGGCAGAGAGGGCAAGGCGTGGGCGGCGCGGACGATCGGACGGTCGACGCGCGAACGACGCGGAGGCGCGGAGCCGGGAAACACGGACGGTCGGACGGCGCGGAGCCGTAGAGGGGCGGAAGGCGCGGAAGGGCGAGGGCGCGGACGGCTCGGAAGACCGGACAGGCATTCAAGTTAGAAATACCAAAATGCCGAGGTGGGTAACCATATAGTACTTCAAATGGAGTCTTTGCTAAAACTATTTGATATGAAGTATTATACCAGTATTCCGCTAACGAAAGCCAATCTGACCACTTGTTTCGACAGGAATGCACAAAACATCTTAAATATGTTTCCAATCATTGATTGAGACGTTCAGTTTGGCCATCGGTTTGTGGATGATACGCCGAACTCATATTCAATTGTGTATCTGACACCCGAAACAACTCTTGCCAAAATATACTTGTGAAAACCTTGTCCCTATCTGAGATAATGACTTTTGGCAGGCCATGCAACTTATAGATTTGGTTGCAAAAAATCTGAGCCAATTGAGGTGTTGCAAATGGATGAGCTAACGACAAGAAGCGTGCATACTTGGAGAATTTTTCGATTATCACCCAAATTGTGGTATATTTTTCAGATAAGGGTAGCCCTTCGATAAAGTCCATGCTGATTGTGCTCCAAGCCTGAGTAGGTACTGGCAAGGGCTGCAACAATCCTGGTAACTTCACATGTTCTACCTTGGCTTGTTGACAGATTTCACACTCTTTTACATATTGCTGAACAGTGGTTTTCAACCTCGCCCAAGCAATAAGGAGCGGACTTTATGATATGTTGCATGCATGCCGGAATGACCACCGATTCCGCTGTGATGTAAAGCTTGAAGTATATGTTGTTGAGCTAAAGAGTTATTGCCAACCCAAATTCGTCCTTTGAAATGAATGACTCCATCCTATAGAGTGTATCCCTTTTCATTTGATCCTATTATACTCAATTCCGAGAGTAACTGTTTTGTTTCCTTGTCGGTTTGGCAACCAGCCACAAGATGCTAATCCAGACCGGAGTGCATACTGAAATCGCCTAAACCTCTGTTGTATTCGGCCTTCTAGACAAAGCATCAACAACAGCATTTTGAATTCACTTTTTATAATGTATTTGGAATTGTAAACCCAATAAATTCACAAATGCTTTGTGTTGTATATCTATGGTTAATCTCTGCTCAGTAAGATGCATTAATGCCCTCTGGTTTGTTTTGATGATAAATTCCCTGTGTTGCAAATAGGGGGGCCATTTTGTAACAGCTAATAGTATAGCCATGCATTCCTTTTCATATGTAGATAAGGCTTGATCCGAGTGCTCAATGATTTGCTCAGAAATGCTACCGGATGCACTTCTTGCATCAGAACTACACCTATGCCTCCATTACTCCTTTCTAATATGGATTGCTTGGAGAAATTTGGCAAAGCTAGAACAGGCGCTTGCACCAAAGCTTGCTGCAATGTCCGGAATGCTTCTTTGGATATTAATGTCCATTGAAACTATACTCCTTTCTTCAGCAAGGATGTCAAGGGTTTGCAAATGATGCCGTAGTTTTGAATAAATTTTCTGTAATAACCAGTAAATCCCAAAAATCCCCTCAACTCTTTCACATTTTGTGGCACCGGCCAATCAAGCACAGCCTGAACTTTTCATTGATCTGTAGAGACCCCTGCTGAAGTGATGATGTGTCCTAAATATTCTAGCCTTTGTTGTCCAAAGGAACACTTCTTTTTGGCTACTAACTGTTCTTGCTCCAATATGCCAAACACTTTCCTGGGGTGGTTGTAATATCTCAAATAAATTTTGAACCTTTTTGGGCTCTAGTGGGGGACTTGTGGGCTGTTTTGGGACCCTAAGGGAGTGTTTGGACCTTCAAACTGGGTTTTGGCCCACGAGGGAGGGGAGTTTTCTCCCCTATACCCTAGCCCATCCGTCCCCACCCCCTTCCCTTGCCGCACCCATCCCCCCAACTTCTTTGCCACAGCCTCCCTCCCCCACATCCCTTGTTCCCTCCCCTAGCCGGCCCTAGCTAGGTGATTTCCTTCCTATGTTTCCTGCTGATTGAAGGAGGGCTTCGTTGATCTGGCGACCCTTCAAGAAAGGTAGATTTCCGTAGGTTATTACTGGTGGTTTTGGCTCTGTTTTGTGGGGGAATTTCGTGTTAGCAATCCTATAATTTGAGCACTGCAACTAGTTTTGCTTAGGGTTCCCAAGAGGTGAGGCGAAATCCTGGGTTTGGGTAGCACAGATCACGACCTTAGGGCTTTGATTCAGGGACCCTAGACTCATTTCCAAAGGGGTTGGCGGTTGTAAAGTTGTAGATCATCGTCTTAACTTTCATTAGAGTCATAGAACACGAATTTTGGTTCCGCCGTTTAAAATTTATGGTTGTTTTATTGCCTGCTGTCCCGAATCTATTTTCATTGGCAGTTGCTGCTGTAATTTGCATTTTAGAGCTAATTAGAGGCCGAATCAAATTTTCTCAATACCTAGAAAAAGTTGAAAAATTTCCTGCAGATTCTAAAAATGTCTTTGTTTGCTTAATTTGGAATTGTATAAACATAGTTATGATCTGTTGAAGTGTGCTGTCCAGATTTGGATCATGGCTGGAAGATCAGACTTTGAGCAGTTCTGTATCTGAAGTTCAGGTCGCGTTTTGGGGCCCTTTTGGTCAGTTCCAGAAGGGTTGGATGTTGTGAAAAACGTGGATTATTGTCTTAAATTTCATTAGAGATTAAGAACACGAAATTTGGTAAAGTAGATAGAAAGTTATGGTCTGCTGAAGCTGACCGTGTAGATTCTGTTTGCTGCTGGGTGCAGTCTCGGTGATTTGCATATTAGGGTTTGTTAGATGCCGAATTAAATTATCTCAATAACTAGGAAAGCTAGAAAATTTCCTGTAGATTGCATAACTATCATAGTTTGCTCAATTTGGAGTTCTATAGAATTAGTTATGAATTTTTGAAGGTTGTTGTCCAGTGAAGTAGCAAAATGGTTTTCAGGGTATGAAATGAAAAGCTAGTGGTTTAATTGATGAAGTTGGTTAACTTGAAATTTGTCGGTAACCTTCGGTAGATTTAATAAAGTTCTTGGTTTCTTTGGTATGGGCTTTTGAGGTAGATCTTATAGCCTTTAGACTGCCAGGATAGCAAAAGGGGTTGAACTGTACGACGATTGAGAAAGTTAAAATCGGGGTGGTGTGTAGGTGAATTGTAGTTATGTTTGATGTTTGAATTGTGTTAGTATGATTTTGAGATGGATGTATATATATATTTGTTGCAGGAAGTGTGACTTCGGGAGTGGCTTCAACCTCTTGCCACTCCACTCTTCGAGGGTAAAGGCAAGTACATCATGTTTTTGAGGATGGTTTGTGTTGAGATGTGGTGCCCATTGTTAAATTTGCTACCATGATAATTTATATGGATTGTTGCAATTGTTGGTATTGTTTGTGCTCCACTCCTGTGATCATGAGAATGGATTCATATTGTGAATGGTCATTCAGTAATGTTGAATTATGGCAAAGGAATAATGAAAATAAAATGTGCATCATTTGCGTACATATTGTTAAAGGGTTGATGAGTCAGGTTAGTGAGAATTATCATATGTGGTCATATGACTAATCCGGAGTGCTCTTGAGATGTCCTACCTCGTAGTCCCATACACATGGATGGATGGGAGCGAGACCTTAAGAGTAGGCCCCTCCACAGGGATGGAAGGGAATGAAAGGGTGCGACACCGATGGGTGTGCACTCAAGCTATACCGGTATAAGCTATGAAAAGGTACATTTGAGCATGAAAGCATATCGCATTGCATAGCATTGCTAATGTTGATAGATGAATAATGTGAAGAAGAATAAGTCATTGAGTTGTGGACTCAACCAAAGATGATCATTTAGTTGAATTTGATGAATGGTTGTGGTATTATTATTTTATGTGCGTGCTGAATTTAAATACGAAAAGTTATTATGTTATTGTTTTAACTGTGTTAAATGGTTATGATTTTGTTCTTTGATGTACTTTGCTGAGTCTTGGACTCACGTTTGTTTATTTAATATTTTAGGTATCTTGAGGCCGACATGCATGGAAGGGGTAGTAGCACAATCACTTCATTTGATATTACACCTTTCCCTGATTGATAATTAGCATTGGATCATGTTTTAGATCACTTTATAAAAATAGACAGTCGCCAACGTGGAAAACTTTGAGTAGAATCTTTATTGTGAGATCTAAACCATGTATGTGGGTTATAGTTTTGACATGTTAAATGTTGTTGGCATTATTTGGTTATGTCTTGTTAAGTAGCGCTCATGGCTTATGTTCTTGTCCTGAGTTTAAGTTAATCATATGTTTTAGAATGGTTATTGACATCTTTCTTCATCCTTCCTCTTAAATTCCCTTTGGATGATGCGTAGTGCTTAATTAGAGAGGTTGTATGTTGCAGAAATTCATTTTAAATGGTTAGTGATTTTGCTGAATTTTTATTAGAAATGCTTTTTAGTTGATAGTTATGCTTGTTGTTGTGACGTTCGGGGCACATGAGGTGCCGGGGTGTTACAATGGTTCAAGTGTTCATTGAGTGTATGCCTACATACCAATATGTCATGCACAAATACTAATACAAAATGACACAGCAAAGGTGCAAAAATTTGGTTCATAACACTCTGAAATGTAGCCGGTGCATTTGTCAGTCAGAAGGGGATCACAAGAAACTCGTAAAGTCCTTGGTGAGTACGGAAAGCCGTCTTATGTTCTTCACCCGCAGCCGCCCTAATCTGGTGATAACCCGAACGTAAGTCTAATTTTGTGAACCAACTAGCCCATTCCAATTCATCGAGTAACTCATTGATTATCAGCAAAGGGCGTTGTTCTTCACGGTGATTTTGTTAAGTCTACGATAATCTACACAAAAACGCCTAGATCCATCTTTCTTCTTTACTAGTAACACCGGTGAGGCAAAGAGACTAACACTCTGTTGTATGATTCCTTTTGTCAACATATCATCAACTTGTCGCTCTATTTCATTCTTTTGCTACGGAGAATACCGATAGGGTCTGACATTCACTGGTTGTGCACCAGGTATCAAAGGAATGGAATGATCATACTCTCGCCTTGGAGGTAACTGAACCAATTCTCTGAACAAATGCTCATATTCTTGCAGCATCTCTTTTATCGATTGGGGAATGTACTCTTGCTCCCCTTCCTTTTCAGCACAATGATCAGTATCTAAACTCGTGTGAAGTTGGACTAAATGTGTAACTGCTCCCCTTCTTAACAACCCTTTAAGTTCTTTAGCTTCAATGCACTTACTCTGTGGTTGATCGTCTTTTATGTCCTGCATCTTTATCATGCGATTCTTGTGTGTAAACTTGATACGTTTATTTCCCCAATGCACCCACATTGGGTTATGTTCTTCTAGCTAGTCAGCACCTAAAATCATATCATAGCAACCCAAGGCTAACACCTGCATGTCTTGCTGAAATGAATGTCCCTGAATCCACCAGGCTAGAGATAATGCCATTTTGTTACATATCATGGATCTCCTATTAGCAACAGTTAGATGAATTGGTGATACACTTGTTGTCTGATTTTGAATCTTGTCCAACATCCTCTCACTAATAAATGAGTAAGTGCTTTCTGAGTCCACCAGAATCAATATCTCCTGCTTACCTATTAAGCCCTGTAGTCTCAGTGTCCTGCATTTGATCTTCGTAGTGTTTAGTTGTTCTGTAACCGACAATAGCTCTTCCCCTACTCCATCTTCAGCCTCCTCATTTTCAGCATGAGGAATTGAATTAATTTGCAACACATCAATGAGTTCCTCAATTATGTGTAATGGAACCTGGTCTGGACATTTGTGGTTTTTCCCCATTTTTCTTCACAAATGAAACAAAGCCCATTTGCTTTCCGATAAGCCCTCAATGCTTCCAACTTATCATCCACTCGACCAATATTGGTTTTCTTCTGATCATGCCCTCTTCTATTGTCTCCTAACTTGTTTGAGAATTTGGTTTTATCTGGATATTTGCCTCCTCCCCTATTGAATTCTTTGTTGTGTGCTCTATGATAAGGCCTCCTCTTATTGATATCCATTTCCTCTTCTTGTAACAATGCCAAGGTAGCTGTAGTGTCCACATCTTCTGGATTGTGGAGTACTATAGCGGCTCGGATTTCTTCCCTCAAACCGCCCAAGAAATGAGTAACAAAAAACACATCATCCTGTGATGGATTGTACAACAATAAGTGATGCTGAAGCTTCTCAAATCTTTCCACATATTCGGCTACTTTGCTGGTTTGCTTGAGGTTTATCATCTGATTCATTTGCCTCTTGTATAGATTCCTACCGAATCTCCTATCAACTGCATCACAAAGAGTTTCCCAATCTTCAAACCATCCTCTAGCTTTTGCATTCAGCAACCAGAGGGCTGAATTACCCGTGAAACTCAACCACTACTACAGAATGGTACATCACTATCGTTTCATCTAGGTTGGTTCTTATGTTTTTAGGGAAAAACGATTGTGATAGATGACTTTGGAGGGGTGTTAATAATAACTACTATCGGTTCTCAGGTTAGAAGCGATTGTGATGTAACACAGAGCACATCACAATCGGTTCTTATGCGAGATGTTCATGCTCATCACTATCGGTTCTCACCTGAGAAGCGATACTAATGTAATTATACACATCACAATCGGTTCTCACAAAAGAACCGATTGTGATGTGCACCTGATCATCACAATCGATTCTTTTGTGAAAACCGATAGTGATGAGAATGCACATCACTATCGCTTCTCACTTAAGAACCGATTGTGATGTGCATGATCGCATCACTATCGCTTCTCATGTGAGAACCGATAGTGATGTGTGTTCATATCACTATCACTTCGTAAGTGAGAATCGATTATGATGTGCCTCGCTAGGTTATTTATACTCCTCGGGCTGAACTCTCCTCTGTTGTTGTTTTAGAGGAGATTTCTCCGTCGCCACCCGAAAAAACAATACATATTTTGGTTGGAAGCAATACTTGGGTGAGGAAATTTAAAATCCTCAAGGGTGCGTGTTAAGAGGGTAAATTTGAAGCCCTTGCTTGAGGCGATTTGTTCTCTTTTTGCACAATTTGCGGTTTTATTCAAAATATGAGCATTCCTTCAAACCCCTTCAATTTTGCACTAAGTAATTTCGATATGCCGAGAAGAAAGTTTAGATTGCACTAGAATTGTGTATATCCTATCAGATTTTACACCCTTTTTTCCCATAAATTCTTCTTGGAAAAGCTTTCGAGTATGCCAAAGCATGTTTCTACAAAATTTCAAATATTTTGAATTATGTACGTGTCGGGACTCGGATTTGCAAATCCGAAACCCTCTGTGTATACTGCACTAGTCCAGGATCACACTAGTGCACACAGTGGAAACATAGATGAAATATCGTTCCATACAACGAATTAACTAAGAAGAAGCAAATTATTATTAAATAAAGCAAACGACCTTATGGTCAAAGTTTACATCATAAAGCCTTAAGGGCTTACGAAACAAATAACTATTGCAGCGGAAAAGATAACTTGGGTCATTCGACATGCCACAGGTAATCGTCTGGGGAACGCCTTCTAATCCACGTAGTCTTCGTAGAATTCCTCCTCATGATACTTAGCATTTCCTGATCCTTCCTCATCAACTGATCAACAAAGGCATATAGCCGTGAGTACAAAAAGTACTCAACAAGCCATAGGGAATTGATGCAATATATTCATGCACGCCTTGACAAAAGATAGCCATATGGTTATTTTGCAGAAAGTAATAACTTGAATTGAAATACAATAAATAGATTGAAAGCATATTTATGAAAAGATAAATAAATAACTGGTAGATCAATGGTAGACAACAAAACAACAGTGAACTCCCCGTTCACATCCCAACAATTCCACATTCCACATTTCATTAAACACTCTATACCCCGTGTGAAATTCCCGGGCTTGTCCATGACCGCGGACGCGGCTATTCGAATAGTTTTACACTCTGCAGAGGTTGTACAACTTTACCCACAAAACATGATCATCTCTTTGTGCAATCGATCTTAACACACTTCCTTTGGTGTGTAGCAGAGATATCATGACAAAGCCTTTATAATGCATGGTCTAAACTCGGTACTGCCTGCTAAGGTTTCGCCCCTTAGGGCCCCCTCTTGCGCCTTGCGATTCTACCTGTCCATCCCGGAACCTACACCACCAATTGGCAGTAATCAAGGCTAGACATTGCAAATTAATCAGCTAGGCCTGTCCCATACTAGATATGTGGTAGTACGGTTAGGCCCAGTTCAATGGCGCACAAGATTAAGTCCTTAAGTTGTCTCAGGCAAGACATCCATATCCCAATGTGCTAGAAAGCACCCCCTTTACTGCATGATCACTTTCCCGAGGGAAAACAATTCGTTTAACCAAGACCAATGGCAAACCCCGCCATGGTACAACAAATTTTACAATAGTGGCTAACATCCACGATTCAATATCTCATTAAGTCAAGATTAATATTATTCAACATGTGACATGAATCCCTTTGTAGAACTAAGCATGTCTAAGCATAGCTACGATAACCCAAATGTTGGTATAATGATTATGTCCAACTAGTAATGTCCCAACCTAGGTTTAACAACGGATACATGGCATCCCAATAATCAAGGTGGCATAGTGACAACTAGGTATATAGCTATTCCCATGAAATAATCATCCATACATAAATAGCATGCAATTGTATAAAACAAATTACTTTGCAAACATAGGATCAATATGATCAAAGGTTACGACTTGCCTTGCTGCTCTAGTGCTGAGTCTTGGTCTTCAATGTCTCTGTTCGCTCCCTCGGAATTAGCATCTACCGGAAAAGAAAGCAACGAATACAAATAAATACCAAACAGAGGCTCAAACAAGCTCAAAACTGAAAATAAATGGATCTGGAAGATAGATCATGATTTTAGAAAAATTTAGAAACTTGAATCGCCTCAATCGGAGTTCGTATGAGCGAGAACGGGCCTCCGAAAGATTAAACTCACAGAAAATGCTGAAAATCAGAAAATCCGAATTTCCCGATTTATTTTTCTATTGGAAAATTGATTTATTGCGCAACGCTGACGTCATCGGGTTCACGGTAGACCAATTCCACCGAACCCGACCATGGCTGATGTCATTGCCGACGCGGCATCGGTAGCCGACGGGGTGACGCAAGCGCCGGCGTATGGTCCACCGCTGTCGCGCATCCGCGCGGTAGCGGATCGGACGGCCGAGAAGTGATGGCTCGGCACGCTGGCGCGCGGCGCAATCTAGGACGCCCACTGGAGATCGGATGGCGGAGCGCGGTTGCTGGAGGTCGACGGCGAGGCGGGCGGCGCCACTCACCGGAGACGAAGAAGATGACACGGCCAACGACGGAGGAGCAATGGATCGGGTGCGAAACCAGGTGGATTCTATAACATCCCAAAATTTCTAAATAATAAAAATATAAATATAAAAATTTAGAAAATGAAATTGGATGCATAGAATTTTAATTAGAATATCAAGAATGAATTAAAATATTATCTTGTATTTCAATATCTTGAAATCCAACATAATAAAAATATAAGTTGCAAAATAAAACTTCATACCAAAAAAAATATGAAAATAAGTTGGAAATAGAAATTTACATTGAAATTCAAACTAATCTAAAATTTTATTGAATTTTGGTTCTTAAGAGGATCTTAAATTGTACTAATTTCATTTTCTCTACAATACAAAACTTAAAGTACAACAAACAAATAAAGTTCAATATGAAAATATATTTATTGATGATTTTTATGGATTTTTCTGAATTTATTCTAATTTTCTTGAATTTCCTTGATTTTTGTTCCAAAGGAAAAATCTTTTCATATAATTATGATAATAGATAAAGAAAAGAGTAAAACGTTTATAACAAAAAAATAAAAAAAATTATTTAAACATATAAAATTATTCATAAATTAATTTTGGTAGTTAATGGTAATATGGAGATATTTTAGGAAGTTACATATCACATCAAAGCAATTATGAGTGCAATTAATGAATCCATGACTAGCAACAGTGAAATTGTCAGATTTAAATAAAAATGATTATGTATTAATTAGACTTGAATTTTTTATATTATCTTCACTATGGATCATAATATGAACAGTAAAAATATCAGTAAATAATAATTAAATTTGATAATTTTAAAAATTCAAAAACTGAAAGGCTGAAAATCTGGTAATTCCAATGTCAGAATTGTAGTAAATAAAATATAAATAATTTGAATCTGAAGATTTTACAAGAGACTAAAAAAGCTATAAGGAACCTAAATTTTTTTTTAAAAGATATTTCATAAATTATGAATCCCAATATAAATTAAACACAGAAAATTGAAATCTATGCATAGTGCACTGTTCGAATTTTTATAAATTCTACAAGCATGAGATAATTATGAAAATTTGTCAGGATATTTAAACATATCTGTAGTACTCTCCATAAATTAGTCATTAAATAATCATCATGCTAACTGATTCATTGAACCAAATGCCATCATGACCTACTGTGAGCGCAAGAGATGAATTCCCTCCTCCCACCTTCCTTGAAGCTTCCTCAGCACAACCAGCATCCCATTCGCAGCCTTGCTTGGCTATAAAAGCCAGGTAGCTCTCCTCAAATGGCCTTTTGCCATGAGCATGTTTCTCCTCTCTACCCAAGCTTCATTTGCCGCAAGTAAGCACCCAGCTGAAACTACCAGAGAAGCCCTCAATGACGCCATCTCTTGTTCTGTGAGCTTCATCTCTGTGTTCTTCATTTCCTGTATTCATTTCCTTCTCTAATGACTCACTAGTGGCTCTTAATTCCATGTCATGTGAAGCCAATTAAGTATGCGCTAAGTTAAGTATAACATCCCAAAAAATGAGTAATAATAATAAATTAAATAATATATTTGAAGAAGTTTTAATTTTTATTTCACTGGATTTTTATGAATTTTCTATGAGTTTTCTTGACTCCTTTTGATTATTGCTTAAAAGGAAAATTTCCTTTTTCTAAACAATCAACCATTACTTAAGTAATAAGGAAAGATTTGTAAAACAAAAAAATAAGAAAAATTGCTGTAAAAATTAGTGGAGCTATACATAACACAAAATATAATTTTTAAAGTCATGACAAAATATTAAATGACGAAAAGAAAGGTAATTTAATGAAGCAAGACTAGTAATAGTAAAAATGTCCGAAAATAAATGTTTATGATTTCGATGTGAAAATATTTATATTATCTTCTCCCTGGATATATTAATCTTCAGTAAAAATATTAGGAGATAATATTTAGTTTTGATATTTATAAAAATTCAAAAATAGAATTGCTGAAAATATAAGAATCAGATTGTCAGAATTTTTATAAATAAAATATAAAATATATTAAATCCAAATTTTGAATGAAGACTTATGTGGAGAATATAAACTCCTATAAAAAGTTTCAAAAAGTTTTGATAAGATATAAATTTCGATAAAATTCAAAAACAGAGAACACCATTATGTGCACAGTAGCATGTCGGAATTTCTATAAATTCTACATAAGTCCAATAGGTCTGAAGTTTTTATGGTATGTTTTAAAATAGCTCTAGTACATGCAGTAAATTTTTCATTAATTATGAGATAAGAGAGTTAACTGATTCAGTGAACCAAACTGAGCTCTGTTCGCTAAAATTTCTTGAGGTCACCTCGCCTTTCGCTGACCTGTGGACCTCATTTCACTGTTCGGCCCACACGCCAGCCGAAGGCCTCAGCCTTCGTCTTCCTCGGCGCGCCGAAGCCCCGAAGTGAAGAAGCCAGCTCGCGTCGTCCTTTGTAACCGCCAATCACTGTGATTCGCGCCGCCCGAGACCACGTCATCGTCCTCTCCTTGCCACGCCGCCATTCCCTCCGTATTTCCCGCTGCGACACCCATGCCTTCTCCTGTTCTAGCACCGCAATTCTTTCGCCGAGTTCACACCACGTAATCGGCTTCTCTACAGCAAATCGTCGGCTATAAAAGCTACTCTGTGATCGCCGTAGAGTTCCCCTCATTTCCTCTCTCATATCGTCTACTTCCATACACTGAACCGTCACCAATTTCATCAATTCCTCTCTGTGACCGAAAAACCCTAGAATCGGGTCGAACCCAATTCAAGCCAGTACACTGAACCTCCTCCCAATTCCTTTACACATTAGCTTCAGCATCTCATAAGGATCAGAACCCCTCAATTAGGTTTAGGTTTCATTCACCATAACTCTGCCGCCGCTTTGACCCTTCTTCCCCAAGCACGGCGCACGATGGCAGGGTGATCCAGTAAGCCTCCGACCCCACTAACCGTAAAAATGGAACCTCCAGTACCGCTTGGTGCTTAAATTGCTACCGATTCTAACTAAACCACCTTGATCCATCTTCTCCGGCGAGCCCCCTTTGCCGCCGCCGCCTCCTCTCGGTGACAGCTCGCCTCGGCTCGCCTCCGACCGAATCGATACCGTCCCCAGATGCGGATCACCTCCTTGAAGCTCCCTGCGCTGTCGGCCGAACCTCACCGGAGCTGCTTCGCCGGCGAGTTGCCGCGAAGGTGAGCCCTGCCTTGTGTCACTGACCTAAGGGTCCCCCACGTCAGACGCAGTATCGCACAGCCTCTGCCTCTCATAGCCTCGCTGACCGCAGGCCCCACCAGTCAGTTCATCGGGATTTAAATAAATCCGTGAAAAATGAAAAGCCGTTTTCAAAGCATTGAAAGAGTATTCCTTATTTTCCTGGATTTTCCAAACCGAATCACATTCAAACTTGAATATCTTTCGCATTTGAAATCCAAATGAGATGAAACCAATTTCTAAATTCATCTAAAATCAAGAGATTCCAAAATATGCAAAAATATTTTGAAAATCTATTCTGGAAAAATATTTTAATACAAAGATGAATAGTAGATATAAAAGTAGACTAAATGAAGAAACTTTGCAAACAAAGTTAAATTTATTTGTTCTTTTCTATTGAAGTCTAACATTATTAGTAACTATGCAGTAATAACTAAATTGATAAGGAAAGAATTTTTGAAAGTTTGTTAAACATATTTATTTTCAGCATGATGGCAGAATAATGTTAGGCTAGGTAAAAATATTGAACAAATAATGGTTTATGCAAATAGGATGTGATTTAGTATGAAGAGCATAATAGGTATATATGTATATATATAAGTATGTGTTCATATGGGACTATGCTTGCTTCTAACAATTAGTTCATGAAAATGGGGTAGATAATGTGTTATGCCTGATAAAATGGTAGCCAGAAGTTTAGTGATAAATGTTTAATTCAAAGTCTTTAAACACATTGCTTTGCATCTGAATCCTATTAACAACAAACTATTTTACGATATTACCATAAGACAAATCTTTCTACTTTAAATAATTTTAGCATCTATAATTCAAAGTTATAAATACAAGAATACATAATTTTAGCCTCTTGAATTTGTAAAACAAGAATAAATAATCTATAAAAGAATATATGTCTGTTTCTTATAGTATGTTTTATTTGATTTACTGTCTGTCTTCTTTTTGCCCTTATTAAAATTGTTGTTTCGCTATATTTCCATTGAACGACGTGTAGAACCTAACGTAATTAATTCCGTCGTCGACAACACAGGCTTCGACCGCGACTTCATTGTAAACAACGATTAAGCAAGGCAAGCACCCCTTTGATCATATTGATCCCAGTATTTAATTTTCATTGTGTTTATCAAAATGTTTCATGCATGCGTTTATTTTCTATAAATATGCTATTTTGTGGTACTGGTAGATATACTTGTTGTCTCATGAAACTTCCTTGATAAGTATAGACATGTGAACCTTGATAACCATATAAATGGGTTAGACAATACATAATATCAACTTGGGTATATGCGATTATTAACCATGCTTAGTCATGCTTTAGAACCAACGTTGAATATGATCAGATCAAAATTGATTTTTGAGAATTGAAAATGGTTGGTTATGACATGATGTCAATTGTTGGTATTTTTGACTAAAAACCCCAAAATAAAAATATGGTTTAGATGCGGGCAATTATTGGCAATAGCCGGTTGTGCAAGAGATGGACTTGTACGTAGTGTAGGGGGAGATTATTGCCCGTGTCGAATTAAGGACCGAGCTATGGGTTGTTTTCAAGCCAAGAAAATCGTACAACCACGAGTGCTGGTATGGGACAGCCTTAACCTATTAAGTTGCTTAGGTCTGGCTTTGCACATTGGTAGGCGGGAGATAGTATGAGCACTCCTTTCTAGGTTTGCTTATGAGGGGCTTCCACACTTCGTTGTGGGTAAATGCATATCGGTATAACGGTGTACGCCTTGTTATGGGAAGAAACCCTTGTTGCAGGGATGGACTGCCTATCTTCTCATTGCAGGGGTGGACTGCCTATGTTCTTGATCTTATTGCAGGGATGGACTGTTATGTTGTACTTATTTATGTTTCTTCTTCCATAACAAAGGTTTCACGTTACCGGGCTGGTGCAAAGCTAGGACTAGGTAATGTAACAGTTATTTTATGATCTCTCTGCGGCACACCAAAGAAAGTGTGTCAATTGCGCTGCACAAAGAGATGATCATTTCTTGTTGGTAAAGTTGTACACCTCTGCAGAGTGTAAATCTAATTAATTAGCCGCGCCTACGGTCAAAGGCACTTGGTAACGTCATAACATAGCTAAATATTTTACTATTTTCAAAATGGGATGATTTCTTCTAATATGCCTTGTTTTGGCAAAGATTATGGTTATGCCATGTGTTGGCAAGGAATTGATATGGCAGGATTGGATTATTGGATCATTGAATTATTCAATGCTCGCGAAGGGCTGTGAGTATTACTTATGCTTTAATTATTTCTTATCTATCAAACTTGCTTTATTAAATTCCATTTGCAAATGACAACTTGATTTACTATCTCAATTTCGCTTTATGCAAATTAACTATAGAAGCCTTTCCTTTGAAATGGGCTGCATATATTATAGGATTTGCTAAAGTCTTGCGGAGTACGTAAAGTACTCACCCTTGCTTATATGTTTTTTTAGGTGGAAAAAGATAGCGAAGATTCGAAAGATCTCTTTTCGTCGCAGGATGCGGGATTTTCAATAAAGCGACCTTTCTAGGGATTATGCCTTGTTAGTTGCCTGAGGGATTGGATGGGAACACTACAAGACTTTGCTTCTTCTGTGCAATAAATATATATACTCTGAGTTGTAAGAATATATTGTACAAATAGCTTCCGCTTTAATATAATGATGTATGCTTGTGATTCCGATTGTTGGAAATGTGCGTACTAGCCATTGATCATGGGACTAGTACTGTATGCGCATTAGATTTCCATTTTTGCATTTATGTGAAAATGGGGGTCGTTACAGATTCGGACGAGGGCGATGCGGGCAACGCGGAGAGGCCAACGGCAGCGGCGAAGACGCACCGGTGGCGAAGAAAAAGGCGTCGGAAAGCTTCAGGCGCTGCGGAGAACGACGGCGAGCTCGCGCGAAGCAACGGCGGCGTCTCGGGCAGCAGAAGGTAGGGCAAAAGGGGCGGCGCGAGGAGGGGAACATCGGGAGGCATGCGGCATGGGCTTTTAGAGCCTTCGTGAGGCGTGCCGGACCCGGAGTCCGAGGACAGCGAAGTGCGGCGCGAGGACTCCGAGCGGCGGTGGCAGCTAGGGTTCCGCGAGTGCAGTGGTCAGAGTGGTCTGGGTGGAGCGATTGGTCAAGGCCAAGTGATGATGGCCGCATGAGAGGGGCAGCGGAGGAAGCGAGCGGCCGAGGCGGCGGGCCGAGATGGGCTCATGTGGGAAAAAGCGGCCGAGGGAATTTTTGGAAATAAAAATCATTTTCTGATTTAAGAAAATTCCAGAAATTCGAATAAGTGCAATTAAATTCAAATAAATAGAAAATAAATTCAAAAAAATCCCCAAAAATATAGAAAAATTCCTTGGAGCATAATGATCCTAACTAAAACTGAAAATATTTAGTTTGATGAATAGTTTAGTCAAATTAAATCCTTTCATTAATAGAAAATTCAAATTAAGCTTGAATTTAATTCAAGGAAAATGCAAATGGTTCATTTTCAAAATTCAAACATTCCAAAACTCAAATTTTGGGATGTTACAGTATGAGAAAGTTATGACCTTTTCTCTCTTTGATGAAATGCTTAAATTGAATTCAGAATTTATCCATCAACATGAGCAATAATCACAACGAGATAGAAATGAGGCTACTAAGCTAATAGCAAGAGTTTGTGTGCCTTTTATTTTCACATGAGTTTCACATATGTGATGGTTGGTTGGGAGGGTACGATAAATGACTCTATAGAACTCTGTATGAAATCCCTTCTCGGTTCATATAAAACTGATAGTGCTTACCATCTGTGTCAGTTTTTAAATAAAATCGATAGTGATAAGATATTCAAGTGTGTCGGTTTTCAGTAAATTAGTGTCGGTTTTTATGAAAATAGATTTATTGATTATCAGTGTCGGTTTTTTATTAAAACCGATAGAGATATTAATCATTAATGTCGGTTTTTAAATAAAACTAATAGAGATATGTCGATTATCAGTGTCGGTTTTTTTATTAAAACTGATAGAGATATGTTGCCCATTAGTGTCGGTTCTTAAATAAAAGTAATAGAGATATATGGACTATCAGTGTCGGTTTTTAAATAAAACCATAGAGATATGTTGATTATCAGTGCCATTTTTTTATTAAAACCGATAGAGATATGTTGATCATTAGTGTCGGTTTTTAAATAAAAGCGATAGAGATATATGGACTATTAGTGTCGGTTTGTAAATAAAACCGATAGAGATATGTCGATTATCAGTGTCGGTTTTTTTATTAAAACCGATAGAGATATGTTGCCCATTAGTGTGGGTTCTTTATAAGAAGCGATAGTGATGAGGGCCTCATCACAGTGATTCTAAGATAGAACCGATAGTGATAAGGCCCTCATCACTATCGGTTTTTTATAAGAAGCGATAGTGATGAGGTCCTCATCACAATCGGTTCTGAGAAAGAAGTGATAGTGATGAGGCCCTCATCACTATCGGTTCTTTATAAGAACCAATTGTGATGATGTCTTTATTACAATCGGGCAAAAACCGATTGTGATAGCATCACCTCATCACTGTCTAATGAATTTATATCGCTACCAGAACCGACTGTGATGATAAAAAAGAACCGACTGTGATGTACATTCCTATAGTAGTGAACGCTGCAATTCTGGTACGAAGCTCCGGGCGAACCCCCAACACATCGAATTAAGTCTCACATCTCTCCCTCCACAGCCTAGGGTTTTCCCCATCAAACTTAGGAAACTCAATTTTGGGTAAGGATTGGCGTGGTTGCCAACTCAAACTGATATTCTGTCCATTTCCCACGCCTCTTCCTTCCCCTGGTTTAGGATCAAACACTTGAACTGCATGAGAGCATTCCTACTTACCCGTGACCGGTGGTGGTGGTGAAGGCTCCAATATTCCCTTCATCAACCCCCGCGCTTGTTCTTGACCATGACCCCCATTAGTCGACACCATTTCTTCACCGAGTGGTGCTGCCGCTGATGAAACCACTGGTTGAACAGCCATGGTAGGCGAAGAAGTTCCGTGAATCGTTGCTAGATTTCTAGCATCGGGCCGTGTCTCCAAAACCTCCACCCTTCCTCGAACCATTTCCACCTCAAAACGCACTTCACCGACTTCCGACTTCACCCCATGCACGTCCTCCAGAATTTGCTTCAAAAGAGTGTTGATCCCTTCGAACTGAATTTCCACTGATGCCATGGCGGCAGTCATTTTCGTCTCCCACGGCGCTTGCTTCTTCCTGGGCGCCAGATCGGAAGAAGGCTCTGATACCAAATGTGATGATCAACCAAGCAAGGGAAAGAGATTGGAGTAGAGAACAAGAAACAAGGGGAAGAAGTTCAAAAGAGATTTGGGAATCGACATTTCTATTTTGTTTTCCTCGGTCCTTCCGATAGGAATTTATACTTCCTATCCGAAGTCTATTACAAGTGGGACCACTAACACCTTAGGCTAATCAAAACACAACACAACACTGCAATACCCTGCAAACACTACACACAACCCACCACACCGCGTAAGCATCAGTTTGTCGATACGACCCTATTCATCATCCAGCACATGACAAGAACCCACACATTCTCAGCATATGGTTCTTTCCTTATATTGCCATGCAACAATCATATCCAGTATTTTGGGATCACAACAACCAAGAAGGTAATGCACTGATTACACTAATCACACGCACACACTATCCACTAAACTCAGTCTACACGAGAGACTAGGACAACACGATCTGAATACAGAATATTTCAACAACCTCCCTCAATCTCGACTGGAAGCACCAAGTTGAGATTGTGTCGAAGCTGGAAAATGCTGGTGCTAATAGAGGCTTTGTAAATATGTCTGCGATCTGATCTTTGGATGAAATAAATCGTATCTCCATCATCTTGCTTCAAACATGTTCTCTCACAAAATGAAAATCCACCTCAATGTATTTTGTCCGAGCATGAAAGACCAAATTTGCATAGAGATATGTGGTGCCTAAGTTATCGCACTACAAACTTGGGAATGTCTTCAGTGGTACACCCAATTCCCCTAGCACAAACTTTAACCAATTCAACTCCGAGGTGGCTTTGGCAAGTGCCTTATACACTAACTATGTGGATGACCGTGATATAGTGGCTTGTTTACGAGAGTTCCAGGACATTAGGTTGCTACCAAAGTACACTGCGAAGCCACCGATGGATCTACAGTCATTAGAGCTGCCTGCCCAATCGGCATAAAAAAAGGCACTAAGTTCCATTGAAATTGACTGATCAAAGTGTAACACAACTTGAGAAGAGTACTTGAGGTAACGAAGAATTCGCTTTACTGCTGACCAATGCTCAGTTGTGGGAGACCGCATGAATTGATAGACTTCGTTAACTGCAAATGAAATATCCGATCAGGTGATAGTCACATACGTAGTAGCTGCGGTTGATGACAATGGCTGCCCAATGCACTTGGATAACTTGTCTGATGCACTCGTAGGAGTTGAGATTGGCTTGCACAATTGCATGTTGGCTTTCTTCAAAATATCACCAATGTACCTTGATTGTGACAGTGTAATTCCTCCTTTCTTGCACACTTCGATTCCAAGGAAGTAGTGTAACTCCCCTAAATCCTTGATGTCAAAATGAGAACAAAGTTGAGGCTTTAGAAGTAAAAAGTGATGTATCTTCTTTAGAAGTAACAATGTCAAGATCAATGAGCTTGTGACTAAGCTATGAATACCAGGCTCGAGGCGCTTGTTTGAGGCCATATATTGCCTTCTTGTGCTTGCAGATCATATCTGGATGTTAGTCATCTTCAAAACCAGGTGATTACCTCCTATAAACCTCCTCCTCAAGTACACCATGTAAAAAGGAATTTTGGACATCCAACTTGCGAAGACTCCAGCTGTGAGACACCGCTAGAGCAAGAATGAGACATACTATAGCCGGCTTGATTACTAGACTAAAGGTGTACTCGTAATCGATACCAAAACGTTGCTTAAATCCCTTCGCAACCAAGTGAGCTTTGAACCACTCAATGCCGCCATCTTGTTTACGTTTGACCTACACACCCATTTGCTATCAATGAGGTTCACACCATTCTTTGCTGGTACTAGTTTCCAAATCTCATTCTTGAGCAGAATTGTGTATTCTTCTTGCATCGCTTGATGCCATTCTGCATGCTTGAGTGCTTCAACATGACTTGTGGGCTCAATGACAGCCGAGGCAGCAACAATGAACGTGTTGCGACTACGCGGGTTATATGGCCGCACCGTCCCATCAGTGAAAGCTTTGGGCTTCTGGATGTTATCATAGAGACGAGTAAGCATTGGGTGTCCTCCTGACATGGCCATATCGTCAGGCGAGTCATCCGCATGCACAGGATCATCAGTCGAGTCACCTGGCGCACATGAGTTATTGGTCGTGCGCATGTTCCCGACCGTAGACGCATCGGCAACACCAGTCGCGGGTGCACAGCCGCACACTCATCGCTAGCGGCGTATTCATCACCGACGAAGACAGATCCTGGTTGCTTAGCCACACCTGCGTCCATGTTAATAGCAAGAATAGAAATAGTACGTGTAGAGTAAGTGTGGTTGCCTACCCAAACCTAATCACTTGTTGGACAAGATGATGATCTAAGAGCAGGAAGAAGGATGGATGACTCAAGAGGTGCTACTAACACGACATCTTGGCCTTCAGTTCCATTAGCAAATGGAAAGACGTTCTCGTTGAAGACGACGTCACGAGAAATGTAAATGTGTCCAGTGGGGCGATGCAAACACTTTTACCCTTTGTGCATGGAACTGTAGCCAAGAAAAATGAATGGCAGAGAATTGTATTGAAGTTTACGGGCATTGAATGGCCTAAGATTTGGCCAACATATGCAGCCAAAGGATCAAGCATTGTATTGTCAGGCTTGGTTCCTAAGAGGCACTCAAGAGGATTAGTAAATTTGATGACATGGCTAGGTGTTTGGTTGACAAGAAAGCAGGCTGTGATGAACGCATCATCCCAGAATTTTAGAGGAACTGAGGATTGCACAAGAAGAGATAAGCCTACCTCTACAACGTGACTATGCTTCCTCTCCGCAGCACTGTTTTGTTGATGAGTATGTGGACATGGCATAATATGTTTGATGCCAGATTCTTGGAAATATTTGTTCACCTTGTGGTATTCCCCACCCCAATCTGAGTGAAAAGAAATGAGCCTAGTGTTCAATAAACGTTTAGCATGTCGTTGAAAATGAAGAAAGGTAGGAAGAACATCAGATTTATACTTCAAAGAATAGTTCCAAGTAAATTTGCTGAAATCGTCTATAAAACTAACATAATACTTGTATCCCGAGACACAAGTTACAGTAGGTCCCCAAACATCCAAGAGTACAAGTTATAAAGGAGTGGAAGAAACACTAGAAGATAAAAGAAATGGAAGATGGTGACATTTTGCTTGTTGACAAGCATTAGAAATACAAGTGTCACTGTTATTCGAAGTAACACAAGGAAGATTATTTTTTTGGAGAACACGCTGGATGATGGAAGGTGATGGATGGCCAAGTCTGCAATGCCACAAGTTTTTAGGCACCTTGATGCTAGACAAAGCATTCTTATTCAAGGTAGTGATCCCAAAAGGCAAAGGATACAATCCTCCTTCACATTTTCCTTGAAGAAGAATGCTGTTTGTGACCTGATCTTTGATAAAGAGATGTGATGGGTGAATCCCTAGAAAAACTTTATTATCAGTGCAAAACGATGTATAGAGATCAGGTTCTTTTCAAATTTTGGAACATGTAAGATATTGCGAAGAGCAAGATTGCGAGAGGAAGTGTGAATAGTAGAATGATCAGTATGCGCAATGGACAAACCTACACTATTCGCTATACACACTTGTGAAAGCATCTAGGCCCCTAATTCATTTTTGTTTTGGTAATTAATGACAATCATCATTAAAGGACTAATATTTTTCTTTGAGAATATTGAAAATATATTGGTCCTTGATATGGCAGGCGATGAAGCATGAAGATGAAGGTAAAGAAGATCAACGAAGGTTGTGGGAAGCCCTGGTAAATTTGTGAAGGCCGGAGTTCGTCTACCCAGAACGGGGAAGAACTAACAAAGTGATCGAGGGAGGCTCCATTGTGGAAAGGAGCCGACTTGAAGTTGATCAAGTTACCTCAACGTGGATTAGGGGAGACCAGCAAGTCTCCAAGAATACAGGATAAATTTTGTGTCATTCTCTCTTGTGGTTTGATATCTTGAATTCATTTGTGCAATTTTCATTCCTAGCTTGTTTAGCATATTGATCTTGTGCTTAAAATTGTATTCTTGCCTAGACTTAAATTGTCGATGCACTTAGTGAAACTTAGGGAATTTAGGCTAATTTCTAAAATTATAATTCTTGGTTAGATTATTTATTTATTGCAATAGAGTCGAAGAATTTTAAAAACTTCCTATTCACCCCCCTCTAGTCGGTTATCTTTAATCCTACAAGTGATACTAGAGATTGGACTCTCTTTTGGGACTTTATCGCCTAGAGAGTAAAGGATGGCTAGCGGCGCGGTATCCATAGGCAAAGCACCTTTCTTTGATAGCATGAATTATGTGTATTGAAAAATACGTATGACCGTTTATCTCAAGGTCATGAGCCCGAGCATATAGAGAATTATAGATGGGGGTTTTGCTACGGGAGTAAATCCCACACTCATAATTGAACAAGAAGAGTAAAATTCTTATCTCAATGCTCAAGCAATGAATGCTCTTTTTGGCGCTTTGAACTTGGATGAGTTCAATCGAGTGAGTAACCTTGAGACTGCTCATGAGATTTGGACTACCCTCTCGAAAAGCCATGAGAGAACATTCTTGGTCAAAGAAGTCAAATTACATATGCTTCAGATAAAATATGAGAGTTTCATTATGTTACCCTATGAGAACATCAACAGGATGTACTCAAGGCTCAATAACATAGTGAGTGAGCTCAAAGGCCTTGGGGCGTCACTAACCAATTTCGATATTGTTCATAAGATGTTTAGGGCTTTTTCAGACAAGTATAAGACTTTGGTGACGTTCTTTCTCAACTCACCGGAGTTTCCAAGAATGACGCCAACTGGACTTCTTGGAAATCTCATCACAAAAGAGTTTTACAAGAAGGACAAGAAAGAGCTTTTGGAGCAAAGCTCTTTGAAGAACAAGAACATTGCCTTTAAAGCGAAGGCGGAGTCAAGCGTGAGGCACTTGAAGATTCCAACGACGATGACACCAAGGAGGAGATGGCTCTCCTCGTGAGGAGAATGAGAAGATTTATGAAGAGGCGCTCAAGCTCAAGCGCCCCTCATAAATTCAAGAAGGTAGAACATTCCAGTGCCAACCGATATGCAAATATTCGGTACTATGAGTGTGATGAGAAGGGGCACATTGTCTCTCATTGTCCCAAGAACAAGGACAACAAGACCAAGTCGCCCAAGAAGAACGCGTGTCAAGGGAAGAAAAAGCTCTTCAAGAAGAGGAGTATTCGTATTCCGACACATCCGATGATGACACTCTTTCCAAGAAGAGGGGTATTGCCGGTGTCGACATCAAGGAGGCTTCTTCGCCATTTGTCATTTCTTTTTGTATCATAGCAAAAGGAGATCATAAGGTAAAACCTAATGACGATGATGAGCCAATAGATGATGAACTAATGTATATGCTTAAGGATTTGAATGATTATCTAGGCAAGGAGAAGTCCATGCATAAGGCCTTGAGAAAAGAGTATCTCTTTCTCAGGGACTCTTATGAGGAGCTAAAGAAAGCTCATGAGACTCTCCTTCGTAAGGATCATTCAAAGTCTCAAAATGATGTAGGTATTACTTGCAATATTATCGATGATATGCCTAGACTAGAAAATGATTCATGCTATATATCAAAATCTAGCGTATCTACATCATGTGATGATCTTATTGACATGTCTTCTAGTTCATATTGTAGCTTAATTTCCATTCATGAAAATGTAATTGTTGAAAATAATGAGCTTAAGGAGCAAGTGAGCAAGCTAAGAGCTTGGAACGGTGTTTCAAGGGTAAGGAGACCCTTGATAAAATCGTGGGCAATCAACGGTGCTCCTATAATAAAGAAGGCCTTGGGTTCGTACCCAAGAAATGAAAAAAATAAGCAACAAAGCTCCTAGGTTTATAAAATCAAATGGAAAGCTTTGCTATAAGTGCCACGATGTAAAGCATATAGCAAATGATTGCCTATTAGGTAATGCTCCTAAGAATAATGTTTATGATTCATACTATGTTCTTAGGAAAAACAGTAATGGTAAGATTATTACTAAATTTATTGGCACTCCTATACTCGGTCGTAGAAAGAATGCCATTTGGGTACCCAAAACCTTGGTTACTAACATCAAAGGACCCAAACAAATTTGGGTACCTAAAAAGGTTTGATCTTCTTTTTTATTTGAACTAAAAAACCGGTGGACGACATTGGGTGTTGGATAGTGGATGCACTCAACACATGACCGGTGACTGGAAGATGTTCACCACATTCGAAGTAGGGAGTTGTCAACATGACAAGATCACTTTTGGTGACAATAGCAAGAGAAAGGTATTAGGATTGGGTAAAATTGCTATCTCAAATGACCTTTCCATTTCAGATGTCTCATTAGTGACCGTTCCTCAAATTTGTGATCTTGGTCTTATTTGTACCTTTTCTAGAGATGGTTTTGTGATTTCTAAAGAAAATGATAATTTCCTAGTATTTAAAGGTTTTATATTTAGTTGACTTCTCCTCAAATGAGTCTTGTCTTCAAACTTGTTTAATCGCGAAAACCTTCTTGGGTTGGTTATGGCATAGAAGACTAGCTTATCTAGGGATGATTCGACTTGAAAAGCTTTTAAAAAATGATTTAGTTATGGGCTTGAAAGATATAAAGTTTGAGAAAAATAACGTAATGCTTGCCAAGCCGGTAAGTAAGTGGCTAGTTATCATCCTTCCAACAGTATCATGCCCACATCTAGACAATTGGAGCTCTTACATATGGATTTGTTTAGCCCAACAACCTATAAGAGCATCGGGGGCAATTCTTATTGTTTAGTCATTGTAGATAATTACTCAAGTTATATTTGGATCTTCTTCCTAGATGACAAATCCAAAGCCTCCGGTATTTTCAAATGCTTTGCAAAAAGGGCTCAAAATGAATTTGATTTTAAAATAAAGAAAATCCATAGTGATAATGGTTCTAAGTTCAAAAATACAAGAATTGAAGATTATTGTGATGAATTTAGAATAAAACACAAACTTTCCACTACCTACACTCCAGAGTAAAATGGAGTTGTAGAACAGAAAAATCAAACATTGATTGAAATAACAAGAAATATGCTTGATGAATTTAGTACTTCCGATAGCTTTTGGGTAGAAGTCATAAATACCGCTTGCCATGCTACAAATCGTCTTTTTTTATATCGTCTTTTGAAAGACTTGCTATGAGCTTCTCATTGGAAAAGATCGAACATCTCTTATTTTTGTGTTTTCCGTTGCAAGTGTTGTATTTTGAAAAAGGGCGTTTAGCTTTTAAAATTTCAAAGTCGTTGTGATGTTGGTTTCTTGCTTGGATATTCTTCAAATAGTAAGACTTATCGTGTCTTCAACCAAACCAAGGGTTTAATTGAAGAGATGTGTGATGTTGAGTTTGATGAGATTAATGGCTTTAAAAAGAGCAAGAAAATTTGGATGATGTAGGTAATGAAGACTTGAGACAAATAATGAAGAATATGATTCTTGGAGATATCAAACCAGAAGAGGACAAAGAATATCAACCCTTATCCACTCAAGTTGAACCATTCACTTTTGCAACACCAAGTCAAGCTCAACCAATTGATGTAGATGAGAAGGAGAACGATCAACAACTTCAACCTCTATCTCAAAGAATCCACCATGCAATTTCCAAGGATCATCCAATAGATTAAATATTGGGTGACGTTAGTAAGGGTGTTCAAACTCGATCTCGTGTTGCTTCTTTTTGTAAACATTACTCTTTTGTCTTCTTTTGAACCCTCTTATGTAGATGAAGTTTTGGATGATCCGGATTAGGTGAATTCCATGCATGAAGAACTCAACAACTTTGTCCGGAATGATGTATGGACACTAGTCGAAAGACCCAAGGATCACAATGTCATCGACACAAAATGGGTATTTTGAAATAAGCAAGACGAGCATGGTATTATGGTAAGAAATAAGGCAAAGTTAGTAGCACAAGATTTCATACAAATCTAATGACTAGATTTTGGTGAAACCTTTACACCTGTGGCTAGATTAGAAGTCACTCGTATCTTACTTGCATTTGCATCTTACTTTAACATTAAATTATTTTAAATGGTGTGAAGAGTGCATTTTTAAATGGACAAATATCTGAGTTGGTATTTGTTGAACAACCTCTCGGTTTTGAAAATCCTAAACATCCAAATCATATTTACAAGCTCTCTAAAGCGATATATGGTCTCAAACAAGCTCTTAGAGTATGGTATGAGCGTCTTAGAGACTTTCTACTTTTGAAAGGATTCAAAATTGAGAAGATTGATACAACACTCTTCACTAAAATAATATATGAAGAATTCTTTGTGTACTAAATTTATGTTGATGATATTATCTTTTGCCTCAACTAATGAAGAATTTTGCAAAAAATTTGGTGATATGATGTCTAGGGAGTTTGAGATGTCCATGATCAAGGAGTTGAGCTTCTTCCTAAGACTTCAAATCAAATAACTCAAGAATAGGACGTTCGTGAGCCAATCCGAATACCTAAAGGATCTACTCAAGAGGTTTGGCATGGAGGATGCGAAACCCATCAAGACTCCCATAGCATCCAACAGGCATCTAGACCTCGATGAGAGAGGTGAACCGGTAGATTTAAAGCCTTATCATTTTATGATTGGTAGTTTGCTTTGTCTTACCATATCTAGGCCCGATATCATATTTAGTGTTTGCATGTGTGCACATTTTCAATCTTCACCTAAAGAGTGTCATTTAATGGCCGTTAAAAGGATTCTAAGATATTTAAAGTATTCCTCAAATATAGGCTTATAGTATCTTAAGGGTACTAAATTTGATTTAATTGGATATTCAGATTTGGATTATACGGGTTACAATATGGATAGAAAGAGCACATCGGAAAGTTGTAAATTTTTAGGTAGATCCCTTATTTCATGGTTTCCAAGAAATAAAATTTTGTAGCTCTATCCATTGTCGAAGCTGAATATATATCTGCCGGTAGTTGTTGTGCTCAATTATTGTGGATAAGGCAAATTTTGATGGATTATGGATTAAATTTTAAAAAGTATGCCTCTTTTATATGATAATGAAAGCGCGGTTCAGATAGCCAACAACCCAGTCTGACATTCAAGAACCAAACATATAGATATCCGTCATAATTTTTTAAGAGATCATGTGAGTAAAGGTGATATTGTGATTAGTCACATTAGAACCGAAGATCAATTAGCGGATATCCTTACCAAGCCTTAGATGAAGCCCGCTTTTACAAATTGAGGAATGAACTAAATGTCATAGATATTTCAAATATAGCTTGAATATGTATACCATGATTGTTTCTCATTTGGTGTTATTAGCTCTTATTCGATTTTCTAATCATTTTAATGAGCAATACATTGAGGGGAGATATCCGATTCCGAATCCGACAAAAAAATATGATATGGAAAGAGAGATATCCAACCGAATCCGAGCCGATTGCACCCCTAGCGCCAGGTTGCCGAAGGCTGCTACCTCCACCGAGAAGGTCTCGGTGCTCTTCCTTCTTCACCGACATTCACATCAATCGACCAAAATTTCTAATGGCATCTTCTTCTCCGGTTCAGTTTTTCTTATGTTTTAATTTCCGCATTATGTTTTGGTGATCATGATTTAGGCTAGTTCATGTTTTAGTTTACCTTAGATTTAACACCACGAAGTATATAGACAAAGTCAATGAGCTCCTAAATCTGCCAAAAAAAATAGTCTAGATGTGAAATTAGCCGAATGATTTGGTTTGCTTTGGTGGAAGCACTAACAAGTAATAATACCTATAACAAACATGCTAAAATCATCGTTGGTACCTCTTCTGGAAAAGCACCTTGTGAGCAATATGTGTGTTTTGACTCCCCAACAATACAAGAACTTGCAAGTACCTATGTACACCTTCGCAAAATTACTTTCACTACTTTCTGCTCGCTAACGCTCAACATTAACGCACCAAAAATCTCACATGGTAACAAGTCATATTGTGATTGTAATCAAGACAATGTTGCACGTATAAACGACAAACGTAACCAAATTTCAACCTCTTCTCATTGTAAATAGAGCAAGGTACAACTTCTACACGTGGCTGCGATGCTTCCAAAGGTAGCTAAAAGAAGACGGTGATCTGAAGTCTGAACATAGATGCTCTCCTGCTCGGCTGGAACGATGGCTGTTCGAATTGTGTTGTAGTTTTTCATGCACGTTGTTATTACTTTCCTGTTTTTATTACTTTCTTGTTTTCTGGGTTACTACTGTTTCTGACAAAACTTTAGTGCTACTTGTGCTAAGTCCTTTTGTAGCACTGTATGAGTAGCTGTGAGATCGTTTTTACCCTGCACGGGAAGATGGACGTGGTTAACAATCCATATGTGGGGTTAAGTGTGAATACAAAACTGTATCAGAACATATTAATTTCCTCACTGGAAAGGTTTTTTTTCTTCTAGCAAAAAAACTAATGATTGTAAATTTGTAGCGTAAGCGTTCATCTTCCTCGTAATACCAATAGTTGTACTCTCTTCGGTCACAGATAATGTTGTTTTCGACTACTATCAATATCTTTTTAAATATTTAAATTGTATACATGAAAATCATATGTGTAGATTTATTTCAAAAAGTACTTTCATGATATTATAATTCTATTGGGCTTTATAAATATATTATAATAGAAATTAGTAGTTAAAATTGTGTTTTAGAGAACGTGTCAATGTCTAAATCAACATGTATTTGTGACCGAAGTAATAATATCCACAAATTTTTAAAGTATTTCTCCAGAAAATAGGCAATTACCACTGGTTGTAAATACAAACAAGAGTTGTAGCAGCTTAAAAAGACTTGCATCGCAATCCAGAAATGTGTCCATCTCGAACTGCCATACGTTGTGGACATCAAATCTAATCAATGGGCAAGG
The DNA here is from genome assembly GCA_036346275.1 of Otatea glauca. Lineage (NCBI taxonomy): Eukaryota > Viridiplantae > Streptophyta > Magnoliopsida > Poales > Poaceae > Otatea > Otatea glauca. The sequence goes on from CM070711.1 coordinate 57,356,308, forward strand.
CTACAGTACCTAATGATTTGGGATTGTAACCGGTGTCACTTCAATACCAGCGAAACACCAAAAAAAAATTCATTAGCTGTATTAAACCTAGAGGAGGCTGGCATTTGTGCTTGCTATGGTTTCAGAGAGTTCATTGCTCTTTGTAGTCAAGTTGTGCATATGTTTCACTCTCTAATTTAGTTTTTGAGCTAAGAGTGAGGTCTAATTGCATGTGTTGCAATTAGGAGAGGATTGAGAGCCTCGTATGAATGTATTGCACTTGAGGGGAGCCTTATACAAGTGTTGCACTCGGTGATCACTATTGTTACTTGGTGGAGCTCAAGCTAGGGGGTTTGACTTGTTACTCTTGGTATTTGCCAACACCTAGACGGCGTGTGAAGGTGTCGTACGCGGTGACCTTCTCAATAAGATTGTGAGAAGGCCCGGGTGTTGTAGGACTTTTTATGCCCTCCATTGCGAATAATTTTCCTGCACTACGCTTGTGTAGGGGGATCATATCCCTAGGGCATGCTATGGCAGGAAGTACCCTCCTACCCCACGGGTATCGGGAGGCACTCTCCTACCCTGTGGGCGTCTACGGGAGGTACCCTCCTATCCCGCGGGCGTCTACGGGAGGTACCCTCCTACCCCGCGAGCGTCTACGGGAGGCACCCTCCTACTCCGCACGTGTCGGGAGGCACCCTCCTACTCCGCGGGCGTCTACGGGAGGCACCCTCCTACTCCGCACGTGTCTACGGGAGGCACCCTCCTACTCCGCAGGTGTCGGGAGGCACCTCCTACTCCCCGGGCGTCTACGGGTGGTACCCTCCTACCTCGCGGGCGTCTACGGGAGGCACCCTCCTACTCCGCAGGTGTCGGGAGGCACCCTCCTACTCCGCGGGCGTCTACGGGAGGTACCCTCCTACTCCGCACGTGTCGGGAGGCACCCTCCTACTTCACGGGCGTCTACGGGAGACACCCTGTGGGGTCCCAGAGTTAGAGGCCTGCCCCTACGAAGCGATGATGTGGGATCCACTACCTTCACCCGGGAATGACCAGGATGCCCCCGGTTGAGTTATTGTAGTAGGGGTAGGATGGTACTTTGTGTAACAGGCTGGACATTTATAAAACCCCACTGTAACCCACGCTTGTGGGGGGGACTCTAATTGAATACAAAAACTGAACTACTGGTGTGTCCGTCGGGAGCCTGGACCAGGAGCCCCCTCCCTACTCCCCCCGGGGAACACACCGACAGAAGTAGGGCGCTTGCTTAAGTGACCGAACCTGTATAAATCCTCGTGTCCACTCTTTCTCTCTTGGACATAGGCCTGTAAGACGGCCCGTGTCCACTCCCTTTTGTGTCCCGTTTCCAAACACACGACATTTGGCGCCGTCCGTGGGGAACCGTAGCTAACATCAAAGGCTATGGCTCCTACCAAGAAGCACACCAAACCTCCTCAAGCTCCGAAGAGCAAGGAGCAAGTCGATGACCCTCCTCCTCGCCGGGTCTCTAGGCGAGCACCTCCCTCGGAGATTGGAGCCATCCACCTCGGAGTAGACAACGTCCTTCAAGCCCAGGGACCTGAGAACACTTCCTCCCCCCTTGCTTTGACTACCTCAGGCCAAGGGTAGCAGTCTCGAGACATCGCCGTAACCGCAGGGTCGGGACACCTGGAGCCAGCCCTCATCCCCGAGGCGTTGGATTTGTCCCAATGGCGGTCTCTGGTGGAGGCTGCTACTAGGCAAACCGTGGACTACATGATGGCCTCCTATCGTCCCCAAGGGGTCCTCCCACACCTCTCGCCGCTCCTACCACCACCCTCGGTCCAAATCGCCACCGATCCAAGGGCGCGTGGGGGCCCGGCCTTCGCCCCTGGGAGCGAGCAGGGAGGTAATCTCTACCATCCCCCTCCCCTTACTCATGTGGTGGTCACTAGCGGGGTCCGTTCTAGCCACTGTGCGCACCAAGCTCAGGTTTGGGAGGAGCGCCCACCATGCCGTTGCATTTGGTACCTTCACCGCAACTCCCGAGGCCTGGGTTTGCGCCTTGCCCGGTGAGGGCCCCGGGACCTCGCCCGCAAGCTCCTCCTCCGGGGCAGATACGCCTGCCCCCAGAGATGGTGGATCAACTCCCTCCAGCTGGAGCTGACTCGCACCCTCGAGGAGTGACGTGGCCCGGTGCTGAGGGGGAACGTCCGAGGCCGAAGGCGCCCATTCCTCCGAGGAGGCTACCTAGGGAGCAGGGGAATCAGGTCGCGGTCGCCCCCGAACACTCACGAGGCTTAGGTGATCATCGTCTAGCCCAGCTAAGTCAAGTCCGGGGTCTCGCGGGCTCCCAGATCTGCGCATCGACGGGAGCGCTCCGACTCTCCAGAGCGCGGGCACCGTCGCCGCCCCCGAGCTTCTAGCTCCTCCAGTTCTGAGGTCTCTCACCGTCGCTGTCGCCGCCGTTCGAGGTCGCCTTCTCCCCGTCGGCGTGAAGATGGAGGTGGCCCCAGGACCGGGAACCCTCTCGCTCGAGGTATCTCAGAGACCCCCTTCCACCAAGTTCCACAACGAACATCGCACCATCGATGGGGATTCCGATTCCAACCAGTTCATGGAGGTCTATGCTCTGCTATCAGGCGGAGGAGGTGGGGAGACGGAGATGTGCAACTGCCTCCCGCTCTTCCTCTCAGGAACCGCTCGGTCTTGGTTCTTCAACCAGAAGAGGGGCTCAATCTGCTCTTGGGCCCAGCTACGTGAAGAGTTCAGCGCGAACTTCAGGAGTTACAAGCGCCCCATGCTTCCCAATCGGCTCTTCACGGTCAAGCAACAAAGGATGAGTCCACGCGAGACTTCCTCAGCGTTTCTCCGGTGCGGGAGCCGGTGGTGGACACCCAGACTCCACGGTCATTAACGTGTAAGGAAGGACTTCTCCCGTGAGTGAACCAGTATTGGAAGGGATCCTAAAAAACCACCCAACAAACTCTTGAGGTTGTTGAGAAGTATGCCGCGAGGAGGAGGGCGACTTGGTAAGCGGGGCTCCTCCAAAGAAGCCGGGAGATTCTCCCGGGAGAAGGCTAAAGGCTCCTTCGAAAAACAACAAGGATCGGAGGGACCCGCACCAGTGAGGTCGTGACTCAAAGTTCTCATTTGTGCCAAGCCGACGCCACCACCAGGGAACAGTGTTTTCAAAGGACCAAAGAAGGGACCAAAGCCTAAGGCTCCTCGAGCTCGTAACGAAGGCCCCCCGGAAAAAAGGGGTATCCAAGATCAAGGGGATGGCCGCTGGTGTGTGTATCACAAAATGAACGGGCATGACACAAGTGAGTGACGCCAATACGCCGTCGAAGTGGCCAGGATCCTCAAGCGTGGTCCCGAGCCACGTCTGGGGTCTCCGCCTCGCCCTGTGGCCGCGGAGGCCATGCCTCTCCAAGCAATCCACCACAGGCCGCTTTGCCTCTGGCGGGCCTCACCAAGAGTAACCTCTCGCAATATCTTTGAACAAGAGCTCCCCTTCCAAGTGCCACATAAACAAGTGAATGTCATAATGGGGTCTCAACCTATGGACATGGGTCCAAGCGCCAAAGGAAGGAGTATGCGCGGGAAGTCAATGTGGTGGGGGTGAACCTTCAAAGTGCTCCTCCCAAATGGGTGAATATCCCACTGAGCTTCAGTGAGGAAGATTCGAAAGGCCTGAGGTTCCCCCATGAGGACGCTCTCCTAGTAACCGCAACCATATCCAACTGTGAAGTCTCCCACATACTTGTCAATGGGGGTAGCTCCGCGGACATACTTTATCTTTGCATGCTCAAGGAGCTATGGGAACCGCGGGGGGGCTACCACAAGGGCATCTTGCTCCCGTCTGACCGCCCTCTGATGGGCTTTGTCCCAGGCAAATATATCCAACCTCTGGGAAGGATTGAGCTCCTTATGACATTCGGTTCACGGGAGAACCATCGCACGGAAGCAGTTGGATTTGATGTCGTTGACGTCGAGTCGCCATTCAATGCCATCATGGGAAGGGTAACTCTCAACCGCTTCAGTGCGGCAATCCACCAAAACTACCTATGCCTCAAGATACCGGGGCCTCACAGAGCCATTTCCGTAAGGGGTGACCAAGATTTGGCTCGTCGCCTCTTTCATAAGGCGACCACCGACTCCGATGAAGTCCACATGCTCGAAGTGGGGGGCTCGAAAGGGGTCGCGTCCCTACCACCCCCAATGGAAATCGCCAAAGACAAGTCTCTGCTGGAAAATTACCCCCTGAAGCCACGCCCTGAAGGGGAGCCAAAGGTGATAAGGCTCTTTGGCCCGGGCAATGAACACTTCGTCCGGGTCGGAGCTGAGCTCCCAGAAAGGGTGGAAGAGGAGCTCCTCGAGTTCCTAAGGACCAACACGAATGTATTCGCTTGGGTCCCATCGAACATGAAAGGCGTCCCCCGCGAAGTGATTCAGCATCACCTCGCGGTGAGGCCCGAGCGTCCTCCGGTGAGGCAAAAGCTCCGCAAGCTCTCTCTCGAACGATGTCAAGCCATCAAGGAGGAAATTGAAAAGCTCTTAAGTGCTGGCCTCATCCGGGAGGTTTGGCACCCAGAGTGGCTTGCCAATCCTGTCTTGGTCAGGAAGTCCAACGGTAAGTGGCGCATGTGCGTCGACTTTACTAACCTTAACAAAGCATGCCCAAAGGACGACTACCCTCTCCCGCGCATCGACCAATTAGTTGACTCCACCTCTGGGTGTGAGTTAATGAGCTTCCTGGATACGTACTCGGGATATCACCAAGTCCGAATGGCCGTGGAAGATGAGGAGAAGACGAGCTTTATCACCCTAGTGGGCACTTACTGCTACCTACGCATGCCTTTCGGGTTGAAGAATGCAGGGGCCACTTTCCAACGCCTTGTATGCCTCGTTCTGAAGGACCAGCTGGGTCGAAACGTGGAGGTGTATGTCGACGACGCCGTCGTGAAAAGCTCTATGGCCTCAACGCATCTGGAAGATCTTCGTGAAACCTTCGAGAACCTCCGCAAGTTCGGCCTCAAGTTAAACCCTAAAAAATGCGTTTTCGGGGTCAAAGGAGGCAAGCTCCTGGGCTTCCTCGTCTCTCATCGGGGCATTGAGGCCAACCCAGAGAAGATCCGGGCTATCCTGGAAATGGAGCGGCCACGATCCATTAAGGAGGTCTAGCGTCTTATGGGTCGCGTAGCGGCTCTTGGGCGTTTCATATCGCAGTCGGCCGAGAAAGGGCTACCTTTCATCAAAATTCTACGCGGGCTAGAAGGCTTTCGTTGGACCCCAGAGGCCCGAAAAGCCTTCGAGGATCTCAAGTCATACTTGACTAAGCCCCACTCTCGACAAGCCCCACTGGGAACCCCTCCTATCAGACCTTGCGCGACCCCGGTCGCCACGAGTGCAGTCCTGATCAGGGAGAGGGACGGGGTCCAGCGACCTGTGTACTACGCCGCCGGCCTTCACAGGCGCAAAAACAAGGTACACCTGGGGGAAGATATACTACGACTCCTCATGGCGTCCACGAAGCTTCGACACTACTTCCTCGCACAGCGCATCATGGTCCCTACTAGCTATCCACTAGCCGAAGTAATGGGAAACAAAGAGGCAACCGGAAGAATAGCCAAGTGGGCGACCGAACTGGCACCTTTCTCCCTCAAACTTGTTGGAAGGACCGCCATCAAGTCCCAAGTCCTCGCAGACTTTGTGGCAGAATGGACAAACCCCCAAGTCTCAGATGAGGTAGCAGAGCGTACCGCTCCGCCCGACCCCCACTGGACCCTCTACTTTGATGGCTCCAAACGCCTAAATAGTGGAGGGGCCAGGGTTGTTCTCGTAAGCCCTGAGGGGAAAGCACTGGAATACGCCGCTCGCCACTCTTTCAATCCCACCAACAACATGGCGGAGTACGAGGCTCTCCTTTTGGGGCTTCGCCTCGCAAAGGCTATGGGGGTCCGACGCCTCCTAATCCTGGGAGACTCCCAACTAGTTATCAATCAGATGGACAAGTCCTATCAATGCCTTGACTCCAAGATGGCCAGCTATCTCGACGAAGTACGTAGAATGGAACGATACTTCTTGGGGATGGAAGCTCGCCGCATCCCCCGTGGAGACAATCACCAGGCAAACCGTTTGGCCCGAGCAGCAAGCTCCCAAGAGCCACTCCCACCGGAGGTCTTCCTCGAGGTGCTTGACACACCATCCATCAAGGAAGACCCTAATGGGAAAGAAGGTCCTGAACAACTCCTGACGGTCAGTGAGATCCCAACACCACCCACAACGTGGATGACCCCAATCCGAGAGTGCATCCAAGGAAAAACAAAAATGGAGGATAGCACTGAAGACCGAAGACTCTTCGCGAAAGCCAAATCCTATGTACTCCTCGATGGGATACTATACAAAAAAGGGGCTTCCGCACTGCTCAGGTGCCTCCCAAAAGAAGAGGGGATCTCACTTATGCGAGAGGTGCATGAAGGTCTCTGTGGCTCACACCTTACACCTAGAGCAACTGCGGTGAAGGCACTAAGGCAGGGTTTCTATTGGCCTACAATGGTACAAGACGTCATGGAAACCCTCAAGACATGCGAAGGTTGCCAAACGATGGCATCGGCTCACCACTCCCCCGCTGCACCTCTGCACCAGATTCTGATAACTTGGCCTTTTGCCCGGTGGGGCATGGACCTGCTCGGGCCATTCCCGCCGGCCAAGGGGGGCTACAAGCATGCGGTGGTGGCGGTGGACTACTTCACCAAGTGGGTGGAAGCGGAGCCGTTGCTAACAATCACATCCCGGGTGGTGCAAAAGTTCTTCTGGAAGAACATTGTGTGCCGTTTCGGAGTCCCGAAGGAGCTCACTGTGGACAACGGAACCCAGTTCGATGCCTCCTCCTTCAGGGACTTTTGTGATTCAATCGGGACAGTTCTCTGCTTCGCTTCAGTGGCTCACCCTAAATCCAATGGGGCGGTCGAAAGGGCCAATGGCCTAATCCTCCAAGGCATCCGCCGTTGACTCGAAAAGAGCACTCTTAAGTGCGGGCTATGGGCAGAGGAACTCCTCAGTGTCCTGTGGAGGATGCGCACTACTCCTAGCCGCTCCACGGGGCGAACACCCTTCTCATTGGTGTACAGAGTGGAAGCCGTCCTCCCCGTAGAAGTTCGCCACCGCTCCCTTCGAGTAGAGATGCTCTCAGAAGCCCTACCCATCAACTTCATGGTGAACGAAGACAGTCACAAGGTGGAAGTGGATTTCGCGGAGAAGATCCGTGATCTCGCACTCGTCAAGCATGCCGCGTACGAACGAGAAGTCGCTCGTTTCTACAACAAACGGGTGCGAGAGGACCTTCCTCTGGGGACTTGGTGCTAAAAGGGTCACCGACCAGAGCCCTGTGCAAGCTCCACCCCAAGTGGGAGGGACCCTACCGCGTCTCAGCGGTCTTGGGCTCAGGGGCTTACCACCTCTCTACTATGGAAGACAAGACACTCAAGCATGCGTGGAATGCTGACAAGCTCAAGAAATTTTACATTTAAACTTTTTTGTAAGCCGTATCGGCACTTACCTCATATTGATGTAAACCCTCCTAAGGTCATCAATGAAGTATCAAGTTAAGTTTTGCATGTCTTCTATCGCTTGTGTGGTGGTCTTTAAGAACCCATCCCCCTCACGTAGCTGTGGGGGATAGGCTAGAACCTCGTGCCCCTCTTGGGACGAGTTCCAGGGCGCATGGCCTCTGAGGCCTACCCCTGAAAAAGCCCCGAGCGGCCTGGACATTCCGTATCCCCCTCGGGCGGCCCTCTCCTGCGGACCTGTGGAGCTGGGCGACGACTTGAGGCGTCTTGCCTAAGTCATAGGGTGCTCCATGGCTTAGTCCTCCATGGACCCCTGGCGCTAAGCCGAAACGACCCCCAGGTTACCATTTTGTACCCTCTACGAGAAGCAATAGGAACCTTTCTTATTGCAAGGAGCGTTGTCCGGGAGACATCCCCTTCCCGGTGGGCACATGCCTAAGCCTCTTAGCAAGGCTGAGTAAACAACTCGCGATGCTCCTACGGGGTTGTGCCGTAAGCTAGAACGCTTGGCCTCCTAAATAAGGTCTTATGTACTGGTGCCCCTAAGTGGCCCGAGGGCCAAGACAAGACTAAAGTCGCCCAAGGGCGACACGGGGACCGAGTCCCCCTCACTGCCGCGTGAGGAGGGAAACACTCCCGCACTGTCTAATGGCACGGGGGGCTCGCCCCCGTCATACATAGCACAACAGGAATTGCTTTCTCCCCCTTGGGGAAAAGTAACTAAATGACCCTCCGGCGGGGCACCCGCGCTTTGGATCCCTCCAGGGACCCAAGGCACAATCATGCCCCCATGAAGTCGCCCGGTCCTGCGGCAAACCTTCTTTGGCGGGCATAATCGGCGTGGCGCCCAAGCCCTTTGTGCACTTCGTTTATAGCGAATACCAACTGCCATCTAGGGCACATCCTAAAACAAAGCATGGCAAAAGTCATAAGTCATTTATATCATAACCTCGAAATAAGTTCATACAAAATGAAGGGAGCATGTCCCAGCCGACCATCATGAATACTACAAGTAAAGATACGTCTATCACTTAAAGGAGTGCTACACCTTACAAGTTAAGGATTCCAGTACAGTAAGCATGAGTCACCTAGCTACTTAGCAAAATGCATCAAGCGCACTCCAGAGGAATTTATACACGCTCTGAGCTCGGGCCCTCTCCTGTCACCCGAGGTTCGGTCCCGCGGGAACCCTTGTGAGGCTATCCACGAAGCCTCCCACAAGAGATCTCCAGGTGGAGCTACCCTCACGAGTGCTCCGACGCACCTTCTGGGTGTACATCCCTCGAAGCACAGCGAGGACGGCCTCCTTGCCCGCAGTGTCAGAGAGGCGGGAGATGGCTGCAACTCCCGCGGCCAAGGCGACTTTGGCAAAGGCCTTGCCCTTGTCATCACTCGCTCTGGCAAGGAGGCTGACGCGGCCTCATAGGATGCCAGTCCACTCCTCCCAATCCTCAGAGGGAGGTGGGAGATCCTCCACTCTGGCCCCAAGCTCCCTCAAAGTGACCTGGACCAGTACGGCAAGATTCATGAGAGATATAGCCATTGTCTTCCGGTCCGCTTCATACCTTTGTTCATGGGCGTCGCGGTCTGCCCCCACGGCCCGTATAACCACGTGGGACCTCTCTAAGTCAGCCTCTAAGTCCTTGACCCGCTATCGGGACCTCTCCAGCTCAGCCTCCGCCTTGGTAAGCTTTTCATCCGCCGCCCTTTGGCCCTCTTGGGCCTGCAGCAAGGCCCGCTTGAGGGCCTCCAGATCATCCTTAGGACGACGCGGTGGGATGGCTGCTAGCATCTCCTTGACTATTCCCGGGACCCGGTCAAAGAGAACGCTGCTCATCGCCGTAGCCTGCAAAAGGGTGAAAGTAGAGAGTGTCAAAGCAAGCCGTGCATGAGAATCCTAAGCTTAGAGAAACACATGAGAAAAGTAAAGGCTCACGGTACCTGGTACTGGAGGGTCACTGTGGTCGCTAACTTCTCCTTCAACACCTCTAAGAATCTCCCGGGATCATCAGGCACCAAGTCTGCCATATACCTTTGTACCCGCTCCGTCACCAAGAGGCGAGTCGTCTCGATCGCCTCTGCATCCAACGTGTGAGGTATGGCGTACTCGGGGAGGGCATTGGAGGAACTGCCATGACCACCCTGCGATGGCCCCGCTTGCATGGGCGAGCATGGAGTAGCCACATCCTCTGCTAAAGCCCTCGGGGGCACAACAGGTGTGGGGGCTCCACCGCAGGGGGCCCCTCATGCACCGCTGGGTCTACAAAAGAGAAAGGGAGTAAGTTAGGCAGGTTAGGAGAACATGTAAGCTCCGTGACAACTTATCATAATCACGGACACACACCTCCTGGAAAGCGGAAGAAAGACTCAATGTCGTCGAGGTATGCATACCCAACTTCCTCCACCGCCATGGTCTTGGTCGGGAGGTGACTGCCTCGGCCTCAACGCCCAGAGCTCTTTCAATCTCCCAGTGAGGCTTTGAACGCTTACAGAGCTCCTGCTCGATGTCCGACGCAGGCTCACTGAAAGAGCTGGATGTCGTGGACGAGGAAGGTGAGGGTGAACGCCTCCTCGCCTGCCTGTTGGGGGGCTGGTGCCCTCCTCGATGGACGCCCTCTTCTTCTCAGGACCCCTAGCGCCTTTGCCCCTAGGGGCAGGAGATGGCGGGGGCCTTCGGGGCTCCACCCGGAGAGGGCCCCTCTCGCCCGTGGTGCAAGACAGAGGGGCAGCGCACTGCTGAGAGGTGCCACCAACGCGTGCCTCGGCTCTTGGCGCCACGCTTTAGTGGCGAGGTCTCCGCCCTCTCCCCGTGGGTGCGGCCTGCCCTCTTCGCTTAGCCTCGGTTCGCAGGTCACCCGGTGGGAGGCGAGGCCAAACGCCTCGAGCCACGAGTTCCTTCCTCCATAGGGATGCTCGCCCTCGTAATCTCGTGCCTCGGACATGCACCACCTTCCCGTGATCGACTCACCTCCTCTCTTGTGCTTTGCTGGAGCGAACCGCATATAGAAAGCAAACCATGAGATGTGAAGGGATAAAGTGTCAAGAAAAGCAAAGAAAGCTCCAAGGCCCTTACCCTTCTCGATGCTGGGGTGAAGGCCATCGTGGAACCCCAACCTAGCACGTTGAACAAGGGTGCTGAGGTTGAGGAGGGTCATCTCCTCCATCAGGTCACGGGCGCCCTTCCTTGCACGTACCTCCCTGATGGTGTTGCACAGTTTCCAGTCATCGTCGGTGAGACGACCCATCTCGGCACGTCCCAGTCGCCGTCGGGCGGGTGAGACCAGTGTAGGCGAGACGGTCCTCACCTTTAGGTAAAACCATTTCTTCATGGTCGAGGGCCAACACTCCTTCAAGGCGTGCACAGGGAACTCGTCCTCATGCTGTGGGGTAGTGTAGATGGACCCCAGGGGTCCTCTCCTGGAGTCCCCTCGCTGGGAGCGGAAGAAGTAGTCAAACAAGGCGACGGACGGCTCCATGGGCGTCTCTGGGATGGCTGTCTCACATAGCCATAAGAAGATCCTCAGCCGAACAAAGAGGTTCGGGCTAAGGTGAGAGAGCTCCACCCCGAGCGCCTGAGTATACCTCTTGATGAAGGGGTGCATCGGGAGCCCAAAGCCAACGTCCACCCAAGCTTTGAGAGCCACAATGTACCCTGGCAGAGGGTTAGGGCTTTCCCCCGGCGCGGGAAAGTCCACGTCCCCAGGAGTGAGGCAACTCCCTTTTCGGATGAGAGAAAGCTTCTCCCCGTCAGTGAGCTCCGACGGTCCGGGACCTACCTTCGCTTCTTCCAGGGAGAACCCCTCATCCCCCGCCGGGTCCATGCCAGCGGCGGAACTAGCGGGATCCATCATGTCCACATCCTTTTCTTGGCGATCCTCCCCCCGGAGGGGCTTGCTCTTGCCCTTACCCTTCGCGGGCGCGGCTTTGTTCACCTTGCCCTTGCCCTTAGCAAGGGCGTCGCGTGGACGGTCACCTACACGCAAAAATAAAATCATCCTTAACAATGGCCTTTTGCGAGCCGCTAATAAAAGGAGCCATGTAACATTGGTGTGGCCATGGCCTTACCCATGGAAGCCCTGCGCCCCCTAAACTCCGCGTGTGATAGCCAAGGCGGCAGCGCACCAATAACCTGCAAAACCCAGCACGTCATTGGCTTCTGGTGGAAATCAATGGCATTGGTGTAAGCCGGGGGGTAAGGAAGGACAGCTCGGTCGCTTGGGCCGCTGTCTTTTCCCCCTGCGTTCCCCTGAACCGGGCATTGAGGATCGCGCCCAGCCTGAAGACCTTGCTGGTTTGGGAGCCCCTCACCAGTTCCTCCGTAGCCAACAAGGACCAGAAGAAACAGAGCTCACCTTTAAGCATACCCGGCCTGCCTTCACTAGAGCATTGTTGAAGCTTTCTTTTCTGCCGCTTGGCACCAAAGGGAACCCCTTTTTATACAACCTGCTTCAGCCACCTGGGAGCGCAGAGCAACATCTAGCTCCCGCTGATGGTGGCAAACTGAGCCCAAGCAAGAAAATCGGCCAAAATGGATATTCCCCACCGGACAATGCTTGGTCGCGATAAAGACCAATGCGCACGACAATGATGGTTGCTCAGGCCACCCGGCTCCTTCCTCGGTCGCGACGGAGGTGCCTCTGTCCGCGCCACCTGCCGACAATGGGCGCTTGTTTGGCCGGCCAGCGGCCCTCCTCCCTCCTGCGAACTGAGGTGCCCCACGATCCAGCGCGACCACATGCCCCGGCCGACCCACCGACTACGGCTTGCTCAGCCACCGCGCGGCCCTTCCTCCCGAAGCGACGAAGGTGCCTCATGGTCCGCAAGAATGGCGGACAATGGCGCTTGCTCAAAGCCGGCCCAGAGCCCTCCTCCCGGCGCAACGGAGGTGCCCGCGGTTCGTCAGCCGCCCGGCCGCCACTAACGGTGACACTTGCTCGACCGGCCCGCGGCCCTTCCTCTCGACGCGACGCAGTGCCCCCGCAATCCGCGCAACCCGCTGACAATGGCGCTGCTCGGCCGCCCTCCTCCCGACGCGACGGAGGCTCCCCACGGCCCAAGCCAGAAGTCCTCGGCTTCGACGACGGCGCTTGCTCGGGCCAGCCTTTGCAGCGTTTTCCTTCAGCGCGACGAGGGGCCGCAGGCCACCGCAATCCCTTGGCCTGCCGACGGTGGCGCTGGTCCCCTATTGTGTCATTGGTCCCATACTCAAGGCGATCGCTACTCCCGGTCTGCCGACAGGGGCACCCGCTCGAGCCGGCTCTCGTCGACGCCTCGCGCAGTGGCGGCCCTCCACCACGCTCGCTCGCATAGCCTTCGGTCCGAGGACAGGACTTCTGCTCGGACAGGTGATGGTGGCACCCCCTCTGCTTGTGTCGACGAGGCGAGGCTAACCAGAACCCACAACGGCGAAGGCTCTCGTCTGGTTCGCCGTAGAAGCCCTTGCCCTTTCTTAGGAGACCATTCTGTATTTTTCTTGGCTAGCTTTAAGTAGGAAAAAGGAGGAATTGGTAGACACCTTGGGCAAAAGATCGCGCGAGTATCGGCCTCGCTGCACCTCCGGAGCAAGTCATCGCCCGATTGGCGCGAGCCTCGCCCATTTCCAACGCTGTTCCCGAGCAACGGTCACTGCCGGGCGCTGCTTACGCCTTCGCAGCGTGTTCCCGAGCAAACGGTCACCTGCCGGGCGCTGGCTTCTACGCCCTTCGCAAGGCATGCTCTTGGAACGAGTGGACTCGGGGGGACACTGCGGTCGAGAGGCCACGCATGGGTGTCGGCTCCCGAAACCAAAGGCAGCCAGTCGAGCGTTAGCCCCTGCGCCCATCAACCGGGCGCTAGCCTCGCGCCGCTTCAAGCAAGTACAACGGCCGGCGCTTAGCCCTCGCCCATCAACTGGCGCTAGCCCTCGCCCCGCTCTTCGCACAAGCAAAGCGGCCGGTGGTGTTAGCCTCAGGTGCCCATCAACCGGCACGCCGCCGCCCTTGCGCTGCTCCCGCTAAGTGGCTACGGTCGGTTGGGCTCAGTGCCCGTTGTCTCTGGAAGCAAGTACTTTCAATAGCGTCCTGGGTTAGTTGGATGCAGCAACACCCAAGCGTGTGCGCCGTGCCCCGACCTAAAAAAATAAAATAAAAAATAAAATAAAATAAGAAAGTGGAATAAATAAGTCCCTTGACCCTAGGACCCTCTCTAAAGTGTCCAAGGGACAGGGGGGCTAGTGTTGTAGGACTTTTTATGCCCTCCATTGCGAATAATTTTCCTGCACTACGCTTGTGTAGGGGGATCATATCCCTAGGGCATGCTATGGCAGGAAGTACCCTCCTACCCCGCGAGTATCGGGAGGCACTCTCCTACCCTGCGGGCGTCTCCGGGAGGTACCCTCCTACCCCGCGGGCGTCTACGGGAGGTTCCCTCCTACCTCGCGGGCGTCTATGGGAGGCACCCTCCTACTCCGCACGTGTTGGGAGGCACCCTCCTACTCCGCGGGCGTCTACGGGAGGCACCCTCCTACTCCGTAGGTGTCGGGAGGCACCCTCCTACTCCGCGGGCGTCTACGGGAGGTACTCTCCTACCTCGCGGGCGTCTACGGGAGGCACCCTCCTACTCCGCACGTGTCGGGAGTCACCCTCCTACTCCGCGGGCGTCTACGGGAGGCACCCTCCTACTCCGCACGTGTCGGGAGGCACCCTCCTACTCCGCGGGCGCTCACGGAGACACCTGGGTCCCAGTCAAAGGCACGCCCTCACGGCGATGACGTGGGATCCACTACCTTCACCCGAAATGACCAGGATGCCCCCGGTTGGGTTATTGTAGTAGGGGTAGGATGGTACTTTGTGTAACAGGCTGGGCGCCTATAAAACCCCACTGTAACCCACGCTTGTGGGGGGGACTCTCATTGAATACAAAAACTGAACTACTAGTGTGTCCCTCGGGAGCCTGGACCAGGAGCCCCCTCCCTACTCCCCCTGGGGAACACACCGACAGGAGTAGGGTGCTTGCTTAAGGACCCGAACCTGTATAAATCCTCGTGTCCACTCTTTCTCTCTTGGACATAGACCCGTAAGACAGCCTGCGTATACTCCCTCTTGTGTCCTGTTTCCAAACACACGACACCGGGAAAGTTGTAAAGGTAGGAGCTCACCTATCCGAAGGGGGGAAAGGCTACCACTAGTGGAATCGAGGTGAGTGCTCAATTCGTGGAGCCTAAAGTAGTTTGGATTTACCTCAACGTGGATTAGGGGAGATTGGCAAGTCTCCGAACATCACGGTAAAATATCGGTGTGTCTCTTGTAATTTGCATTCTATTATTTATTTATACTCAAGCAATTTATATTCATAGAATTGATGGTTTGATTGTTTGTATTTAGGATTGCAAATTATTGTTAGAGAAATAAATAATTACTGCACTTAGTGAGTCTAGTTGATTTAGGCTTTAATTGTTAAAATCTTAGTTTATCGCTTCTGCATCTGTTATCATTTAGGTTTTAACATAAGGATACTTAGGCGAGTTTTTAATTAATTGTAGAAGAAATTTTTATAGCTGCCTATTCACCCCCTCTAATCGCCATCCTCGATCTTTAGACTCTAGATTTGGGCTTCCACAAGGATTTATATTCTTGTGTGGGTAAGTAGTGCTCTTTGGGAGCTCTGCTATCAGGTGAGAGGCTTTGTAAATCTTCTTCATGATCTGAATGCAAATTATCTCTTTGCTCAAGTTTTTTCCACAAGTTTTGATCTTCTTCTTGCTTGGTTCTTGATCTTTTCTTATGATTTATTTCTTGCTTAATATCGTGCTGACAAGAATGTATGATTCATAGATGTATCCTCTATAATCATCTCCTCAATCATCTAGGTAAGCTTCTTCTTGATCATCCAAGTTTCTCTAAAAAATCGGTTTTTGAGTTGAGAAGGAAGTTCTTTACGTAGATCTTGATCTTGCATGTTTGAGGGTAATTTTTTTGTAGTTCTTGCTTGCTATGGCATGTGGGAGGCCATCTAAGGTTATCTTGATCATCAAATCCTCACGAGCAAGATCAGGACAAAGTTGTGGATTTTGACCCAGTTTTAGTGCAACTTTCGGTAAATTTAAAAAAAAGTCAGAACTTTAACGTCAATCCTTGCGATTGAAGGTTGGAATAGGCTCCTGACATCCATAGAAAAGTGCATACAAAGTTTCACAGAGTTTGGATCAACTGATAAAAGTTACACGAATTTTGATCTTGAACTCGTGCTGATTTTTCTGTTCATGCCCTATTTTACTGTTCACCAGTACCAACGTGCTGCAGTAACCCTGTTCATACAGTACTATCACCATCTAAGAGCGGTAATACAGCCCTGTACTGATTTTTAGAAGAAATCTCGTCTTCCGCTCTTATAAGGTCTTGAGTGGTTTTGGTTGGATTCTTCAAGTGAAAATTAGATTGTGATCATTCACCCCTATGTGATCACCATTTTTGGTCCTTCAATTGGTATCAGAGCTTAGTTTTACTCTCTTTAGATCTTGACCGGTCTCGAGAGCTATGACGCCGGACAAGTATTCCACTAAGTCTCTAATTTTTTCAAGAGTGATTTATCCTTTTTGGAAATCCAGGATGGTGTTATACATCACTACCCAGGGTTTCATGATATGGCAGAAAGTGAAACTCCCATGTGCTATTCCTACCGATGAGAACGCCAATACCATGAATAAGTCGATATGGCTCTGATACCCTCTCTATCGAGACCGAGATATCCAAATCTAAAACCCTATGTATATATCGTACTAGACCAGGATCATGCTTGTGCACATAGTGGTAACATAGATGAAATATCAACCATACACACGTATAACTGTGAAAATGGCAATTAACATTCATAAATAAGAGTAACAACCTTATGGCCAAAGCTTACACTTAATAGCCGCTGAGGCTAAACAACTCGATTGTAATGAAGCGAAAGAAATTAAGATAACTTCAGCTGTAACCCATTCATATGCCACAGGAAATCAACTAGGGTAGCGTGACGTAGTACTGTATGACCCTTGAAGAAATAGTCCTCATTAACCATCTCTTTTCTTCATGAAGTCTTCAGCAACTAATCAATAAGGCATATACCGTGAGTACATAAAGTAAAGTACTTAGCAAGTCATAGAAAACGGTAATGCAAATATATTCATGCAAGGCTTAACAATATAAGTGGCCATATGGTTCTTTTACAGAAAGCAATAACTTGAAATTAAATACAATAATTAGATTCAAAGCACATTTGAGAAAAGATAATAAATATCTGTTAAACCAATGGCAGACAACATAAATAAATTGGTGAGGCTTCACTATTCACCATCTAAAACCATTATCAAACCATTGAACTCGTCGGTGCTAGCTTGAGGCAACAAATCACCAGTAAACTCCCTGTTCACTTTCCAACCATTCCATAATCCATCATTTTCATAAAAACTCTACATCGCATGTAAAATTCCCAAACACATCTATGACCACGGATATAGCTATTCAAATAGTTTTACACTTTACAGTGGTTGTACTTCTTTACCCACAACATGAAGGATCAAAACCTAGGGGCAACACTACCACGCTTAAATGCCAGCCAAGGTGGCATAATTGGCCAGCGAAGGGCCAATTAAATGCCACACTTAAAACCGATGGTGGCATAATTGGCCAGAGAAGGGCAGCAACCAAAGGTGGAGAATGGTTCGATCCCTTCATCCACTACTCCTTTGCTCCGATTGCTTAAGGGGTTTGTGTAAGGACACTTGGGAACACGCCATGGCTTTGGTGATTTTGGTGAAGATGCAATGAAGCAGTGGGAATTGGGAGGGCGGTCAGATGGACAGGAGATGACCCCTGGCGATGGTGCATGGCGAGGCCTCTACTACTACAAAAAGGGTTATATTAGATGTTCTACCACCGACAGTTTTAACCAAAAACCGTCAGCGATAGAAATTCACATCACTAACAATTTTTTTAAAAAACCATCAGTGATGATCACCATTGTTATCACTGACGGTTTTATCCAAAAACCATCAATCATATGTCCTACCATGTATATATAATACAGAGCCCAGCCCCACTTAGTGTTTTTAGGATTTCAGGATATAACTTTGAGGTGGCTGCGGTTGTGAGGCTACGGTTCGAGCTTGGCTCAACATGTGCGCTTGCGACGGCTGGGCATAGACGCGTGGGTGCGTGTGTGGGCATGTGTGCATGTGTACACTTGTAGCCTACCTGTTCGCCTCTAGTGAATGCCAAAGCTCCTTGCCAATTTTTTTTTAAAAGGAGCTGGTATGTTTACGATGGAAGAAGTAGTGGTACTCTGATCGCCAGTGATATCAGCTGGCGTGTCTATGTTTGGAGTAGCAGTATTGTTGCAGCCGGGTAGAGGTCTGATCCGGATTGATAATAACAGCAGGCATTGGACGGCTGCTCGGCATTGGTTATTGGACGGCTACTCTGGACATGGCTATATGCCCATGTGGCCAATGGCCCTCCATCACCCAGCAAGTCTACCAGGCCGCCGAGACTATCGTCTGCCGCCAACGACGTAAATTGTGCAAAATCCTAGTCCAATTTCCACCAGCTTGATCCAAGACTGTTCGGGCCATCGCAGGAAAGGTAAACAGTCAACAGTGGGTGGAACGACCTCAGCTCTCCAGCCTCCATCACCTTGGACCAGAAAGTGTGCAAAAGCTCAGTCCATCAATGTAAGATCAATCCAATTTCGTCATTCTGAAAGTAAGCCGTGTCCAATGTGATGAACTGGTGTTTGGAACTTGTGCTGACGGACAGAAACACAATCAGTATGCCCATGTTGCTATTAGACCTGCCTGTATCGGCTGAGCGCAAGTGATTTGCAACAATTTAGTCGAGAAGGAATCTGCAGAGACATCCGTATGCATAATCAAGCCGTGGCGCCAAAACTATCAGCAAATGTTGCCAAGTCAACCATGGACGAACTCCCAAAACGGAAATGGTTGTTTAAGCTATGCGTTGCCAGTCCTCCGATTCACTTGAAAAGTCAATATCGAGGCACATGTCATATGCATCTAGCAGGCACCATCATGAGTCATACAAAACATCACTCTTAGCTGCAACTGAAACATTCCTTCCTCAATGCAGTAATAAAGAGCAATGCTGCAGCACTAGATTAACACATTTGGCCTTCATGGAACCAAGACCAAGATGACTTCAGAATTATAGCATATATAGGGGCGCGAAAGAAAACATTGGCACCAGAGCAGCAATGGGTAATTAATAAAGGGGAAAAACAGACGCAAAGATTCAAACATCAGCAGCATCAACAGTGATACATTCTCGCAACAAATATTGCTGGAACAGCGATATATTCTGTCACAGTAATATAGCAAGGAGCATGCGCTGTGAGTTGCAAACATGCCAAACCATGTAATATGCTACGGAACAATAGTCTTCGGCTGTCAGAATTTCAAAACTTTTCTAGCCATCGAAATATATAGCTCCATGACTAAGACCAGGGCAAGTACAACAGTTAATTAGCTGTTTGAACACGCCAATAGCTGGCGACAAATGTAAAACACCAGCATTACAATAATTTAACAGTATAGGAAAGCATCTCTGTCACAGCTACACAGCAACAATAACATAACAATAGATATTACAGCAAATCTGTCACAACCACAAGGAAAGAATGACAAAATGTGTCAATAGGTAAGACTCTCTCCTCCCTTTTGAAGTGGTAAAGATGCAGAGGAAATACAGGCACCACCACCATGGTACAAGAGTCGTTTACGCCTAGTAAAAGGACAAAAGTAGAAAAGCAGGTGTCAGATCGGTAACTATACCAACCAAACCAATCTGGTCAAACATAATAGTAGAAAAACACACGCACAACGAAGTATCTAGATAGAGAGTCGGTTAGATCCTAAATCTGCAAAAAAAACCTAGATGTGAAATTAGTAGAATCATTTGGTTTGCTTTGATGGAGGCACTCACAGATCATAATACCTCCAACAAACATACTAAAATTATCCTTTGTACAACTTCTGGAAAAGCACCATGCAAGCAATATGTGTGTTTTGACTCCCCAACAATACAAGAACAACTTACACCTTCGCAAACTTACCTTCACTTCCTCTTCGCTAACAAAGTTCAACACTAATGCACCAAAAATCTCACATGGTAAGAAGTCACATTGTGATTGTAATCAAGACAATGTTGCACGTATAAATGAGAATCGTAACTAAATTTCAACCCTTGCTAACCGTAAATAGAGCAAGAAGGAACTTCTACATGCAGCTTCGATGCTTGCGGAGGAAGCTAAGAAGACGGTGAGTGCTCTGAACATAGATGCTCTCCTGCTCGGCAGGAAGGATGGCTGATCAAATTGCGTTGTAGTTTGTAATCCAGGTTGTTATTACTTTCCTGTTTCCTGGGTTGCTACTGTTTCTGACAAAGTTTTAGTTCTAGTTATGCTAACTCGTTTTGTAGCTCTGTATGAGCAGCTGTGAGATCGTTTTTACCCCTACAAGGGCAGATGGATGTGGTTAACAATCCATATGTGGGGTTAAGTGTAAATGCAAAACTGTACCGGAAAATCTCATTTTCCTCAATGGAAAGTTTTTTTTCTAGCCCAAAACACACTAAGGATTGTAAATACTAAATACCGTAGCCTAACCGTTCATCTTCTGCATAATAACAATAGTTGAACTAATATCCGCAATGTTTTTTTTTTCAATTTCTCGAGAAAATAGGCAAGACTTGTAGCAGCTTATAAAGATCTGCATATCCCAATCCAGTAATTTGTGCATCTCGAATGGCAATACGTTGCGGATCTCAAATCTAATCAAAGGGCAAAGCTACAGCTGCCCTACTGATTTAGGACTATAACCAGTGTCACTTCAGCAAAACACCCAAGAAATTAATTAATTAGCTGTATTCAGCCTTGAGTGGTGAATCAGCGGTAAAAGTAGGACCAGCCTGAAATGCATAAATTAGAAGAGAATCAAGTGCTGCAGGTAAGATTTACCCCATTTCGCCACTTTCCCTTCACCCGCCACGTCCTAGCCTTTGCCTTCCCCTGGAAACGTATTAGTCCTTTGTTCCTACAGACATATGGGGGAACAATTAGCTCACCAATTAGCACAACAGGCTTTGATTAAGGAACGATTATGATAGGGAGAACAATGTTGGGAAAAAAAAACAAAGGCACCAACCATTGTGCACGAAAGCAACAGGTGCTGATATGGTCGATGATGCTACAAGGACTTTGTAGAACACCATCTCTGATACATCCATCTGATGCTGGCGACCATGTGCCACTACTGAGGTGGTATTCCGCCAGATAAAATTCCTTTGGATGCACACAGACAATAGTGTCACCCACAATGGTAGGAAGAACCTTAGAGTTGACATTTAGAGACCTAGAACCAATGAAGAGGGCATTGCCTCCGATGCATGTTACGGGACAGTCCTTTCCAGGATAAGGTCAGATAGTCTGTAAACTAAAATGCGCGAAAAAAGACTATCGCTAAGGCCGATCAACAGGATCTCTGAGTTGCATTCTGCCAGAAAATAAGGGAAGTGGAGTTTGCCTGCTGGACATGTGGCAATCAATTTTGGTGGTGGCGGCGAAGATGGACCTGAGCTCATCCCTTCAAGCTGGGGTGGGTCGATCTGGAAAACCTGTGTTTCACCGGAAAACGTGGGTCTATGCAACATGTATATCTTGCCCTGGAATGACATTGGCGTAGAACTGAATAAGATCCCCCATCTTGACAGTGTCCATCGCTGATCTCTGGAGGTAGCAAAGGCTACACGCCGCATAGAATTTTGCACAATCATGACTGTGATGACTCCATCAGCGCTCACATTGATGGAGGTAGCAACGACTTGTCTGAGATAAGACCACTTTCCAACCTCATCATGGGCTCCAATCAGCGTCCGGTCCACCAGCGTCAGAAGGGTCGCCAGTGGCGGGAGCTCCGCAATGTCGCCGGTTAAGGGGTGGAGGAGGCGGATGGCGGTATCTTGGTCCCGCTGCAGCAGGAGGAGGCCGTCGACAGAGTCGAGGACGCAGTGGTCCCTAAACAGAGGGAGCCGAACGCGGACGAAGATGCCGGTGCAGAGGTTGAGGAAGCGGACGTACCCGCGCAGCTTGCCGTGCCCGGGGTGGAGGCCGTGGCCCTCGGGCAGCATCATCCACCGCCGCGGGTGGAAGCGCGGGTCGACGACGCCGCGGCCGCGTGGGCAGACGGTGTTAGACCGCCAGTGGGGACAAACGGCACGGAAGCGGACATAGTCCAGCAAGTCGCCGGCCAGCACCCGCCACCCGATCAGGCGAACCAAATCCTCGTGCAGAGAAGCCCACGAGGATGAATCCGAGGTGACGGCGGCACAATCAGGGACCGTGCGTCGGCGGCGGTTGCTGCTGCACGCAATCATGGCCAAACGGCGCTTTCGATAACTCGACGATGACATGCCGCTTTACCAAATAGCAGATCTGGTTCACCAAACTAAGGGGAAAATAAGGCAGATTGAAGTGAAATAGACTTTACCAGGCAAAGACCACTAACCGGCAGGCTTCTCGTCCGGTTAACGGCGATGTGAGTGGCGGCAGATCCAGACGAGGCGATGGTCTGTGGAGAAGGGAGAAGTAGAAAAGGCGACGAGGAAGGCGGAGACAAGACGGTGACCTGGGAGTAGAGATGGCCAGATGGGCCGGGCCACACGGACTAGCACGCGGCACGGCACTGTGCGCCCGGCCTAAGCACGGCACGGCCCAGCCCACCGTGCCGTGTTTAGGCCGGAGGTGCGGCGGCGGTCAAGCACAAGACGCACAGTGACACCTGCTTAACCCGCTTAAAAAAATAGTCGTTTATAGCTGTTGCAGGCTTAAAAAATCCAAAAAAAAAACCGAAAAAATTAAAAAAAATCCTGAATTTTTTCCTATAAATAGGTGGCTGCCCCCTCCCCATTTTCACACCAACAATCTTGCATTCTCTTCTAATTATTCTCTTGTAGAAATTCTTTTGCTCTTAGTGGTAATTTGGCAAAATTAAAAATAGTTTTGTCAAAAATCCAAAATCCTAATTCGGCTTTAACTTCTCACAAGAAATCAAGGTGATAATTGCGATTTATTTTTCATTTTGTTGGTATTTTAAATCATATTTTAGTATTAATAGCGTTGTTATTTCTTGTAGTTTGTTTTATGGAGCCCGGGGATTTTCCGTCGTTCCCAGCTTCTGATTTCGGTATTTCACCCGAGGAGCTTCTTGCACCATATACTCAAGAAGCTGCAAGAGCTGTGCTATCTTCAAGCTCTACAAGTGCTACTGCGTCGGCAAGCACCGGGACGAAAAGAACAAGACGCGATACATCGGGAGTCTGAGAAGACTTCGACCAGATTTTTGAGGCATCAAACGACGTCCAAATCAGGTACGCTGTTTGTAAATATTGCAAGTATAAATTAACTGCGAAATTTTCAGGTGGAACGGGGCACTTAAAGAGGCATGTTGACAGCTGTAGAAAAAGCGGGAATGGCTTTGAGACAAAGCGCACTGCAGACAACCCGACTGATGCAGTGACGAATCGGGACTATAATCCCGAGGTAGCTCGTGAATCTCTTTGTCGCTTAATCGCTTCTCAAGATCTTCCTTTAAACTTTGGTGAGTCACCGCGTTTGAAAACTATATTAAGACTGCTTATAATCCTAGGTTTTCTGCGGTTTCTAGAGCATGAACAACAACTAGAGATTTGATTAAATATTATAATAATTGTCGCAATAACCTAAAAGAAAAATTTAATACCTGTACTTTTTGTGTCTTTGACATCTGATATATGGAGTGGTAGAGCTAAAGAGGATTACCTTAGTGTAGTTGCTCATTATGTAAACGAGGATTGGCAACTAGAAAAGAGAATTATAGGATTCAAATTAATTGATTTAGCACATACTGGTGAAAATATTGCTGATTGTATTGTAAAAGTTGTGGAAGATTTTGGTCTTAGTGATAAGATTTTTGCAATAACATTAGATAATGCTTCTGCAAATACTTCTGCTATGAACATTCTTACTCCGCTTTTCAATTATTATGCTGAATCTTTCTTATTACATCAGCGTTGTGCTTGCCATATTATTAACCTTATAGTTAAATCTGGTTTGAAGAGGTTAGATCAGTATCTTGAACCTTTTCACAATGCAATATCTTACTTAAATTATTCTAATCAACGAGTAGCAGCATTTAAGACTTATTGTATTGCAATGAATGTCGTCCGCGTAAGTTTGGTCCGGATATGCTGTTAGATGGAACTCTACTTACTTGATGCTTAAGCATCTAATACCATATGAGAGCACATTTTCTATTTTTATTAACACGCATTGTCGTGCGGGATGGTCACTTAAGTACTCACAGAGCAACATTGGTATATTGCTAAATACTTGCTGTCATTTTAGAACTTTTTTGAATCTACTATTGCTTTATCTGGAGTTTATTACGCAACCTCTCCTTTAATTGTGCATCATATTTTAGAAATTGCTACCCACTTAAAGAGCTACGAAAATGATAATGTCTTGCGTGAAGTTGTTTGTGCTATGAAAACTAAATTTTTAAAATATTAGCAAGAAATTCCTATGTTATATGCATTTGCATTTATTTTAGATCCTAGAGCTAAAATTCGGGGATTCGGTAATGTTTTCTCACTTTTAAGTGATGCGGTAGGTACTGATTATTCCAGTTATTTTTCAACCGTCCGTGCTAACTTATCTCAAGTTTATGATAAGTACGATCGGAAGTTTGCTTTTCGGAGTAATGCATTGACCACCAAGACACCACAACAAGTAAGAAGAAACCGCATGGGAAAGATATGGGTGCGGTGGCTCTTCCTCAAGGAGTTTGACTACATCAACGACAAGTGCGGACACATCAAGTGGTGGGAGCTAGTGCCTATCTCAACAAATGAGATCATCAACTACCAAGAGAAGCAAGAGGAGGACTTCATTATTTTGAAGTGGTGGCATGAGCACAAGATAACATATCCGTGCTTTCCATACTAGCACGGATGTGTTATCAGCCTATCTCCACGGTTTCTTGAATCGCTTTGATCTATCCTAAGAATAATCGAGGAGAGAAGAACTAATCTAACAAGTGAGATGGTGGAAATACTTCTCCTTTGTGAAAGATTGGGAACAAGTCGATCAACGAGCTCAACATACTACGTAAAATACCGAAATTTGGCGGAGACGTTCGAAAATCTTTATCTAGATAATGAGGAAGAATAATTGTAATCTTCACTTTTTCGTATCAACGAGCTATAGGTCGTACTCTTTTTCTTTGCCAAGGTTTTCTCGTGTTGAGTTTTTACTTAGCAAAGTTTTTAACGAGGCAGCCAAACATCAATAAAGCTCATTATTTAATTCAAATTATTTATCTCATTTTAGAATTTATCTCGTATTTTAGCTTTCTCTTAATTTATATATATATATTTAAAAAGTTTTTGTACACATTCGTGTTTTTCTAATTATTCTAAATTTCTCCATTTTTTCTGAATTGTTTCATATTTTTTTGTATTTTTCTCATACTTTGTCTATTTTTCTAATTTTTCTAATTTTTTCCTGATTTTTTCAAATTTTACGAAGTTAAGCAGACTCACGGGCCGACCCTACCCATTTAGCTCGCTAAGGATCAGTAAAGACGTACGGCCCGACAGTACAAGCGGTCGTGCTGGCGCCACCCGCATCGTGGTAAACGACGCACGGCCTGCTTACAAGCCGGCCTAAGCGGGCGTCTTAATTTTAATCAGCCGGGCGCGTGGCGCGGCCTGCTTGGCCATGTCCGCTGGGGAGTCCCTACCCGAGATTACGGCTCGTGGCGATAACACGAATCATAAAGCAACCCTCCCGGCCTCCCCTCCTCTCCTCAACAGCAACACCACCATTCCCCTTCCTTCTCTCCTAGACCGGCGTGTCCGCACAACCACACCATTCCACTTTATTCTTTTTCAGAGGAGAACAATTTATTAATAAAAATAAACACTTATTCTGCTACAAGATTGGCTAGCATTATCTTTCAGTTTGATGATGATTTGGTTCTTTCGTTTAATATCTTGTTTTAGTTTATGTATCACCATTCCAATTTTAATATGCATTTGCATCAGACAAACAGATGGGCATCATTCATCATGTGTCTTTTGTTCACCCCATCTAATTTTTCAGTTCTATGATTCTACCAGAAAATAATAAGGAAAAAAGTGTGCTTCCTATTAGAGAAGATTAAGGGATGGTGGTTTTAGTTGCGGTGGAATAAGCTGGTAAAGTTGAAGTGTGATAGCTTGTATAATGATGGTGCTTAGAGACGTGCTTAGCTATAAAAAACAGACTTTTTTAGCCACATTAGACAAATAAGGTGATTATTTTATAGCAACGATGCTTAAATAGTCACTAGGTGCTTAATAATTACTCATTTGTTTTAAGGAAAAGGTATGGACAAAACCCTCCGATTTCTTTTATTAGAAATACTAGTATAAAAGGACTCATATTGGACCCTGTTGACGTCAAAAACTTGAGGTAGGGTTCCTGACAACAGCACACCAGACGAACACCTGGTTCAGAGCGTGCCAGTCGATTTGACTTGTAACCGACAAGGTAAAAAAAATGAAATCCACACAAAGCCGATCGTAAGGATCAATCGGCTTAGATTCAATCAGCTTGAAGTCGATCAAAATCAAAGTAACAAGATAAGTTTAATTAGCCAATTAAGGCTAATCAGATGATAAAGGTAGATCGATTCTGGAGAAGGCGATGCGCAACAAAATCAGAACAAATCAAACCTGGGGCGTAATTGACGAAGATCAACAATCGGCGATGCGCAACTTTATTGATCAAGATCGATTACAAAGGCTAAATTACAGGAACTACTCCTAGTTGACAGGAAAAGTAAGAAAATAAAGGCTGGTTGATTGTATTGTATTGGATCCTTTTGCAGCTCGCTTTGGCCCTTCTTTTATACCCTTCGGCCGATCGTGTCCTACTACAACACGTTTCAAGTCCTGATCCGTATCTGCCTTATCCTGGACGGTTGTTTTCTTTAAAGATCTTGCTGTTACCAATTACCTTCAAATCTTTCCAATCCTGTCCGCTAATTTCCGTATCTTTGACTTTATTGCCGATCTTGACTAGACTTGTCGAATTTTGGTGCAAACATATGCCCCCCATTTTTGAGAGATGACTTGTCATCTGTCAAAAATTTCACTTATCGGCTTTTCCAATCGGCTAACCGTTGAACTTCGCTTAATAACTGCTACTTTACTCGCGCCGTAATTCTCTGACACAAAGGTAGTGCGTTTTAACTGCTCGCGTCTTTTGAGATTCATTTCCCGCCACTTCAAATTTTCACCTTGCTATAAAATGCGGCCCCCACTCGGTCATTCTTCAGCACTTGAGCTCTCGCATCATCCCTAATCGACCTCTTCCTCTTGCTTCTTTGTCAATCGCACATCAGCAAGCCAACCTTTCGACTCAATCGACTTTTAAACCAAGATCGGCTAAATGGATCCCACGCAGGTACTCATCCCGATTCCCAACAGTGCTGATCAATTTTTTCTTGGCCCGTTAGGAAATCTAGATGCAGCCACAGTTATTGATCAAGAGGTTACTCGCCTTCCCTTATCGGCTAGAGGTTATAACATTGAAGGTTGGAGTAAGAGTTTTAGGGCTTGGCCGACTGCACTTAAAGGGTGAAAAAATTGGTATAACCGAGTAGTAGCACAAAAAAGAGAATCCTGGGAGAGAATGGGTATAGCCGAGTGCATCCCTTTGAGTCTAGCCGATCCAGAGGCCAATAAGCCCTTAGTGGCCACGGCTTGTTATTTCTGGTCGGATTCTTTCAATGCTTTCATGTTTCGCATTGGTATGGTCGGCCCAACCTTGCTGGACGTCGCTCAACTCTGCTGCCTGAGACTGGACGGGGAACAAGTGTCGGCCTTTAGTGCCAAACCCAAACATAAGCTTATTCGATCAAAAGGCGAAGGCTGGTCTAAGTATATTGCGAATAACAATAAAGTAAATGGATTAGTGTCGGATGAAGAGCATATTGCCTTCCTTAATTTGTGGCTCGACCGATTTCTGTTTTGTGGAGCTTCATTGGGGCCAACTCAAGTGTATCAGGCCATTGCAGAAGGATTAGTAGAAGGCCGTCGGCTAGCACTCGGGAAAACGTTTCTCGGAGCAGTATATCAGATGATGCATGTCATCAGAAGTCGGCTATACACGGGTTTTGCTGATTTTACCGTGGGCAACGTGGGTGGCCCTTTATGGTTTATTCAAGTCTGGCTGTATTGTTTCTTTAGCCGACCTTTTGATCTAGAGCCGACTGATGACACAGCCTTTCCAAGAGAAGACAATCCTGAGAACACTATTCCTCAATTCCAAGCAAGCCGATCGTTTGGCAAACGGTTCATTATGTGTTCTGGTAGTGAAACAAAAATCTCGACAGCCGATTCAAGAAAGTATATGTCCTTTTTCCTTCACTTGAGTGATGAGGATCTGCGACAGCGAGACTTCTTCAGTTACAACAGTGTGGCCGATTTTTAGCGTCCTTTGTTTCTTCATCTTGAAGCCGACAGCTCTGCAATGTCTCAGGAAACTCTAGATTTGTATAAAATTTTCCTCTCTCCTTGTATTCTTCATGCTGGTCTCCATACCAGAAGTCGGACATACCAGCCATCATATGAGTTCTATCATCCGTCAGTCTACGCAAGACAACTGGGATTTGGTCAAGTCATCCCAGTCTTCAACTTCTTGATCGACTTGAACCAAGAGCCAGAGTCCGCAATGCTTCATCGGCTGCAATTGTCCTCGAAGTGTCCGATGACCTGCAAGTCCTTTCTTTGCCACACTTTTTCCTGAATACCAGACGGGCAAGTGGCTATACTATGTGGTGGTCAACTATTGCAGAAGCCCTTTATCGGTCAAAATCTCCATCGAACATTATCAATGAATTCTTCCCTAATCTTCCGGAGCCGACGTTAGTATCCAACGCCGATTCTAGCAGCGAGGCCACTTCGTCTGGATATACTAACACGAATGTAGATGTTTTTAGCGAGGTATCGGCTTTTAGAGTCTAAATCTCCCTTTTTACATCCCATGAAGTTTTACTTTGAATCTAACTCGGTTTCTGTGCAGGACAAGGCTATTGGAAAGAAAGTGGCTGCGGGCCCATCGGGTGACGTCCAACCCAGGAGACAGCAGCAATCGGCTGCTATTACTGGCTACGCCTCTGGATCTTTGGGCATTCAGAGCCCCTCCTTGTCAGATTTGGAAAAACAGAAACAACCTAGTAAGTATTTTATCGGCTTTCTTTTAATCTCCAATTAATTTTCATCTAACAAGATGTTTATCCGATAAATTTTTAGAAAAGAAGCGAAAATACACAAAGGCTGCCGCCAAAAAGGTTTCTAAGCCCAAAGAACAGAGCGATGAGAGTTCGCCACACACGTCGGCCACTGGAGAGGTAAAAGTCGACCTTTATAAGTATCCAGGTGTTTCAATGCATTGGCTCACCCTTTATTATTATTATTTCTATAGCCGACGCAGTCAACCAAGGTGGCAAAGATTTTAGCATACCTCCCTAATATCTCGTCGACGCCCCTCTCTCCTCTGCAACCGATACCAACAGCCCCTACTGCAGATCTACCAGAAACTTCTGACCCGACAAATCTGTTGGGATTTTCATTGGCCGATCTCAATGACCCAGAGATAATGGCTACGGATGACTACGATGCGGAGATTAGAAGGATCCTTGAAGTGTCCAAAGAGGCATCGGCTGCCGTCACTTCTGCTCCGGGCATGAAGGAGCGTCTTGATAAGCTTTTTGATTTAGTGATGCGGCCCCAATTGGAGATCTTAGCCAATAATCAGCCGATCAGAGATGCCATGGCTGCTGTTGAAGCTGACCTTCCTCCAGAAGCAATGCAAGCCCTTCTCAACGTATGCCACTTGGATGACAGGAAGTCTAAAGTGGAGGCGGCATAAGACCGAATTCAACGTCGTGAAGCCCAAGAAGCCGATCAGAAGCTCTTGGATGAATTGGTCGCTGAAGCCAAGGCAAAAAAGCGTAAGTTTGATGCCGGTGCTCAGCAGCTTAAGTTGACCAAAGAGTCCCTCTCCAAGTTCGAAAATACAAAAAAAAATCTTTTGGAAGAGTTGGCTAAGATTGAAAAGCAAATCGGAGAAGGCCAACAGATCTTGGAGAAAACTGCATTGGAGATGAAAGAGCAAAAGCTTGGCATTGCCGTGGCCGTCGCAAGTGTGACAAAGCAATCGGCCAAGGTAAAGCCAGTGTCCGGGAATGCTAAGGATGATGAACGCCTTCTCAATGATTTCCAAGAGATCATAGCAAAAGCGGCGGGTGCTTTGTCGGCTCTGGGCGCGACTCTCCCTGGATCGGGCATTCAGTATTAGATTATGGATTGTAAAACTTTACTAAATATCAAATGACTTGTCTGAATGCTTGTAACTTTTAACAATCGGCTGTTTAACCGATTTAATTATGCTTCCTAGTAAACGCATCTCTTTTGAATCTTCAATCCTTTTAGCCGATAAACAGCATCGTGTTAACTTGGCTTCTTTATTTTTTTTAAAAAAATGTGGTCCTTAGTCGACTAGGCTCCAATCCAAACGCTAGGATAGTATTTCTTCAAATATTTTACATTAATTGCTTTAGGCAATACATATCCTTCCAACGTCTCTATTATGTACGAATTTCCGCCCACTAGCCGATTAACCATGTATGGTCCTTCCCACGTAGGTGACCATTTCCCAAATCGGTTATCTTTTGATCCAACTGGTAATATTGTTTTCCACACCAAATCGGCTTGATCAAAAGATTTATGCACGACCTTTTTATTATATGCTTTTGAAACTCTGGCTTTATTCTTCTTGAGCCAATCAAGCGTAGACAAACGTAATTTCGCAAGTTCATCCAAGTTATCAATCATCGAATTGTTATAATCCTGAGCCGACAAACCGTTTTGCCTGGCTACTCGTATCGATTCAATGTTGATCTCTACAGGCAGAACGGCTTCTTGACCATACACCAACTGGTAAGGTGAAAGCTTCGTTGTTCTGTGATAGGATAGCCGATATGCCCAAAGCGATTCTGATAGAGTTGAATGTCAATTCCTCGGCTTTTCATCAATCTTTCTTTCGATCAGCTTGATTAGCGTTTTGTTTGAGGACTCAGCTTGTCCGTTAGCTTGAGCGTAGTACGATGAAGAATTCAACAATTTGATTCCCATGCTTGTCGCGTAACTCTGAAACTCATTAGACATGAATACCGTGCCTTGATCGGTCGTAATTGTTTGCGGTATTCTAAACCGATGGACAATGTGCTCATTGACAAAACCGATGGCTTCGACACTAGTCACTTTCTTGAGTGGTACAACTTCAACCCATTTAGAGAAATAATCAGTTGCGGCCAAAATAAACTTGTGGCCTTTACTCGAAGTAGGAAATATTTGGCCGATTACATCTATTCCCCAACCTCTGAATGGCCATGGCTTGATAATCGGATGTAAAGCCGATGCTGGTGCTAGTTGTATGTTGCCAAACTTCTGACAGGTCTGACATCCCTTATAATACTTGAAACAATCTTCTAACATCGTCGACCAAAAATAACCTGTCCGTATGAGCATCCATTTCATCTTATGTGCCGATTGATGAGAACCGCAAATGCCTTCATGCACTTCACCCATTGCCACCCGCGCTTCTTCGGCCTCAAGACATCTTAATAGCAAACCTTCCATCGTTCGATAATACAGCGTATCGTCCATAAGGATGTACTTCAAAGCTTGTTGCCTAATCTTGCGTTCTGTCGGCTTAGATGGATCAATCAGGTAATTCTTTGTTTGCGTTCTCCAATCCGCGACACCCACACACATGACGGCTTTATCCATTAGCTCAGTCACCTGATATAGGTCGAGGTCTTTGTACCCTGATGCCTGTTGAGCCAACGCATTAGCTCTATCGTTCAACTCTCTAGGGACGTGACCGATAGAAAATGACGTAAACGAGCCGATGATCTCTAGGCATTGTTCCAAATATTTCAGCAGTATCTCGTCCCGGCATTGGTATTCTCCTTTTATTTGCTGCACAGTTAGCATAGAATCTCCGTATGCCTCAACCGTACTTGCTCCGATATTTTCCAATAACTGCAAACCCTTGAGCAACGCTTCATACTCTGCCTGATTATTTGAGCATCGGCTATTTAGCAGAAATACGAATTCGAAATTATGCCCTTTAGGCGATATGAGCACTATACCGATTCCATCGCCTTCTCGCATTACAGACTCCAACAAAAACAATTGCTAAGGGCCATGATACCAAATCAGCAGCGGTGTCATGTCCTGTTATAAAATCGGCCAGAACTTGTCCTTTAACTGCCTTAGCCGATTCGTATATCAGGTCGAACTCTACCAAGGCATAAGCCCATTTGCCAAGTCGACCTCGCAATATCGGAGCTGATAATATGTACTCTATAACATCGGTTTTACAGATTACCTTACAAGCCGATGCTAAAATGTAATGTCTTAGCTTTGTACATGAGAAGTATAAAGACAAGCACAATTTCTCAACGAAAGGGTACCTGACTTCAGCATCAAGAAGGCGTCGGCTTAAATAAAAGATAACCCTTTCTTTTCCATCAACTTCTTGTGCTAAAACAGACCCAATAGTCTTCTTTTCAGCCGATATATATAAATTGAACGGAATCCATTTTTGCGGTGCGGCCAAAACTGGAGGATTAGCCAAACATTCTTTAACGTCGTCAAAAGCCTTTTGCTGATCGGCTCCCCACACAAATTCTTGATTATCCTTTAATTTCAACAGTGGGGTAAAGGCGCGGATCCGCCCGGAGAGATTCGAGATGAACCTTCGAAGATAGTTAATTTTGTCGATCAATTTATGTAACTCATTCTTGCACGTCGGGGGCATTGTATTGACTATGGCTTTGACCCTTGTTTGACTAACTTCAATCCCCCTCTCATGCACCATAAGACCCAAAAACTGCCCAGCCGACACGCCGAACGCACATTTGAAAGATTCATCTTCAAACCATGCGATCTTATGTTCTAAAAAACTTTTTATAAATCGGCCAAATGCTGGGAGTCATCTGCAGACTTTACTATGACATCATCGATATATATCTCAACTATGTGGCCGATTAAATTATGAAAAATCAGATTCATGGCTCGTTGATATGTTGCCCCGGCATTCTTCAAACTGAAAGTCATAACCGTCCATTCGAATAAGCCTATGGCTCCAGGACATCTAAAAGCTGTTTTCAGTATATCGGCTTCTGCCATGAATATCTGATTGTATCCGGCATTACCGTCCAGAAAACTTATGATCTTATTCCCGGGCGCAGCATCGATAAGCATATCGGCTATCGGCATTGGGTATTCATCTTTTGGTGTCGCTTTGTTCAAATCTCTAAAGTCGACACATACTCGAAGCTTCCCATTTTTCTTCGTAACTGGAACAATGTTGGAGACCCACTCCGCATATCGACAAGGCCTTATAAATTTAGCCTCCAACAGCCGTTCTATTTCTTCTTTTATAATTTTATACAAGGTCGGATTAAAACATCTAGGGTACTGTTTAAATGGCCGATAACCTTGTTTAATGGGTAGCCGATGTTCGACCAGTTGTCGGCTTAAACCAGGCATCTCGTGATATTCCCACGCAAAACAATCCTTATATTCTCTGAGGATTTTGATTAACTTTTCTTTATATTTTACATCTAATTTTGCGCTAACAAAAGTTGGATTTTTTTCTATCACCATTACCTATATCAACTTCTTCAAGTAGATCGGTGGACGTGAAGCCTTGACCCAACTTTTCAATCTCTTCGAAGTCTTCTATAGCCTCACAACTATTCGTCGTTTGCCGATAGCTTTGCATTTTGTCTTGTAACGCCTTCATTGTTTTTCTTGTCCCCATCGGCGTAGCACTTCGTTTGCTCGATCAAATGTGCTCGGCTTGACACTGATCGGCACAAGTACTGTCTTGCTCACACAGATGAAATCGCAATCTTCTAGGGTCTTTCCCGATATGCATTCTGCTTCTTCATGTTGCCAATTCGCGTCAGAACTGGCCATGGCAATGTGAGCCGATGTGCCGGCCGTGATAATTTCAACCTCTTCTCCGTTCTATTGGACAAGCGCTTGATGCATGGTTGACGGTATGCAACAGTTTGCGTGAATCCAGTCCCTTCCAAGCAGAACACTATAATTTCCCTTGGCATCAATAACAAAAAACGCAGTCGGCAAGGTTTTACTGCCAACGGTCAGTTCTGTAACCATGACACCTTTGGCTTCCGTGGGGTCGCCTGTGAAGTCGTTTAAAACCATGTTGGTTTTGATCAAATCTTCATCAGACTTACCCAGTTTCTTGCAAGTCGTATAGGGCATCAAATTTACTATGGCCCCGCCATCTACCAGCATCGTCAATATCGGCTTTCCATTTATATATCCTTTCAGGTATAACGGTTTCAGATGCCGATGATCATCTCTTGGCTTTTCGAAGATTGCGTTTTGGACTCCCGAACATGATTGGGCGAACGTTTCTTTAGCTGATTCAGTTTTGATTTTGAATTCGGCCGGCAATATGAACACCATATTGATGTCCATTAGAGGTGTATCATCCCTAATCATGGGAGAATCTAGATCATCTGCCGATTCAAAGTCTTCCTCGGCTTGTTCCCTTTTCCTCCATTCTTTCTTGACGACCTTGACTGGACGAAGCTCGTTGAAAGCATCGTCCCTCTGTTTCTCAGCATCGGCTTCCCGGATCTCTAGAGTCCTTAGCCTCTGAAGTCGTCTGTGTTGCGATCGGCTAAGGCCAGACGAACACCATCTAGGCTTGGGCTCTACTGGTTTTCTTATCTTGCCGACTAGATTTTCTTGGTCCACGTTTGGCCTTTGCGTTTCGACCTGGTTCGGTACTTGCTTTGGTTCAGATATCCTTTCGTGAACAGGCTTTCTAAAACCCTCGTTGTGATCCCGAATCGGCCCAGACAGCCTATCTTTAGCCGATTGCCTTGGCCAATCGTCACGGGGGTAATGCTCCATCAGGCACGTATACGGGGATGGCAGTGCTACTCCCCTTTCCCAACAAAACTGCCAAAAGGACATCTTCTATGGGCCCTCTCCACATTTTCAGTGCGATATAAAATATCCGACCGGTGAGTAGGATGTCGTGGTCGGCTACTCATTCTTTCGTATTTCTCCATTAACTGTGAAAATGTCGGTCCCAATCTTCTGGCTGACGGCCTTGACAGTGATTTTTCAGCTTTGTACCATTTACCCACCTGAGGATTTCCTTTGGGTTTAATGGTTTTCGAATTTCTTCCTTCATGATCGGCTTCTATTTGTAATGAGCCGATTGTAATTTTCAATGTTTGGCCGCCGCTTGAATTTGACTGAACGTCGACCTGCCGATTCCTCTTCGGCTCATCTCGCATCGGCTCCTTTCCTTTAGCCGAGCATTGAACCATGTTGATTGGGAATGGATCAGCGTCGACTTGTATGGTCGGCTCATCAGTAAATTTTAGCCGACCGTCCTCGATAGCTGACTGGATATGTTGACGAAAAATATTACAGTCGTTAGTATTGTGGGAAAAAGAATGGTGCCACTTGCAATACCTGCGTTTCTTCATTTCGTCGGCCGATGGTATAACGTGTCCCTCGGGTAACCGTATTATATTTTCTTGCAATAACAGATCAAAAATACGATCACATTTGGAAACATCAAAGGCATACTTCAATTCTGACTTATTTCTAGTCGGTTTTAGCCAAGAACAGACCAAGGACTTTTTAGATCCTTTTACCCATTTGGCTATATTTATTTCTGCTTCATCGTCCTCTGAAGAATCACTGGGACAATATTCGACCATATTGACTTTGGCCTTGTCCTTGTCCTTATTATTATTGGTCTTGAATCTATCTTTAAATGCTTTACTATCAGGGAATCAGCTTTCTTGAGCCGATACACGATGAAGTAAGTGACTTAAATCAGCGAACTCTTGACCTCCAAACTTCTCCCTAAGCGGAGGAATCAATCCTTGAAATGCTAAATCAGCAAGTTGATTATCGGGCAAAGTGACGCTAAAACATCGATTCCTAGTTTCCTGAACCTTTAATGTAATCGCCATTCGATTCCCCAAATTTACGGCGACAGAGCTTAGATCGAAATCCACGAGCTCCAAGCTGCCCGAAAAAAGTATTCGTGAAATCGGCTTTCCAAATCGCTCCATAAGTGGACCGAATTCGAGGTAAACAAGTAAACCGGTAAAGCGCTCGGACAAGGACAACGGAACATTCTTATTTTTAGTCCATCGGATTGAGCCGCTTCGCCGCATTGAGCGATAAAGCGTCCGATGTGTTCCAAAGTAGTAGTTGAATATCACCAGAAAATTTCGCAAAGTCTGGGACTCTGAAATTGTGAGGGTACGGCATGCGATCTATGTAATTAGGATACGGTTTTCTATAGACGATAACCTTCCCCTTTGGCTGTATGCCGAATTGATCCCTTAAAACAGCGGAGATCTGATCGGCCCAATTTACATTATCGGCCATTGGCATAGCAGGCCCTTGATAATGTCGGTCATAGTCGGCATTCTGCCCCCCGAGTGCAAGCTCGGGTTGCCAATTATGCTGCGCCGTCGGCACACGACCGTACTGATCGTGCCGATTATGTCTGATTTGAGGTTCCGGCGCTGGGACAAACGGTTCTGAGTATGTTACTACCCTATGTGGACCTGGGTTTCTAAGCAGGGTAGGCTCTTGCGGGAATCTCTCGAAGCCAATTGGCTGTGAAACCGATTGGGGAAAAGCATAGAACGGAGCCAACGGCGGTAGATTTATTGATGCGTTTAACTTAGCGGCGTCGATGTAGGAGTGGTAATGGCTCACCCCACTTGACCGAGGGTCCCTAGGTAATATGATCGTGGGTTGTGTGGGCATCATGGTGGGGGGTAAGGTTACAGCCGATGGTTTAGGATCGGCCATTGTGCTCTGCGTGCTTTGTGATACTGAAAAAACAGGGTAATTCGGCAAAGCTTGCAATGGGTCAAGCAGACTTCCTGACGAGGCTAACTCCTGGGCTATAGTTTTAACGCTATTTGCTATCATCGGCTTAAGTGTTGTCACAAGAGCCGATGATTGATTTATTAAGACGTGGTGCACAGATTGATTAATCATAGCCGATAATTCGGCTTGAGCAGGCAGGTATCGGCTTACCGATTCTGTAACACCCGCATCTCCCAGGGCGTTAACCGTCGGCAGGGCGGATTTTTGAGTGACACCGCGTCTAGTTTTCTGATAACAGCTTAGCATCATCTCCTCCAACGCAGTCTTTCGAGCTTCAATTTCTTGACGTTGCTCTACAGTTAAATCATCCATTGTTGGGACGATTATGGCCTCTATGTTGAGATCGGATGGAGGAATCGACTTTCCTGATGACGACATTCGGTCCCACAGGGCGTGCCAAGAGTGTGTTGACGTCAAAAACTTGAGGTAGGGTTCCTGACAACATCACACTGCATTTAACACCGGCTCAGAGCGTGCGGTCGATTTGACTCAGAATCGCAAGGTAAAAAATATGAAATCCCCACGAAGCCGATCGTAAGGATCAATCGGCTTAGATTCAATCAGCTTGAAGCCGATCAAAATCAAAGTAACAAGATAAGTTTAATTAGCCGATTAAGGCTAATCAGATGATAAAGGTAGATCGATTTTGAAGAAGGCGATGCGCAACAAAATCAGAACAAATCAAACCTGGAGCGTAATTGACGAAGATCAACAATCGGCGATGCGCAACTTTATTGATCAAGATCGATTACAAAGGCTAAATTACAGGAACTACTCCTAGTTGACAGGAAAAGTAAGAAAATAAAGGCTGGTTGATTGTATTGTATTGTATTGGATCCTTTTGCAGCTCGCTTTGGCCCTTCTTTTATACCCTTCGGCCGATCGTGTCCTACTACAACACGTTTCAAGTCCTGATCCGTATCTGCCTTATCCTGGACGGTTGTTTTCTTTAAAGATCTTGCTGTTACCAATTACCTTCAAATCTTTCCAATCCTGTCCGCTAATTTCCGTATCTTTGACTTTATTGCCGATCTTGACTAGACTTGCCGAATTTTGGTGCAAACAACAGACCCCTTCTCACTCACGGTTTTCAAAAATCATCCGTGATGGTTGATCACTGACGGATTTTTTTTTACAAAAATACATCACTGCGCTTGTAACTTAGCTGTTGTTCTGATTCTTTAATGAATGTCGAAACTCCTGGCCAATATTTTTTGAAAAAGGAGCTGGTCTGTTTACGATGGAAGAAGTAGTACTACACTGGTTGCCAGTGATATCAGCTGGCGTGTCTATGTTTGGAGTAGCAGTATTGTTGCTACTAGGTAGAGGTCTGATCCGGATTGATAATAACAGCAGACATTGGACGGCTGCTCGGTATTGGTTATTGGACGGCTACTCTGGACATGGCTATATGCCCATGTGGCCAATGGCCCTCCATCACCCAGCACGTCTACCAGGCCGCCGAGACTATCGTCTGCCGCCAACGACGTAAATTGTGCAAAATCCTAGTCCAATTTCCACCAGCTTGGTCCAAGACTGTTCGGGCCATCGCAGGAAAGGTAAACAGTCAACAGTGGGTGGAACGACCTCAGCTCTCCAGCCTCCATCACCTTGGACCAGAAAGTGTGCAAAAGCTCAGTCCATCAATGTAAGACCAATCTAATTTCATCATTCTGAAAGTAAGCCGTGTCCAATGTGATGAACTGGTGTTTGGAACTTGTGCTGACGGACAGAAACACAATCAGTATGCCCATGTTGCTATTAGACCTGCCTGTATCGGCTGAGCGCAAGTGATTTGCAACAATTTAGTCGAGAAGGAATCTGCAGAGACATCCGTATGCATAATCAAGCCGTGGCGCCAAAACTATCAGCAAATGTTGCCAAGTCAACCATGGACGAACTCCCAAAACGGAAATGGTTGTTTAAGCTATGCGTTGCCAGTCCTTCGATTCACTTGAAAAGTCAATATCGAGGCACATGTCATATGCATCTAGCAGGCACCATCATGAGTCATACAAAACATCACTCTTAGCTGCAACTGAAACATTCCTTCCTCAATGCAGTAATAAAGAGCAATGCTGCAGCACTAGATTAACACATTTGGCCTTCATGGAACCAAGACCAAGATGACTTCAGAATTATAGCATATATAGGGGCGCGAAAAAAAACATTGGCACCAGAGCAGCAATGGGTAATTAATAAAGGGGAAAAACAGACGCAAAGATTCAAACAGCAGCAGCATCAACAGTGATACATTCTCGCAACAAATATTGCTGGAACAGCGATATATTCTGTCACAGTAATATAGCAAGGAGCATGCGCTGTGAGTTGCAAACATGCCAAACCATGTAATATGCTACGGAACAATAGTCTTCGGCTGTCAGAATTTCAAAACTTTTCTCTAGCCATCGAAATATATAGCTCCATGACTAAGACCAGGGCAAGTACAACAGTTAATTAGCTGTTTGAACACGCCAATAGCTGGCGACAAATGTAAAACACCAGCATTACATTAATTTAACAGTATAGGAAAGCATCTCTGTCACAGCTACACAGCAACAATAACATAACAATAGATATTACAGCAAATCTGTCACAACCGCAAGGAAAGAATGACAAAATGTGTCAATAGGTAAGACTCTCTCCTCCCTTTTGTAGTGGTAAAGATGCAGAGGAAATACAGGCACCACCACCATGGTACAAGAGTCGTTTACGCCTAGCAAAAGGACAAAAGTAGAAAAGCAGGTGTCAGATCGTTAACTATACCAACCAAACCAATCTGGTCAAACATAATAGTAGAAAAACACACGCACAACGAAGTATCTAGATAGAGAGTCGTCAGATCCTAAATCTGCAAAAAAAAACCTAGATGTGAAATTAGTAGAATCATTTGGTTTGCTTTGTTGGTGGAGGCACTAACAGATCATAATACCTCCAAGAAACATACTAAAATTATCCTTTGTACAACTTCTGGAAAAGCACCATGCAAGCAATATGTGTGTTTTGACTCCCCAACAATACAAGAACAACTTACACCTTCGCAAACTTACCTTCACTTCCTCTTCGCTAACAAAGTTCAACACTAATGCACCAAAAATCTCACATGGTAAGAAGTCACATTGTGATTGTAATCAAGACAATGTTGCACGTATAAATGAGAATCGTAACTAAATTTCAACCCTTGCTAACTGTAAATAGAGCAAGAAGGAACTTCTACATGCGGCTTCGATGCTTGCGGAGGCAGCTAAGAAGACGGTGAGTGCTCTGAACATAGATGCTCTCCTGCTCGGCAGGAAGGATGGCTGATCAAATTGCGTTGTAGTTTGTAATCC
Organism: Otatea glauca; assembly: GCA_036346275.1. Taxonomy (NCBI): domain Eukaryota; kingdom Viridiplantae; phylum Streptophyta; class Magnoliopsida; order Poales; family Poaceae; genus Otatea; species Otatea glauca. Next base: position 57,396,277 of record CM070711.1, read on the forward strand.
AGGTTGTTATTACTTTCCTGTTTCCTGGGTTGCTACTGTTTCTGACAAAGTTTTAGTTCTAGTTATGCTAACTCCTTTTGTAGCTCTGTATGAGCAGCTGTGAGATCGTTTTTACCCCTACAAGGGCAGATGGATGTGGTTAACAATCCATATGTGGGGTTAAGTGTAAATGCAAAACTGTACCGGAAAATCTCATTTTCCTCAATGGAAAGTTTTTTTTCTAGCCCAAAACACACTAAGGATTGTAAATACTAAATACCGTAGCCTAACCGTTCATCTTCTGCATAATAACAATAGTTGAACTAATATCCGCAATGTTTTTTTTTCAATTTCTCGAGAAAATAGGCAAGACTTGTAGCAGCTTATAAAGATCTGCATATCCCAATCCAGTAATTTGTGCATCTCGAATGGCAATACGTTGCGGATCTCAAATCTAATCAAAGGGCAAAGCTACAGCTGCCCTACTGATTTAGGACTATAACCAGTGTCACTTCAGCAAAACACCCAAGAAATTAATTAATTAGCTGTATTCAGCCTTGAGTGGTGAATCAGCGGTAAAAGTAGGACCAGCCAGAAATGCATAAATTAGAAGAGAATCAAGTGCTGCAGGTAAGATTTACCCCATTTCGCCACTTTCCCTTCACCCGCCACGTCCTAGCCTTTGCCTTCCCCTGGAAACGTATTAGTCCTTTGTTCCTACAGACATATGGGGGAACAATTAGCTCACCAATTAGCACAACAGGCTTTGATTAAGGAACGATTATTATAGGGAGAACAATGTTGGAAAAAAAAAACAAAGGCACCAACCATTGTGCACGAAAGCAACAGGTGCTGATATGGTCGATGATGCTACAAGGACTTTGTAGAACACCATCTCTGATACATCCATCTGATGCTGGCGACCATGTGCCACTACTGAGGTGGTATTCCGCCAGATAAAATTCCTTTGGATGCACACAGACAATAGTGTCACCCACAATGGTAGGAAGAACCTTAGAGTTGACATTTAGAGACCTGGAACCAATGAAGAGGGCATTGCCTCCGATGCATGTTACCGGGACAGTCCTTTCCAGGATAAGGTCAGATAGTCTGTAAACTAAAATGCGCGAAAAAAGACTATCGCTAAGGCCGATCAACAGGATCTCTGAGTTGCATTCTGCCAGAAAATAAGGGAAGTGGAGTTTGCCTGCTGGACATGTGGCAATCAATTTTGGTGGTGGCGGCGAAGATGGACCTGAGCTCATCCCTTCAAGCTGGGGTGGGTCGATCTGGAAAACCTGTGTTTCACCGGAAAACGTGGGTCTATGCAACATGTATATCTTGCCCTGGAATGACATTGGCATAGAACTGAATAAGATCCCCCATCTTGACAGTGTCCATCGCTGATCTCTGGAGGTAGCAAAGGCTACACGCTGCATACATTTTTGCACAATCATGACTGTGATGACTCCATCAGCGCTCACATTGATGGAGGTAGCAACGACTTGTCTGAGATAAGACCACTTCCCAACCTCATCATCGGCTCCAGGCAGCGTCCGGTCCACCAGCGTCAGGAGGGTCGCCAGTGGCGGGAGCTCCGCAATGTCGCCGGTTAAGGGGTGGAGGAGGCGGATGGCGGAATCTCGGTCCCGCTGCAGCAGGAGGAGGCCGTCGACAGAGTCGAGGACGCAGTGGTCCCTAAACAGAGGGAGCCGAACGCGGACGAAGATGCCGGTGCAGAGGTTGAGGAAGCGGACGTACCCGCGCAGCTTGCCGTGGCCGGGGTGGAGGCCGTGGCCCTCGGGCAGCATCATCCACCGCCGCGGGTGGAAGCGCGGGTCGACGACGCCGCGGCCGCGTGGGCAGACGGTGTTAGACCGCCAGTGGGGACAAACGGCACGGAAGCGGACATAGTCCAGCAAGTCGCCGGCCAGCACCCGCCACCCGATCAGGCGAACCAAATCCTCGTGCAGAGAAGCCCACGAGGATGAATCCGAGGTGACGGCGGCACAATCAGGGACCGTGCGTCGGCGGCGGTTGCTGCTGCACGCAATCATGGCCGAAGGGCGCTTTCGATAACTCGACGATGACATGCGTCTTTACCAAATAGCAGATCTGGTTCACCAAACTAAGGGGAAAATAAGACAGATTGAAGTGAAATATTAACTATTTCGATGCCCGTGCGTGGCTACGAAAAATAAAATTGATAACGAAACATAAAGGTTAAGCAATAAAAGAAAATTGTGCTACAAGATCAAACATTTATTTCTTCCGATTACACAAGTTTTAATGGTTTCTCCTCCGGAATGAATTAAAACCAAATATATTGTACATAGTGTATAAGGCATTTATGATATTAGAACATATTTAGAAATAATATTCTATTCCTGGTATACATCCTAGAAGATCTGAAAATAAACAGTTATATTGCAACACGACTTAGATAACATTTTGATCAAAACCTTATCTATGATGTAAAGAGTTCAAGCATCTCTTTTTTTTCAATCCATAAGCAACTTCAACTTGTACATTCTTATTCATGTGAGATACAAAACAGACATAAATAGTATTAACAACATTAAAGTGAGAATTCACCTGTATAGGCTTTACAGATCCAGAAGAAGAGAAACCACGCCTAGAAATAGTGATCATTGTTTATAATTCATACTTTCGTGTTTTTGCAGCTTAAAAAAAATCATAGAACAGAAGCACAACTCCAGTTTTTTTTACTTGTATATATTGTTGTCATTTTGTGTGTACTTCGATTTGGCGGCCAATATAGCAATTTGCCTCACACAACTTGGTTAGAATTTCCAAAGCGCACTGATTAATCAAGAATCGTGATTAAAAAAACCTTATATATATCATAGAAGTAGAACATGTAGAGACAATCTTCTATCTAATAAAGTAAAGAAGCCACCATGTGCACAAGTTAAAAATGTATTATTCAAAAAAATTCGGTTTCTAATTTACATGCATGCCTTCCATATGCATATAAGTAAAGCCATATATAAATGGCGCATTCTATGTATCTATAAATGAACGTGTAGATTTCTTTCTTAACAAATACGAGTCTTTACAAATTCCAATACATAAATCGAAAGAATGAAGAAACATTTGAAGGAAAGTAAAGAGAAAGCAGATCTCATCCACCAAAAACAAGTTCTCACCGGGTTTTGTGTAAATCAGGGAGCGAATCTCGCTTGCCCATGTGTAATGTAAAAGGCATTAGTATCTTTATTTCCAAATATACAACAATGTGGATGGTAAAAGAATTACAAACCTTTACATATTTCACACAGATCGTGGCTATAGTACACGGATACGTACTTGTTCATTCCAGATCGGTGGGGTGTGTTGGGGGGGGGGACGGGGGTAGGGGTGAAGAACGGACCGCCACCACCAACTGGTAATTAGAAGTAGTAGAGACTAAAGACGAAGGAATCTCCGGTTCGCGTGTGCGCCAAGGATTCAAATTTCATTTCGGATAAAATATCGTCCTAGACCGGATTTTGAAATTTCTCCGAAATTCGGATATTTCAGACAAATCTCGTTCAAAATTTAAAAAAAATTCAAACCCGATTTGTTTTCTACCGAGAAAAACGAAATTCCGCCGAAAAATCCCGAAATTTCGCTATTTTTACAACGGCCAAAAAGTAGGTCAAACAATGTCAAAAAATTTTGAAATTTGTTTTGGAGAGTCCTGACACATAGCTGATATTTCCATCAAAATTTCAGAAAATTCTGACGTCTGTAATTTTTTTTAAAATTCAAACATTGCTATTGTCCTAATAAAATGCTAACCGGCAATTTTGAACCGAATGCAAAATAGTTCAAACCATGTTATAAACTTTTGAAAAAAAATTTGCATGGTTATGATGCATCTATAATATTCTCATAAAATTTTTAGATGATGATAAAACTTCATTAATTTTTAAAAATTCGAACAATACTACTGCCTTGTTAAAAGACTTACCGGCAAACTTGAACAAAATGAAAAATTATCTAAACCATTTAAAAAATTTTGAAAATTTTTGTGGATGGTCCTGATGTAACATTAATATTTCTATAAAATTTTTAGATGATTATCATTCTCAAATAAGTTTTAAAAATTCAGACGGTGCTACATCCTGATAAAAACCTGATGATCAATACATAGATTTGCTTTAGCAATAAAAAAAATTTAAATTTTTTGAAAATTTTACAGAAGGGTGATAAGGAAGTGATTAATATCGCATAAAATTTTGAATTATTATCACACTCCAGTGAATTTATAAAATTCTTACAAGGCACAGTACCATTTATGTTCTTCTCTTTTTGAGTTTTGAAATATAATATAACAAACAAAGTTCAATTCTTACATAGATTTGATTGACCAAACAAAATAAGTTGAAATTTTTTTGAGAAATTTATATAATGTTGCTGATGAAAGTATTAATCTCTCACAAAAAATTTAGATCATAATAACAACCAAGAAAATTTATAAAATTCTGACAATGTAATTGTCCCAATTATGTTCATTCTGTTTTTGATTTTTTAAGGATAGCAATGAAGTTTATTTTGAAATGTTTTATGTATTATCCTAAACTACTAAATATAGTACCATAAAATTTTCAGCTCATTATCAAGCTTGTACAATTTTATAAAAATCTGAGAGTGTTTTTGCTAAAATTTTAAAATGTCTCAAAAATTCGGTTTTTCAACAAAGTTTCATAGGAGATGACTTTCCTAAGGGTTATTGGACTAAATCCGGTCAAATCCGACCAAAAACATGAAATTTCGGCGAAATTGCACCGAGAAAAAATGAAATTTCGGGTACTGTAGCAATTTCAAATTTTTTTTATCCGACCGGTAGTTTAGATTTCGGGGTGGTCCGAAATCCGAAATTTCGGTGAAATTTCACCGAAATTCGGTGAGATTATGAACCCTGGTGTGCACAGGGCCCCTCCTGGTTCTCGCTAACGGTAGACTTCTCGTCCGGTTAACGGCGATGTGAGTGACGGCAGATCCAAACATGGCGATGGTCTGCTGTGGAGAAGTAGAAAAGGGGACGAGGAAGGCGAAGACAAGTCGGTGACCTGGGAGTCCCTACCCAAGATTACGGCTCGTGGCGATAACACAAATCTTAAAGCAACCCTCCCCTCCTCTCCTCAACAGCAACACCACCATTCCCCCTTCCTTCTCTCCCAGACCGGCGAGTCCGCACAACCACGCCATTCCACTTTATTCTTTTTCGGAGGGGAACAATTTATTAATAAAAATAAACACTTATTATGCTACAAGATTGGCTAGCATTATCTTTCAGTTTGATGATGATTTGGTTCTTTCGTTTAACATCTTGCTTTAGTTTATGTATCACCATTCCAATTTTAATATGCATTTGCATCAGACAAACAGATAGGCATCATTCATCATGTGTCTTTTGTTCACCCCATCAAAATTTTCAGTTCTATGATTCTACCAGAAAATAATAAGGGAAAAATGTGTGCTTCCCTTTCGAGAAGATTAAGGGATGGTGGTTTTAGTTGCGGTGGAATAAGCAGGTAAAGTTGAAGTGTGATAGCTTGTATAATGATGGTGCTTAGAGACGTGCTTAGCTATAAAAAACAGATTTTTTTTAGCCACATTAGATAAATAAGGTGATTATTTTATAGCAACTATGCTTAAATAGTCACTAGGTGCTTAACAATTACTTGTTTTTGGAAAAGGTACGAACAAAGCCCTCTGATTTCTTTTATTAGAAACACTAGTACGAAAGGACTCATATTAGGCCCCTCCTCACTAATGGTTTTTTAAAAACTATTTGTGATGATTGATCATCACTGATGGTTTTTTTTGTAAAAACACATCACATATGGTTTTAGCCAAAAACCGTCTGTGATGAGCTTTTTTTGAAAATAAGTACAGAGAGTCCTGACCTTCTCTGTGTTTTTAGGGTTTCTCGAGCTATTTTTGATGTGACTGCGATTGAGAGGCGATCTGGTGAAAAGAGACTGTGGAATTGAAAGTGTGATTGTAGATCCTTTTCCTCTAGGTGATCAAAGGTTAGTAATTGGTTCTAATTTGCATTATATTCAAGATCTAGCTTGGAAAAGAGGAAAATGAAGATGGTTTAGATCTAGCTTGGTGTAGATCCATTTGTTTTTTGTGATCTAAAGTAGGAATTGGTTCTAATTGCATTATACTCAAGATGTAGCTAGTTAGGTAAAGTGAGAATTAAAGATGCTAAGGTAATATAAGGTTAATAATTGGCTCTATTTGCATTATATTCAAGATCTAGTTTGGTCATGAGGGAATTGAAGATGGTTTTGATCTAGTTTGGTGTAGATCCATTTGTTCTTTGTGATCTAAAGTAGTGATTAGTTCTAATTGTATTATAGTCAAGATGTAACTAGCTATGTAAAGAGAGAATTAAAGATGCTGAGTTTAAATGTAGCTTACATACACAGACATTTGTTTTTTGTGATCTAAGCAGCTATATAGGTTAATTGCCAAGTTTAAATGTAGCTTATATGTAGAATATTGTAGATCTATTTGTTCTTTAGATCTAGCATGGTTTATGATTTAGGGTAAAGTTTTAGCTAGTTAATCTGTGCTCCAATTTAAAAATGTGTACATGTGCACTCGTAGTGTACTTAATCCAATATTTAACACTTATTGTTATATACGTAGTGTACATGGACCGAAGCTAGATATACGCTAAGAACCGTGCGAGTGCAGAGTACATTAATGGCATTTCTACTTTTAGAAGAGTTGTAGAGGAAGATATGTTGAATAAAGGGGGTGAAATTTATGCCTTGTCCATACATTAACTGTGAAAATCTGAGGATATTTTGAAACTCAGCGCAGATTAAAGCACACTTAATTCTAAGGGGTTTCAAAAGGGAATATACATGTTGGACCAGTCACAGTGAAGAGCAGATTATAAAGGAAGCAAGTAGTATTAACATCATCGACGAAGTCAACAATACGTCAGATAATATCGATTGTGTTTTTGATGAGGATAGGTTTCACGATGACAATCTGGATAAGATGCTACACGATGCAGAAGGGAACCGTGATGAGCGAGAGTATATAAAATTCGGGGCTTGATGGACTACTTAGAGAAACCTTTGTTCTGGAGCTGCAAGTCTAAATACACAAGGTTTTCATCCGTGCTTGTACTGCTGAAATTAAAGGCAAGTAACAGTTGGTCCGACAAGAGTTTCATGGTGTTGTTTGGTCTATTAGCGAACATACTTCTAGAGGGCAATGAGTTGCCGACAACCACCTAAGAAACCAAGAAGGTTATTTGTCCCTTGAGAATGGAAGTAGAAAGAATACATGCATGTCCAAACGACTGTGTCTTCTACCGCAAAGAGTACACAAACTTGTATATATGTCCGGTGTGCAATGCACCCCGGTACAAGCGTAAAGATCAATCAGATGATGACGATGAGGGCATCGAGGTGACGAAAGGACATCCTACTAAGGTGGCGTGGTATCTGCTTGTAATTCCCTGTTTGAAGAGTTTATTTGCGAATCCAAAGGAGGCAAAACTACTTCGGTGGTACTCGGATGAGCGTAAGAATGATGGAATGTTAAGGCACCCTACTGATTCCATCTAGTGGAGAAACATCGATAGGAGGTTCAGCTCCAAAACTTTTAAGCGGGACAAATGTTCATAATATAGTTAAGAACTTAGATGTTACGTTGGAAAGAGACGTAAATTGAGGACTCATGAGAAGAGCATGTGGAAAAAAGATCAATATTTTGGGACCTACCTTATTGGCAGCCTAGAAGTTCGGCACTGCATCGACGTCATGCACATAGACAAGAATGTCTATGATAGCTGGATTGATCTCTTACTTAATGCTAAGGGCAAAATAAAGGAAGGTATCAACGCACGGCTTGACTTGGTCGATATAGGAATCATATCTGAGTTAGCACCGAAGACATCGATAAAGATCGAATGTACTGTGAACCTACTTGTTACACTGTCCAAGGTAGAGAGAACTGAACTACGCTAGTGCTTGCATAGTGTGAAAGTTCTGTCCGGTTACTCCTTCAAAATGAAGGGTTGTTTCGATTCAAGATTTGAACTTAACTGGTATAAAGTCTCATGATTACCATGTGCTTATCACTCAAATGCTCCCTGTCGCAATTAGAAGTATTTTATCGAGTAAAATCTAGGAGACAATCACAAGGCTGTGTTATTTCTTTAACATAATTGCTCAGATGGTTATCGATCCTGAATGACTAGATGCTCTGTAGATCGAGGTGGTGATGATTCTATGTAATCTTGAAATGTATTTTCCTCCATTGTTTTTCGATATCATGGTCCATCTCATTGTTCACCTTGTGAGGGAGATAAAGATGTGCGGGCCAGTGTTCTACGTAGCATGTACCCGTTCGAGAGGTACACGGGAATTCTCAAGTCTTACGTACAGAATCGATTTCGACCGGAGGATAGCATTATCGAAGGTTATGTAGCCGAAGAGGTCGTCAAATTCTACATGGATTACATAGCTCAGGTCAAATCGATAGGTATGCCTCGATCCCGCAATGAGGGGAGGCTCCAGAGTATCGGGACCATCAAAAGGAAAGCAATCATGCTTGATCCATCTAAGTGTGTTAAGGCCCATTTCACAATTTTGCAACACATAGCTGTAGTGTCCCCGTATATCGATGAGCAGAATAACTGGCTACGGCAAGAGAATCCATCGCAGTAGGAGTCCTGGATCATCAGACCGTATAACCTTTAGTTCAACAGATGGTCGAAAGAGCGACAACACATCACTGGAAGCTTTTTAGGTGATATGCTGATATGGTTGGCAAAAGGACCAACATTTACAGTTGTAACATAGAAAAGATACGACTTAAATTGGTACACATTTTACTCAAGAGATCAGGATATAGAGAGCACAAACCAGAATAACGGCGTTTGTATAGATGCACTCAATATTGTTGGGTCAATAAGGAGCTCTTATTATGGGTTCATTGAGGAAATTTAGGAACTCGACTACATACTATTTATGATTCCCTTATTTCGGCGCTATTGGGTTCACCTGCAACATGTGAAGGTTAACAAGTAAGGTGTCACTATTGTAGACCTCAAACATGTCGGACATTAAGATGAACTAGTTGTACTCACTAACTAAGTTGTTCAAGTCTTCTATGTAACCGACTCGTCAAACAAAAAGCACCACGTGGTTATTAGGGAAAAATGAGGATTGTCGGAGTTGAGAATATAGTAGATAAGAAAGAATACAATCAGTTTAATGAGTTGTCTCCTATCAAAAATGGCATCATGGTTTAGGAAGAACAACCTGAGGAAGCTAGCTATATACGCGTCAATAATCGTGAAGGGCTAATTATTATACAAAAGAATAAGCAAGTGGAATTATGATGAAGTCATCATATTTATTTTAAATGTACCTGCATTTTAATGTCAACCAGCTAGCTATGAATGTCTGGTCAATATATACCTTACTTCAAGGACAGTTTATCATTGATGCTGTGTTGTGGCGTGTAATCTTTGCAAGCAAAGATATATTTAAGTGTAACAATTATAATAAGGTTACATTATTATAGCTATACATACCTTAAACCCTAAATTGTAAGAATGACAACAAAATGATCCTAAAATGAAGTCAACTTCAACATATAATTAGTAGCTGAGCTTATAATCGAAAGGAGATGAGCTTATAATCGATTTGGTGGAACTGACTTTGATGATCCGACTACAACGTACGACGATGCTCCTTAGCAATCGCTAAACCAACCCCGGAGGGTTATTGATCTTGCCGTGGGCACGATCAACATGAACATGAGGTTCAATTCCTACAAGCAACCGAAGAACTTGCAAGAACAATAGTACAAGCAATCTGAAATTACAAATAAGAATTGAAGGCAAAAACAAGGTGTGATTCTATTGAAGATCTTGACAAGGTGGCTGTCCAGCACAACTCGAAGACTCAAAGTTTGCACTTGGCTAAACTAATCAAATAAAACCCAAACCCTAGATGAGGGTGCAACTGGCTATTTATGAGATAAGAGAAGGAGGAGGTCGTCCAAAACCTAGGGAGATCGAATACAACTTGATTACAAGGCCCAAAGTCCACTTTAACTCGGATTAAAAAAGTAACATGATTTGTTTTGCAGATCTCGGACAACTCGAATGGAATTTGGAGATGAAACCGGATCCATTGGAAAGAGGGCGAAGAAAGATTTCAATCAAGTATTCATGTGCCCCGAACACCCTTGTGGATCAAAAGTTATAGCCATTTTAAGTTGGTGCTGCCAGGGAAGTCGAATCCTAGTGGAACTCGAAGTTGTGTTCGAATCGGAGTCCTTTGGTCGATACCGAGTCGTACTCGAGTTGGAGTTCTTGGTCAATGGTCGATGGATCATGCCTGAGCAACCTTGGTAGATGGTTGATGGATCAAGCCCGAGTAACCTTGGTCTGCCCATGGTTTTTGCCCGGAATGGTTCACGCCCAAGCATCTCTTGGTCGGCTTCATGTAATTCTAGTTTAGCCGATCCTTCGTACCTGAGTAGAAGCAAGTCATGGAAATTATTAGGTAGCATCCCACTCTGGCCAATATCAAATGGAATAATTAGAAACAAACTCACCAAGTGATTTATCTGTCGGACTCGAGCTCTAGTTATTGGTCCTTGGTAAGCATCGGTATGGATGGCTCAGTGGTTGGGATGTCCTCATCACTTTCATTCGTAGACTTTATTCAGGTTTGTCTGGTATTCATCTATGCATTTTTGGAGTTTGCCTTTCTTTTAATTAGAGCAATGGTTGGTCGTCAATGATCAGTGTCCTATCCTAGAATAGCTCTCTGTGTTACGGTATGGAAACATGACCAATTACATGTGTTACCGTTCGGTTTCTCCTAATCTATTCGTTCACGAGGGGCTTTTGCACTATAAATTTCTTGGTGTTGACAAGTTCTGATTGGTTTGCTCTTGAAAATAATATTCTGACTTCTTCAAGAATTGTTGTGCTAGCTCACTTGATCTCAACGAGTTTTGGTTCTTTTGCCTTTACAGCTAATATTCTCACCTCTAACTGCTGTTTTATCCAAATTTAGGACGTAATTTAATCATACCACTAGAGTCCGGTATTGTATCTATATTTGTTATGAATGCAAATATTTTTACTTAATGTCCATAACATAATAGAACTAAGGTAACATCTCTATCTGCACAAAGACGACCGGTCGTGCTGCAAATTCGCCAATAACTCCTAGCTAGCGCATTTTTGAAGAAAAAACCCCGAGAAAAAAATGAATTTACGTTCAGCTCCTCATACCTTTTTTTTAGAAATAACCATCGGACCAAATTTCGCACGACACAGCGTAGGGCGCAATCCTGGCTAGTGAATATCAAACCAGGAGGCACCGGTGTTACCGTGTTGGTGTATTGTGCACAAGCTAAACAATAATTTATTGGCTATTTGCATACATGAATCACCGGAAACGTCATGAGGGCAGTTTGGTGTGTGTGTTTGAAACCCAAATCAGTTCTACCATGTAGGTCCTCCGAATTCAAAATAATTCTACATGGGTAGGCCCATCGAATTCAAACCAAGTCCACCTATCGTAGTAGTGGATGTTTGTCTAACATTCCTAAATAAACATTCGGTTGTTGCTGTAATTTCATAATGCTCTGAACATGTAAATCTTTTACAGATTCCAATTGTTATATTGTCTCCCCGTTACTTGCTTGATAGGGGAAAAGGCATGGGGAACACAATGTAATCACCAGTCTGTTCTTTTTTCCAGAGAATACGCAGAAGGGCTACTTATAATTGCATTAAAGAAGAACAATTAGTTTTACAACCATGTCCTAAGTACATCGCGGACAAGAACAGTAAACAACAATCAAAACTACAATTGTTAAAGAGCACGGACTCGATGGCTCTATGTAACTAAACTAGCGCACCAAATAACTAACAACAGATGGACAACAAATACAACAGTCACTGTTCACTGTCTGACAACAACTGTAGGCTGTAGGTGTCTTGCGTCTGCCGACTTCGGAACTCAGTTTCCTCTTTGACCATGCCAGTAGGTTATGAAAATTTGGCTGTACTTTTACTTTCAAAAAAAGAAAATTTGGCTGTACTTTGTCAAACGACAGACAAGTATTCCTATGCTTCCATAGACGATGATTGTTTTAGCACCTTTCATCCTGCCTCCAACCACTGACGAGTTGCCGAATCAAACCATTCATTGAGGTTCTCTGAAGCCTGGGGTGCGATGTGCTGCGGGGCAACCGATGAAAATAGATTTCCTTGAACCAAATCTGTGTAGTCAAGACGCACCCAACTAGGAAGTGAGAAATCATTTCAGGCTCTTGAAACCCAGGCACGCAACTACTCTAATTGGATGTGGCAGTCCATGGCTTCCGAGTTCAGGGCCTATCGGACATCCAACATCTATTTAGGATTGCTAAACATACAAACTTCTTGCACTTTAGTGGCGCCCAGCACTCCCAGATCGGCCACTTATTCTGTTGAACAATGGAAGAAAGCTAATTATAGAGATTTGGATGTACTGTCCAGAGGATGTTCACTTCCATACAACCTGATCTTCCGGCTGTCGGATCAACTGTACTTCAGCAAGTATTTCCCATAGGTTTAAAAATTCTACAATAAATTGTACTGAGAGGACTCCCTTGATATCTTTTATCCATGCTTCATTGTCCAATGCCTGCATAACTGTTCGCTTACTCTTGATTCTTGTGGGGACTGTTGCATGGAGCACTTAGCTAATTAATAAATTCCCTTACCATGCAACCAACAGTAATTCCACTGTAGGATATCTAGTCCAACGTCTAAGACAGGGTTCCAAATCTCATAGAATTTCGGCGAAATTTCACCGAAATTTCGGATTTCGGACCACCCCGAAATCTAAAGTACCAGTCGGAAAAAAAAATTGAAATTGCTACAATAACCAGAAATTTCGGTTTTTCTCGGCGAAATTTCATGTTTTTTGGCCGGTTTTGAAGCTTTTAGGGCCGGATTTGGTCCAATAACCCTTAGGAAAGTCATCTCCTATGAAAATTTGTTGAAAAAACGATTTTTTTAGACATTTTGAAATTTTAGCAGAAACACTGTTTGATTTTTATAGAATTTTACATGCTTGATAATATGCTGAAACTTTTATGGTACTATACTTAGTAGTTTAGGATCATACATAAAAGATTTAAAAATAATTAAACTTCAGTTGTTATCTTTAAAAAAATCAAAAACAGAATGAACATAATTGGGACAGTTACATTGTCAGAATTTTATAAATTTTTTTTAGTGTGATTATCATCTTATATTTTTGTAAGCATTGAACTTCGTTTGTTATATTATATTTCAAAAATCAAAAAGAAAAGAACATAAATGGTAATGTGCCCTGTAAGAATTTTATAAATTAACTGGAGTGTGATCATGATTCAAAATTTTTATGAAATATTAATAAATTCCTTATCACCATTCTGTAAAATTTTAAAAAAAATTAAACTTGTTTTTGTTGCTAAAGCAAATCTATGTATTGATCATCAGACTTTTATCAGGACGTAGCAGTGTCTGAATTTTTAAACATTATTTGAGAATTATAATCATCTAAAAATTTTAAATAAACATTAATGTTACATCAGGACCATCCACAAAAATTTTCAAAAGTTTTTAACGTGGTTTAGATAATTTTTCATTTTGTTCAAGTTTGCCGGTAAGCCTTTTTATTAATATAGTTTGATCATCACCTTAAAATTTTATGAGAGCATTAGAGATACATCATAACCATGCAAAAAAAATTTCAAATGTTTATAACGTGGTTTGGACCATTTTGCATTCGGTTCGAAATTGCCGATTTATCAGGACAGTAACAATCTTTGAATTTTTGAAAAATCCACATACTTCAGAATAATCTGAAACTTTTATGGCAATATCATAAATGTGTCAGGACTCTTCAAAAATAATTTCAAAATCTTTTGACATCATTTGACCCACTTTGTTTCGTTGCAAAAAACCAAAATTTCGGATATTTCGCCTGAAATTTCAGTATTTTTCGGCGAATTTCGTTTTTTCTCGGTACAAAACGAACCAGATTTGAATTTTTGTTTTTGAATTTCGGACGAGATTTGTCCGAAATACCTGAATTTCGCTGAAATTTCGGAATCCGGTCAGGCGGTATTTTATCCGAAACGAAATTTGAATCCTTGGTCTAAGAAGAACATTGATATGATGCAGCTTTTAATGGGGACTTTAAATTCTCTCCACGGCTTATAATCACTGATCTTAGCTTACCATAAAGGCAGTGCCTCAACTTCACAGAATGGAGAACTTAACAATCAGAAAAGGCTAATCAAAAACTTCAATACAGTTAAATCTCTGTATCCATTGCAATCAACAATGCAACACCTTTCATACAACGATTCATGTCAAGAAGCAGAGTTATGCCAAATTTGGTGAAAAATGACAATTATATCGAGGTGACAGGAAACAGATATTCATTTATGTGAGCAGCATGTCAATACACTTCTTCATACCAGTCTAACATTTTTTTCCCTAAAAACATACTAATTGACATCTTTTAGCATAACTGCTTAAAGTGCAAGGTACTAGCTAAGCACCCTTGCTATTTGCTAAAGCCCCGAATTATCTACTGATTCAATGGATAATCCAGATCAGAGGAGAGCAATCTGAAGTGAATACACGAGGTAAGCGCTCAGCTCCAACCCTAAACTTGCGCATTGTGTACATGCCCGTGTCAGTAATGTAGAACTTGCTAGCCTTCAACACCACGGATAAGTCGAAGCTAGTATCATCCAAGTAATAGATGATACCCTGTTGCAATCCATTGAACTGAGATACCTCAAATACCCTAGAGCAGCCTCGACCAAGGAAGAGCGCTCGACCATGCAGTTCACAAAGCTCCACCCAGGAAGCTTGAGAGCCTCCCTGGGGCAATGTCTCAAGCTTCATCTCAAAGACCCTGCACATCCACGTGAGCCGCCCCTCGCGTCCGGCAGAGTACATCCGCAGCACCATTAGCAGCTTGCCTCGGGACTCCACCAGGTAGCGGCAAACCGAGGATAACTTGGGCTGGTTGAGGTGATCGGGCCTGTAATCAACGCGTTTCTGGAGCTGATAGGAGCTCCAGGGCATCCCCAGCGGGGCGTGCCGGTCGCCTTGGGGCGTGTACACCAGGACATGCTCTGCGTTGGTGAGGACATGGAAGCCCTGCTTCGCCTCGCTCTTGTAATAGATGATGTCCTCGAGCCCATCCGCTACATGGTGTAAGCGAGCCAGTGCCCTTCCATCCCTGGCCGCCAGAAGGCGATGTTGGAAGCGCTGGAGACATGCGCGGCGGCGAGGCAGTCCTCCGCGGTGGGCGCGGCCGAGAAGGTGACGCTGCTGGAGACATGTTGGGTTGAACAAACCTGAGCCTGATCCAGTCCGGGAGGGGAACCCTCGCGCCGGACAGTGAAGAGAGATAAGATAGACAACGAGGATTTTGGAGAATAGAAGCTGTGATGATCAACCAAGCATGGGAAACAGATTGGAGTAGAGAACAAGCAACAAGGGGAAGAAGTTCAGAAGAGATTTGGGAATCAACATTTCTATTCCTTTCCTCAGTCCTTCGGACATGAATTTATACTTCCTATCCGAAATCTTTTACAAGTGGGACCAGTAACACCTTAGCCTAATCAAAACACAACGCAACACTGTGATGGAATAAGTTTTGTACTTGGGTCTTTGTTGTACTTGGTCTTTGTTTAGCTTTTAGGACAGCACCTTAGCAGCTTTTAGGACAGCATCTTAGACTAGCATCTTAGACTAGCATCTAGGTATATGCTTGGCATCTTAGACTAGCATCTAGGCATATGCTTGGCTGCCTTGGGCAGCTATAAATATGTAACCCCAACCCCTTAGGTTGGTATGGCATTGTGTGAGAAATAAACTAGAAAAAATTGCCCCAGCTCCTAGTGTCATCCTCTCTCGATGAGAGTAAGAGTTCCGCTACTTACAATTGGTATCAGAGCCTGGTTGTCCTGCAACCTAAACATCTCCTGCTCATCACCTTCCCACGTCTCTCCCAGTCCTCAGCCGGCAGCAGGAACACCGACTGTTGCTGCTCATCCCTCCTCTCCCGCAGACGACGCGGCGGTTAAATGCGAGGCGACCTTCTTCGCAATGCACCCCTCACTAGCACGCCATGTCCGAAGAACAGTCTCAGCGCTCGGTCGCCTTGAGTGCGCGGCACCGGCAGGAGGCCGAGGTCGCCGCGGCAGAGGAACACAAGCGGCGGCGGGCGGCAGCGACGGCGCGAGGGCGCAAGGTGGCGGCGGCCCAGCGGCGGCAAGAAGAAGGGCGAGGTAGAAGCGGCGGCGGCAGCAGAGCTCGAGATCTGCGGCGGTAGCACCAGCAGCTCCATTCACGCCAGCAGCGAGCTCGGTGGCGAGGAGCGGCGAGCGAGCAGAAGCCTGATGGATAGCCGCGCATCCCCATGGGCGCGGTGGCGGCGATCGAGCGACGCGAGACGCCCGACGGCGCTCGGGAGGAGGCGCGGCGGCTCCACCGACAGCGCGACGCTTGCCGGCGGTGCTCCGGCCCGGCAATCGGGCGACGGTGATCGCGGCCTTTACAGCGGCGTGACTCTCCTCCCGGATCGGTACCATGGTCATCGCGGGATCGAGGCCGTTGTCAGGGACATCGGTCCCGGCGGTGGGTGGCCTACCCTCACCAAGGTCAACTACGTCGAATGGGCCGCGGTGATGAGGGTACGGCTCCAGGTGCGGCATATGTGGGAGGCAGTTCAGTATGGCGACGTCGACTACTACGAGGATCGACGGGCGCTGGATGCCCTCATTGCTGCAGTCCCGTCCGAGATGCGATTCGCTTTCCCGAGCGAATCGCCAAGGAGGCTGGGGCGCCATTCTTGCGACGCGCATCGGCGATGACGCGCCCGCAAGACCACACCGCAGTAGCGCCGCAGGAGTGGGAGAACAGCCTTCAAGCGGTGAGGACGCGACGACTTTGCTCTCCGTCTCAACAACTGCTGCGAGAAGATGGTGCAGTTTGGCGACGACACCTACAACGAGGAGAGAGCCGTCGAGAAGCTCTTCCGTTGCATCCCCGAGAAGTACAAACAGATTGCTCGCTCGATAGAGTCTCTCCTAGACCTCTCCACGATGTCGATCGAGGAGGCGATAGGTCGTCTCAAGGTCGTCGACAGTGACGAGCCACAGTCTCTCTCGGGGCCGTTTACCATCGGCGGGAAGCTACATCTCACTCGGGAACAGTGGGAAGCCTGCCAGGGTGACGGGAAGAAGAGTCCTTCCTCGACGGCGGCCGCCAGCCACGAGGCGCCGGGCGGGCGCGAGGACGCGCCAGGGTGGCGCCCGCAGAGGCGCCAGAGCGGCCACGGCAACGAGCCGACACAAGGCGACGCCGCGAATCGTGGCAAGCTTGGCCATTGGGCGAGTGTCGGCGATACCACGACGCGGTCGAGCCCACGTCGCCAAAGCGGAGGAGGAGCCACCACCGCCCTCGCACACGCAAGCATCGAGCCGCCTCGTGACATCGGCCGCAGCGGCTCTCCTCCACCTTGATGAGCCGAGAGCACACGCCTTCCTTGGTGACGGCTCCGGAAATGACAAAACTGACGGGTGGTGCCTCGACACCGGCGCCACCCATCACATGACCGGTCGACGGGAGTTCTTCACCGAGCTTGACTCCAACGTCCGAGGCTCCGCAAGTTTGGGGCGCCCGCGTGAAATCAAGGGCGTCGGCTCGTCATCTTCATCCGAGTCCGGTGAGCACAGTACGCCACCGAGTCTACTACATCCCCGTTGAGGAACTCTATCATCACCGGGATGGATGGATGAGAACGGTTGGCGCGGGAGGTCAGGACGAGTCATGAGGATTTGGGATCGCCATCATCGCCTTCTTGCCAAGGTAACCAGAGGCACCAATTGACTCTATATCCTCAACGTGCAGGTTGCACAACCCCTATGCCTTGCCGCTCGTAGGACGACGAAGCGTGGAAGTGGCACAAGCGCTTCGGGCATCTTCACTTCGAGGCCTTGAAGCGGCTCAGTGCCATGAAGATGGTACGAGGCCTGCCGTGCCTCGACTACGCGGAGCGATTCTGCGACGTCTGCGTATTGACGGCGCAGGCGGCCCTTTCCCAAAGACTCGAGCCCGAGCCAAGGAGCGGCTCGAGCTCGCAGCGGGACTTGTGTGCCCCTGACTCGGCCACACCAGAGGACGACGCTACTTCGCCGCTCGTCGACGACCTCTCCGCTACACGTGGGTGATGGTCCTCGGCGGCAAGGAGAGAGGCGTGAACGCCATCGCGCCGCAGTCTGCTGCGAGAGACAGTCGCGGCCGCAAGTCTGCACAGATCACAAGCCCGACAACGACGGTGAATTCATGGCGGTGAATTCGCGTCGTCTTGCGGATGAGAGGTGTTCAATACCCACTACTCCGCGCCATACAGCCCGCAGCGAGCAGCGTCGCCGAGCGGCGCAACCAGACGGTTGTGGGGATGGCTCGGGCCCTCCCCAAGCAGCGGGGAATGCCAGCTGTCTTCTGGGGGGAGGCGATGGTGACGGCCGTCTACATCCTCAACCGCTCGCCCACCAAGGCTCTCAACGGCAAGACGCCACACGAGGCTTGGCATGGGCGCAGCCGCAGATCTCCCACCTACGGGTCTTCGGTTGCCTCGCGTTTGCCAAAGAGCTTGGCCATATCGGCAAGCTCGACGATAGGAGCACTCCGGGGGTGTTCATCGGCTACGCGGAGGGCTCGAAGGCCTACCGCATTCTTGACCCAAGGACACAGCGTGTGCGCACGACGCGCGACGTAGTGTTCAACGAAGGGCGAGGATGGGCATGGGACAAGGCGGTGGCCGACGACTCGACTCCGACGTACAACGACTTCACTGTCGAGTACGCCCACTTCAAGAAGCCGGGAGTAGGTCGCTCCTTCACCGAAAGCACGCCTACCCGGCCCCGAGTCTCCACCGACTCAATCCCACGCGCTCCAAAGACCGACGATCACACCTCCGGCACGACCACTCCGACACTACTCGAGTCGAGCACGGCCGGTGGAGTTCGCTACTCGCCTCCCACGATGAGGAGCGCATCGGCGCAGCACTCACGACGGCGAGGTATTGCGATACCGTACGATGGAGAACCTTCTCGAGACCCGGCGGTCGGATCGGCGCCTCACGATCCGGAGGTGCGGTGCACCTTGCGTCGCGACGACGGCGAGCTCGATCTTTCGCGGAGGCCGAAAGACACACGGCCTGGCGTGCCGCGATGCAGTCGGAGATGGACGCGGTTGAGAGGAACCGCACCTGGGAGCTCGCTGACCTCCCTCGTGGTCACCGCGCGATTACCCTTAAGTGGGTATTCAAGCTGAAGAGGGATGAAGCCGGCGCCATCGTCAAGCACAAGGCTCGCTTGGTGGCACGCGGTTTCATGCAGCAGGAGGGAATCGACTTCGACGATGCCTTCGCCCCCGTGGCACGGATGGAATCCGTGCGACTCCTTGCGTTGGCTGCCCAGGAAGGCTGGCGTGTTCATCACATGGACGTCAAGTCAGCGTTTCTTAACGGCGATTTAAAGGAGGAGGTCTACATGCACCAGCCACCGGGATTTGCGATCCCCGGCAAGGAGGGAAAGGTGTTGCGCTTGCGCAAGGCCCTCTATGGCTTGAGGCAGGCACCGAGGGCGTGGAATGCCAAGTTGGGTTCTACGCTCAAGGAATGGGCTTCGCAAAGCCCGCGACGAGCCGGCCGATCATCATGAGCAATGTGGCGAAACGCATACGTTAGTAGGTGTCTACGTCGACGACTTGGTGATCACCAGCACCAAGGATGCGGAAGTGGCATCGTTCAAAGAAGAGATGAAAGCCATCTTCCAGATGAGTGACCTGGGGCCTCTCTCCTTCTACCTGGGGATCGAGGTGCACCGGGGAGACTCGGGATCACGCCGACAGACATACCCTCGCCAAGCGCGTCGTTGAGTGGGCCGGGCTCACCGATCGCAACCCGCTCTCACCCGATGGAGGAGAGGTCGGCGAAAGGCGACAAAGACGACAGAGGTGGGCGCTTCGCGAGATCGGCGTCTTGTGGGAAGTCTTCGCTACCTACGCACACACGCGGATCCGACATTCTCCGTCGGCTCGTTAGTCGGTTCATGCAATACCGACGACGGAACACCAAAGCAGTGTGAAGAGGATCATCCGCTATGTTGCGGGACTCGACCACGGTCTCTACTACCCGAGGTGCCCCGGGAAGGCACATCTTGTCGTGCATCTGGCGGCGGCGACCACACCGCGACATCGACACCAAAGAAAAGCACGAAGGGATTCTTTTCTTCCTCGGCAAGAGCCTCGTTAATCGGCGATCGGTCAAGCGGCGGTGGTGGCCTCGTCTCGATTCAGGCCGAGTACATAGCGGCCTCCACCGCTTCGACTCAGCGCTCGCTTGCTAGATCGCTTGGTGATCTCTCGGCGAGATCTATCGAGCGGTCGAACTCGAGTGGACGATAAGTCCGCCTGCCTCGCAAAGAACCCGTTTTCCATGAACGGAGCAAGCACATCCGGGTAAGGTATCACTTCATCCGGCCGCTTGGAGGAAGGGAGCATCAAGGCGAGCTACATCAACACCAAAGACCAACTTGCGGACTCCGCCACCAAGCCTTTTGGGAGGATCAAGTTCCTTGAGCTCGCCTCGAACCGAGATGGTCCAACTGTCTCACAAGACGACGCACAAGACTTAGGGGGAGAATGATGGAATAAGTCTTGTACTTGGGTCTTTGTTGTACTTGATCTTTGTTTAGCTTTTAGGACAGCACCTTAGCAGCTTTTAGGACAGCATCTTAGACTAGCATCTAGGTATATGCTTGGCACCTTAGACTAGCATCTAAGCATATGCTTGGCTGCCTTGGGCAGCTATAAATATGTAACCCCAACCCCTTAGGTTGGTATGGCATTGTGTGAGAAATAAACTAGAAAAAATTGCCCCAGCTCCTAGTGTCATCCTCTCTCGATGAGAGTAAGAGTTCCGCTACTTACACACTGCAATACCCTGCAAACACTACACACAACCCACCACCCCGCGTAAGCTTCAGTTTGCCGATACAGCCCTGTTCATCATCCGGAACATGACAATCCCTCCCCCTTAAGACATGGCTTGCCCCCAAGCCGTTGCCGAAGGAAATCGCATACGAACAGCAGTTGTGTTTCCCGATGTCGCCAATGAAGCTGGTAATCCTGACCACTGTACCAGAACAAAAGGTATAACATGGTTTTCCTGTTTGATCAGTCTGCTCTTCAGAATTGTTGCTGGAACTTGATTTATTTCCATGTCAATACAGTTGATAGATAAGATGGTGTTCACTGCCGTTGAAGGAGGAATGTATCTTTTGAGCTGGGACACATGAACCACTGGATGAACTTTACTGCCTTCTGGTAAATCCAGCTTATACGCTACCATGCCAATCCGTTCGGTTATCCTGTATGGTCCATAGAAGCGGAAACATAGCTTTTGATTGCTTCGTGTTGCAATTGTTGACTCAGCATAAGGTTGCAGCTTAAGATATACTTTATCACCCACTGCAAAGACTGTCCTATCTGTGCTGATCAGCTTGCGATTTCATTCTCAAGCAAGCACGATCCAAGTCTTGTTTCAGCAACTGAGTCATTCTTTCTCTATGGTGTAGCCAGTCTTGCACAGCAGTTACCGCACAGGCATTCAAGTTAGAAATACCAAAATGCCGAGGTGGGTAACCGTATAGTACTTCAAATGGTGTCTTTGCTACAGCTATTTGATATGAAGTATTATACCAGTATTCTGCTAACGAAAGCCAATCTGACAACTTCTTTGGACAGGCATGCATAAAACATCTTAAATATGTTTCCAATCATTGATTGAGATGTTCAGTTTGGCCGTCGGTTTGTGGGTAATACGCCGAACTCATATTCAATTGTGTATCTGACACCCGAAACAACTCTTGCCAAAATATACTTGTGAAAACCTTGTCCCTATCTGGGATAATGACTTGTGGCAGGCCATGCAACTTATAGATTTGGTTGCAAAAAATCTGAGCCAATTGAGGTGCTGTAAATGGATGAGCTAACGACAAGAAGTGTGCATACTTGGAGAATTTGTCGATTGTCACCCAAATTGTGGTATATTTGTGAGACAAGGGTAGCCCTTCAATAAAGTCCATGCTGATTGTGCTCCAAGCCTGAGTAGGTACTGGCAAGGGCTGCAACAATCCTGGTAACTTCACATGTTCTACCTTGGCTTGTTGACAGATTTCACACTCTTTTACATATTGTTGAACAGTGTTTTTCAACCTCGCCCAAGCAAATAAGGAGCGGACTTTATGATATGTTGCATGCATGCCGGAATGACCACCGATTCCGCTATGATGTAAAGCTTGAAGTATATACTGTTGAGCTAAAGAGTTACTGCCGACCCAAATTCGTCCTTTGAAATGAATGACTCCATCCTGTAGAGAGTATCCCTTTTCATTTTATCCTATTATACTCAATTCCGAGAGCAACTGTTTAGTTTCCTTGTCGGTTGGTAACCAGCCACAAGATGCTCAATCCAGACTGGAGTGCATACTGAAATCGCCTAAACCTCTGTTGTATTCGGCCTTCTAGACAAAGCATCAACAGCAGCATTTTGAATTCCCTTTTTATAATGTATTTGACCCAATAAATTCACAAATGCTTTTTATTGTATTGGGAGAGGTGCTTCCATGCTTTTCTTTTTAATAGTTGCACAAATATTAAAGCATGAATGAAAGGTAGATGCTGATTACTTACCATTTCGCTTGCTTTAAGATTTGTGCAACTTGTATTGGAAAGGAAAGCATTGAAGCACCGCTCGTTGGTTAATCTCTGCTCAGTAAGATGCATTAATGCCCTCTGGTCTGTTCTGGTGATAAATTCCCTGTGTTGCAAATAGGGGGGCCATTTTGTAATAGCTAATAGTATAGCCATGCATTCCTTTTCATATGTAGATAAGGAATTCCAATGGTAACTATTGTATATTAGGATTTATTAGAATTAATATAGGAAAATAAGAATAATTTTTTATGTTAGGAAGGCGAGAGATACAAACAATATTGTTAAGTGCAGATGTTCGGGTAATGTAACCTTTGTTTCTAGAGCGACTTCAAAAATTGGAGTGCAGTAACCATAGTTGTAGACATCAAATAGAGTACAAGATTGAAATTTGAAGGAACTAGTGGAATGCTACAAAGGCTATAAGGGGCAATTAAACACTTCTAGCTAAGAAGGCAATTAAACATTGGTTGTAGTGTCAGACTATGGGTATCTAAGTAGTGTCATCCTGCTAATAATAGATCTTTAGAAACATAGCTATAACTATAAAAATAGGATGAGCTTTGTGAATTATGCGAACCAATATGAACAGCAACAGAATATCCTGACATACTCTCTTTATCATGAACTAATGTTATATCTATGTCTTTTGTTTTGAGGCTGCTGCTTAAGAACAGGACATGGATTCTGAAATAATCAATTCTCAATTTTTGACTATTTTCATTGAGCTGTGTTCTCTTAGCTCGAATAAATTGGGCGCACGGATCAGGTTTTTTTTTTTTTTTGCGCAATATATGTTAGTCCTATTTTGATTGAATTCTGCTTTCTTGGCATTAGATGTATGCATCAGATAATATTTCTTTGGACATCAGGCCGCGTCCTATCAATGATGGTACGCCTAACGAGAGAGTAGCCGACGTATTTGTTCGGGTAACACAGCTGATGTCTATACTAGAAAACCAGTACTCAGGGGATACTATTGTCATTGTTTCGCCAGATTCTGACAACTCGTCGATTCTTCAAGCTGGATTGATAGGGCTAGACCTCTGGAGGTAAAAACTAGTAACTCTCGTAGCTGTATACCACTTCATTCTGCAAGTTTTATCTACATTTCTGCAAGACGGTGGTGAATATAGTGCACTTCTTTTTAGGATTTGTTAGGAAACTGTAACTTCCAAAAATTTGCAATTCTTTAATTAAGCATTTATTTCGTATTTTATGAATTTTCAGCATTTAATTAATGATTTTTGTTATTTTCAGATCTAAATAAATAATTTATTCAAGATAAACAAAGCCAAATTTATGATGACAATAATTTTCCTAAGTTTAAAATGTTCGAAAGTGGTTTTGAGAAATTTTCTAGAATTTTTTAACTCCATTTGATATTTTCTATAAAGCTATTGGTATTTCAGGTATTATTTTAATTAAAAAACGAATTTAAAATCCCTTTATTTTATAAGGCTCAAACCTGTTTTTCCTTGCCTGATTCCCCCTTGGGCCGCCGGCCCAACTGGCCGGCCATTTCAACCCTCTCCCCCAGGGCATGCCCCCTTGCCCGGCCCGAGTGCCCGAGCGCACGCGCCCCTCCCCAGCCTTCTTCTCCCACCTCCAGACGCCTCCCTTTCTCTCTCTCCTCTATTGATTCCGTTTGAAGCTTTCAAACTCTGTGATTTTCGCACCAAAACCTCACCAAACCGTGTGTAACTAGACCATCATCTTATTCCCTCAAACCAAATAATCCCACGTATTCTGAGCTGTTTCACGAGATAAGCCCCAAACCGGCCGCCGCCTCTCTCTCATCGAATTCGCTCTTATCCGAGCCCTCCCTGGTGCTATAAAAGCCACCCTCCTGACTGCAACTCCTCAAGCAACCCATTTTGCCAACTCCCGAGGCCTCTCTCTTCTTCGTTTGCTCAGACTAGGTGAAGCTCTGGTCATCTTCTCCAACTCCGGTCACCGCCTTCCCTTCCTCGCCACCGCCACCTCGAAGCTCCAATTGTTGAACCATTCGCGTCACAAGGTGCACCTCGTCTCCCTCTTCCTTTTCCCCGATTCCGTCCATCCTCACGTTGTACTCTTTGGTTTTTCTGTCGTCGGCTGCATCGCCTTTACCACCACCAACCGCCGCCACGGCTGCCGATCTTGCATCACCGGCACGCACCCCGGGTGTGTCTCCGCCGACCGACGCCGCCCTCGGTTGGCCCCCTTCTCGTGCGGCGCCGTAGCGCGTGCTCGATCGAAGCCGAGACGGCCGAGTCATGCGTGAACAGTAGAGAAGAGGAGAGAAAAATGAGAAAAAGGAAAAAGGGAGAAAAATAGAAGAAAAAAGAAAAACAGAGGAAAAAGAAAAAAAAATCTGAAGATTCAAATTTCGGTGCTAACATCATAATTCCGGAATTTCCTTTAGAAAAATAATTCCAAATTCTAGGAAATTCCTTTCTTTTTCTTTTTCCTTATTTGAAAATTTTCGAGAATCCGTTCTCCTCCGTTTGAACTCCGAATTCAGTTATTCAAATTTCTAAATTCATCTAAATTCAAATTCTACCTTTTAGTACCAATTTTACAATTTTTGAATTTATTTTATTTATTTTGTTCTCTTTTCGCGCATAGACGTTGTCGCCAGAGAAGCCCTGCTGATCCAGCAACCAACGGTAGAACCAGCCACGTTCATTGAAGGCAAGTCTTCCTTGATCATGTTGATCCTAAATTTTAAAAATTCTTATGATTGTTTTAAATTATTGCATGCCTACTTTTATGCGATGTACTTTAAATTCACTCCTAAGGTTTAGTTCAATTTTCAAATTGTTATGATCTCCTCGGTATTGATCATTGTGTACCTTTGTCACCCTAGATGGCATTATCTATTTTATTTGATGATAATTAATAGAGTAACATAATATAGTAGAATTGCTTAGTCCATCTTAATCGCTATAGTATTATGCTATTATTGGGAATTACTTCAAAACCTTTGTTTAAAACCATTTGTGAAGTTGCGGCAATAGGTATTGTTGCTGTTTATTAAATAAAATAAATGGGAAAATGGTTTTAGACCGGGCGGATAGAAAGTCAGGAGGGTGCAGGAAGCACTAGACTTTGTAATGTGACTGTTCTGCCCTAGTCAATTAAGAACCGAAGCGTGTGTTATTTCAAACTGAGCACTATCGTACAACCACAAGTCTACATGGGTACAACCTGGTTAATTAATTTGTACGTCTCGTTATTAGCTTCGCCAGTTGGTGGAATGTGAGTGTCGGATGGAGACAGATTTTCCCATAAAGCGCAAGGGGCTTTTGACTGGGTGGATGGAACCGCTGTTGAAACCTTAGCAAGCGAGGTTAATAGTGGGGTCGAACATTATAAACACCTTATTTTGATCACCTAGTCGCACTCTTAACATGTTGAGTGTGCGTGGACAGTAAAGGTTGATCGCATCTTGTGGGTAAAGCTGTACACACTCTATATAGAGTTAAAACTACTTAAGTAACCGTGCCCACAATCAAGGGAGGACAAGGTGCGCTTTCACATTATATATTTTTTGTTTTGTTTTGAATAAAAAAGATGGTTTCGGGTTATTGGTTGGTAGTTGGAGCTAGTTAGGTGGTTGGAACCTTCAGTAGTTGCCTCATTAGTTTCAATTATTGCAACTATACTTAGTCAAATGATGCTTTGTGAAATTAATAGTTGTATTTAAAGTTAACACATTGTTTTACGCTAAATGAGCCATACTAAGTCTTCATTTGATTAGCCTTCCATACAGTCATCATGCATTTAAGTTTTCAAGACTTGCGGAGTATGTTGTGTACTTACCTTGCAACATTCAAAAATCCTGTAGAAGAGTGCAATAAAGTGGAAGGTGTCTACGAGTTCTTTGTTTGTGGTTTCGATGGAGATACGAAATGTTAAGACGCACACCCCAATCGATTGCTTGTTGGACGAATGGATGGGCTTATGTTGCTGTTATTTATTTCATTTTCACCGCTACTTCGTTGAACTTAGGCCATGCGGCTATTTATTTGCAATTGTGGGCCATAATTCCGATACATGTTGCTTAATTATTAATTTTTTGGATTCGTGATATGCATGTGTTATCATCGCTGTTACTCGTTGTGTGCACTAGCATGTTCATGTAATAGTGCAATTATACAAAGAGAGTTCGGATTTGAAAATCCGATCCCGACAGAAACTCTTCTCACCCAAGCCAAGTTGGTTCAGATAATTTGGATTTTTATTTCTGGTTACGTAAACATAGTCTTCAAACATGTTACTAATTGAAGGGAAACATATCTTAACTGTGTGATACCACTTCTGCAGGCATAGCAGCTTGTTTTTTCAGCCAGGTGAAGTCCGACCTGTTGATCCTGCCAGCATACCTGAATACAAGCAACCTGCTTCTACTGTTTTTAAGTGCACAAATCCATCAAGTTGAAAATAATTCACTTTTTGACACAACAGGTGTCGTATTATCTGTACATGAGTGAATATCCCGATGACAATGTATGGTTGAATAGCTGTGTATAGCTGAAAAAATATTGTGTGTGGCACATCTGAACTAGCAAATCAGCTGGCATCTACCGTGGTACTTTCGTATCGGAAATGAGTCCAAAGTTCTTACTGCGAGGCATTGCTATGCTCAATTCTTGTAACAGTAATTGCAGTTGTATCTGAAATGGTTTCCACAAACCTAGTCACTTAGCCTCTTTGTTTGAACGAGGCGAGTGGTCTTTCTAGGGCATAACGACCATGTTTGTGGTGGTGGTTAACGTTCCGTAATCACTCCATCTATTCACTTTGTGTGTGTGCAATATATTTTTTGTTCATGTGATTCATTTGTCTTACTGAAATTCTGCAGTGCTGAGGGGAAGCAAGTTAGGTTTTGGAATCTAAAGCAGATGATGAACCCAAAGCAAGAAAAAGTGAGGAGAATTAGTAGGGCTGTAGGGCTGATCGAGAGGAAGGATAGTCAGGTTCTCAATCTTACCTTTTTGATGTTTTCCCTCTTCTTGAGTCTTTCTTTTTCTCCACTCTACCCGTTCCTATTGTTTTGATCGTATCGAATCTTTGCTCGGTGTTATTTTCTTGTTTCTGACTTGGCATGCAAGTCAGCTTATTGCAGGCTTTTTTTTTTAGGCTCATAGAGTTCGGTAGCTCTTGAGTTACACGACTACACAGAATGGGCTTCGTAAGCATCGTACCTCTTTTTTCTTAATGGGCTGCATAAACAGGCTGAATAATTACACACCAAAAAATGGGCCATATTTTTTGTCAGAAAATGACTCAAACTCAACATATGGACCAAGAACATACATTTTTTGTGCAGGATAAGTGACAAACGGGCCTAAAAAACATAGCACAAACAGGTCAAACAAATTTGAGTGTGTTGTACATTTTTTTTTTTGTACCTATACAAAATCTGAGTGCTCTGAACTAGAAAACACTCGAATCCTACCCGACCCCTACTCGAGCCTAGATCACTTCGCTAGCTGGCCTCCTGATCATCTCGCTACATACCGCACAACGAAGAGTAGAAGCACAACGAAGAGTAGAAGCTGGACGCGATGGAAGCACCACCATAGAAAAATTTGAATCCAGTCGTTTAGGCTCTTAACAACTTGTGCTTATCGGTATCTTCACAGTTCATTAGTTAGCTCGTCCACAGCTACCAAAGTATGGAGGTGCTGAGGACGTCGCTGACCTTGGCTTTCGAGGAGAGGAGGCTACTTCTGAATGAAGAATCTCTCGTCATGTTGCTGAACCCAAATCCATTTCTCTGGCAAGGATAGCTGCACGACCACTTGATGACATAAGACGTATATTTCTTCCTTAGGTCCGTACAACAGCTAGCAAGGATGAGGATTGAGGCGAGTGCGAAAATAACCAATAATTGACCGGGATACAGTGTGAACAAGCTCATGGAGAATCGCTACGTTGGGATAAAAAAGAATGACCCCAAGTACCGCCAGCGCGACGAGCAGGAGTTGTCGCTTCCCCAATACGAGGTTAAAGGTAAAAATCGTCTCCGCCGCCGCACCTTACTCTCCCTAATTTCGAGCAGATCGCTGGTTTCCATATCCCATTTTCGAACCTCATAGTATTCTAATACCTAAGATGTCCGAACCTCAGGTATTGGAACACAATGAGATCCGAAAATAGGGTAGGGAAACCAGCGATCAACTCGAAATTAGGGGGAGCAAAATGCGGCGACGGAGATGATTTTTACCTTCAATCTCGTATCGAGGAATCACCAACTCCTGCTCGTCGCGCCGGGGATACTTGGGGTTGTTATTTTTTATCCCTACGTAGCGATCCTCTATAAGCTTGGTCACACTGTATCCCGGCCATTTGTTGGTCACTTCCGTGCCCGCCTCAATCCTTGCTCATGCCAGTTGCTGCACATACCCAATGAAGAAATGTGCGTCTTGTTATCAAGTGGTCGTGCAACTCTTCTTGCTAGAGAAATAGATTTGAATTCAACAACATTGCGAGAGATTCTTCATTCAGGAGCAGCCTCCTCTCCTCGAAAGCCAAAGTCAGCGATATTCTCAGCTCCACCATACTTTGGTAGCGGTGGAGGAGCTAACCAATGAACTGTGAAGACATCGGTTAGTACAAGTTGTTAAGAGCATGAACGACATGAACTACTGAATTCAAATTTACCAGCGGTGGTGCTTCCATCCATTCCAAATTCCACTTTTCGTTGTGCAGTATGTGGCGAGATAATCAAGAGGGCAGCTAACGAAGTGGTCTAGGGCAGAGTAGGGGTCAGGTACTTGAATACTACTACGGCTTCCACTCTTCGTCGTGTGGTATGTGGTGAGATGATTAGGAGGCAAAGCTAGTGAAGTGGTCTTAGGCCCGAGTAGGGGTTAGGTACTTGAATACTATTACTCTTACACCGGAAGAGATTCGCGTGACGGGAACCACGTCACTTTCTCTTTTTTTTGCAAAAAGGGACCCCTGAAAATCACGAAAACATGAACATGTCCTATCAATTTTTTTGTAAAAAAGACTCGTGGTTTCAAACGAAACTTCGCCGACGACTCCTAGCCAGCCCATCTTGCAAAGAGCCCATGAGAAAACCGAAATTACGTTGACATCCCCCCACCGGAACTAGACCACTTCGCTAGCTGGCCTCCTGATCATCTGGCTACATACCGCACAACGAAGAGTAGAAGCTGTGACAAGGATACAGTGTGACCAAGCTCACAAAGGATCGCTATGTGGGATAAAAAAGAACGACCCCAAGTATCGCCAGCGCAACGAGTAAGAGTTGGCGCTTCCCAATACGAGGATAAAGGTAAAAATCGTCTTCGCCACCGCACCTTACTCCCCTAATTATGAGCAGATCGCTGGTTTCCCTGCCCCATTTCCGGACCTCATGGTGTTGTAATACCTAAGGTGTCCGAACCACCCGAGAGAGCACCGGGCTGCCCACACTCATGAGATCGACGACATGCTCAGATTCATCTTTTGGGAGGACTGCATCCCACAGCAGCCTGGTCTTCCGCGACCACCCAGGATCTTAGTGCAAGCACCACCACCAGAAGCGTCGGCTGGCCCTGGTAGGCGCAGCACAAGCCATGGACGTGGTGGGTGCTGCGCGGGCCGTGGAGATAAGGAAGCACCGGCCGGCCCTAGTGGACACGGCGCAGGTCACGGAAGTGGTGGGCGCGCCGCCGGTCGTGAACATGGTGGTCGCACCACCGGTCGTGCCTTAGTGATGCCAGGCTGCTGCGGATGTAGTCCTACCTAAAGATTAATCAAAGCATGTCGTCTGTCTTCCTCTAGAGTACGAGCGTGGGCGGCCCGGTGCTCTCTCGGGTGGTCCTGACACCTCAGGTATTAGAACACCATGAGTTCCAAAAATAGGGCAGGGAAACCAACGACCTGCTCGAAATTAAAGGGGAGCAAAATGCGGCGACGGAGATGATTTTTCCCTTCAACCTCGTATCAGGGAAGCACCAGCCCATACTCGTCGCGCCGACGATACTTGGGGTCCTTTTTTATCCCACGTAGCGATCATTTATGAGCTTGGTCACACTGTATCCCGGCCACTTGTTGGTAACTTCCGCACCCGCCTCAATCCTTGCCCCTGCCAGCTGCTGCACAGACCTAAAGAAGAAATATGCGTCTCTTGTCATTAAGTGGTCGTGCATCTCTCATTTCCCGAGAAATGGATCTGGATTCAACAACATTGCAAAAGATTCTTCATTCAGGAGCAGCCTCCTCTCCTCGAGAGCCAAAATCAGCGACATCCTTAACTCCGCTATACTTTGGTAGCGTGGAGGAGCTGACCAATGAACTGTGAAGACACCAGTTAGTACAAGTTGTTAGAAGCATGAACGACATAAACGACTGAATTCAAACTTACCGGTGGTGGTGCTTCCATCGCGTCCAACTTCCATTTTTCGTTGTGCGATATATTGGCGAGATGATCAAGAGGTCAGCTAACAAAGTGGTTTAGGCCTGAGTAGGGGTCAAGTACTTGAATACTACTACGGCTTCCACTCTTAGTCGTGCGGTATGTGGTGAGATGATCAGTAGGCAAAGCGCAAAGCTAACGAAGTGGTCTAGGACCGAGTAAGGATCAGGTACTTGAATACCACTAGTCTTACACCGGAAGAGATTCGCGTGACGGGAACCACGTCACATTCTTTTTTTTGCAAAAAGAACCCCCTGAAAATCTCAAAAACACGAACAGGTCCTATTAGTTTTTTGCAAAAAAGTCCCATTGTTTCGAAACTTCGCCGACGACTCTTAGCCAGCCCAACTTGCAAAGAGCCCATGAGAAAACCGAAACTGCGTTGAGATCCCCCCACCGAAACTAGACCACTTCGCTAGCTGGCCTTCGGATCATCTGGCCACATACCGCACAACGAAAAATGGAAGCTGGACTTGATGGAAGTACCACCGCAGAAAAGTTTGAATTCAATCGTTCATGCTCTTAACAACTTGTACTTATCGGTGTCTTCACACTTCATTGGTTAGCTCGTCCACAGCTAGGAGCTAAGGACGTCGCTGAGGAGGCTGGTTCTAAATGAAGAATCTCTCGCCATGTTGCTGAATCCAGATCCATTTCTCGGGCAAGGAGAGCTGCACGACCACATGATGACAAGAGAGACATTTCTTCCTTGGGTCCATGCAGCAGCTGGTAGGGGCGAGGATTAAGGCGAGCGTGGAAGTGACCAACAAGTGACCGGCATATAGTGTGACCAAGCTAATAAATGATCACTACGTGGAATAAAAAAGAACGACCCCAAGTACCACCAGCGCGACGAGCAGGAGTTTGCGCTTCCTAATACGAGGTTAAAGGTAAAAATCGTTTTCGCCGCCGCACCTTACTCCCCCTAATTACGAGCAGATCGCTGGTTTCCTTACCCCATTTCCGGACCTCATGGTGTTGTAATACCTATGGTATCCGAACCACCCGAGAGAGCACCATGCCGCCCACACTCAAAACTCTAGAGGAGACCGACGACATGCTCAGATTCGTCTTTTGGGAGGACTGCATCCGACAGCAGCCTGGTCCTCCGCGACCACCCACGATCTTAGCGCAAGCACCACCACCAGAAGCGTCGGCTGGCCCTGGTAGGCACGGCACAGGCTGTGGACGTGGTAGGCGTGGCGCGGGCCGTGGAGCTGAGGAAGCACCGGCCGGCCCTAGTGGAACGGCGACGGTCGCGGACTTGGCGGGCACGCCATCAGCCGCAGACCTGGTGGGTGCGCCGCCAGCCGTGCCTGAGTGATGCCAGGCTGCTGCGGGATTTAGTTCTCCCGAAAGACCAACTAAGCATGTTGTCGGTCTCCTCCAGAGTCCGAGCGTGGACGACCCAGTACTCTCTTGTGGTCCTGACACCTCAGGTATTGGAACACCATCAGGTCCGAAAATATGGAAGGGAAATCAGCAATCTGCTCGAAATTTGGGAGGAGCAAAATGCGGCGGTGAAGGCGATTTTACCTTCAACCTCGTATCAGGGAAACACCAGCTCATGCTCGTCGCGCCGGCGATACTTGGTGTCGTTCTTTTTTATCCCCATGTAGCGATCCTCCATGAGCTCGGTCAAACATTATCTCGACCACTTGTTGGTCACTTCCACGCCCGTCTCAATCCTCGCCCCTGCCATGCCAGCTACCACATAGATCCAAGGAAGAAATATACATCTCTTATCATTAAGTAGTCATGCAGCTCTCCTTGACAGAGAAATGAATCTGGATTCAGCAACAAGGCAAGAGATTCTTCATTCAGGAGCAGCCTCCCTTCCTCGAAAGGCAAGGCCAACGACGTCTTCAGCTCCTCCAACTTTGGTAGCAATGGAGGAGCTGACCAATAAACTGTCAAAACACCGGTCAGTATAAGTTGTTAAGAGCATGAACGACTGAACTCAAACTTACTAACAGTGGTGCTTCAATCGCGTCCAGCTTGCACTGTTCGTTGTGCGGTATGTAGCGAGATGATCAAAAGGCCATCTAACGAAGTGGTCTAGGCCTGAGTAGGGGTCAGCTACTTGAATACTACTGTCGCTTCCACTCTTTGTCGTGCGGTATGTCGCGAGATGATAAGGAGGCCAAGCTAGCTAGGTGGTCTAGGACCGAGTAGGGGTTAGGTACTTGAATACTACCACTCTTACGTCGGAAGATTCGTACGACGGGAACCATGTCACTTTCTTCTTTTTTTGCAAAAAAAACCCTGAAAATCTCGAAATCACGAACAGGTCCTACTATCAGTTTTTTGCAAAAAAAAAAGGCACCATGATTTCGAAACTTCGCCGACGACTCCTAGCCAGCCCATCTTGCAAAAAGCTCATGAGAAAACTAAATTTACGTTGAGATCCTCCCACCGGAACCGAACCATTTCGCTAGCTGGCCTCCTAATCATCTCGCCACATAACGCACAACGAAGAGTGGAAGCTAGACGCGATGGAAGCACCACTGCCGAAAAGTTCGAATTTAGTCGTTCATGTCATTGAAGCTCCTAACAACTTGGTACACGTGTCTTCATAGTTCATTGGTTAGCTCATCCACCGCTACCAAAGTATGGAGGAGTCGAGGACGTCGCTGAACTTGGCTTTCAAGTAGCGGAGACTACTTCTGAATGAAGAATCTCACTATGTTGCTGAATCCAAATCCATTTCTTTGGTAAGGAGAGTTGCACGACTACTGAATGACAAAAGATGCATATTTCTTCCTTAAGTCCATGCAGCAACTGGCAAGGGCGAGAGGATTAAGGCGGCGTGGCAATGATCACAAGTGACCAGGATACAGTGTGACCAAGCTCATGAAGGATCGCTATGTGGGGTTAAAAAAACGACCCAAGTACCGCCAGCGCGACAAGGAACTGGTGCTTCCCCAATATGACGTTAAAGGCAAAAATCGTTTCCGTCGTCTCACCTTGCTCCCCCTAGTTTCAAACAGATCGCACGTTTCCCTGCCCCATTTCCGAACCTCATGGTGTTCCAATACCTAAGGTGTCCAAACCACCCGAGAGAGCACCGGGCCACCCACACTCGGGCTC
Organism: Otatea glauca; assembly: GCA_036346275.1. Lineage (NCBI taxonomy): Eukaryota > Viridiplantae > Streptophyta > Magnoliopsida > Poales > Poaceae > Otatea > Otatea glauca. The sequence continues at coordinate 57,430,623 of CM070711.1, forward strand.
TGGAGATCGACGACATGCTCAGATTGGTCTTTTGGGAGGACTACATCCCGCAGCAGCCTGGTCCTCCGCGACCACCCGGAATCTTAGCGCAATCACCACCACTAGATGCGTCGACTGGCCCTGGTAGGCGCGGCACAGGCCGTGGATGTGGTGGGCGCAACGTGGGCTGTGGAGCTGAGGAAGCACCGGCCGGCCCTAGTGGACGCGGCGCCGATCGCCGACCGCAGACGTGGTAGTCGCGCTGTCGGCCATGCCTGAGAGATGCTAGGCTGCTGTGGGATGTAGTCCTCAAAACCAATTTAAGCATGTCGTCAGTATCCTCCAAAGTCCGAGCGTGGGCGTCCCAGTGCTTTCTCGATGGTCCTAACACCTCACGTATTGGAATACCGTAAGGTCCAAAAATGGTGCAAAAAAATCAGCGATCTGCTCGAAATTAGGGAGGAGTGAAATGCGGCGACGGAGACAATTTTTAACTTTAACCCCGTATCGTAAAAGTACCAGCTCGTGCTCGTCACGCCGACGATACTTAGGGTCGTTCTTTTTTATCCCATGTAGAGATGCTCAATTAGCTTGATCACACTGTATCCCCGCCCCGCCACTTATTGGTCACTTCCGCGCCTGCCTCAATACTCGCCCTGCCAGCTGCTGCTGATCGAATGAAGAAATATGATCGTGTAGCTCTTCTTGCCAGAGAAATGGATCTGGATTTAGCAACATGGCACGAGATTCTTCATTCAGGAGCAGCCTCCTCTCCTCGAAAGACAAAGTCAGCAACGTTCTCAGTTCCCCCATACTTTGGTAGCGGTGGAGGAGTTGACTAATGAACTCTGAAAACACCGGTCAGTACAAGTTGTTAGAAGCATGAACGACATGAACGACTGAATTCAAACTTACCGACGGTGGTGCTTCTAGGGGTGAAAACGGTATCGGTAATTCCTGGAATTCCGGAAACCGTTTTTGGAATTTTTCGACCGAACATGTCGGTTTCGATAATTTTCGGAATCGGAATCGGTAATTTTTGTCAGAAACGATAACGATGACGGTTTTGATCGGTTCCAACTGTTTTCTTCGGTATCCGGAAAAAATCGGTAAATTCCGCTTAATTACGAATTATTCTGACCATAAATCACAAATACACCCATTCAAAGCCCACATACACAAACCCTAAAGCCCACAGCCCATAATTAAAAACCCTAAAGAACTAAAGTACACTCTGATTACTAGCGTCTCTGCGTCTGGCTTCTTCTCATCTTCAGAGTTCACGCTGCCGCCGCCGGTCCGGCCGTCCTCTCGCACCCTCCGCCGTCCAAGCGCGTCGACGCTGCCCGCCTGCCCACGCCTCCGCGCCTCGCGCCGTCCTCCGCCGTCGCGCCTCTTGGCTCACGCCGTCCCTCGCCGTCCGCTCCGTCTGCTCGTCCGGCCGTCCGCTCCGCTCGCGCGTCTGGCCGTCTGCGCCGTCTTGCCGTCTGCGCCTCCGCTCCTCCGCGCCCTCGGCCCGATCCGCCGCTGTCGGCGGCTCCGCTCCCCTCGCGTCGTCCCTCCGGTTATGCGCACCTCCGCGCTCCGCGCCTCGAGCCGTCCACCCCTCCACGTCGTCCGCGGTCCGCCCGTCCACGCCTCTGCGCCCCTTCGTGTCGTCCGGCTGTCCGCAGGTTTGGGGAATGTTACAACATTTCGTGGTATGCAGTTTTGGAGAATGCCTTGCACTGTTACACATTGTGTATTTTGTGGTTGGCTGCATGTAGGGAGTGCTTCTGCAGTTCTGTTATCATCAGGTATTCAGGTGGGCTTGTTCTTTGCCAAACGCTACTTTGCTCTCTTGGCTGCAGCAGTCCTTGTGATCACTTGGCTCAATCTAATGTAACATAACATAGAGTAGGAGACTGTCATGAGAAGCATTTTTCATCCATTAATGTGCTTATTTTTTTGATGAAACGGTCGACCCTGTTTCCCTGTTCTTAAGAGAAAGAGACTTACTATATTTGACTTCATTGCAGCAATGATGTTTATGATTCAGATACCGGGGCTGATAAGTACAAGAAAGAATCTGTTGTTAACATGGAAATGCATTAATGTTGGTTTATGGAAATGTTTCTCAGTTTTCAAAACCATATGCTTCTTAGTTTTAAAAAAGAAGAAGAGCATGTCCACTTGCCATTTGGCTTAATTCTCAGTTGTATTTGGCACAAAATACTTGAATTAGTTCAAAGATCTGAGAGGATACCATGTAGCTGTAATTTAGGACCATTTCCCTATTCTCTCCCGTCTTTCGATTGTTGGTACAAGGATTGAAAATAAAGAAATGTAAAATTAGGAAGTTTATGATACATGACACTCCGAAACCTTAAAGAATTGCAAATCACCTTGGTGCTTGTTCAGTTGTCTGTCTTCATATAAGTCTGTTCTATTATATAGCTATCACATTTGAGAGGTTTAGCATATAAGCCAACTTATATTTGCTGTCTCTACATTCTACAAGAACAAGAGTACCTTTCTACAAGTAGTACCAAATGAAGTTCTACAAGTGGGGAATTCCTTGAGAACTCTGAGACATAATTTCCTAATTTGAATCTGACAAGCTATAAACTGTATGTGTTGCTTTTATATCTTTGATGTTTGTATTTCTCTTGAGCAATACCAACTGATTCTCTTTTATGTTGCAGTTGAGATTCCCCAGGAAGTTGGCAGATTTACATAATGACAAATTGACAGTGACCTTTTTCTAGGTGTAGAACCCTCGTCCTAGCAACAGGTTAGTAGAGAGTTATGATTTCTATAGTATTCTTTTAAGGGGTAATTTAGTATACTATTTGTGTTACATTTGTTCGACAGTAAACGTGTTTGCATATATATTGTGACATGTTTGTTCACTTGTATCCCGTCTCTTTTTCTAGCTCCTGAGTGATACACTGATACTACATGGCCAGTGGCAGCGAGAAGCCAACTTCTTCACCTCCACGGAAGCGCATGTTGCTGGAGCCGCTAGGGGTAACATTGCCTTGTGATGCCCCCGCTGTTGAACCTCGGAGTCAGAGCTACACCTCGCCAGATGCAATCAGTCCATGTGCAGGCATGAGTCAGGCCCAGGGTACTGGTGTGTCTGCATCATCCACAACACCTGCACTAACATTGGACAGCTCTGGTACAAATCCAGAACAAGCAATTAATTTGGATGGGGATGGTGAAGCTGATGATGATAGGGAGCATCCCTCAAAGCAGCCAAAGAAGTGCACTTCAAATGTTTGGCAATATTTTGAGAAGTACACGGTTGTAGCGGAGGAGAATGGCAAACCTGTTAAGCAACTTTGGGCCAAATGCAAATTTAAGGGCTGCGAAAACAAGACCAGCAAAGGTAGGGCTGAAAGCCATAGAGGAACAACTGGGCTTTGGTCTCATTTGAAGCATTATCATAGCATTGTGAAGGGCCAGCAACAACTCAAATCAGAAAAAGATCATGAGAAAGGTATATCTGTTGTTCAGCCATATAAATATGATGAAGCAGCTAGTTTGAGGAAGTTTTATATTGCTATTATCATGCATGAGTACCCATTTAACATTACAGAGCATGAATACTTTGTGGATTTTATTAAATCCTTGAGGCCTAGCTTTCCTATAAAGTCTCGTGTCACTATTAGGAAAGAAATAATGGATCTCTACTTGCATGAAAAGGATATCTTGTATAAATATTTCAAAACCCTTGATTGCCGCTTGAGTGCTACTATGGATATGTGGACATCAAATCAGAATAAAGGGTACATGTGTGTCACCGTACATTGGGTAGATGATGAATGGCAAATGCAGAAGCGAATTATCAATTTCTTTCATGTTCCGGGTCGGCACACCGGTGAGAATATGTCTCCTACCCTCAGTTCATGTTTGTTGAAATGGTTCATAGAGAAGAAAATGTTCTCTTTGACTCTAGACAATGCTGCTGCAAATGAAGTTGCTGTAAGGATGTCATTCTAGAGCTCAAGAAGCAAAGTCCTTTAATCTGTGATGGTCTGTTTTTTCATATTAGATGTGCTAATCATATTTTAAACTTGGTTGCTAAAGATGGTATGAGTGTGATAGCATCATCTATTCAAAATATTAGAGCATTTGTGCTAGCTGTCAAGGGGTCTCCATTGCAGTGGGAGGAGTGATGGCAAACACTATGATGGTAAAGTTTGACAAGTACTAGAAGAAGTCCAATATTTCTCTTGCTGTGGCTAGTGTCCTTGATCCTAGGTACAAGAGGAAAATTGTAGAATTTTACTTGAAGAAGTTGTACCCATATTCCTATCAAGCTGAACTTGATAAATTTAATGATGTTATGAAGAAGATGTATCAATGCTATGCTTCCAACGCACCCTCAACTTCAGCAACCGCACTTGAGTCAGCATCAGCAGTTGATATGTTTTTAAATAGTGTAGATGATGAACTTAATAGCTTCATATTTGATGCACAAGGACATGATGATTGTATTGACACAAGTGACTTAGAGAAATACTTGACAGACCCATTGTTAAAGGTTGCTAAAGGTAATCAGCACACATTTGACATATTAGCATGGTGGAAAGTCCACAAAGATGAATATCCTATCATGTGGCAGCTAGCTCGTGATGTCTTGGCTATGCAAGTGTCAACAGAGCTTTTGAATCGCTTTTAGTCTTTGGTGGCCGTGTACTTGATCCATATCGTACTCGCCTTGACCCTAGCATGGTAGAAGCACCTGTTTGCACCAAGGATTGGATAGCCGGAGCAAGAAAAGGTTATAGTCTGAACTTATAGTTGTTTAAAATTTTATTAGTCATTACTCTTTTACTAATGCACCGATGGATCTTTATATTCCCAGGTTGTAAGAGTGTTCCTTCCATGGTTTGTGATCTGGACGATCTTGAGGCTATTGCTAGTAATCTTTCTCTTCAGGTTAATTTCTCTTCATTTTCTATTCTCATTTGTGCAAGAATATTAGCTGCAGTTTAACTACATATTGCTCTAAAAAAATCTGCAGGATGAAGATCTAGATGATGATGAAGATGGACCTGAGGTCCAGTTGTAAGTTGGTTGTTGTTTGGTGATATTGAAGGAAGAAACTGAAACTATATGAATCTATGACTATGATGATGTATTTTGTCTTGTACTGGTTTCTTTCTTCTCATGTATGAGTTGTGAACTATGAACTATTGTACTGTGATGTATTATTTGATATGAGATATTGAGACTATCTTATGTTATGTGATGTAAAGACTCGTGTGGAGACTATCTTATGCTATCTATGCCTGTATGGAATCATTGGAATGTGTGATATCGTCAACTGTAAATGCTTGTGAGGTATTGCTTTCAAGTTCTATGTGAATCTGTTGTTTAATGCTTTAATATATGACTGTATGTAAGTGCTATGTGAATCTGTTTCTTAATGCTTTAGGCCTTTAATGTATGCCTGTATGTAAGTACTATATGATGTTGCCTAATGCTTATGCGTTATGAGATATTGATCTATTAGACTAGTTATACTATTGTATACATTTACATTGGTAATGTATATACATCATGAATTTGTGAATATTTATTTATTACTAATTTCTATGTGGATGCACGATTTGTGTGAATTTTTTGAAGTCAATTGGTGGTACATGTCATTACGATGTTACCGATCTCTTTTTTCGGATTCCGATCGTTACCGATATATATTTTGTATCGAATTTTCGTTTCCGATATTTCCGAATTACCGATGCCGTTTCCGTTCCCGTAGTTATCGATTCCGGTATCGTTTCGAGGAAAAATATGAAAACAAAAATGGTTTCAGTGTTTTCCGACCGTTTTCATCCCTAGGTGCTTCCATCACGTCCAGCTTCCACTCTTCGTTGTGTTGTATATGACGAGATGATCAGAAGGCCGCTAACAAAGTGGTCTAGACCTGAGTAGGGGTGTGGTACTTGAATACTACTACCGCTTCCACTCTTCGTCGTGCGGTATGTGGCGAAATGATCAGGAGGCCAAGCTAGCGAAGTGGTTTAGGCCCGAGTAGGGGTCACGTACTTAAATACTACTACTCTTACGCCGGAAGAGATTCGCGCGACAAGAACCACATCACTTTCTTTTTTTTGAAAAAAGCCCCCTAAAAATCTCGAAATCACGAACAGATCCTCCTATCAGTTTTTTGCAAAAAAGTCCTTCGCTGATGACTCCTAGCCAGCCCATCTTGCAAAAAGCCCATGAGAAAACCAAAATTACATTGAGATCCACCGAAAAAACCCCACCAAAAATCGCCCGACTCACGTGGCTGTACCCTAGTAATACTAAAACAGCATCGATCAAACAAAAGCATAGAAATCTAAAGTAGGGGTCATAGCAGGCCGTAATATAAATAAATAAATAAATAAATTCTTTACGTTCAGGAAAGAATTCAATGCATAGGAGACCATCTTTTTTTTGCAGCGTTGGGTTATTGGTTAGATAGATACTAGGTTGAGCTGCATGCTACACTACACCGGGTGAATTTTAATAATGTGTTTAGATTCTGAAATACATTTAGCAAAAGCATTCTGGCATATCTGAATAGATAGAAACAATAATGAAACAAACAAGAAATGTGCATGCCATAATAGCAGACTTGACATATCTTGCAGAATATGCACACCGCGGCCTAAAATGGTGCAAAAAGGCCTTTTATGGACCGTGTCGAAATTCTGGAGGCCTCTGTTGTTCAAATTCTGATTGAAGTTTGTTTTTCTTTAGCACTGATGACACCTAGAATGTGTTTCTTTATTTTCAAACTACAATTTTGGCATTCTAGTATCTTAAGTTTTAATGTGGTAGCACCTAAACATGAAAGCTCAATACTCTCAAAAACATAATTTGAGATCGAAACCTAGGGTACAACCAAGAAGCACAACAATATAGAATCGACAAACAGAAGCAATCAACACCATGGTATGCAAGATAGTGTAGAGAAAACTTATCTCTCATAGCGAGGCAGCAAATAGCTGGAGCCACAAGAAGTGTACCAAATAGCTGAACGCTAGGTAAACCTGGAAAACAAAAGGAAGATGTTAATGTACATAACCAGTACAGCAGTTTAGATCATAACCGACATCAAGCACCTTGGTTAAAAAGAAAACATTTGTTAGCGATTCGTGCTGGTAGCTAGCATTTGTAATCCTGAGTCCTGACACTACGTGAAAAGCAGCTAGTAAAAAAATATGGCAACGGGAGGTTTCAGAAATACGGAAAAGGCTACATACTTTTGCTTCGGTGTGCTTCCACCTAACAAAGTGCCTGTGCTTCTTGGCCTAGCCATCACATAGAGGTATGTACGGCATGCTTTCATGTGTCTGCAAGTGAAATGAAGATGTACAGATAAAACGAAAAAAGAAACATTACGAAAAAACTGGATTGCTTCTTCATTTCTCAAACTATACAACAGTAGCATTTGTTATTTGGTTGGTCCTACTGCCAGACTACTACTCCCTCTGATTTTAAATATGTCATTTTGGATATTGGCACAGTCTCCAAGGTGACACTGACCATCAATTTCTCTGGAAATACGGTGTTTCAGATAGAAATAATCATGCACTACGGAAAAACATCATGGGAAAAACGGATTACTTCTTCATTTCTCAAACTACACACAGCAGCATTTGCCATTTGGTTGGTCCTACTCCTAGTGTTCAGTATTGTTGGGTCAGACATAGGGCCAGTTTGGTAAGCTGCCGTTAGAGATGTCCTAAGACTGCAGTTAACACAGACAAAGAAATAGCTTTGTTTAATGCTAAATCAGAAATAAAGCTGTCTGAACCAGGAATGCAAATTATACCCGAAGTTAAGCAGAACGGGCTCAAAACAGTGCTATGAATACTTTGCTAAAGCAACTGAACCTTAAATTCGGAGGAATCTTTAGCTTATGTTTGCAAAACAGAAGTAACCATAGAAAATTGTAAAGCACTTAAACTTCAAAACAAAAGGATTAATAAAGATAGAAATGATCTCTGGCTGCCTTGTTGTCAGGAGGGAAGCTCAGGGATAAAGAATTTGTACATACATCCTGCAGCACTTTTAGCTCAAAGACCTCTAATCGCGAAACCAAATGCATGTTCTACAAGAAGGAAATTCTAAAATCAGTTGATCAATCGAAAAACACAACACGTAAGAGCTAAGAAAATTACTTAGAGAATAAAACAAATTAAAATGTTGCCCTTAAGCATTAGATTAGCATCACTACATTCACTACTTTGCGCTGCTGTGAACAGGGAGAACGGGTTATATTACCTACCTTCTTGCAGCAATCTCATTCGTCGATCCATTTTTGCAGCACTGAGCTGTTCTGGACCAGCTGATGCAATTGAGTTTTCAGGAGGCACAGTCAGTCTAGGGAGAACAGTACCTTGATGCTTACATAAAACTCTAGTTGAAAGGACGATGTCGTCAGCTATTTATATATTCTATTGGGCAATAACTGTACAGACCACAGGTGAAACTAAAAAACATAATCCAGTGGAAGGGCCTCGATGTAATTTCGGAATTAGAAAAGGCAAGGATTTTTAGTCAATCCATGAACTCAAAGGGAATTGATTTAAAAGGAAACACATTTTATTTGATAAGAAGACACAAGGTAAAGTTTCAAGATATTAATTGCACCTGTAAGGAAAGCTCATGCCCAGTCTCAATAGTGGATGGCATCGCGTTTGCCGTGTACATACCACGACAAGTACCTGTCCCTAGGCATGAGTTGCGGAGCACATTCTCTCTGATCATCACTGATTGAACCAGTAACGAATTCTCCATAGCACTGCACACCATATCAAAATAAGTAAGCATAAGGTGTATATTGCAGCATAAGAAGGTACATGTAAATAAGAAGCAGAGACGATGAACAGCTCAAAAGGTGATACACATGCCTGGAAGGCAGACACTGTCATAAGAATTGCCCTGACAGCGACCAGGCTGCGCTAACAGCAAGTCAGTCAGAAAATTGTCGATAAAAAGTAAAAAGAAATCAGAACTGACATATATTTAACAGATCTTATCACTGGTTAACTACAACCCCACAATTATATGAACAAGCTAGTACACAGACATGGTACCAACCAATTGACCTGTATTTTCCAGCATAAATAGCTCGAGATTTAATCATTCGTTATGCATAGAAGTAGAACCAATTATAAGTCCAAGAAACATAGCTCTCATTGACATCTTCAAACTAATCAAACATCTTATTGTACTGAAGAGCATTTCGGTATTAGTAGGTCTGTACACTTCAACAGCAAGAGAAAAGGGAAAGCATCGCATTAATAGTTCCACTATATATCATGATACTCGGGTGATTAAGCCGTCCCATTGCCATTATTGTACCTAGCATCTGCAATGCAAAGGGGCATTAAATTCAAATGCGATAAACATGTAAATGTGCATAGTTATCCCACAAGCTCCGCTCGTGTAGAAGAAAGACAATAGATAAATAAGAGTGCAATAGAGCTACAAAACTGAGCTTTTTCGTATCCCTAAACATTACAGTAAAAACACATCTACAATCACCTCAGCACCCATCCCCAACAACAACCGGACAACACATCTAACAATCGCATAGTAAAGCTTGATAAAAAAAATCACTGCTTTTGTTTGTGACAGGCTAAAAAACATAAACTAAGTATCCAACTTTTTACCACCTAGAGACAAAATAGCCATGGACTGGTGAGATAAGATCCAATATCTTTGGCTACTTTCAAGCACGGTGTCTACCCAATCCAGAAATAAAATCCTGCTAGTGTGATCTAATTTTTCAGCAAAGATTGCATTTTTCTTACATCTAGGAACCAGGACAGTAGGATGGTTGGCAGAATAGAAGAAATATCCAGTTCTTATTGTTGTTGTTCTTTCTAGCAACAAGCTAAAATACATTGGAATGTAGAGCTCAATTGTGTTTAGGTATCTAGTGAGCACTTAAATGACGTGATAATGAAAGCTTCAATTTTAATCTCTACTGCCACAATTAGTTAAAGTATTGAGGTAAGATAAGAACATATTTCAGGGCACACAATTGCTTACTGTCAGTACAGTAATAATAATAATAATAATACTAACAGAATGGAGCTCACATTCTTATCGCATCCGGGGATTGAGATGTTGACGTCGTAGTGCTGCGCGCCCATGGCAGTTTCGATGCTGTCGGCGATGAGGTCATGCAACTGGAGGCTGTAGCACATTCTCCCGGTGCCCATGGAGACAGCGTCGCTGACCCCAACGGCGTTGAAGCGGAAGCCGACCATGCCGGCACTTTATGTATTCACCAACTTCCACGCGATCGGCGGCTGCTGTCACTACTGTGGAGGCAGATAGGGCAGGGGTGCGACCAAATCCACCTCCAACGGAAGCGGCAATGGTGGAGCAGATGGGGCCGATCCAGGAGAGGAGGACGGGTAGGGGTTGACGATGGAGGAGACAGCGAGATGGACGCCCCAGCTATGGGCGGCGAGGATCTCGGTGCAAAGGTCGGGGTCAGAAATTCCGATGACGGCCTAGAAGTTGTTGACCTTGTCGTCGACGGCGTCCTGGAGGTAGTGGGGTGGGTGTGGGTCCTTGGCGCGCTAGAGATAGGGGAGGCCATGGAGAGGGAGGTGGTGGTGAAGGTCGAAGCCGCAGCCATGGTGACGGAGGTTGAAGTCGCAGCCCACGTTGGTGCTCTGCCTGGAGCGCAGCCGTGACCGCTGAGGATGGGTGGTCATACGGATCTGGCCAGGCAGCCAGGGTCCCCCAAAAAGCGCGGAACAACCGTCAAAAGGCGATGGGGAGGCGCAGCGAGGGAGGAGAGAGCGATGGCGATGAGGGGAGAAGGCACGGCGGGGAGGGAGCCTAGGGAAAGGGGAATGGAGGAGAAGAGGGCGGGGGAGGGCTTGGAGGCCTCTCTTGCCTTGGTGTTGTGGAGGCCTTCGGCCATGGCGCGCTCGGAATAGGGGGAGAAGCACGGCGATAGAACCGATGTCGCTGTACACGACGACCTCGAAGCTGGAACTGAGAGGTCGAGCGAGCAAAGTAAACAGGAAAGGCGGCAAACACGACGCTTACGTGAGGTGCATAAAGAAGGGGGAGAACCGGTGGAGAAAACAAAACGAGGAAGGGGAGCACCGGCGGAGGCCGCGACGCTGGAGCCAGAAGAGGGAGCACTGACAGAGCGCGCGAGGCGGGAGACGGGAGAAGCGGCGGAGGGCACGGATTAGCGAAGGGGGCGAGGGCGCGCGGTAGAGCGAGGAGGCGTCGGTGGGGGTGGGGGGGGACAACGCAGGGAACCGGCGGAGCTTCTGGAGGTGCAACGAACAGAGCGAGCAAGGCGGAGAGAAGCGCAACGATGGAGGCCGGAACGAGGTAACTTGGAGAGGAAGCTAGAAAGGGAATCGCACAGTGCGGACTTCCCCAAGGCGGGCGTCGTGGGAAGGACGCCCGTGGCGCGAATCCATTACCAGCAAAGAGCCATCGCCACAACAGACGGCCAAGAAACGAGCGAGACCAAGAAACGAGCTGGACGACAGGGCGACCGGCCAGTGGCGAACACAAATTATAGCTGCTTTATACTACTCGGTAATTTGCAGAAACCAGAGGGCCTTTTTTGCAAAAACACTGGCGCAAGATCCATCGCTCATTTCCGGAAACCGGGGGGCCTGCAGTGTGAAAAATGTGACGTGACATCAGCCATTGCCTGGCGATTCCATGCGACATAAGTATTAGGGTGGGTTGCGCGCTACGCCGCGTCGTATTGACTGAGGTAGCCAATAGACAATAAGGTGATGTTGGGTGTGTTAAGCTCGTAATCATAGAGATAAGAGGATTAGCAAAGCATGGTGCACATAAATTTGTTGTCGATGATATATATGTGAACATGCATTATATATTGGTAATTAGCACTGATTAAACATGGACTAAGCGGTTCAATATCTACATGGGCCCATGCTTCTTCTATTGTGCTGGTGTGGATCATGTTATTGACCAGTACATGCATGGTATCCTAGAGGCTCCCACATAAGCCATATAGCTGTCATTGCTATAAATGGAAGATACAACCGTTTTTTCTATATCGTAGAGGCGAGGATGATGGTCTTGGTTGAAATCAAAACTGAGTAAGGAAAACAGCGTTGAAGCGAAAAATTGGATTTTACTAAATGCAAGTAAGATTTGATTTTAACCTGTTCATTTTACATAACGTAGGTAAGTTGTGAAATTTGCACGCATATTGATGTAACAGCTACTAATGTTGCCTGATGCGTTGAAACTAAACAAGAAATCAGAGTGGCTCGATTTGGTACTCACAGTGTATTTTCTGCTATCTTTAGACTGTACTCAACACCATCAGTAGACATAATCGAAAACTCTGTTGGACGCCTGTATGGAATATTGAACTGGAACAGACAGTACAAAATCTGTTGTTAATCGCACAACATATCCAACAAGCAATAAAATGCACAGGTTAAAATCAATCTTTGAAAGGAAAACAATGTTGAAGACAAAAGTTTAAAGGTAAAAGAAATGGCAAAGTAGAAACTTGGAAATACCAAGGAGGCGGAGGATGGTGTAGCGCACGGCGGCCGGGAGGAGGGAACTGGAGATAGAAAACGCATGGCGTGAAGCGTCCGCCGGCATGGATCGATGAATCAAAGTGCTCTCGGACTGTATCAATTTTGATGTACCAATCAGTTTAACCGAAAGCTTAAACTTTTAAGAAAAAATAAGATGGTGAATATACTCCAAGAAGATAGAAAGCAAAGCATGTCAAGGAGGATAAAGCTACTATGATACTTAACATAACGATAGCTTCATAAGGTATGCCGAGCTTACAATTAATCTTCCCTAGCCTCATGTCACTTATGTATGTATTAGATTATTTTACTAATAGTAAGTGAAGGGACGAAAAATCATGCTAAAGAGACATGTTTAGGAATCCGATTTGGTAAGTTTCAAGCTAATATCCTCGTAGGCAATATATGCTATGCAATCATCCCTTGTGGTGCGCCAATGCAATTCGTTTAGGTACGAAATCAACATGAAAAATTTCTGGAAAAAATCTAGATGCAGTTACCAATTTACTTTACCCATGTATGAAATCTCAATTTCAAATCCATTCTATGTGAAGAGTAACAAAAATGAGAAAAATCTAACAAATGGTAAATCGAAAGGGCAAGGAAAAGGAAAAGCCATATGGTACTGTTCGCATCAAACCATGGCAAAGATGGATATCACGATGGATCGATAGCTTCATAAGGTATGTGCTGAGCTTACAACTAATCTTCCCTAGCCTCATGTCACTTATGTATGCATTAGATTATTTTACTAATAGCAAGTGAAGGGGCAAAAAATCACACTAAAGAGGCATGTTTAGGAATCTGATTTGGTAAATTTAAAACTTCTATCCTCCTAGGCAATATATGCTATGCAATCATCCTTTGTGGTGCGCCAATGCAATTCGTTTAGGTACAAAATCAACATGAAAAATCACTAAAAAAATCTAGATGCACTTATCAAATTACTTTACCTTCCTCTGCCTCTCTCTCTCTCTCTCTCTCTCTCCTCCCTCCCTCCCACACACACACACACACACATTTTCTATCTCTCATGGCATACAAAACAAATGAACTGTAAACTTTGTCCTAATTAACACTGCAGCACTAAAACCTTAGCTCAGAAGGGCTCAAAAGATTTTCTGTTTTCGTACTTCCCCTGAATAGGTTATTATGCATAACCAAAACAAAAACATGAGATGAGTGATACCACATACTAATCAGAATTTTGTAATTGCAAAAGGAAAAACACAGTGAATCAATCCAGTGATGTTGGCTTGAGAAAACTAACATAACAAAATGAGGCTGTTAACATTTGCATTGCAAAGATGTATCTTGTCTTGTTCAGTAAAACTTGAACTCAGAAGGGCTGAAAAGATCTGTTGTTTTGGCACTTCCCCTGAATAGATTATTATGTATAACCAAAGCAAAAACATACGATGAGTGATATCACATACCAATCAGAATTTTGTAATTGCAAAAGGAAAAATACGGTGAATCAATCCATTGGTGTTGTCCTGAGAAAACTAACATAACAAAATGATGTTATTAACATTTGCATTGCAAAGAGAGAATTTTTTTCCTTTAGTTATCATGGCTGTACAAACTACAAAGTCATTCAAACCTTTTTTTTTTCTTGGATGGTATCTCACTGTCATTCAAAAAAGAATCATCTAGCCATGGATTAGGACAGAAGAATAGCACTTGTGCTGAGACGAAGCCATGGAATGAGAAGAAAACCTGAGGTGCGCTAACTCTCGCAGCGTTGCACATGTTCCAGCCACGTTCAGCGTTGCTTATTATATATAACCAAAGCAAAAACATGCAATGAGTGATACCACATACCAATCAGAATTTTGTAATAACAAAAGGGAAAATAGGATGAATCAATCCATTGGTGTTGGCTTGAGAAAACTAACATAACAAAATGAGGCTGTTAAAATTTAAGCTTGCATCTTTGTGTACCGAAGTCAAGCGGACTGGCAATCCCTAGATCCATTGACAGGGATTGAAGTAGCAAACTGACAAAAGTGATTAGAATTTCATTTGCTGCATGATGTGGTATGGCACTAAGCAATTTCAGTAGGCTTTCACTTACCTCGACATGTCATTGCGAACACTGTACATAGCTAATGATCTTCTAAAGCAAGAATAGCTTGGCAATCATGTACAAACAAGGGTTTGAGACCTAAGTTCTGAGTTCTGATCAGCTCTAACCAGTTCAAAACTGATCAATCTCCCATGTTATATTTGATGCTTGCCACTGAAGCTCACTGCTAACTGACAAAGAATTGGCATGTTTCACCAAAAACATGTATAACAAGGTTGTGGTAGTCCCTATCTATACATCAACAGAACAATGAATATTGTAGAAACCTGTATGACAAAACCTGGACACCGTGTCAGCTAGTGACTGATGCAGCTAGTCCAGGCCCTGGGAGAGAGCTTCCTCTGCTTGCTGTAATGACTGTTGGAGGCTGCAGACGCCAACCACTTGCTGTTCAGTCAAGGGATCTAGCAGGGATACCAGTGTCTGAAGCAATATGAAAAATATGTAACGAAATTACAAAACCATATGTGTACTTAGATTGAATTGATTGGTGATCTCCTTGCACATTAAACTGTGAATTGAGCTTCATATTTTTTATGTAAGCTGCATTTTCTGACAAAAGTAGCCTTTGCCTCAATATAGCAAATAGTAAGTTTGGAGAATGCCATAATCATGTATATTGCAATTCGATATCAAGTGTATTAGTTAGCACAAAAACAATGAAAGGCCAAGATCCTATACAGTTGGTGCATGGCTAATTTTTCCCTATCAAATAAATTGACAGTAACATGATTATTATTTTGCCATTCCTAAATAATATCTTCCTTCTAAATCTCCACAAAAAAACCCTAAAAAACCCCATGAAATCGCTATAAAACACAAAAATACAGTAATAGCAATATAATGACACGGCTGCCATCCATCAATTTCATGTCCAACCCATTCACAGGCTTCAACAATAATCAATCTACAAAATCAAACCCTAGAAAAAGAACTCCAAGCAGCAGCTATACGAATTTGCACACAGAAACATGAACTTAGCATTAACTGGACATTGTAGCAGCAATATGAGTTTCACATACATAGATCTCTACCAGCCAAACTAACAAGATCTTTGTAATGATTATTAAACATGTATGGAACTAAGAGATTTACTTCATGTAATAAACAAAGCAAACGATGGAGGTCTAAGTCACACAAGGCTACTTCATCAAAATAAAAAAATACATATTGTAGGACTAATACAGAATAAAAAAAACGCATGCGATGCAAACCAAATAACACTGAAATCGTGAAGGAAAGAGTAGTTTGGTCAGACCTCACAGCAACTGCAACCACTGCATTTGCCACCGTCCTCCAAAAGTGAGCACAGGAGATGCCCATCTCTGTGTATGTACCAGTTCTTCAAACTATAAATCCTAATTGTAAAAATGAGCCAAGAACAAACCAAGGTGAAGAAAGCAGAGGAATCCTTCGGCCGGCAGCAGGCTTCAATCAGCGGAGGCAAGCTTGAGCCGGTAGAGATGTTCTGGAGGCAGGGCAGCAACTTTGGGTTGCTCTAGGGTGGCAGCATCCTAGGGTTTTCAGGAGGGTGGCGACCTAGGTTTTCCAGGCACCGGCGGCGGGGTTCGGCAGTGCTCAGCTCACCGGGGCCACGGCACGTGGTCTAGTAGGGAGCACGCCGCCCTGTATGCGCTAGCAGCTGGCGCCGTACGAATCCTGTTGCCCTCGCCGCCGGTCGTGACGGGATCCGTTCCCCATCCTCTCTGCAGGCTCGATCTCGTGGCGCCGCAGGCGGAGGAGGCGAGGAGAGAGGCGGGGATGGGGGCGAGGACGGCGCGGGCGGGATCTGTTCCCCATCCTCTCTGCAGGCTCGATCTCGTGGCGCCGCAGGAGGAGGAGACGAGGAGAGAGAGGGCGCCAGGAGAAGCTGACCACAATCCTCCGGTACAACGGCCGGTCCTCCCTCTCCGCAACGGCGAAGGTGGCCACGCGCTGCAGGAAGGCGTGCGCATCGGGCGGCTTGGACCCCTCAACCCCGCCCTTCCGCTCCGCCGCCTCCTTCCATTCCTTCGCCATGCGCCGAGCGCGCTCTCGCGCGGCCCGCGGTACCAAGGGCCGCGTCGCCCCGATCTCCGAGTCCGGGTAGACCAGCGCCGGCACCGCCGCCTCCAGGATGAGCACGCACACCCAGGCCAGGTCGGCGGGGTTCTTCACCTCCCGCTGGTCCACGGGGAACACGTCGGCGACCGCGTCCATGACGAACTTGGCCGGATCCACGCAGCACTTGAGCGCGACGGGCATCTCCGCCCGCAGCGAGTCGGTCTCCTTGCGCCGCGCGACCACGAACCGGAAGAACGCCGCGGAGTCCATCCTGGCGCAGTGCGCCCTCAGGCTCTCAGCGACGCCGGCGTCGTCGTCGGAGGGGGACGACCCGCCGTCGCCCGCGGCGGCGAGTGAGTCGAGGTGGTCGAGCGCGCGGGAGACGGAGCCGTCGATGGAGAGCTCGCGGCGGCGGAAAGAGTCGAGCGCGCGGTGGGTTCGCGCCTCCGCCGCACGGCGCTTGTGGCGGAGCAAGTCGGAGCGCGCGGCCAGCCCGCGCTCCAGCGAGGAGAAGTGCTCCGCGAGCTGCTGGTACAGCCGCGTGCAGCTCGCGAGCAGCTGCTGCTGCCGCTCCAGCTCCGCGAACCCCGCGCTCGTCACCGCCGCCCCCTCCCCAGCCGTCGTTGCCGCCGCCGGCGAGGCCATGGGCCTCCCTCGAAACCCAAGGCGCTCGATCCGCGAAACCTTAACGCCAAAGTCCCTCCAGTGTGTTTTCTCCGATGCGTGCGTCTGTGTGTCGAATGGCGGAGAAAGGTAAAGAAAAAGGAGAGGTGAGAAAGAGCTGACCAAACGGGCGTCCAGCTTACCGGCCGTGCCAGGTTGGCGGCTCATTCACGGCCTGTTGGCCTCTTTGGCTGTGTCGTGCTGGCATGATGTTTCGCGGGCCAAACGGGCCAGGCAGGTCCGATAACCCGTTTAGCGACAGAAAATTTGAAGAAAAAATAAAAAAATAGAAAAATAGATAAGTATGGTAAAAAATACAAAAAAATATAAAAAAATAGGAAAATTTAGAATAATTAGAAAAATTCGAAGGATGAACAAAAACTTTTTAAATATATATATATATATATATATATATATATAAATTAAGAAAAAGCTAAAATACGAGATAAATTCTAAAATTAGACAAATAATTTGAATTAAATAATGAGCTTTATTGATGTTTGACTGCCTTGTTAAAAAATTTGCAAAGTAAAAACTCAACACGAGAAAACCTTGGCAAAGGAAAAAGAGTACGACATATAGCTCAGTGATACAATAAAAAAGTGAAGATTACAATTATTCTTCCCCATTATCTAGATAAAGATTTTCGAACGTCTCCACCAGTTCAGTATTTTCTGCAGTATGTTGAGCTCGTTGATCAGTTTGTTCCCAATCTTTCACACTGAGAAGTATTTCCACCATCTCACTAGTCAGACTTGTTCTTCTCTCCTCGATTATTCTTCTGAATAGACTGAAAGCAGACTCCGAAGAAACCGTGGAGACAGGAACTGTTAACACATCCCGTACTAGTATGAAAAGCACCGGATATGTTATCTTGTGCTCGTGCCACCACTGCAAAATATTGAAATCCTCCTCTTGCTTCTCTTGGTAGTTGACAGTGTTGCTATTGAGATAAGCAGCTAGCTCCCCCCACTTGATGTGTCCGCACTTGTCGTTGATGTAGTTGAACTCCTTGAGGAGGAGCCACCTGTACCCCATATCTTTCCCACGCGGTTTTCTTCTTACCTGTTGTGGGTGCTGGTGGAGGTCGCTGAATGCGAACTCCAGCAAACTTCCGATCGTACTTATCATAAACTTCAGATAAGTTAACACGGATATTTGAAAAATAACTGGAATAATCAGTACCTACCGCATCACTTAAAAGTGAGAGAACATTAGAGAATCTTCGAACTTTATCTCTAAGATCTAAAATAAATGCAAATGCATATAACATAGGAATTTCTTGCCAATATTTCAAAAATTTAGTTTTCATAGCATAAACAGCTTCCCGCAATATAATATCATTTTCGTGGCTCTTTAAGTGGGTACCAATTTCTAAAATATGATACACAATTAAAGGAGAGGTTGAATAATAAACTCCAGATAAAGCAACAGTGGAATAAAAAAAGTTCTAAAAATGAAAGCAAGTATTTAGCAACATACAAATGTTGCATTGTGAGTACCGGTTGACCATCTCGTGTACGACAGTGCGTGTTAATAAAAACAGAAAATGTGCTCTCATATGTTATGACATTCTTAAGCATCAAGTAAGTAGAGTTCCATCTAACAGGCATATCCAAACCAAACTTACGCGGACGTACATTCATTGCAATACAATAAGTTTTATATGCTGCTACTCATTGATTAGAATGACTTAAGAAAGATATTGCAGTGCGAAAAGGTTCAATATACTGATTTAACCTCTTTAAACCAGATTTAACTATAAGATTAATAATATAGCAAGCACAACGCTGATGTAATAAGAAAGATTCAGCATATGAATTGAAAAACGGAGTAAGTATGTTCATGGCAGAAGTATTTGCGGAAGCATTATCTAATGTTATTGCAAAAATCTTATCATCAATGCCAAAATCTTCCATAACTTTTACAATACAATCAGGAATATTTTCACCAGTATGTGCTACATCAATTAATTTGAATCCTATAATTCTCTTTTCTAGTTGCCAATCATCGTTTACATAATGAGCAACTACACTAAGGTAATCCTCTTTAGCTCTACCACTCCATATATCAGATGTCAAAGACACAGAAAAAGTACAAGTACTAAATTTTTCTTTTAGGTTATTGCGATAATTATTATAATATTTAATCAAATCTCTAGTTATTGTCTGTCTAGAAACTGCAGAAAACCTAGGATTATGAGCGGTCCTAATATAGCTTTCAAACGCAGCTGACTCACTAAAGTTTAAAGGAAGATCTTGAGAAGCGATTAAACGATAAAGAGATTCATGAGCTACCTCAAGATTGTAGTCGATTCGCACTGCATCCGTCGGGGTTGTCTTTGCACTGCGTCGCCTCAAAGCCATTCCCGCTTTTTTTTTACAGCTGTTAGTATGCCTCTTCAAGTGCCCCGTTCCACCTGAAGATTTCGCAGTTAATTTATACTTGCAAAATTTACAAACAGCATACCTGATTTGAACGTCGTTTGATGTCTCAAAAATCGGTGAAATCTTCCTGACTCCGATGTCTGCGTCTTGTTCTTTTCGCCGGTGCTTGCCGACGCATGAGCACTTGTAGAGCCTGAAGATGGCACATCTCCTGCGACTTCTTGACATATGATGCAAGAAGCTCCTCGGGTGAAATACCGAAATCAGAAGCTGGGAACGACGGAAAATCCCCGGGCTCCATAAAGCAAACTACAAGAAATAATGACGCTATTAATACTAAAATATGATTTAAAATACTAACAAAATGAAATAATAAATCACAATTATCACCTTGATTTCTTGACAGAGGCCGAAAGCCGAATTTCAGATTTTTGGATTTTTGACAAAACTATTTTTAATTTTGCCAAATTACCACTAAGAGCAAAAGAATCTCCACAAGAGAATGATTAGAAGAGATGCAAGATTGCTAGTGTAGAAATGAGGAGGGGGCAGCCACCTATTTATAGGAAAAAATTCATGATTTTTTTGATTTTTTTGGATTTTTTAAGTTTGCAATGACTATAAACGGCTTTTTTTAAGCGGGCTAAGCGGGCGTGCGTCTTGCCGAGCCGTTCGGGCCGGGCGGGCGGCCGGCCGCCGTCTGTCGTCTCCTCCGCCCAAGCACGACACGCTTGGTTGGGTCGTCTTGCCACGACGACCCGTTTAGCTCTGGCGTCTTGTGCGGCCGACCACAGCCATGCGTCGCGGCGTGTTGGCCCATTTGGCCAGCTCTAGTGAGAATAAAGAGTGGGTGGGTAGGGGGAGAGGGGAGGCAGCCAGTGGGGACACGACGCGTGGGGGTTGCGGCACTATAAAGTGGTAGCGGGAAAGAGGAGTCCTCAGCTTTTTTTCAAAGCATCTCGCCGCATTTTTTTTACAAAGCTTCCGGACGAATACAACCGTATATAAAGCCTAAAGGTTTTCAGCTCCCTCCGCGCGTCTCGTCATCTCCGCGGCGACGTGTCCTTACACCCGAGCGCCGCGTTGCACGCGTAAACAGTCGCGTGGTCTATCGTTCGTACGGCGTGCATCGCGTTGAGTCACATCGCCCACGTAGTTCAGCTTATGTAGTTTATCACCATTTGTTTTCACAACTGAACATGCGGTGCGGCGGTGGGTTCGCTCACGCTCATCCTCGCAGCCCGCGTTCGAGCCCTGGTCGCACGCGTGAACGCGAATTTTTTCTACCGACGCGCGGCCTGGACATGCATCGCTCGCGCACGCCTAACGCTGGTTTTTTGCGAAAACGCCCACCAAAGATTTAGAAATTGTTTTTTGCCGTTTTATGCTAAAAGGCCCCCGAAAAATAGTTTTTTTACGCAAAGGCCCCTAAAAATTCCTTTTTTTTTTGCTAAAA
Source organism: Otatea glauca (assembly GCA_036346275.1). Lineage (NCBI taxonomy): Eukaryota > Viridiplantae > Streptophyta > Magnoliopsida > Poales > Poaceae > Otatea > Otatea glauca. Next base: position 57,451,806 of record CM070711.1, read on the forward strand.
ACACCTCCGAAAAAACTATAATTTCACAAAGGCTCCCGGAAATTCCTTTCTTTTTGCAAAAACGCCTTCAAAAAACTAAAAGTTGTTTATTTCGCTGTTTATGCGCAAAGGCCTCGAAAAACAAGTTTTTTTATGCAGAGGCCTCTAAAAATTCTTTTTTTTGCAAAACCGCCTCCAAAAAGTCTAGAAGTTGCCGCGCCCACGCATCTAGAAAATTTATAAAAATATTTGTATCTTTGATTGCGAAAGAATTTGTGCGCCGGTGGATCGCGAAAGCTAGTTCGCTGACAACAACAACAGCAATGCTAGTATGGTAGCAACGCTTCTCCTGTCTATTGCCAAGTCACCCTACCTCGGCAGGTGTTGCTACTGTGCTTGTGGTGCTTGTCACTTGCATACCGAGCTTGGTGGCAGCAAGTCTGATGTGGTTGGCCTTCTAGCTATTGCTGTAGTCAACTGAGCTACCATAGGCTTGGTCAGCTACTATAGTACAAGATACAATGTGTTACCTACCAGCACTTTCGCGATTAGGAAGAAAAATATTTTTGTAATTTCGTTAACTGAGGCTAGATTTACGAGGAAAAAAAATATGCAACAGTGCCATTTACACGCTTGGTTCCAGAGGAGGTTGGGGTGGTCTTAAGTGGGCAGGGAAGGTGTGTGCAGGTTAAAGGTAGGGCAGGAACTACCGTGGGGCCACTGTGTCGATGATAGGAGCCCAATGGGGTTAGGTGAGGATAGTAGTGGAGGGAAGAGTTGGAGGCGTGGCGCGGCGGGCAGTGTGATGACGGGAGCGAAGTTTTTACTGTTGTGGCTATTGAATGTTTTTTTTTTTTCGAAAAATGACTGTTGTTTTACACGATGAAATTGCGGAATTGTCCTCTTGCGGGTAAATTCAGCGGTCGAATTCTGCTGAATTTTTTTCCATTTATTTTCAGCGGTCCAGTCCGTTGGAAAGTTGTTTTTTTTTCAGTGCACGGTAATTTTTTTCTATTTTCCAGCGGACGGATTGCGCTGATAATTTGTTTCACTTATTTTCAGCGATTATATACCATTAGATATTGTTTTCAGTTTTTTAATTTTCTAGCGGACGGTTATTTATGATCCAACGGTGGCAGATTATTATTTCCCAGTTTTTTTATTTTTTTCCCACTGATTTTCAACGGTGAGGTACCGCTGAATTTTTTTGGCCTACTACAGTAAAAAATTCAGAATTGTTTACTATGTTGGCCTCCTGGCCGTATTTTTGTGCCGATGAATTTATGAGTCTAACCCAGTACAGCAGAAATTCAGCGTGCTAAGCGCGCAGTATTATTTCCCGCGATTGGGGCCGGCGGGATTCTTCTTTTTCGCGGTCGCGACGCGCTAGAATTTTTTTTGCACTGTGGAGATTTTGTAGCTGTTGACGAGCGCTGAAAAATTGTTGTTGTTTTTTCCACCGAAACGCTAGCACGGGACGAGACAACGACCCTTTTTTGCAAAAAAAACAACCAGGGGCCTAGTACAGTAAAAAAATACAGTCCGGACAGGTCGACAGGCCCGCGAGCTGAAAATTATCCAGCGCCCGCTGTCTGATGAAATTTGTTTTCCACAACCCACTAGAATATGTAGCGGTCGGTGTTTTTCCTTTTTTTCGAGAACCGCTGCATTCGGGCCCCAAGATATTTAGCTAATTAAGTAGTCATGATTGGTCGATATTAATTAGGTAAACTACTCTAATGACGAAAATAGTGATGTATTGCAAAATTGGTGAATTTGAATCGACATTCTTCGAATTTTTTTGTTTCATTGTTGTATCGTAAAATTGGGGTATTTGAATCGACAGTCTTCGTAGTTTTTTTGGTTTAGTGATGGACCGTAAAATTGTGGAATTTTAATGGCTCGCATGTGCCGCGCACAGGTATTTCATGTTCTATATTCTATGTAGTAAAGTAGGTTGGAATGTTTTGTCATATCCGTTGATGTTGTTCTTGCAACCGGTACAGTCATTGCATGTTTAAAGTCCCAAAACAACGGAATGAATGAAATATAGCATTTCATAATAAAGGGGGATTACATGGCACATACAGTTTGGACGGTACAAATGGCGATATAGAGCAACCACGAATATGGACAAAAGTACGATACTAGTGTGTCTTTTGGAATTGTAAAAGGGCAAGATAGACTACGTTTTATGAGCAGAGAACATTAAGGCTCGAATGGGTAACCATACAGTACTCACAGGGAGTGTTGATTGTCAGGACGGCGTGGACGGGGCTGCTAGTCACGGTAGTGGTAAGCACAACTACAGCTGGCATTGTCGCAGTAGCAGTAAGTATGGTAGTCGCTACCGAGGTAGACGACCTCCTCGTTGTTCCTCTCCCTGAGTCTTTGATGATGTAGGTCATCATTCTGGGTCTAGAGCTCCATGTTCTGCTTGCGAATTTGTTCGTTCTTCTTCTTGACCTCCGTGAGGTCCTCTTGCATTTCATCGAGGCGGTACAGCAATGTATGGATGTAGCATTGGGAATCTATGGGATATGGTGTGTCCACCCATTTAATAAATTTGCAATCCGCAGTCTGCAAGCAAGAGTATGTGTCATATATCGAGACATGAGCCGAATGGTACGTAAGAGTTGTAGCAGTTACCATGACGTAACATCTTAAAAATTTCAAAAATAGGAAAAAATTAAAGAATTAAAATTTAAAAATGAAATTGGATAAAAATTTCAATTGGAATCAAGATTTTAATTTTAAAAAATATCTTTTTCCTCATTTTCTTGCATTTTAATCTTAAGAAAAGCAAGATTTCAATATTAAAACCTTTTCTTCCAAAATGAATAAACTATAAAAATGAGTTTGAAATATGATATTAATTTGAATTTGCATTTTCTGAATTTCCTAGCATTATTGGTTTTTCTTGAGTTTTGCTTTAAAAGAGATGTCATATATATTGAAATGGTAAAATGGTAAAAGTAAAAAAGTAAAAACATAATATCAATAAAAATCTGAAAAAATAATATTAAAATATTTGAATCCTTCAAAATCCTAATCATGACATTCAAGATAATCTGAAAGCATTTAAATAAAAGAAAAGATATTGTAATGATGAGATATGATATCAATCAAGTGCTGTCAAATTTTAATAAAAATATAGAAATCTTATCTCGAGCTTATATTTTTACCATGCCTACATAAACGCAATGCTTATGTCTGGTAAAAATATCAAGAATTAAAACTTATATTTAAAGCCTTTTAAAATTCAAAATAGAAAACTATTAAATCTGAAATTAGAATGCCAGAATTTTATAATTTAAATATAGAATATAAAAATTGTAAATTTTTACTTAAGTTTACTTGGATCATAATAAATCTTATAAAAAATTTATAGAAAATATTAATCTAATTTATATCCTTAAATAAATGAAAAATAGAATGGAATAAATTTAGCAAGTAAGACTGTCAAAATTATTATAATATTTCTAAAACGATTTTTAACATGAATTTTCTCATGGATAACCAAACTTATCTTACAAACCTATGCAAAAATTTTAATAAAATATTGAGTTGGTTTGGTAGCTAAGATTAGAGGGAGAACTTGTATTGTCCAAAAAGCTGTAGAGCCTTGTATGGCTTACATGTGGGGCCACCAAGCGGCACTAACGGCATGGGTTGGCGGCAGTGCCAACCGTGCTGTACTACCGGCGTGCGAGTGGTAGTCTTTTTACAGAGAGGGTCTTCGCTGGGATTACAGGCTGGTGGTACTACCGGTCATGCTGGAGCGGTAGTGCCGACTTAATAAGTGATTTTGAGATTTGAATTTGAATTTGTATGAGATTTATTGCATATCATTTTGGGAAATGCTATGCGATTGGTTTCCTTGTTTTTGATGGTTGCAGGACAATGGTGCTAGATCATGGTGAGGCGAAGGATAACCGGGACTAGGCGAGGTGTGCTGGAGGTCTAGACGGTAAAGGATCGCCGGAAGATAATCGGAGATGGAGTCGCTGCGAACCTAAAAGGTAAGGGAATGGTTGAGATGCTAGCTAGGAGCTGCTCGGATCAAGAAGGGTCGTTGGATCGCGGTCTAGAAGATAGTGTAGCGGGTCTAGTTAGTATGCTTTGAGAAGCGTGCAAAACCCGTTATGTTTGTGGGTTTCAGGTTAGCCTATTTATGAGTGAGTGAGTTAATCCTAGCCTTCGATGGTGTTCCTTAGGGTTGAAGGAACTCATCCAAGGGTGGAAGGTGAATCAAGAGTAGTATAAATAGAGGGGTAGGGGTAACTCTCCCCTCTTTGAAGGTTTTGATGCAGATTTGAGCTTTGCCTACTTTGTCGTGAGGCTTTGTAAACCTCCCTTACAGAAATGAAAATCTAATTTTCTCAATTTTGAATTTACTTTCCGCCTTTACCTTATGCTTTAAATTCAGTCTTTAAATTCTGCAATTTACGTTCTTGCAATTTACTTTTTGCACATTTGGATTTGCCTCCCCTCCTTCTAAATGCTTGTGGATTTTGTGCCGAGAATGTATGATTGATGGATGAGTCTTTTTCAGACCATATCCCAATCATCTAGGTAAATCTTGTGTTCTTTCTTTGAAGAAACCGATCTCTTGCTCCTTAGAGGATCATTATTGGAAGATCGGGTTTTTAGTGTTCTTATCTTGTGTGCTAGCTTGCTATGACATGTGGGAAACCATCTAAGATCATCTTGATCATCAAGAACCCACGAGCTAGCTGAGGGCCAAGTTTTTGTTTTTGAAGTCGTTCTTGTGCACTCTTTCTTAAATTGGAAAAAGGTCAAAACTTTGACGTCAATCCTCGCGATTGAAAGTTGGAATAGGTTCCTGACATCCATAGGAAGGTGTCAACAAAGTTTCACACTGTTTGGATCAGCCGATCAAAGACTCATCAATTTTCCTTTTGAAGTCGTGCTAATTTACTATTCACTATGCTGAGTTTACTGTAGCCCGGGGCTACCATGCTGCAGTAAGCAAGTAGTGCTAGGGTACTATTCATCCAGCAGTATCGGGGCTATTTTGTGGTAGTGCCACCCTTTGCTAAAGATTTTTGGAATTTTGCTTTCTCCACTTTGCTTTGATGAAGTGAGGTTCTTGGTTGGATCATTTTTAGTGGGGGATATTTTTAATTTGGTCGCCATCTCGGTCCTTCAATTGGTGTCAGATCCAGTTTTGCTCTTCCATAGATCTTAACCGATCTCTAGAGCCATGGACTCCGAGTTAGCGCCGTGTTCGCCATGGCTGCCTGCTCTAACTCAGCGAAGGTGTGGACTTCTTGGCCTATAAGTTTGCGCACTCGGTTCGTTAGAGTTCAAGGAATAAGAGCCCTCTGTTGGATCGCTAGAAAATGTTGAAGATTCGTCGGGATCTAGAGGTTTTCGCTAGCACCGCCGCATCAGATTTTTCTAAGATTCGCCATGTCCAGTGCCTTCCAGGGATCATCGCTGGTGCTGTCAGCTTCGTCGTCGTCTCCCGTGTTTGGTGTGCACGGTCGTGTCTCCGGGACTTCGCCGTAGCAGTAGATCACCGCGAGGCCATTGCAGTTGGAGAAGAAGTGTTCACCGTCGCCGATTTGGGTCACCGTAGAGGAAGGTAAGAGCGTTAGGATGTGTATGGTGCCGAGCTGGTGCCAGAGCCATCTTCACTAGTGGCCGGTGGCGACCGTAGGGCCGCGTGTGCCGATGAGCGACATGGTGAGACTCTGTGGTTGACATGTGCGCCAGCTCAGCCTCGCGGCTCGCATGTCGCTGAGGTGTCCTCTCGGTCCGCATCGCACGTGGTAGCCCAGTCAGTGTAACATCCTAAAATTTGGGTTTTCAAAAATCTTTTGTTTAGTTCATCTTTTCAAAAATCCCAGCTGATTTTCTTGCTTTAATAAAGCTTAATCTGGAATTTTCTAATGCTAAAATAATTTAATTTGACTAATATATACTTTAACTAAAATAAATTTAGTTTTATTTGAATTCATTGTGCTTCAAGGAATTTTTTATAATTCTTTGATATTTTTCGGAGTTCGTTTGCTATTCATTTGGATTTATTTGGAAATTAATTTAAATTAAGTCTTTTATTAAATTTAATTAAATACTGTGAAATTTTAAAAAAAATTTGGTTCAAAATATTTTATTTGAGGTCCAAATGTCTTAAAATATTTTCTAGATTTTTTTTGAATTTTTCTGGTATTTTTATTGCTCTAAATGAATTATTTTAATTGTTGCAATTAATTTAATTCGAAAATTGGGTTAAATCCACGTGTCATCTCCCGAACCAGCCACGTCGCCGCCCAGCCGCAGCCCTCTGATCCCCATCCGACGCACCACAATGCGCCACGTTATCGTTTACTGTTCATTGCGCGCCAGGTGTTCGATTTGATCTGTTTTCAATCTAAATCCAGTTTTTCTTCATGTTTCCTTGTATGGCACGACTCCCAAGCCCATATAAGTGTTCTAAGACCCCTCCCACGCAACTCTAATCCCCAGAGCACCTCCTAAACCCGAAAAACCGCCCTGTGCGCCACCCTCGTCGACCGAATTTGGCGTCGCATTCCCCATCGTTCTAGTGCGTTTTTCTGAAATATGCTCACGTCATCTCGTGCCTTATGGTCTAATCTATCTCTCTACCAAATTTGATGCAGTTTCATCCAGGAAATAAAAAGTTACAACCGTTCCAATCTCTAATCTTGTCGTCGCCCGTTCTCCTTTGTTTTTGCGAATTTGACCATACCCTTTTTATTGTAGACTCATCTTAATGTCCTCTATGCGATGCTCACCATAACTCAAGGTTTTGTCTGCGGGATTTCTGCAGAAAATTCAATGTTCCCTAATCAGACTGCGTACGTACAGCTGAAAACTTCCTCTTGCGTTCTCTGTTGATCCAGAAGGTAAAACTCTGATCCTTTCACGTCATATTGTGCCTTAGTGTCCCAGATAGCTCTCTGTAAAGTTTGGTTAGGTTTCATTCATTATTTTAATAGTTATGACCGTTTGATCTATTAGCTTTAGCAGCCGTTAATCGGTAGTTTGTGATCTGTCCATTGGGTTGTCGCCAAATCCACTTATACCGTTGAGCTCGTCTCGCCGCGTTCTACATGGTGCTCACTTCCCCTTTGCTGTTCCATCAACCGAAAATTTTAATATTCGTTAGCCGCGCCTTTAAATCGATTATCGCTACCGTATTTTACCGCCAACCATCTTAGTTCGCCTTGGTCGTGTCGTCATGTCCAGTAGGCCATCATCATCTGGTTTGCCCATCTTTAGAGTTCATTTGGTCTTCGGTTGCCATTAATACCATATTCTAGAATCTACCCGTCGTCTTCGATCTAGTCCCTTTTATTATCGGATCTTGTTTCAGTTAGCCACCCTTGGTAATCTTTTATCGCAGAGCCAAACCTACCTATCCTATCCCTATGCCAAGTGGATCTATGCGCGAGTCGTTCCTCTCAAACCCTAACTTAACCTTGTGTCCAATCTGTCGTTGACGATGCATCATGTCATGTAAACCTCGCAACTCGCAAATCAATCTTGAGCCATATCATAACCTTGCTGCCATACCATTGTGCCGATAATCGACATCTTATCTTCACATGAGTGTCATGTCGTTGCTTCACTATCATCTCATGTGTGCATACTCGCAAAAGCCCTAGTGCAATATCATCATCCTATCTACCGCCTTATTGTAATCTAACCTCATCGCCTATGAGTTTAGCCTTGTCTTCATTTCCTCACTGCCTTGTCATCGTCAAGCCTCTTGATCGACATATGACTGATCTCAGATCGAATCGCATGAATGTCGATCGCTTGTCCATGTCCTATTCTTGAAAATCTAATCTGCCATTGACCTAAAAGTCATTTGTGGAATTGGTCGATAGACCATTGGCCATATGTCATATCCTTGTGCCATATCTAATCTATTAGTCTATCTTTCTTTTGTTTGACTGTATATCTGTTTAGTCAACAAAAGTCATCATTGAGCATCAGTTTAGTTCATTGCGAACTAACGTATCTTTATGGACCCGGTTTATAGATTGAGAGCCCATATGTCATTGTCTATCCAATCAAGATAATAACTTTAGAAGAAATATTCTTTGGAATATTATTCTTTCTTTCTCGGTTATCAGTCTTTTCCTTTTGAGTGTATTCCGAAAGCTCGTTCTCTTTTGTCTAATATCTGATCTAATCCATTCAAGTTCCTAAATCCATCTAAGCCTTTGTGATCCAATACTATCCGTTCTCAATTTGGATTTTATTTGATTTATCTTTTAAGTTGGTTTGTATTTGCTTCTTCTTTAATCGTTAGACGCATCATCCGGAAGTTGTTCTAAGGAGCTGAAGATCAAGAAGGTAAAGATTGAAGATCGAGGATCAAGAATCAAAGATAAAGAGTAAAGAACAGTAAAAATCGCAAGGGCCAGGCAAGTTGTGCTTTGATCATGTTGAACCCATGTTTATAAAATTGCTATATTTGTTTTACCCTATTGCATATTATTTCAAGTATACAATTGTTTCAAATTAAATTGGGACTTAGCTATTATACCAATTTGATCTATACCCTACCTTGCCATTGTATGCCATGATCTAATTGTCACCATAGGATGGTTAACTAATAGTTGGTTAATATTGATAATCAACATGGGCTGGTTAGACCGTCGTAGATTGCTTAGCCATGCCATATCATCACATGTGTTGAATCGTCAATGATTAATTTTGACTAATGGAATATGGAACAATGTTATGAACTTGTGTGTCATGTGTGGTCACACAATGAGATTGCGTTGTGGTGACGAGTGGATGTTACACAACGAGGTTGACTTGTTGATAGCATGTGGTGCTTGGTAATCAATTGGGGTGGTAATGATTTAGATTGGGGCAAGTGGCGAGGGGCAATGTGCCAAGGTGGGCCAGATTTGGTAGAGGATATGTGGAAGTCTTGCCCTAGTCACCCTAAGGACTTAACCTTGCAAGCCTTTGACCTGAGTCTTACTTGCAACCACACGTTTGGAATGGGACAGCCTAGCTGACTAATTTGTGATGTCTAGATTTCGGTACTGCTATGGTGTCTAGTGAGTTCTGGGTGTACGGGTAGACTTACATGGCGCAAGAGGGAGGCCGGAGTGTGGTAACCAGTCCCTTCCGTGTTGAAACCTCAGCGAGCAGTATATGATCTAAACAGAGCATTGTAAAGGCTTTGTCATGATTACCCTCCCGGCACACTGTCGACTTTTGTAGTCGGCAATGAATTTATGGGATAGGCGCTCGATCTCAGACTCGAAGGTCACACAAGACAGGGGGTTTATACAGGTTCAGGTCCTCAGCGGTGGAGGTAATACCCTAATCTTGTGTGCTGGAATTATGAGGATCTCTTAGATCTCGGGTTGCTCAAAGCGTCAGGTGCTCTGGGCAATATGTGGTGTGCTATGCTCTATGGCTTCTCCCCTTTATCGTTGCCCGCCCTCTCCCTTATATAGTGGGGGTGGGGCGGCTTACAGAGTCCTGATCGGTCGGGAGATTCCGATCGGTTACTAGATCCTAGTCGATTACGGGATAGAGTTTACATCTTTATCTACCCTTTCAACGACTCGGATTACAACTGTATCTTCTATATCCAAACACATGCTCAACTGCCTATATGATGCGCCCCTTTCTATACGGTATCCTTGCGTGGGGCTTATTCTTTGGGCCTCTTGTTTGGGCCTGCCTTCTCCTCCTTCTCGGGCCTGTCACGAGGGTACCCAGGTTCTTATATTCCACAGTAGCCCCCGAGTGCTTCATGATCCGACTGCTTTGTTCCGTACTCTCTGCCTGAAATTCCGACTGGTTTCACTATCCAATCAAAGATCTTTTTTCTACCACAGGCGAATTATGAAGAACTCGATTTCCGACTCTTGCTTTTTCAAGTACAACCCTTTATTGAGCAGTCTTCACTGTGAGCAGCTCTACGAACTTCTTTTTGTGTCACAAAAAAGTAGACTTACTACTTTTCCCGCTCGAAGCTTTTTAATGATCATCGTGACAATCATCGGGGCGGTCTTCGAGGGCGCCTTGTTTTCCTGCGCCAACTTGATTTGCTGAAGGAAACCCTTCGTCTTCTGGAATCGCATTAATCCTCAAATCCCTTCAGCTCCCGACGCTTAAAATCCTGGCACTCATTCCAATTTCATCAAATCGCCTATAAAAGGCGTACCAACATTTCAAAACATATTTCTTCGCCTTTTACTCTCCACTTTTTACTTCTAGCTTCTATCTCCATCATGCCTCAGTGGTATCATTACGCAGAGGTGGACCCTAGGCTGGTCAAACGATGGGAAGAGTTCGACCGAGCTTTCGACGAGCAGCCGGAGGAATCGGCGAAGAGGCACGATGGCGAGGCCGTCAATGCGCTCATCAGGGCCGTCCCTGCCCTTAGCAGGGCTAGGATTCCTCTTGTTGAAGCACTTGGCTGGGCGCGCCGCGGGGAGGTGTAGTTTCTTTTCTGCATACAGTCTTTCAGGCATAATGCCTGGAAAATTATTGTACATAACAAAGAAGTACCTTTTGTAGAAAAGTCTCTTATCTGTCTTCTGACCATATATTAATTCCGTTCTTGAGTATTTTTAGACCTTGTGCGCTACTTCATCTTGAAAAAAGGCGTCCTCCCGTCGTCGACATAGCTTAGGCTTCGACTCGGAGTACTTCGTGAACCTTGGCCAGCCGATTCGCTATCTGATTGTTGCGAAGTATGGCTTCTAATCTCCCTCGGAATATAACAAGGCCACCCTGACTCGTAGCCGATCGATATTTAAACCCCTAGGACGCGGCTCAGGTTCACTTGGTGCATTTTATTTACGCAGCTCTCGGCCGAGTGATATCCTTTCCCGACTGAGGTCGGATATGGTTTAGGTTCTCATGGAGCATCTCACTTACGTGGCTCTTGGCCGAGTGATACCCTTTCCCGACTAATGTCGGACACTTGGCTCTCATGGAGCGCATCACTTACGTGGCTTTTGGCCGAGTGATACCCTTTCCCGACTGATGTCGGACACGGCTTAGGGCTCTCATGGAGCACATCACTTACGTGGCTCTTGGCCGAGTGATACCCTTTCCCGACTGATGTCGGACACGGCTTAGGGCTCTCATGGAGCGCATCACTTACGTGGCTGTTGGCCGAGTGATACCCTTTCCCGACTGATGTTGGACACGGCTTAGGGCTCTCATGGAGCATATCACTTTTAGACCCTAAGGATGTCTGTACCCGTTTAAAATCGACGCACAGCGTCCTCGGTCTTCGTGGGGCACACCATTAAAGCTGCGCCCCTTTGAGTTCAATCTCGCAGTACGTGATTCCGTCGTGCGGTAACCACCCAAAAGCCCAACGTGGGGCATACCGCAAGAAGATACATCTTTATCTAAATTGGAAACCTTCCGTATTCCGCTTAACAGGGGAAGTGGGAAAACACTCCTCATCATAAGGGACGATGTGGCTTGTACACGATCTGGTCAAACCTTGTCAAATTCCGCAAGTCGAGGCGACAGGCCTGCAAATCATTTATGAAGAACCTGAAAGGGCGAGGCGTTTCGCAGCCTTTTCCCGCCGACTCCACATAGACCCTATTGTCTTTCCTTTTAAAAGCCAGGCCGTACAACACCCGTCGTTTCATCTTTCCACTGCTCCTTCTCCTCTTTCACCTATTCGTCTCCCTGAAAACTCCGCCACCAAGGTTAACTTTCGTTGTTCTTGCCTTCTCGCGTCGTCGTTCCCCTACTCCTTCGGTGAGAATGTCTTCCTCTACTCCTTCTCCACCTTCACCGCAGGATTGGACGACCTCGACAACAACTGAGGAGAGGCTGAAATCCATGGTCGACGACGGGTCTTGCAGTTAGCCTAATCTACTTTCGACCAGTGGCCGGTGAATCAGTCCAGGCCCTCGCTCTGAGGAGACGGTGGTTTTCGAATCCTTTTTCTATCGCGGTCTTGGTCTTCCGATCAGCTCTTTCCTCCGTGGCCTTCTTTTCTTTTACGAAATTGAATTGGTGAATTTAAATCCCAATTCTATCCTTCAAATTTCTCTCTTTGTCCATCTTTGTGAAGCTTTTTTGGGTATTGGTCCTCATTTCGGCCTCTTCCGTCACCTCTATCTCCTGAAACCCTATCCTTCCAAAAACGACCCCAAGGTTATTAGGGGCGCTGGGTTTCAACTGCGGGAAGGGTTGAAGAAAGATTACTTCGCCATTCCCGTAAAAACCTCTAATAAGGGCTGGCATCGGGAATGGTTTTACTGTGCCAACCTCGAGTCATCTCTGCCTCCCTTCACTGGGCGCCGTCCCCGCGTCTCTAACTCCTGGGGGTCTATTGACTATTCCGCCGACATGGATCAAGTGTCCGAACTCCTGGCATTGATCAAAAAGCTGAAGGAGAGTGGGCTCACTGGGGTAGGTTTGGCCCTTCACTTCATCGTTCGCAGAATACAGCCCCTAAAGGAGCGAATCCATCTGGGATTTGCTTACAGGGGACAGGATGACCCGACCCGGGAGCGGCTCGACAATTTGTCGCGGGAGGAGGTATGCGCTCGGGCCGGAGAATTCTTCATCTCCAGCGTCGACACGCTATCCGTCAAGTGCCCAAGGTCCTTCACCATCTCACACCCCCCGCCTGAGGTAGGCGAGTCTTTCCTGTGCGTTTTTACGTCCTTTCGTACCCTGAAGTTTTTCTGACTCCTGGTTTTCATTTTCAGGATCGCATTGCGTTCTTCAGTGTTCCTCCCTTTCCGGAAATGCCTCCCCCGCCGTGTTCTCGGCGCGGCGGCGCGGTCTCGGCGAGGAACCTGCGCGAAGAAGGGGAAAAAGGTACTATCCGATGATCCCACGGCCCCCCGGCGACCGGTTGGTGGTCCCAAAATTCGGGATCCGTCTGTACAAGCTCCGGCGTCTTCGGCCCCCGTTGCTAGTGAGCCCGTGGCCCCAACGTATCTTGGGCCGAAGGTCTCGAGTCTTCAAGATAAAACCGAGGTGCCAGTCGGCGATGGTCCGAGTGGTTCCTCCGGGGGTGGTCCGGCTATTCGGAAAAAACCCTCGATGAAAATGGGAAGTCCAACAGGTATGCTATTCTGCTGACTCCTGTTTGTTTTTTGCAGACTTGTTGACGATTCTTTTCCTCAGGGACCCTTTGGTCGATGTACTGCGCGGGCCGTCGTGGCGGCCTCTTGAGTCGAGACCCGTGAAGCACGCGCGCCCCGATGGGAAGTCGCTCTGAGGTATCAAGCCCTCTCGATCCTCGGCGCCGTCTTACGCTCCATCGCTTTGCCGCGAGTCCCGTAGCTCCAGAGCCAGCCTCCTGTCCGCCCCCCGAGGTTGAAGAGATTCATCGAGTCCCGCCAGCCCCTGCTCGCCCCCGGCTAATAACGGATACCGCCTTTGCCGATGACGAGGGTTTGAAGCTTTTGGACTACCCGGAGGAGGAACAGAAGGAGAGAAACGATTTTTATATCCATGCCCGGGCTTGTGCGCATGCGGCCAAGGTGAATATTTCTCCAAGGTTATTGTGTCCCTGCCTTCGTTTTTCGCTACGCGCTTACCTTTTGCCGTGATGATTATAGAAAATAGGGGAGCGCTTCGATCGGAAAGCCGAATACCTTCAAAGGATGCTCCCCGAAATCTGGACACGGCAAGAGTATCTGGCTGATTTGGAACGCGTCAAAGCTGATCATGCGGCAGAGCTGCGATCCCTTCGGTCTGAGCTTCAGATGTCACGGATGGAACAGAGCGCTCTGCGCCAAGAGAAGCTGGATATCTCCGGCTCCCTCCGAGGTAACTATCTCTCAGGTTGTTTCGTGTTGTTTGCTTAGTCGATTATCTTGCCGACCTTCTGTGTTCTGCGTCAGCCCGGGATTCGGCGTTCGCGAGTCTTGAAGGAAAAATAAAAACCTCGGAAGATTCCCGCGCGAAGCTGGAGAAGGAGTTTGAAGGTGTAGCTCACTAATCTTTGCTTGATCCTTTATTATCTCCTCTAACGCTTTGTTTTGCAGCTTATAAGATTAAAACTCAGGCGCAGTACGCTGTCTTCAGCGAGCGGGTTAAGGCACTCGAGGCTTCCTGCGCTGAGCTCCAGGAAGCTTCGAGCCCCCTGCTGAGTTCCCTTCACCCGGACGGCGAGAGGCCACTCGGCAGGAGAGAAGTCGTCAACCGGCTGAAGGAAGCCCCGGGGGCGCTCAAGACCCTGCTGAAGGAGACAGCGGCCAATGGCGCCAGTCAGACCCTGGCGATCACTAAGTCCCTCTATCCCCGAGTGGATCTTGAGGCCCTTAAGGAAGGCTACGCTCGTAATGTTGATGAAGATCGGGCGGCCGAGCTCTGGGAGGAAGTCAGGGATACTTCTTTGTCGATTGTAGAGACTCTTGACCTTTAAGGTCTACGGGTTGCTCCCTGTTTTTCTTTCATGTGCATGTCTTCGAGTGGTTTGACTGGCGACCTTTATTCATCCGACTCCAGCCCCTAAGCTCTGGGATATGGTTCGTGAATCTTGTTCCTGAGTCTTAACATGAGAGCGAAGCACTCGAAATTATGATATAAAGGATGTTATATCAAACGACTTCTTCAGTCGAGATTTTATTTATAAAGGGTTAAAAGAAGTACAAAACTTAAGTGAAAAAGCGACGTAGCTGTTCTATATTCCAAGTATTGCTTATTGCCGATCCATCTTCTCGCTTAAGTTTATAGGCGCCGTTCATCGATGATGTATGGTCCCTCCCAACTTGGGGAGAGTTTATGTTCGCACCTTTGATTCCTCCTTAAGACTAGATCTCCTTTGAAGAACGCTCGGTTTCTTACGTTGCGCCCGTGATAACGTCGTAATCCTTGGAGGTATTTTGCCGATCGAATTGTTGCGATGTCCCTAGATTCTTCCAGTCTGTCGAGATCTTCCAGCCGGCTGTCTTCTGAGGCGATCTCTTCGTAATTCCGAACCCGTGGGGATCCGAATTCTAACTCGGTTGGTAAGACTGCTTCTGTGCCATATACTAGAAAGAAAGGCGATTGCCCAGTCGCTCTGCTGGGTGTGGTTCGTAGCCCCCAAAGTACCAAAGGCAGTTCTTTGACCCACCGAGTGGTATATGGTTGGAGCCGATCAAAAATTCTTGCTTTTATGCCTTGAAGCACCATGCCGTTAGCTCGCTCAACTTGTCCATTACTTCGGGGGTGCGCGACTGACGCGAAGCAGATCTTTATGCCCATCTCCTCGCACCATTCTTGAAATACTTCGCCTCTGAACTGAGTGCCGTTATCCGTGATGATTCGGTTGGGTATGCCAAATCTAACCACGATCTCTTGAAAGAATTCTCTGGCTTTTGCCGCAGTGATGGTGGCGACTGGTTTGGCTTCAATCCATTTGGTGAATTTATCAATAGCAACGAAGAGATGGGTATATCCTTCTTGTGCCTTCTTCAAAGGTCCCACCATGTCGAGACCCCAGACCGCGAACGGCCAGGTAATCGGGATAGTCTGTAATTTCTGCGCTGGCTTGTTCATCTGGCGTGCGAAAAACTGACATCCTTCGCATGTCCGGACGATGTCCTTCGCATCTGTAACGGCAGTCGGCCAAAAGAACCCTTGGTGATAGGTTTTTCCGACTAGGGTCGACGACGCCGCATGGTTCCCGCAAATTCCCGAGTGAATTTCTTTGAGCAAATCTCTCCCTTCTTGTTCCGATATGCACCGTCGCAGTATGCCTGAAAGGCTTTTTCGGTAGAGTTCCTTTCTTACGATTACATAACTCTTGCTTCGTCGCATGATCCGCTCTGCTTGGACACGATCCTCGGGTAGCTTGTCTTCCGTCAGGTAGTCCAGGTATGGAGCAGTCCAATCTGGGGTGATAACCAAGACTTCTACCTCTTCTTTTTTTCTATCGGTCTGTCTGATTTCGGCCGAGCGCTAATCGTGGGTTTATGAATTTCTTCTACGAATATTCCCGCGGGTACTTTAGACCGGCAGGATCCCATCTTTGTTAATTCGTCAGCTGCTTCATTGTCCCGTCGAAGCACGTAAACGAGCTCGAGTCCATCGAAATTGCCTTCTAACTTGCGCACTTCTTGGCAATATGCTGCCATATTGTCCTCGATGCGAGACCATTCATACGCACTTGATTGACCACGAGCATTGAATCTCCGCGAACCGCCCGATCGTCGAATCCGAGAGATATGGCATCTGGTCCGTGAATAAGTGCCTCATACTCGGCGGCGTTGTTGGATGCGGGGAAGAATATTTGGAGGACGTACCTCAATCTTTCCCCTCTTGGTGATATGAGTACTATACCAGCCCCCGCGCCGCTGAGCATGAGGGAACCATCGAAGTACATCGTCCAATACTCGAGATCTTGATGTCATTGGTGTCTTTGCAATTCCGTCCACTCGTAGTAAAGTCGTGAGTGCTTGGGATTTGATAGTCGTCGCGGGTTTGAGCCCGAATGTCAAAAGCCCCGAGTTCGACTGCCCATTTGGCAATTCTTCCAGTGGCCTCATGGTTGTGAAGTATGTCTCCGATTGGGAAGGAGGTGACCACCGAAATGACATGTTCTTGGAAGTAATGCTTAAGCTTGCGAGATGTAATGAGTACGGCATATAATAGCTTCTGTACTTGTGGATACCGTACCTTGGATTCACTTAAGACTTCGCTGATGAAATATACCGGGTGTTGGATTTTGTGCATATAAGCCGCTTCCTCCCTTTCCACGACGATCGCAGCACTGACTACATGAGTCGTTGCTGCGATATAGAGTAATAGGGGTTCCTCTGGTATCGGCGAGACTAACACGGGAGGTGTCGTCAGGAAGGTCTTCAGATCTTCAAATGCTTGTTGCGCTTCTGGCGTCCATTGGAATTTTTCTTGCTTCTTGAGCAGTTTGAAGAAAGGCATACCTCGCATACCCAATCTGGAGATGAACCTGCTTAGAGCGGCCATACACCCTGTAAGCTTCTGGACGTCCTTTTGGCAAGTCGGCGGTTCCATATTTGATATGGCCTTGACCTTCTCCGGGTTAGCTTCAATGCCTAGCTGTGATACGATGAGCCCGAGCAGTTTTCCCGAAGAAACTCCGAAAACACACTTCTCGGGATTCAGCTTCATATTGAAAGCCCTTAGACTTTCGAAAGTCTCAGTTAGGTCGACGATAAGATCTTTCTTTTCCCGAGTTTTTACAACAACGTCATCCACGTACGCCTCCACGTTGCGCCCAAGCTGGGCGTGGAAACACCGTTGTATCGTGCGTTGATAAGTCGCGCCAGCGTTCTTTAGCCCGAACGCCATCGTGGTGTAACAGTAAGCTCCGAAAGGCGTGATGAATGAGGTCTTGATGTGGTCTTCTTCTTTTAGGCGAATTTGGTGATAGCCCGAATATGCGTCGAGAAAGCTCAGAATTTCGCAACCTGCAGTCGAGTCAACCACCTGATCGATTCGGGCGGCGAAGGATCGCCGGGCATGCCTTGTTGAGATCAGTATAATCAACGCACATGCGCCAAGTCTTATTCTTCTTTTGAACTAATACAGGATTTGCTAACCAATCAGGATGCTACACTTCTTTGATAAAACCTGCAGCTAGGAGTTTTGTGATTTCCTGTTTTATGGCGTTCCGACGATCCGTAGCAAACCGCCGAAGCCTTTGTTTGACGGGTTTCGACTTCTCATCGACATGGAAAGAGTGCTCGATCACCTCCCTTGGTACACCTGGCATATCTGATGGCTTCCAGGCGAAGATGTCCTTGTTGGCTTGGAGGAAGGTGACGAGCGCGCTTTCCTATTTGTCCTCGAGCCCTGTCCCGACCATGGTCGTTTTAGACGTGTCAGACGGGTCAAGAACGATCCTTTTAGTTCCTTCACCAGGCTTGATTCCTGTGGTGGACTGCTTCTTTGATGGGACTTCTCCCTCGTCTTGGAGCGTGGCAGCCTCAACCTGGATATTTTTGGCCTGGATGTTCGCTTCCTGTAGTTCGGCAAGTTCAGGATTCTCCCGGTCGCATTGCGAGGATTGCTTGATGTCGCCACGAAGCGAGATGACTCCATTGGGCCCTGGCATCTTCAATACTGAGTAGGTGTAATGAGGTACGGCCATGAATCTGGCTAATCCTGGCCTTCCCAAGATGGCGTGGTACGCCGTCTCGAAATTTGCTACTTCGAAATTGATGTATTCGGTCCGGAAGTTATCCTTGGTACCGAACGTTACGGGCAGAGCAATCTGTCCGAGGGGAAAAGAGGAGGACCCGGGGATCACTCCATGGAAGGGCTGAGTACTTGGCCTTAGCTCCAAGCGGGGGATGCTCATGTCGTCGAAAGTCCTGGCGAAGAGGACATTGAGCCCACTCCCGCCGTCGACCAGGACTCTCTTGAGCTTCACGCTGCGTACGACCGGGTCAAGCACAAGAGGAAACTTACCCGGATGTGGGACCCGACTGGGGTGATCTCTTCGGTCAAAGGTGATCGGGATCTCCGACCATCTTAGATACTGAGGAGTTGCTGGTTCCACGGCATTGATCTCCCGAGCGGTAAGTTTTTGCTTCCGCTTGGACTCGTATCCAGTTGAGCCCCCGTAGATGTAGTTCAGTTCCTGCTCAGGCTCCTGAAAATCTTCTTCATCCGGGAGTTCTTTCTTCTTTGCTGGAGCAATTTCGCCCTTGGCTGGGGCTGGTTGTCGTTGACTTTCGTGCGCAAAACGTTTCAGAGTGAAGCAGTCCTTGGCGGCGTGCTTTCCCTTGGGGTGGAAAGGACAGATCACTTCCATGACGGTGCTGTAGTCGGGTGCCTCCCTCCGAGTGGCTCGGGGTCGGTTGTGCTCGGCTACTGCGACCAGCTCCTCGCCCTTGCGCTTCCTTTCCTTGTGTTTAGAGGACTCGGGCTTATCGCCCTTGCTCTTCTGTGGGGGATGATCTTCTCGTCGCTCGGCCAGAGCATCTGAAGCCGTGGCGTAGCGGTCGGCTAGTGCGAACATTTCTTTTACGGAGGTCGGGGCTTCCTGCATTTTTTTAATAAGATCAGGATCACTTACCCCTTTCTGGAAGGCCGCCACCACCACCGTGTCTGACACATCTCTGACGGTGTTCTTCTTCTGCATGAAGCGCCGGATGAAATCCCTCAGCGTTTCATCCTTGTTTTGGTGTAGTTGGTACAGGTCCCACGGAGTACCGGGCCTCTCATAGGTTCCCTGGAAGTTGGCGATGAATTGGTCGCACAGGTCACTCCAGGAGTCTACCGAATTGGCAGGGAGGCCCGTGAGCCATGCTTGTGTCGAGGGGCTGAGATTGACCGGCAAATAGTTCGCCATGACGGTCTGATTTCCCCCTGCGGCCTTAACTGCCAAAGCATAGACTTGCAGCCAAGCCTCCGGGTCTCGCTCTCCGTCAAACTTTACAATGCCTTTGGGGTTGAAACCCTCGGGCCAAACCACTCGGCGAAGTCGGGGGGTGAATGCTCGGATCCCATCGATGGATCTTTCATCATGCTGGGGGGACTCCGGTGTGGCGATCTTCTAACTCGGCGATGGCCGTCAACACGTCGGGGTGAGGTTCGGCGCGGCGAGTCATTGACTTGGCGTTCATCGTCACTCCCTCCCCGACGATGATGAACTCTACGATCGTCGTGGTCGTCATACCTTCGATCGTTCCACCGATCGTAGCTGATGCCGAAACGCTCGTAGTCGTCGCGTCGTCCATGCCTTTCTTCCTCTTTCCGTTCCCGTCGCCTGGCCGCGATGTCTTGGCGAAGGTCGCGGTCAAGGATCTGTCGAGCGTCTCTAGTAGGCGGTGCATGGCGCCGACTGTCAATGCTCCGACTGGTTGCAGTCCGACTGCTGGTGACACGAGTGGCCGCGTGGGAGCGCGAGTGCGCTTCTCCAACCAGCTTCTCCTGATTTTGCTGTATAGTTGCCGCCGTCACCATGGCCTTGATGTGAGCCACAATCGGGGCTGCCGGACTGTCCGGTGCAATCATTGGGTCCAGTGCGTCGAGGAGCGTCTTCGAGGCGACGACGTTCTACATCGGCATACGGAAGACGGACTGATCCCCCAACCTGGATTGCAGAATGTCCTCTCGGACATTGCGACCCAAAGATCGGAGAGACTGAGTTTGGATCTCCTTACCCTTACGTTGGTGATCTTCTCCTGCGTCGTCACGATCTTCTTGATGGAGATCGGTCCTCTGTCCTTCAATTGAGAAGATGCCGCGAAAGTCGCAGTCGTTCCCAATGGAGCCGACCGGTTTTCTAGGTAAATCAGAGTAATGTACCTGAGATGGTTTGCCCTGGATTCCGCCAGATTGGATCTGGTTCTGATCCAGACGAACAAGTTCTCCGTGCATATCAGCGACAAAGTCCAGGCTTCCAAAGCGAAAGACCTGGCCGAAGACGAAGGTGGCGATGACTCGCGGTTGATGCCATCAGTGCAGAGGAGCAGTTGAACGCGCTCCCCTGCAGCGCGCAGCCGCCGACTTTTGTAGTCGGCAATGAATTTATGGGATAGGCGCTCGATCTCAGACTCGAAGGTCACACAAGACAGGGGGTTTATACAGGTTCAGGCCCTCAGCGGTGGAGGTAATACCCTAATCCTGTGTGCTGGAATTATGAGGATCTCTTAGATCTCGGGTTGCTCAAAGCGTCAGGTGCTCTGGGCAATATGTGGTGTGCTATGCTCTATAGCTTCTCCCCTTTATCGTTGCCCGCCCTCTCCCTTATATAGTGGGGGTGGGGCGGCTTACAGAGTCCTGATCGGTCGGGAGATTCCGATCGGTTATTAGATCCTAGTCGATTACGGGATAGAGTTTACATCTTTATCTACCCTTTCAACGACTCGGATTACAACTGTATCTTCTATATCCAAACACATGCTCAACTGCCTATATGATGCGCCCCTTTCTATACGGTATCCTTGCATGGGGCTTATTCTTTGGGCCTCTTGTTTGGGCCTGCCTTCTCCTCCTTCTCGGGCCTGTCACGAGGGTACCCGGGTTCTTATATTCCACACACACCAAAGGAAGCGTGCTAATAGCTTGGCAACAAGGGACGATCATGTCGTGTGGGTAAAGTGCATAACCTCTACAGAGTGTAAAATCTATTCAAATAGCCGTGCTCGCGGTATTGAGCAATGCTCGGGAATTACAGTCAAGGGTTAGACTTTTTGTTAAACAAAACTTATTGGGATAGCAGGATGCCATGGAAAGTGAAAAATTGACTTAGGTTTGGAAACTTGGTTTACTTGTCAAATGTTGAATCTATCTATTATTATTATTTGTTTTACTGCAATTTCAATCTATTTACTGTATTCTTTTATAAATGCTACTTTACTACAAAATAGCCATGATAGCCATACTTTTGTACTAAGCCATGCATATAGAATACTAGACTTGCATTCTGTGCACAACTTGTTGAGTGCTTTATGTACTCACCCCTTGCAATACACAAAATCATCAGTTGAGGAGAAGACTACAACTTCAAAGGAGGAGAAGTTCCACGAGGAGGCGAATATCTAGGAGTTGAACGTTGTCAGTTGCCTGTGGCATATTGATGGGATTCGTCGACGTTCTTCATTCCGCTGCTATTTATTTATTTATTTATTTATTTATTTATTTTGAGATGAAGCCATCAAGGCCTTACAAGTGTAAGTTTGACCTTAAGGTCGTTCAATAGTTCTATATTAATAGATGAAGTCTTATTTATTATTCCGTTGTGTATGATTATGATATTTCATCTATGTTGAGACTGTGTGCATTAGCGTGATCCTGGACTAGTGCTGAATACACAGAGGGTTCGGATTTGCATATTCGAGTCCCGACAGTCAGCGACTTGCGGGCCCACTGTCAGCCGTAGATTGCATAGGCCCGGTTCACCGTGATCAGGCCAAGGACCATGGATCTGGTCCGTGGACCCAATCCATAAACCAGGGACACGTGTAACGTCCTGGTTGGTCCAGACCAGGGCTGACGTCATGCTGATGAAATAAAAGGGATTTTCCAGTATAAAAATAATTTGGATAATTAATGATTTTCTGATTTTGTTTATTTTAAAATATTTTGAGAGCTCGTTCTTCCTCATACGAGCTTCGATTGAGGCAATTCAAATTTCTAAAAATTTATAAAATTGAGATCTATTTAATGGTGAATTTTATTTGATTTTTGGAGTTTTTTTTTTCTCTTTTTTTAGTATTTATTTAGTATTTTCTCTCGTTACACATAGACGTCAAAGTGCTCGGAGCATCCGAGGAGGATTCGTTGAACCAAGACCCCCGTATCCTATCATTGATGCAGGTACATGGACTCCCTAGCACCTCATCCTCCCCCCTCACCATCCGATCGTCGACTCCTCTGCGGCTCTGCCCTCTCTGTGAAGAAACCCAACCCTCGTATCCTACTACTCCGCTGCCACATCGTTCCCGGGATTCCTTTCCACCCTCACCTATGAAGGCTCAAACAAATAGGCTACGGCTTCTGCCTCCTCCTACTCCATGCTCATGCTCTTGCTCCAATACTACCTCTTCCAGCGTCGGCATCCTCGGAAGCCAAATTAGGCAGTGCTACCGTGATTTGCGTGTCCAAAATATTTTTGGTGTGTCGGCTCATGTCCGACACGGTGCGACGCGTGTCTGACACCCATGGCCATGTCCAAGGCAGTAGAATACACCGTTTAAGCCCGCAAAGCACAAGTTTGGCTGCATCGTAGAGTGATTTTGCATCCATATTTGATGGCATCGTGAGAACGAGTTAGCCATGCCAAGGTTTAAGATTAGAGGAAGCATGAGAGAAGAGAAGAAAATAGCCATGGTTGCTTCCAGTTAGTAGAAAATAAAGAAGGGAGGGGAAGGGAAGGAGGCCAGTGGGCCCGACTGTCCTCTGCATAGATTTAATATTGGTGGCCATACTAGTCAATAGATGCAGATGCAGATGCACATTGAGAAGTTAGCTGCTATGCAGCTTTTCCAACAAAATATTACACATTCCCACAAGCATACCATCCATGTGACAGACATATGGATTCCAATATAGAAACATATGGGTATGACATGTGGGTACCCATATATTTAGGAGATAAAAATAGTGACTGTCAACAAATGTATCATTCAAAATACCTATAATTTGAATTTTTTAAATATATACGATCAATTATAGTAGTTGAATCTTCGAATCCTATTTTTTGAAGCTCACCAAATCATACATCCAAGTCTGAGACGAATTCCGACACGTATCCGTGTCCAAGTAACACTGAAGTCAGGGTGAGAGATGGAGGAAGTCGTTGGCGAATTGGACAACATGACACTAGCATTGCACTGACGAAACCGAAGAGGCAATACAACCGAAAGCGGTGGCGGCCCCAACAGGATCACTACAGAAGGATCATCGTGAAGCTCCTCTCTCGGAGGACCCTTCGGCTACAGTGGCAAAGCCGACATCCGACAAGGTCGCGCAGTGGTCGCCACCACATCAATTGACGGTGCTGGCGGAGGCGGCGTCCAAGAGAAGGTGTGGTGCGCGGAGTTGAGGAGGGCTAAGCTAGGGTTGAGGGTTTCTGTCATCATGTTCTACTTGGTCGCACTTTCCGTCATGGTCGCAGATACCATGCCGGGCTGGTCCGGAGACTGCTTCCATCGCTACAGCCAGTACATGTTGCGCTCTGAACTCTCGAGCACAGAGCTAAAAATTTCCCCATTTTAGGCAGAACGCTATTACTGTTGATGCATGTCTATAAATTGATGGTTTTCGCAATGCAGGTACACGCTTGCGATTTTTTTTACTATTTTGGCCCACCTTCACTCCATTTCTTGCAAAATAGCACCATCCTGAATTTGTTTGCAAAAATGGCCCCCTTCCCAAGCGCGAAAGGACCAGGGTATGACACATGGCACCTTTCGCGCTAGGGGACCACGAAAGGTGGCTTGGCGCGCATGTGTGGCGTAGGGGACAGCATGCACCTAGCGCGGAAGCCAGCAAGTTGCCACGGTTTGGAGGCACACTAACGGACTTTTCGCAGAAGGGGAGCGTTGCATGAGGTGTGGCGTGTGGGGGAGGCATGGCACTGTGCGCGGGCGGGCAGTCGCTGCTGATTGGGACCGTAGGAGGTTTGCCTTCCGTAGTACTATAGCACGGAAGGTGCCTTCCATAGTATTGTAGCATGGAGGGGGCCTAGTTTTGCAAAAAAATTCAGGAGGGAGCCATTTTTGCAAAAAAAAGTGAAGGAGGGGACCAGATGAGTGAATAGCTCCACGCTTGTTGCGAGCGCTTTTACCTACTCGGGTTCCAGGCTTCCAGCTGGTTGCCGCGGTGCACTACCTTGTCACAGGGTGGCGCATAATTCATGGCCCTGTCACAAACTACTTCAATCTCTCCATGGATTAGGACAGGATGAGCAAACTCTATTGGAAATATGCCCTAGAGGCAGTCATAGAGATGATTATATTTCCTTATGTTCATGATTTATTTTCTTGTTCCTTGAATAATGTCATTATTATTTTATTAGCAAGTATGTGACTTGTTTGTGAAACTCTATATATAACTTTGTGATGATTATTCTAAAGTGATCCCTAGTCGATAAACATATGAGGGTACATGTGAATAGACTAGCATATGTTTTGGTTGAAGACCATGTTTCACGGGTCATGGATATAGAGATATCAAACCAATAATATGGACACATATTAGATAACATGGAGTTGGATCGACCCACCTTGAGACATTACGAGAACGTTATAATCTTGCTTGTCATTAGTTGGTCTCATATACAATGTGTATACTATACCATACACTTGAGGTTGACGTATGTACTCGAGATGTGTAATAACTTACTTAGGGGTTGTCAAATGCTACTCCGTAACTTGGTAGTTATAAAGGTGGCTTTCAAGTTTGTTATCAAGCATGCTGTAAGGTATGGTCGATCAAGATGGGATTTGCCCCTCCATACAACGGGAGAAATATCTCTAGGCCTCTCGAGTGGTCAGATTCCGAAAATGCATGGCTATGGTACTCACGATTAAAGAGCTAATTGTAGTCAGGGATTCCGAGTCACGTAATTGAGAAATAGTAGTCAAGCTAACTAAACAAGGATGACACATACTCGCCTTAAGTTTGACCGATATCATGAGGCAAATGAAAATGCATATAACTAAGCATTGTTAAGGTTCGTCCGATGTGATCTTTACATATACTTGAGAGTCGGCATATCCTGCTAGGGACTGCTACCGATTGATGATCAAGTAAGAGTACTCGGGCTATGTCCAAGTATACGTGAACCTATAGGGTTGCACACATAAAGGGTTGAAACTTAATTCGGATGATGATCCGAATTCTGATGGGCTTCGAGTTCCTAATGGGCCTCTAATGTAGAGACCCATTGTGGGGCCTCTAATGTAGAGGGAGGGGATGGTGGCTTTAGGGTTAAGAGACACCATAGAAATTCAGAATTTTTGAAACCCTAACCGCCACACCTCCTTTGCCAAAAACTGCGCAGCTAGCACTCTGACGTGTGGTGTCCCTGCCCCGTACGTGTGGATACCTTGGAGGTATTGCTGCGAAGCTTCAAGACTAGGATGATCCATAACCCGTGATGGTGATGAGGACGATCCGCAACTTGTGACGGTCACGATAAGCTATTGGAGGAGGCGCGAGGCTAGTACGACTACAACCGCACCAACGTACTATATCGACTCTATTTCCGCTATAGGTGTGCGCATTGATCTATAATTTGCAGTGGTTCCTTGATTACGTGGTAAATGCTTTTGAATTTATGCTAGAGTAGCCTACCTGTTACCTTCAAACTCCACTTCTGAATGTATTTGTTGTTTTTCCAATTTCATGGTATTCGTGAGGTCTATTTCCTTGCTGGTTTGATTTATGGTAGCACAGTGTTGCAAATTGGAATCCTAAGAATTTAGTGGTTGATTTTGGCGAAACTAGATTAAAAGTTATGGGAAATAGGAAGTAAAGCAACTGGATATAGAGGTTCATGAAACTCCAAGCAAGCTAATTTTTACTGCCTGTGTATTTTTTTTCTTGGAGCCTAAAGAAATACTAGGTTGTGCATGAACCTCAGGTAGTAGTAGTTGATCATTATCTATACACTTATTTTTACTTTCTTTTACTTGGTATAAAAGTATTTAGATTACTTTGTACAAACAATATACAGATACAATACACTGCATCCTCAGGTGTAACATATTGATGCAAATAGTCGGTCCATGTGTTTTAAATCCATCTTCTTTTTACTAAAAAGGGATAATTGTACACATTGATAGCACAATTCTTATCGCTCCCTTTTATGATAGAAGATCTCCAAGTCCTCCATTTTCAATCACTTGTCATCCTAAGGGAGCATTTGAGAATTGACTATTGAGAATGGTGTAGTGATTGACACATTCAAATGGTTAATGAATGCTATTTTTTAAGTGGGAGATTTTCATGTGTTTTTATGTTTCTTGTGCTGGACATGTAGATCATTTGTAGTTTTGTACATTTTGTATTCTCCTGTGCTTTCTTTGATGTCAGCTAGATCTTGTTTTCTAGAATTGTGTTGCAGTTGTTTTTAAATCCCTGTTTAGCCACATTCTAACGTTCATTTCTAACACTTTGCACTAATAAAGTGGCAATGTTGGATTAACAGCTGTTTGCAGTTGAGAGAATACTAGTTCAGTGCCCAGGCGTTACTACGAAAAATAAATTGTTAACAAAACATAAAGGTTAAGCAATAACGAAAATTTTCCTATAAGATCAAACATCTATTTCTCCCGATTACAAAAGCACAAAAGTTAATCAAAGATTAGCAAGCCCGTAAGACCCGCTCACCTCCGGTGCCTCGCAGAGGAGGCGACCGCACTGCAGAGCTCGGGGATGGATCCCAGATGTCGGGAAGTCCGGTCCAAGAAGTCGGGCTGCTACTGGTCCTCCTCCTCCGCGTCCCTGCCTTCTCCTCCGCCACGGTGGTAACCTCGAGGAGCCCGCGCGCAGCACGAGAAATCAAGGAGGCATGCGACGTAGAGCGGCGGCGAGCAAGGCCACGGCGGCGCCGCCCATCTCCGTCAAATCTCTTTGTCGCGGTTGGCGTGAGGAGGAAGAGGTGGTCGGGCGGAGCTAAAAAGAAGCATTGTTTGTTTTTTTTGGGTCGGTCTGTTTTTTCTGGGGTGGTTGTTTTTATAGAGGTGGGTTGGGGGTGGAGAACGGACCGCCACCAACTTCATATTAGAAGTAGTAGAGATGGTTGAATGACTATATATGTTAATTACAGGTGTTGGCTTACCTCTTGTTGTCTCTCGATTTGGAGTGGATCAATTCGCCAAACTGATAAATGCTTCAGCCTCAATGGCGTTCTTAGCTTTCTTTGCTCTTGGTCTTAGGTCCATCATCTCGGTTGACCCCGTTTGGTAGAGCTCCGGCTCCTGGATTCTCGTCTGGAGGAGCCGGAGCTCTACCGAACGCCTTCAGCTCCCCTCGTACAAGAAGCAGAATCACCTGGAGTGATTCTCGTTTTTCCACTGGGAGCAAGAATCACCTGGAAGGTCGCTCCTACGGAGAATCCCCTCCCCACCGAGCCCCCGCATCCTTGTCGAGGCAAGCACTGACTCCCCTCCCTGCTCAGCCCTCGACCTCGTCGAGGCGAGCGCCCCCTCCTCTGACTCCCCTCCCACTCGGTCCCCGAGCCCGAGCCCAACGCCGCCATCCCCGTCGCCTGGAGCACCACCTCCGACTCTCCTCCCCACTCGGCCCTTGAGTCTGACACAGCCATCCTCGTCGCCTAGAGCGCTGCCTCCGACTCCCCTTCCCACTCGGCCCCCGAGCCCGAGCCCAACGCCGCCGTCCCCGTCGCCTAGAGCGCCGCCTCCGACTCCCCCTCCTCACTCGGCCCCCAACCCTGTCTCGACCCTGTCATCGCCGCCTGGAGCTGCCTCGACCCCGAGCGTCGCCTAGAGCCCCCTCGTGCCGCTTGGAGAGCCCCCTGGAGCTCCGCCTCGAGCGCCGACATCCCCGCATGGAGCCATCGCGGAGGTATGGCTCGAATCACCTCAGATCTTCCCTCTCTGCTCTCTCTTCCCTCTCTAGAATCTGTCTTTCAAGAACTAGCTAGCCGAACAGTCCCTGAAACAGCTCCTGAAAAGTTAATCCAAGAAGGCCAAAAAACTATGGAAAAAACTTCATCAGATATTAAGGAGAAGAAGCTTGGACTCGCCATGGCCGTGGTAAATGTCAAAAAACAATCGGCTAAAGTGGTACCGGTGCCAGGGTCTGCAAAGGAAGACGATCGCATCATTGACGAAATTCAATGTGTGATTGCGAAGGCCACAGGTGCTCTGTCGGCTTTGGGCGCAACCCTTCCAGGCTCAGGCATCCAATATTAATTTCTGAGATGTGAAACTTTGTCGGCTGTTTTGGAGATACTTATCTGAATATTTTGTAACTCTTTATGATCGTCTGTTTAACTGGTTTAAGTTTACCTTTCTGTAATTTTATCTCTCTTACGAGTCTGCAATCTTTTTTAGCCGATTAACAGCACCGTGTTAACTTGGCTTTTTAACGCAATTCGCAGTCGGCTAGGCTCCAATCCAAACGCTAGGATAGTATCTCTTTAAGTATTTATCGTTAATTGCTTTAGGCAAAACATGCCCCTCTAACGTTTCCAGTATATACGAATTTCCACCGACTAGCCAATTAACCTTGTATGGTCCTTCCCACGTAGGTGACCATTTTTCAAATCGGCTATCTTTCAAACCAATAGGCAGAATCGTTTTCCACACTAAATCAGCTTGATCAAAAGATTTAGGCATGACCTTTTTATTATATGCTTTTGCAACTCTAACTTTATTCCTTTTAAGCTGATCAAGCATAGACAAACGTAACTCTGCCAACTCATCCAAGTTATCGACCATCAAATTGTTATATTCCTGAGCCGACAAACCATTTTGCCTGGCCACTCGTATAGACTCTATGTTGATCTCCACGGGTAAAACGGCTTCTTGATCATATACCAACTGGTAAGGTGAAAGCTTCGTTGCTCCGTGATAAGCTAGTCGATAAGCCCATAATGATTCCGATAATGTGGTATGCCAATTCCTTGGCTTTTCATCGATCTTCCTTCTTATCAACTTAATCAATGTCTTATTGGATGATTCGGCTTGACCATTAGCTCGAGCATAATAAGGCGATGAGTTCAACAACTTGACACCCAGGCTCTTAGCAAAATCCTGAAACTCTTTAGACATGAACACAGTGCCTTGATCGGTTGTAATAGTTTGCGGAATTCCAAATCGGTGAATAATATGCTCATTAACAAATCTGATAGCTTCGATACTAGTCACCTTTTTTAGGGGTATAGCTTCAACCCACTTGGAGAAATAATCGGTCGCAGCCAAAATAAACTTATGGCCTTTGCTCGAGGCAGGAAATATTTGCCCGATTACATCTATCCCCCATCCTCTGAATGGCCATGGTTTAATAATCGGATGTAAAGCTGATGCCGGCGCTTGTTGTATATTGCCAAACTTTTGACAAGTCTGACATCCTTTATAATATGTGAAACAATCCTATAGCATTGTCGACCAAAAATAACCAGTTCGTCTCAGCATCCATTTCATCTTATGAGCCGATTGATGAGATCCGCAAATACCTTCATGTACTTCACCCATCGCTACCTGTGCTTCTTCGGTTCCAAGACATCTCAACAGCAAGCCTTCCATCGTCCCATAGTACAACGTGTCATCCATAACTACATACTTTAAAGCTTGTTGCTTAATCTTGCGTTCTGTCGGCTTAGATGGGTCGATCAGGTAATCTTTTATTTGCGTTATCCAATCAACAATATCCACGCACATGACAGCTTTGTTTACCAGTTCGGTCACTTGATATCGACCATAGTCTTTATACCCTGACGCCTGTTGGGCTAGCGCGTTAGCTCTATCGTTCGATTCTCGAGGGATATGACCGATAGAAAATGATGTGAGAGAGTCGATAATCTCAAAACACTGTTCTAAATATTTGAGTAATATTTGATCTCGGCATTGGTATTCTCCTTTTATCTGCTTTATAATCAACATGGAATCCCCGTATGCCTCAACAGCACTTACTCCGATATTTTTCAACAACTATAAGCCTTTGAGCAATGCTTCATACTCTGCTTGGTTGTTTGAGCATCGACTATTTAGCCGAAATGCAAATTCAAAATTATATCCTTTGGGTGATATGAGTACGATACTGATTCCATCACCTTCTTTGCATACCGACCAGTCAAAAAACAATTGCCAAGGGGCTACAGATACCAAATCGGCAGTAGTATCATGCCCTGTTATAAAATCGGCCAGAACTTGTCCTTTAACTGCTCTAGCCGATTCATAAACCAGGTCGAACTCTATTAAGGCATAAGCCCATTTGCCAAGTCGATCTCGTAAGATTGGAGCTGATAACATATACTTTATAATATCGGTTTTACAGACCACCTGATGCTAAAATATAATGTCTTAGCTTTGTACACGAGAAATATAAAGACAAGCACAATTTCTCAATGAAAGGGTACCTGACTTTTGCATCAAGTAGGCGTCGGCTTAAATAAAAGATAACCCTTTCCTTACCATCGACTTCTTGTGCTAAAACAGCTTCGATAGTTTCTTCTTCGGCCGATATATATAACCTGAAAGGAATCCCTTTTCGTGGTGCGGTCAAAACCGGAGGATTAGCTAGATATTCTTTGACGTCATCAAAAGCCTTTTGCTGATCGATTCCCCACACGAACTCTTGGTTATCCTTTAATTTCAACAGTGGGGTAAAAGCATGAATTCGTCCGGAAAGGTTTGAGATAAATCTTCAGAGATAGTTAATCTTGCCGATCAACTTTTGTAATTCATTCTTGTATGTTGGCGGCGTTGTTTCAACTATGGCTTTCACTCTTGCTTGATTGACTTCAATACCTGTTTCATGTACTATAAAGCCCAAACATTGCCCAGCCGACACACCAAATGCACATTTGAAAGGGTTTATCTTCAAACCATGCGATCTTATGTTCTAGAAATCTTTTTCTAAATCGGCTAAATGTTGCAAGTCATCTGCAAATTTTACTACGACATCATCGATATATATTTCTACAATATGACCGATTAAGTCATGAAAAATTAGATTCATGGCTCGTTGGTACGTTGCCCCAGCGTTCTTCAAACCGAAAGTCATAACTGTCCACTCGAATAATCCTATTGCACCAGGACATCTAAAAGCTGTCTTTAGTATATCGGCTTCTGCCATGAATATCTGATTGTATCCGGCATTCCCGTCTAAAAAACTAATGATTTTATTTCCTAACGCAGCATCGATAAGCATATCGGCTATGGGCATCAAATATTCATCTTTTTGCGTGGCTTTATTTAAATCTCTAAAGTCGACGCATACCCGAAGTTTTCCGTTTTTCTTCATGACAGGAACTATGTTGGAAACCCACTCCGCATATCGGCAAGGTCTAATGAATTTTTCCTCTAACAGCCGTTCTATCTCCTCTTTTATAATATTATATAGGGCCGGATTAAAACGTCTAGGGTACTGTTTAAATGGCCGATATCCTAGTTTAATAGGTAGCCGATGTTCTATCAACTGTCGGCTTAAACCAGGCATCTCGTGATACTCCCAAGCAAAATAATCTTTATAATTTCTAAGGATTTTGATCAACCTTTCTTTGTATTTTACATCTAATTTTGCGCTAATAAAAGTTATTCTTTTCCTATCACCACTACCTATATCGACTTCTTCAAGCAGATCAGTGGATGTGAAGCCTTGACCCAACTTTTCAATCTCTTGAAAATCTTCTATAGCCTCATAGCTATATGTTATTTGCCGATAGCTTTGCATTTTATCTTTTAATGCCTTCATTGTTTTTCTTGTCCCCATCAGCTCAATACTTCGTTTGCCCGATCAAATGTTTGTGGCTTGACACTGATTGGCATGAGTCCTGATTTACTTATGCAAATAAAGTCACAGTCGTCCAGGGTTTTTCCCGATATATATACAGCCTCTTCGTGTTGCCAATTCGCATCAGAACTGGCCATGGCGATATGAGCCGATGTGTCGGCTGTGACAACTTCAACTTCCCCTCCATTCCATTGAACAAGCGCTTGATGCATGGTCGACGGGATGCAGCAGTTGGGGTGAATCCAATCTCGACCAAGTAGAACACTGTAATTTCCCTTGGCGTCAATGACAAAGAATGCGGTCGGCAAGGTTTTACTGCCAACAGTCAATTCTGTAACCATAACGCCCTTGGCCTCTGTGGGATCGCCTGTGAAGTCGTTTAAAATCATATTAGTTTTAATCAAGTCTTCATCGGACTTATCCAATTTCTTGCAAGTCGTATACGGCATCAGATTTACTATAACTCCACCGTCTACCAACATCCTTGATATCGGCTTACCATTTATGTACCCTTTTAGATACAATGGTTTTAGATGCCGATGAACATCTCTTGTTTCTCGAAGATTGCATTTTGGACGCCTGAACATGACTGAGCAAAAGTCTCTTTAGCCGATTCGGTTTTGATTTTAAATTCGGCTGGCAATGTGAACACCATATTGATATCCATCGAGGTGTATCGTCCCTAACCATAGGAGAATCCAGGTCATCCGCCG
Source organism: Otatea glauca (assembly GCA_036346275.1). Taxonomy (NCBI): domain Eukaryota; kingdom Viridiplantae; phylum Streptophyta; class Magnoliopsida; order Poales; family Poaceae; genus Otatea; species Otatea glauca. The sequence continues at coordinate 57,484,373 of CM070711.1, forward strand.
ACTCAAAATCTTCCTTGACCTGTTCTTTTTTCCTCCATTCCTTCTTGATAACCTTGATCGGACGAAGCTCATTAAAAGTCTCATCCCTCTGTTTTTCTGCATCGGCTTCTCTGATCTCTTGAGTCCTTAGTCTCTAAAGCCGTCTGCGCTGTGATCGGCTAAGGCCAGGTGGGCACCACCTAGGTTTGGGTTCCACTGGCTTTCGTATTTGGCCAGCCAAATTTTCCTGATCTGAACTAGGCCTTTGTGTTACAACCTGGTCTGATGCCTGATTTGGTTCAGATATTCTTTCGCAAATAGGCCTTCTGTAACTTTTGTCATGATCTCGAATCGGTCCAGACAGCCTATCTCTAGCCGATTATTTAGGCTAATCGTCTTGGGGATAATGTTCCATCGGGCATGTATACGGAGATGGCAATGCTACTCCCCTTTCCCAACAAAACTGCCAAAAAGGACACCTTCTATGCGCTCTCTCAACGTTTTCAGTGTGATACAAATTATCCGACCGACGAATAGGATATCGTGGTCGACTACTCCTCCTTTCATATTTCTCCATTAACTGAGAAAACATTGGTCCCGGCTTTTTCATTGGCTGTTTCGATGGTGATTTTAAAACATTGGTCCCGGCTTTTTCATTGGCCGTTTCGATGGTGATTTTTCGGCTTTATACCATCTACCCACCTGAGGATTTCCTTTGGGTTTGATGGTTCTTGAATTCTTTCCTTCATGGTTAGCTTCTATTTGTAATGAGCCGATTGTAATTTTCAATGTCTGGCTACCATTTGAAGTCGACTGAATATCATCCTGCCGATCCCTTTTTGGCTCTTCATGCATCGGCTTTTTCCCTTTGCCCGAACATTGAACCATGTTAATAGGGAATGGATCAACATCAACTTGCATAGTCGGCTCATCAGCGAATTTTAACCGACCATTCTCGATAGCCGATTGGATCTGTTGACGGAAAATATTGCAATCATTAGTATTGTGAGAAAAAGAATGGTGCCACTTGCAATACCTGCGCTTCTTGATCTCGTCAGCCGATGGTATGATGTGTCCTTCGGGCAACCGTATTATCTTTTCTTGTAACAACAAATCAAAAGTAGGATCACACTTGGAGACGTCAAAGGCATATTTAACTTCCGACTTATTTCTAATCGATTTGAGCCCTTTTATCCATTCGGCTATGTTTATCTCTGCTTCATCGTCTTCTGAAGAATCGCTTGGACAATAGTCGACCATATTAACTTTGGCTTTAACTTTCTCTTTATTACTACTATTTTTAAATCTATCTTTAAACGCTTTATTATCTGGGAATCGGCTTTCTTGAGCCGACACACGATGAAGCAGATGACTTAGATCGGTGAACTCTTATCCTCCAAACTTCTCTCTGAGTGGCGGAATCAACCCTTGAAAAGCCAAATCAGCGAGTTGGTTATCGGGTAATGTGACACTAAAACATCGGTTTCTTATTTCTCTAAATCTTTTAATATAATCAGTCACCGATTCTCTAAATTTCCGGCGAACTGAGCTTAGGTTGGAGATCTTGAGTTCTAAACTGCCTGAGAAAAAATATTCGTGAAATCGGCTTTCCAAATTGTTCCATAAGTGGACCGAATTTGGAGGCAAACAAGTGAACCAAGTAAAAACTGTCCCGGACAATGACAACAGGAATAGTCTTATTTTCAATCCATCGGACTGAGCTGCTTCGCCGCATTGCGCGATAAAGCGTCCGATATGCTCCAGGGTAGTAATCGAGTCGTCACCAGAGAATTTTACAAAATCTGGGACTTTAAAATTGTGAGGGTAAGGCATGTGATCTATGTAATCAGGATACAACTTTCTATAGATGATAACCTTTCCTTTTGGCTGTATGCCGAATTGATCCCTCAAAACGGCAGAGATTTGATCGGCCCAATTCACATTATCGGCCACTAGAATAGTAGGCCCCTGATAATGCTGGTCATAGTTGGTATTCTGCCCCCCGAGTGCGAACTCGGGTCGCCAATTAGGCTGAGCCGATGGCAGACGGGTGTATTGATCGTACCTATTATGCCTAACTTGGGGTTCTAGTACTGGAACGAAAGGTTCTGAATAAGTCACTACCCTCTGTGGACCTGGATTTCTGGGCAGGGTAGACTCATGTGTGTATCTCTTAGGCCCAATCGGCTGCGAAACCGATTGCGAAAAAGCATAGAACGGGGCCGACGGTGGCAGGTTTGTTGATGCATCTAATTTGGCAGCGTCGGTGTAAGCCTGGTAATGGCTTACCTCACTCGGTCGAGGGTCTCTAGGCAATATGATGGTGGGTTGAGTAGGCATCATGGTAGGGGGTGAGGTTATAGTCGATGTTTTAGGATCGGCTAGTGTGCTCTGCGTGTTTTGCGCTATCGAAAAAACAGGATAATTTGGTAGAGCTTGTAACGGATCAAGCAGACTACCGGACGAGGCCAATTCCTGGGCGATAGTTTTAACACTATTTGCTATCATCGGCTTAAGTGTGGTAACAAGAGCCGATGATTGGTTTATTAAAGCGTGGTGCACAGACTGATTAATCATAGCCGATAATTCGACCTGAGCAGGTAGATATCGGCTTACCGGTTCTGTGATACCTACATCCCCTAGGGCATTGACCGTTGGCAAGGCGGATTTTTGAGTGACGCCACGTCTAGTCTTCTAATAACAGCTTAGCATCATCTCTTCTAGCGCAGTTTTCCGATTTTCGATTTCTCGACGTTGTTCCGGAGTCAAATCGTTCATTGTTGGGACGCTTATAGCTTCTGCGTTGAGATCGGGTGGTGGAATCAACTTCCCTGATGAAGACATTTGTCCCACTGGGCGTGCCAAGAGTGTGTTGACGCCAAAAACTTAAAGTAGGGTTTCGACAAAGAAGACACCGCATTTAACACTGTTGAGCGTGCAATCGATTTGACCTGGAATCGACAAGGTAAAAATATAAAATTTACTCAAAGCCGATCACGCGGATCAATTGGCTTAGATTTAACCAGCTTACAACCGATTAAATCAAAATAAAAGGGTAAGTCTAACTAGCCGATTAAGGCTAATCAGAGGATAAAGGTAGATCGATTCTGAAGAAGGCGGTGCGTAACAAAATCAGAATAAATCGAACCTGGGGCGTAATTTGAAGAAGATCAACAATTGGCGATGCGCAATTTTATTGATCAAGATCGAATTACAAAGACTAAATTACAAGAGCTACTCCTAGTCGACGGAAAAAGTAATGTAAATTGGTGTGTTTGGTTGTGTTGTTGGATGTCTCGCATATTGCTTTGGTCTTTCTTTTATACCCGTCGGCTGATCGTGTCCTATTACAATACGTTTCGAAACTTGACCCGTATCGGCCTTATTTCGGATAGCTTTTCCTCAAAGATCTTGCCGTTACCAAATATCTTCAAATCTTTCCAAATCGTTTGTTAGTTTTCGTATGTTTGACTTTTTGCCGATTTTGACTAGACTTGCCAAATTCTGGTGCAAACACCATTTCTTTTGCATAGCTCAGTTATCAATTCCTGAAATACTGCAATGCATGCGGGATACCCGTAGTTTACTTTGAATCATTCATCTATACCCCTTTATAATGCACCTAAGCAATTTTTCCTACGTCCACCCTAAATAATGCACCTCATTAGAGATGGCCCAATGTTCGTGCACCCAGTAAAACGTCCCCAGAAACTTGCATTCATCAAAATAAACGTCTCAGATCTTTCCTCAGTTTTACTCACCCACATCCGATGGCTGTTGTTTAATGTGTCTAACTCATTCATTCATGTGGCCCACAACAGGAGAGCCCGCACATATATATATTTCAATTGAACTATATATATATGGAATTTATGTTGCAAATCTAAACCCATTTGATTTCGATTCAATATTTACCATACCAACAAGATTACCATGAATCGCGCTTAATTTTCTTCCATTCATGCATGTGCACCACATCCTATACAAAGGCGCTCACGCATCACGCCATAATATTATTTAGCGAAAAATATTATATAAGGAATGTGTGTATGAAATGCAATTATCGTGTGATAAATATAAGGAATAAGTTCATTTTAGGACTTATTCCTAAATACACTATGGGAAGTAACATATATTCTAATAATAATTAGTCTCAATCGGGACGCACAAATGGTGCTATATGTTAGCATTCATATTTGGATGATAATTAGGGAAACCATTATTGGTCCAAATTTTCCAGATGATGACATCTCTGCTTTGCCCATGGCTGACTCGACCCGCTTGGCGCCGACTACACCAGGGGCTTGCGCCGCGCGATCAGCCTGCCGGAGATGGACGCGTACCTTTGCGCGGAGCGGGAGGCGGCGGAGGTTGTCGACACCGAGCTCGTGGAGGCGATGCTGGCGAGCGCGGTACGTAGAGGAGATCAAGGGCAACACCTTCGGACATGCGGATCCTCCCTGTTTATTTCCTTGTTTGATTCGCTCTCCTTCCAAATATGTAGTACGTACAATGTGATCACAAGATTATTTATTGTTAAGTATTATATTCATACTTATCTTTTATTTAATTGATAAGCAGATGTACTGCTGTCGTAGCATTAGCACTGGCACTATACTAGTCATCTTGTAAAAAACCGTTGCTCGTGGTCCAGAAGTCACAGGGTAAAGGTAAAATTGCAAGGCCATCTGCAAAGTTTAATTCCTTTACCATACAGCTTAAGGCTGTTCGGAACATGAACTAGGTTTCCATAAGAAAATTTCCAGGCCATCGAAAAGAAAGGGAAAAATTCCAGGCCACAGGCCTCTTGGCCCACTCGGGCAGCTCAAACGCGGATCAGCGGCCAGACGGCTCTTTTCTTTTCCCAAGACGAAAGGCGCATAACACGTCTCGAGGCCCAGGCCCATCTTCTCCGATGGTAAGCACGCACACAAGGAAAGCCAGGAGCGCAGCCGCGCCGTGCGCACCACTCCGCTGCAGCGTCCACGCCGCCCCGCCCGCCGTCTCTGAGCAATGGAGTCGAGAAAGCCGCCGCCTTCCGCGCTCGTCGACAACCACGTGGTAAGCCTCCGCCCTTATCCTAACCTCCAACTCGCTACTTCGGCAGATTTCTAATCGCCCCCCACCCCCCAACACCTCACCATCGGTGCCCAGGTCCCCGGCGACGTCGTCCTGGACCTCGCCGAGATGACCAACCAGACCATCAAGCTCGGCGCCGGCCTGCGCCAGGTAAACTGTTTCGTGGTGCAAAGTGGGAACCGTTGCCCCGTGTGAGATTTGGGGATTTAGGTTTTAATCGGGGTTTATTTGGCTCATGATGCTTACGAGTGATTCGTTGGGCTTGCAGGATTGTGACACCATCCAGGCGACCACTGCCGGCAGGCTTCGACTGGCCAAGCCAAACAAGTACTGGGTCGAGAGCTCCCAGAAGAGGGTGAGTCCTCTGGTTTGTGCTGATAGATGCCACTGTGGACATTGTTCCTCTGTTGGAGCTCAGATGTGCGAATGTGAAACTCTTGATCAAATATGCTCGCTGTGTATAGTGTAGCTACGACATGCTGTTTTAATGCCAACTATCGAATTGCTTTGTGCGGCCAACTTATTTTTTTTTTACACCTCATGGTTGAAATGAAGGATAGTTCCGTTGCTATTTCCACGTGATTACCATGGCTAAAGTACTGCAGTTGATTAGATATGCAGAATATGTGTGGCCCTTGCTCTGTAAATTACCAAACTAATGCGGCAGCTTGTGAAGTGCTGCTCTTGTGGGCTGGGTTATGTTAATCCAATGCTTTGTAAATTACAGTACTAGTGCGCCATAACATGCATTTGTAGCTGTTGTAGTTATTACCTTTAAACTATGCCGTATATGTTGCTTTGGCCTTTGTTTTGAATAATGTTTGAAGTCTTGATTGCTTAAACTTATTGACTTCTCTTCAGCTATTCCTAGCACAGCTAATCAGTTTGAAAAACTCCAAACCTTTTTCTTTGTATCTGCTTAACTGTAGAGTGTGAGATTGTGTATAGTTCTTGTTCACTCTCCTTGCATTCTGATTCAGCAGCTGCCTATTCATGTGATATTTGTTGTTTCTTTGGCAGTATATACCTTCTGTAGAAGATACAATTCTTGGTATTGTGGTTGACACCAAACCAGATGTAAGTATACATTTACATTCAGAAGTACCTATCTCTAGTTGTAGTTATATGATTGCATTTATAAGTATCTGCATGTAATTCTGACGATATGCTCACTGTTTTATCAGTTCAAATATATTACCTGAAATCAAAATGATCATTCGCAAATTTGACCATAGAACACTGACTAAAAGCTTGATTTTAGTTTTGAAATTGATGAATGTATTCCGAAACACCTTATATGATGTATTCTTAGTCCCTTTTTTCCTGAACTGGAGTTGGTTATTCCAGAACTTCTTGGTGGACGTAAAGGGGCCTAATTTGGCCTTTTTACCAGTGCTTGCATTTGAAGGCGGTACCAGGAGAAACATACCGAAATTTGAGGTATGGCATTGGTTCATCAGCTATTGTTGATTGTTTTTATCCAAAATAATCTTTTTATAGTTTTTTTATGAAGCACACAATGATGTCCTGCTTTTATTGGTCATCAAAGAAGGAACCTTTTGCTACAGTGTGCTTATCCACCATGTTGTTTTTGTTAGTCATTGAACTTATGGTTATGTTGCCTTGAATAACTATCATCATATCATTTCATTTTTCATAAAATTAAAGATGAATTCATAATGACTCATTTATTGGACCAAATTGTTTGGCACCTTAGTAGATAAATGAGTTCTTGCGTGGTGCATATTTCAGTTGTTTCATCTTTTTATAAACTGCATACAGTTTTTATTGACAATTTCTAGGAAAAAATATAGGTCATTAAATCTCTACATAGTGTCAAGTTTTGTTTGTAAAACACTATTTTTTTTTCATTTCGATCGGTCAAGTCACTATTCACTTGATAAAACGTGGAGGAAAGTAGGGGAAATGGCCGGCTGAGTAGGATTCGACAATGGGCTTGAGTCAGTTATTCGAAAAGTTAATCAACTTCCTTTCCTTAATCGCAATCTGGATTCATGCGGCAAAAATGACGACACTAGCAAAATCGAAATGCCTCCTGAATGGGGCATCGCCTTTGTTGATTTTTCATTTGTCCATCATTCTTTATATACAAAATGGTACAGTAGGCCACCTTATGTGGTTTCAATAACATGTATTCAATAGTGTGTGCATTGCTGTAATTTGTGAAATATCTGACCTGGATGTTATAGTCAACTAGGATGTATGTGTATATCTAATATGATTTCAGCTTCAAATGATGCTAGAAGGTGGTGCCACAATGTTGAGGCCTAATATTCAGTTTCCGTTCTTGAACTTGATGCACTGTAATTATATGTGCACCTTACCACAGGTTTTCTCCTGCAGATTGGTACATTAATATATGCCCGAGTGGTGAAAGCAAATAACACCATGAATCCAGAGCTCTCATGCATGGATGGTAAAATTTTTAGCTTACAATTCAGTGTTTCTATTGTTGCCTTTCCGTTAGGATCTAGAAGTATATAAAAAAATTCACCTTGCAAATCTTCACTCCTTAGGTGTGAAAACATTTCACCTTGTGGAATGATACTGTGTCTGGCTAGACTGTTGTAGTATGCTCATTCTGTTAATTTCCTGATACTGCTATCCAAATATAATGCTATGGACTCTCTTTTGCAGCTGCGGGAAAAGCAGCAGAATTTGGTCAATTGAAAAACGGTTATATGTTTGAAACATCAACTGGCCTGTCAAGAATGTGAGGACAGTATATACCATAATTCTTCAATATTGCAGTAGCATCAGTTTTTCCTTATATATTTTACTGTTGGCTGCTTGTAGGTTGTTAAGTTCTCCAACATGTCCAGTTCTAGAGGCCCTTGGGAAAAAACTATCATTTGAGATAGCTGTTGGACTGAACGGTCGAGTTTGGGTACACATCTGGCTTTTACCAGTCCTTTATTAACCTTTTTTATTTTTTTGGAAAATTGTAAATTGGTAATATATGTTATGCTTGTGATATTGGTTTATATCCTGTAGGTGAATGCTCCTTCACCAAGTAATGTCATTGTAGTATCGAGTGCAATTATGAAATCAGAATCTTTGAGCGGCATACAACAAAGACATATGGTGGAAAAAATCTTGGAGAAACTGTCATGATGGTAAGTCAGCAAATGTCTGTTCAAAGTAAAAACTAGGGTGAAGCCATGGTGCATGTTCTTTACGTATACTGTGGGATTGCACCCCGTTTTTCGTTAGTTTGTAATGCTGAATACATATACCCAGTTCTCTCTCTGTGGAAAGTATATTGCACCGCTAGAAGTTAAACTGCCATCAGTTTTCACCTTGAGCTCTCTGCATTTGCTCTCCCACTAGGTGAAATAATACTTGTTTCTGCTATCTGATTCCCCATTTTTTGTTATATTATGAATCAGCTAACTGCATATGATGGAGAACAGGACAGCATCATTTTATGTGTGCAAATTGTATGCAGTTTAATGTGGACTTCTGAGTCACAAATGAGTATTTTTGCATATGTGTTCTCTCACTGGATTAGTGGGCACCATTACACCTTTCTGGCCTTAGCATTGAGTGATATCATAATCTATTCTCCTGGGTAAAGGAGAAAACAAATTGTGTTATCTTTTTCATAAATCTGCTGTTCTCTAGTCAGAATTGTGTGAACAAGGCATACTCTGGCACTATGAACGGATTCTGAAGCTTGTTAGACGCTACAAATGATTCTGCAAATATGAAAGATGGGCAATTATTACCAACTTATCTCTACAGTAGATGGTTGGTACACATAAAATAGATATATGAGAGGAGCTGATGCGATTTGATGTTTTAGGGCTGAAGTAACTGGTAGATCGGTAATCTTTTTTAAACTAGAGTTCGAATTTTTTACTTATGAATACATTATTTACTGGCGTTATAAGAAGATGTAAATCAGAGATTTGCACAAGGTTACTTGCAAATTTGCGGAGAGATGATTGATGGATATTGAATAATATTTCAGATTCACAGCGTGTGAATACCAAACTAGATCAGCCGAACTCCTGCTCAATGAAGTGGCGCTGAATTGACTTGTACTGATCCCAGCAATTGACTTCAGAGCTGCTTTTATGTGACTGGAGGGGAAATGTAGCTATGCAACGCAAACTGTCACTTATTTGTGCGGCTTCTCTTCGTGATAAAAGTGCAACCAGGTTCACAAAACCGCTCGAAAGCTGTGGTTTTCGAGCGTACCGTTGAGGTTCGAAATCAAAAACCGTTTGGTAAACCGGTTCATTCAAAAAAAATTTAAAAATTTTGAAAATTTTGTAAAAATTTATGCGCTCGGTTTTTCGCCAAAAACCGCTCACAAAAACCGTTTTGCGATGAACATCCGGTTGGCAGCGGTTTTTCGCAAAAACCGCGGTTTTTCTATTTATTTTTGAATTTTTCAGAAAAAATTTGATTTATTAACCCTTTGGTTTTTGACGGTTTTCGAGCGGTTTTTGCGGTTTTCGTATCGTGAATTTCGAAATTCGGTTTTGTGAACCCTGAGTGCAACAGGTGTAGAAAAGGTTTGAGCTTAAATGTCAACATCCGCCTTCAAAGGAAAAATATTTTTATCCTGGCTTGACAGCCCAGCTTATCTAATAGCGCTATCATTTGCTCATCTCATCGGTTAATCTTTCACTTCTTCCGGTATTATATCGCCCGCGTGTTCTCCACTCATCGGTGGCTCATCGTCGCCGCTGTAAGTTGGCTCCCTGACGCTGTGTTTGCGTTCATCTCGATCTAGTGCTAGATGATACTCCTAGTATCTGACGACAATTCACATTCGCAGCAGCCTCGAAGCACGCCTGGATAGGCGTGCGTTGTCCACCCAAACATCCCGTATCTCGAGGAATGGAGGGGGCGAGCAGCCCTTGCCGCTTGACCGCACCGGGGTTTGCACGTGATAATCGGTGATATCAAGATTTTCGAAAATCTGTAAAATCGAGTCGAAAATCGGTAGAAATCAAAGAAGTTTGAATTTTGTACTCGATGGTGCGAAAAAAATCAATTATCGAGCGATTTCACCGATTATAGAGCGATTTCCACCAATTTTTGATCGGCTTTCTTCGTTTATCGACCGATTTTTGAGCGATTTTTTTCATTTTCAACACACCAAAGGAAAACTGAAAATTCAAAAAAATATATAAAAAATTGCAAAAAAATTATAAAAATTTACAAAATCCTAATTAATATATAAAATACCTCAGAGAAATTTCAATAATTTTTTAATTCATTTAATACTTTTGAAAAATAAAAAACAACAATTAATTAAAAGGAACAGAGACACTCTCAGATTTTTATAAAAATTTACAAGCTTGATCATACCCTTAAAATTTAATGGTACCATCAAGAGTTAGCAAGGATCATGTATTAAAAATTTTAGAAATATCAGACTTCATTTAGTTCCCCTATAAAATAAAAAATAGAAGAGCATATACAAAGGCAGTAGCAGTTTTAGTATTTTTTTTAAAAATACACAGGTCCGATCATTATCTAAAAATTTCACAGGATCATTAGAATTGCTTCTGGACCTCGCACAAATTTTTTAAGAAATATTATATTTCATTTCGTGCCACTAGAAAATAAAAAACAGAATAATATATAAAAAGATAGTAACACTGTCAGAATTTTTAAAAAATACATAGATCTGATAATCATCTAAAAATTTTATAGCATCATTAGCATTTCCTCGGAATCTCATACAAAATTTTTAATTTTTTTAAAACTTTAATATAAAAATTTTGAATTTGCATTTGAATTCCACCGGTTTACCGAGCGGTTATCAAACTGGCTCGATAAGATCGATTATCGTCGATAAGTTGAACCCTAAATGACACCTTAGATCTGGGCTGCGCACGGTCTCCACCCCTCATGCGCGTGGGCCGACGCACGCAAACATGACGCCTTGCGATTCCCTAAAACTATCCACATTCCCCGTGTCCATTCCATCCCATGGTGCACACCCGATACTGGAAATGATCACTTTTCTAAGCTTGTTTATAATTTTTTAGTTTGATCATGTAGTTTCTGATTAGAACAGTGCTCACCCCACAGGCGACGATATTGTGTCATGTTGTGGAACGTCCTACGGTCGGCGTCTTTTGCGGTCCTCGTATGCAAAGAAATGGGAGACAACGGAGATGCTAAAAGATGATAATAGAGACTGAAGAGTACATGCTTAGTGATACTGAGCATACGCACCGAGCCGCTTCGCACTAGATTACCTCACACTGGGTGCAAGGTTTTTAACAAAATAGTAAACATGTAACTACTTAAGAATGAATAAAATTTAGTTTCTTTTCTTTCAATATTTGTGTTTACTGTCTTAGCTCCGTGCGTCTCCAGTTACTTTCCTCTCGTTGCAATAGTGCAAATGGGTGGGTCTGGACCGGTACGGTACGAATCGTAAATAGATAGTGTCTGGATTCGTCAAAGACGAGCCAGACTGATATGACATGATTTAGACTAGACATACGGTCCGACACGGCACAACACCCACCTCTACCTAAAAATATCCACACACCGTGTCCATCTCATCCCATGACGCGCAGAAGAAGACGAAATTTGAAATAGTGCTATTTTCATAATTACATTGAGAAGAAGACGAAATTTAAATTTTTTACTGTTATAGCTCTGTATTTTTTAAATTAGCCTCTGTTACAATTCTTTTTACAAAAGTAGCCTCCGGGCCAGCGAAAACCATGCCTCCCAGATGCGGCTCACCCAGTGCAGCGGACTGGGGCGCTGCGATGCCCCAGTCCGACTCGTGGCACCGCAAAACAAAAAACAAAAAAAAGAAAAACGCAAAAAAAAAAAACAGAAAAGCATGCAACGCTTATTTTCGTTTTTTTTTGTGAGAGAGTAGTTATAAAAAAATATATTTTAATTTTATTAGGCTTATAAATGCATTATAATAGAAAAAATTACACGATGGTTATTCTACGAGTAGTTCAGAAAAAATCGTACGTTGGCTAGTTCTGAAAATCGCAGGTCCTACCACAAATATTTTGAGGACTCAAAATACTTATAAAACCTAATAAACTTTTTTCAGAACTAATTTATAAAACCTAATAATATTTTGAGGACCCAAAATACTTATGGGTCTTGTAGAATTATTTTTTTAGAATTACTCGTAGAATTATTTTTTTATAACTAAATGTCGTGCAATTTTTTTTATAATGCATTTATAAAACCTAGTAAAATTATTTTTTCCAGAACTAGCCTCCTCAAATATATTATGTTATATTATGCCCCTATGAATATGAGTCCTCAAAATATTTATGGTACGCCGTGCGATTTTTTAAGAACTAATCGCTGTGCAATTTTTTTATATTATAACGCACTTATAAAAGCTAATAAAAGAAAAATATTTTTTTCCATAACTAGCCTTCTCAAATATATTATGTTATATTATGCCCCTGTGTAGAATATGGGTTTTTAAAATATTTGTGTACGACGTGCAATTTTTTCATAACTAACCGTCGTGTAATTTTTTCTATTATAATGCATTTATAAAACCTAATAAATTTAATTTTTATTTCATAACTACCCTCTCACAACAAAAAAAAAGGCGAAAATTACTTTAGCATGTAGCGCTCCCGGTCCGCTGCATTCTTTTCTGTTTTTTTTTGTTTTTTTTGTTTTTACGGTGCCACGTGTCGAATTGGGGCATTGCAACACCCCCAGTCTGCTGTACTAGGTGAGCCGCGCCTCTCAGGCGTGATTTTCGCGGGCTACTTTTGTAAAAAAAAAAATTCGATGGAGTCTAATTTAATTTAATTTAATTTTTTTTACAGCTATAAGAGTGAAAACTTCAGTAAATTTGAGAGTGAACATCTGCCCGGCGTCTCACGCACAGGCAGCGTCAGTTCCACGCACACCGAAAGCCCGGCCGACACAGCATCCGCAGTTCCGCACACGTAGCCCGCTCGCCCGTCCGCCCCTCGTCTCGTCAGCCTCGGCCCTCGGCTTGTCGTCCCTATCTTAAATCCTGTCTCGCCCATTCCTCTGTATGATGTGTATGGCATGCACGACGCTGACGTGACGCGTGACATCCATCACGCATTCATCGCTCACCTTTCCCCTCCCTCCTCCGTCCTCCCCCCTCTCTAATCCTTTGCACCAGAATTAGCTGACTAAACTGCTCCAGATTTCCCAAGGTGAGCCTCTCTTTCCCTCTCTCTGCCTCTTTCTCTACACTTTGCTGTAGCTGTTTGGTGGGCCGGGAAACCCTACGATCATATTTCAGTAGCGCTGCAGGTGGATCGTGGTTCTGTGATCTTAACTGAATTATATCGGGTTCGAGGGTAAGTGTTCCTGGGTAGACAAGGATTGGTATTTGGTACTACATGGCTAGGCCTTAGTTTCTGTCTTGAGCAATGCTTCAATGCTTTTTCTCCTAATACAAGTTGCACAAATCTTGAAGCAAGCGAAGGAAGTAATCTTCATCTACCCTTTATTCATACTTTAACATTTGTGTAATTGTAAAAAAGAAAAACATTCAAGCACCTCTCGTCTGCCTTTCTACCTCTGGGTGGTGTCTTCGTAGGTAGTTGGTTAGTACTGACCTGCTGGCCCTTCTTAAATCGAACTAGTATTATAGGAGGCGCTGTTTATTTAATCGGCAGTGGTTGAGTTTTTGTTTTTTGAAGCAACGCATTACTCTCTCTCTCTGTCTCTCTCTCTCTCTTTCTCCAGTTGCTATGCCAATTAGTTAGTGCATCTTCTTCGATTGCTGAATAACTTCTCGGTTTGATGCTTTGAGCGGTGGAGTGGAGATAATGGTTATGGGCTTATGGCGGTACTCTTTCTCTCCAGTTGCTTATGCCAATTAGTATATGTTTTTGTAGGATCGAAAAAACAAGTCTTTTATTTTGCCTAATTGATGCTTAACTCTGCCCCATGCTTGTGTTGTTCAGCAGCTCCTGAATCTGCTTTCGTTTTTTTTCTTAAATATTCACTTTCTTTCATTAGTGTTTCTAATTGTTTGGGATTTTGTGTTTTGCAGGCTGAAATTTGGTGTCCTGATCTGTCCCAGCCATGAGTGGCAGGAGGTATACCATTCTTGTCTCATCTGCATCTCGACTGTATTGCTGCTGCACGATGATGAGTTCTTAACATATCTGATACTGAATGGCAGATTCGAAATCAATGCGAGGAAATGCGGGACGCATTCAACACCAAGTAAACCGATATATGTAGATACTGCTGATGCTCAAAAAATCATCCGCTGCCAAGTTAATCTTCGAACAGCAGGGGATCGTGATGTTGGCTCCTACTCTGTGAAGCACCACTTCCCATCACCTATCGTCTCCTGGATAGAAGACCTTTCGAGCTTTGGTGATGTTTCATTTAGCCCTGATCCTGAATATGTGGATGAGCAATCAAGATCTTCAGTGGGGCAGTCTTCAACATCCAGCAATTTGCATGACATGCAAATAGTACGTTCTGTTCCATTTTTCATCCCTTTTGTCTCACAGTGTGTGCTGTTGATAGGAGCATGTGATGAAACTGAAGTTTTAAATGAAATAACTGATTTATGCATGCTCTTCAGTCAGTGAGATTGACAGATGAATTCATGGAACTTGCAAAGGAGAATACAAGCAATAAATTAGAGACCTGTGGAATTCTCGGTGCTTCATTTGTAAGTGCAGTGGGATGAAGAAATTTTACCAATATGACAACTGACAAGCATGCCTATTTTCAGATTTGGATCTTCAACCTTTTTATGTTTATTTGTAGAGAGACGGAATTTACTATGTGACAATGTTGATTATACCAAAGCAAGAAACAACTGCTCATTCAGTATGTCAGTAATTGAATGGTTTGCAAAAAAATTGTATTTACTTAGTTTATCTTTTTAGTTTAATATATCGTGCTTTAATTTATCCTCAAAAGTCACATTCTGAAGCTGTGGTTCTCCCAAATGCAGTGTCAAGCTTTTAATGAGGAGGAGATACATGCCATATTATCAGAGCAGTCACTTTACCCTGCAGGGTGGATACATGTATATATTTTAACTTTTCTGTACTTTATCGACTTCATTTTTCTGTTGGTTCAATCTTGAAAATGAAAAAGAGTGCATACAAGTAACCAGCCTCACCTAGCTTGAAAACATAGGTATTCTGAGACAAATCTTACTAGTGTATTATGCGGTTGCTGCCAAGTTAGTGTGTGTAATCTCACTTGTTTGTCTTCTAATTTGAAATTATCATTAATTTTTTTAACTTCTAACGAACTAGATCTTGTTCTCACAGGAGGTAATAAGGTAGTTACTCTCAAGAAAAATCTTCAGAACAGCGCACTTGTTTGCTATTGACATTGCTCTCTTTTGATTTGTTCCGGTGATTATGCTGCTATTTACAATTACTGACATTAAACGTGAATATAAACTCTATGATGCCTTTTTGGTTGTTATAATCACTTTTGGATTATCCATAGAAAGGAGCAACTGTGCATGTTATAGGAAAAACAATATGCGGACCATGGCATCCTTCCTTTCAGTGGTTTATACTAGCAGCATACCCTACATAGAACGCTGAATTAACAGAATATTCTTGTTGTTTTCAGTACTCCATGGTATACTGCGAGCGTGGCCTTCCTTCATCCAATATTTAATCTATTGTATTAGTTGTTTTTAGTTCTTCGCCATAAGAAAGAAGGATGGCATATCACACAATTGATACTTTCAGTTTTTCCATTACTTAGAAGGCTAAACACACTGAACCTAGCTGCCCACTATTTTATTATTGAAAAATAGTGATCCACTGTTTGGTTGCCAAGTGGTCTTCTTCTGTGTGGAACTCCTTTTTCTTTATATTTGCCCAATACTTAGAAGGGTAAACACACTGAACCTAGCTGTCCACTATTTATTATTGAAAAATAGTGATCCACTGTTTGGTTTCCAAGTGGTCTTCTTCTGTGTGGAATTCGTTTTCCTTTATCTTAATATCCTGAGAATTTTCAGATCCAGTTTGACTTGCCGTATTTCTATTCAGCGGGGAACCGCCGATCTTTCCACACGAAACATTGTTACTTCTACATGCTTTCTTAGTGCGCTTAGATGTAAAGATCACTTTAATTTAACAATTCCTGAGAATTGACATTTTGTTTGTCTTTTCCAGACTCACCCTTCACAAACATGCTTCTTATCATCGATTGATTTGCATACTCAATACTCTTATCAGGTAAATCAAATAAGTAGTGTGGATGTTTATGAATTAAGGAGCACAGGCCTGTTAACTGTACAAATTTATGGTTTATCTTTTTAAAATTGAAATCCCTCAATTGTCATATCTTATGTATATCCTCCATGAAAGAATTAGGTCTGTACTTCTACCTGTAGAATGGAAGCTTCTACTTGCTGAAGCTTCCAATTTTCCACTTGAGTAGCTACTGCAGATGATTCTAGCTTGTATGTAAGAACACACAAATAAACCTTTTGAATATCAGTATGATGAGCCTTTTCTGACCATAGGATCTCTTTAGGGGCCTGTAAGAAGCTAGGCATGCATAGAATGAGTAAAACGATACATATAAAGATAAAGTCGAAAAAATAAGCCAAGATTAGGGCCAAAAGACAAATTCCATCCTGCCATCTGAAATTTTCTGAACACATGATCTATCCTTTGTTGAGCAGTTGTTGTTAGGCTTATAGAGCTGATATTTCTAAGGGTTATATGCCTTCTCTTCATTTTCCCCATCAAAACATAAACAGTCCACCTGAACTAATCGAGTTAGCGCAGTTATTTTTCTCTTTGGTTGTACCAACATTGGTACAAACCTGTGGTCAAGCTCAGAATTGCTGCCCTTTCTGTAACAATCTGCAGTGAGCTGATGCATGCATGTGTTTTAACTGTTTTGTAATGCCTCCATTGTTGGTAGATGAAAAATATCCACTTTCTGCAGGTTATGTTACCAGAAGCTGTTGCAATTGTGGTTGCTCCCACCGATCCAACTAGGCAGGTGTTTCTTGCTCAAAATTACAACAGTTAACATAAAATGGACAGTCGTACATTTGTAATTTAATTATACATAATTGCTTTCGGTAATACCACCTGGCTAACTATATCGTCGAATGACATCAAAGTGTTGCGGCTGTTCTCAAATCCTATAGGAGCTATGGAATATTCAGGTTGACAGACCCAGGAGGAATGGATGTGCTCAGGGAATGCAATGAAAGTGGATTCCACACTCACCGAGAGACGACCGATAGCAGTCCAATATATGAAACCTGCTCCAAGGTGCACTTCAAACCTAATTTGCGGTTTGAGATTGTTGATCTGCGTTCTCTTACATGACCAATGTAATCGAAGTTATAGCAGCGTGTGCCTCTATGTTTCTGAAGTTATAGCTGCTTGACTGCAGTATTTGTCAGATTACAAATACAGAGCACAAATATTTCTGAAGTTCCTGATCATAAGCATTTACATTTGGACTTCTTGAAAATTGGAACCGTATGCATTAGAATCTGTACTCGGTAAGTTTGAGCACTGGAATGGGATGCGTTTGTTAGACAAAGTTGAGTAACTATCTGAGCTCGGTAAGTTTGAGCACTGGAATGGGATGCGTTTGTTAGACAAAGTTGAGTCACTATCTGAGCAACGTCATGCAAATAAAGATTTCCGTGACGCTATTTTCTAACAGTTGGCTGAAACTTCAGTACTCCCCTTCATCGGGGCCACGGCCACATGGCAGTTACAGTGCTAAGAAGTTTCGTAACAGGCATTCGTTTAGTTATCAGTTTGGACAAAATGTGTACAATCCACTATTCCCTAATAGTCAGGTAATTAAGTCAGGTCGTTTTTTTTTCCCGAAAGTATTTAAGTCAGATCGTTATCAGTACGTTTGCTGGACTTAGAACTTGTCTATCTCATATGGGCTTCATTGCGATCAGCAAATTCTTAGTAGTAAAAGCCAAGAGTGTACAACTTCAGAGAGGCTTAGCGGGTTAATTGGACACAAAGGAACTGGGTGTAGGCAACGATTTAGTATGTAAGGGAGCATGCTTCTGTTCTACAAAGGCCACGGCAAGAAGTGGAGTTGTATCCGCTAGATTCCTAATCTGACAAAGAAGGGGGGAAAAAACAAGACGGATAGATGGATCAGTTTATTCGCCTACCACCTGTTTGTTGAACCGTGTGCCGTCTGTTCGGGAATGGAGCACGAACAAGCATAGTAGTAGTAGTAGTAGTTGCATTTGCATCCGTGGCCTCGTGGCTGGAGACGGCTAGAAAACTGGAGCTGGGACAGCATCAAAGCAGAATTCCAAGTCGAAACCCAGCGAATCAAATGACCCGCTGGAGAGGGGCACCGGCATGTCACTCAGGCACCGCCGTGCCCGTTCCGCACGCACTGGCCGATCGGTGAGATTAAGCGCAGATCCAACCAAATCATGGCCTCCGCGCGCGCGGGCAAAGGGGCGTGGAGTGAGACCGAGGAGACTTCGCGCACGCCCTCCCTGTCTCCAATCTGTTCCCCGGCCGATCGATGCATGGAATTGAAAGCCCCGACACACGGCTGGCCAGCGCGCGCATGAGCCCACCGCACTAGACGCGTACAGTAGCTGAGCTACCACAAGTAGTGGCTCGCTCGCTCACCGGCACATAGAAAAAAACGGGCCAGCAACAAGTGCCGGCCGTCCGGAACTTGGATGGCCAAACGTGTCCGTGTTAATTAGCTTTACAGGCCATGAAATCTATTTTTAAAGGAAAAAAAGGAACATAAACAACTGTTTTAGTCCTCAAAACTGAAAGAAAACTAGGAATTAAAGCGCCCAGAGAGTAGTAGTGGACTAGTGGGTTTTATGTGTATGGTTGGGTTTGGTTAGCGCATGCAGCAGCTATCGCGCTATGATGCTCCTGCCGTACTTCCTCGTCGCATTCGTTTCTTGTGGCCTTCATGATGGATGGGTGGGTGGGCGCCGCGTCGTGATAAAGAGATTTTTTTTAAATAATATATTTTATAATTCAAATTGCAAAACTATACCACGATTTTTTTTTGCAAAAATATACCCCTGTCGTCCGTTGGTTGGGCGACAGGAGCTACTCGCCCTAGGGCTTGGTGACAACTGCCACGTCACACGCCGACAGGTTCACGTCGCCCTCCCAACGGGCGACAAGGGCAAACTCGCCCTCCCAACGGGCGACAGTGCCGAAATCGATGCACGGTTGGGCGACAGGGGCGCGGGCGGCCTCCTATCGCCCAACTGGAGGGCGACTTGATCCCAAATAAAAAAGCGCACGCTCGGCCGAGAGGAAGAACGGCAGGGAGAAGAGAAGAGGGTGAAGAGAGAAAAGAGAAGGGAGGAAGAGAAGAAAAGAAGAGGAAGAAGAGCGGCGGCTTCGCAGGTAATTTTTTTACGCTCTATTTTATGTAGTTTAGGGTTAGGGTTAGAACTAATTAGTTTCGCGGTTTTTTTGTTTAGTGTTTAGGAAGGGTTAGGGTTAGACGTAAATATTTTCGCGGTTTAATTTGTGTAGTGTTTAGGGTTAGGGTTAGATGTAATTAGTTTCACGGTTTATTTTGTGTAGAGTTAGATGTAAATATTTTCACGATTTATTTTGTTTAGTGTTTAGGGTTAGATGTAGTGTTCATATTTTTAGTAATTTAGTGTTTAGGGTAAGGATGGCCTATGAACAAACACCGCTCCAAAACATGAGTAATAAACATACGATTATCTGCGTTGTACATACAAATCGATTGATCTAGTTATTTTCGCGGTTTATTTTGTGTAGTGTTTAGGGTTAGATCTAGTTAAATGTAGTATTTATTTTGTTTAGTGTTTAGGTTAGATCTAGTTAAATGTAGTGTTTATTTTGTTTAGTGTTTAGGGTTGTATTCTGTAGCGGTATAGCAAAGATCCGATTTGTTTAGTGTGTAGCAAGAAATCATGGTAGTGTTTAGCAACAAAATGTAGTTGAATCTAGTTATATTTTTAGTAATTTAGTCGGTTTGTGGAAATGCATGTACATAGTTGTTTTTACGAATAATAATATGTTGTTACGGTTTTTAGAGATAGATGTCGATAGATATGTTTTTTTACATATAGAAGTGCACGTATATATATTGTTAGGGCTGTAGATGTTTTTTTAGAAATACAAGTGCAGATATGAATATTTTTAGTAATTTAGATATTTTTCGCAAGTGTAGATATACGTACGTATAGTTTATAGTACTTTTTACGAAGAGTAATTAATTCGTGTGTTAATGAATAGGTTCGCAGATATGTCAGAACGAGTTCCATTTAGAATCTTTTATGGAGAAGGGGTTGTCATGTATGGTTCAGAGGGTGCGGATCCGAGTAACTTTCAAAGATGTGGATAGAAGTTTAAGTAGGGTCAAGAGCGGACATTTGCTTCTGTGTTGAATTGGTTGTATTATACGTTTCGGATGGAACAAGAGAAGTGGCAGCTCAAGTTATCTTGCCTTTGCACCATGCGAGATGATCCTGTTTATTGGGAGTTGGTTGAGCTGAAAGAAACTGCATCTTGGAGGTCATATGTGAGGGGGGTTGGGCAACGTGGATGGTGTCGGGTGCTTTTGGTGCAAGCGTATGAAAGGGCTATTGCACCGCAGCAACAGCTGGACGCCGGTGAGCGTAGTGAGGTTCAAAATGAGTTCACTTATGGTGACACTGAAATTGGGGAGTCTAGCCGGGAGCAGCATGTTCAGGGTTGCAATGAGGATATCGTCTACCAGAGTGGCGAGCAAGTTGAGATTGGGGAGGATGAGGGAAACATTGGGCAAGATGCGCGGGGGCAAGTAGATGAAGGTGAGGAAATTGAGGAAGTAATAGCACAGATGGAAGAGGAAGATCTTGAATATGAACAAGTAGAAGTGGAAGACGACGATGATTCGGATGGGGAGGATGAAGATGTTGAGCCACTTGTGCCAGCAGATTAGAGCACGCATCAATTTAATAACTTGGTTGTAAATGAAGGCAATGACACACCTTGGCAGTATAGCGACAATGAGGTGAAACCTAACAGCATGTACCCCACAAAAGAGGCAGTGCAGGATGCTATCAAAGATTGAGCCTTATCACTAAGAAGAACCTTCAGGGTTAAGAAGTCCACCCGACCTGCTACGACGTGGTGTGCGAGATGCAAGGGTGCCCCTGGAGAGTGCACGCGTACAAGCCCAAATGGGGCACCCACTGGCTATGTTCGAAGGTTGAACAATATAGTTGTATGACTGAGGAAACCCTGATGGCTCACAGGAACTTGTCGTCCGGGTATATCGCGAGTGTCATGTACCCGGAGATAGTTGAGAAGCTGAATTTTGAGCCCCGTGCTATTGTCCGAGCAATTGAGAACAGATTTCAGTATACAATTAGCTACGGGAAGGCATGGAGGGCAAAGCAGAAGGCCTTGAAAATGAGATTTGGGAAATTTGAAGAATCGTACCATAATCTACCCGCACCGCTTCGATTGCATTCGGGAAGAAATCTGGTACTTTTATGATTATCGGGATCGTCCACAAGGAAGTGGCCAACAAGAGGCATCTGAAGAGAGTTTTCTTCGCATTCGGAGCTTGCATTAGGGTGTTCTATCACTGTCATCCATTGTTGTGTGTGGACGGCACATTCCTGACCGGGAAATACAAAGGACAAATAATGACAGCTGTGGGCATCGACGCGAACAACCAGATTCTGCCTGTTGCTTTTGCCTTTGTGGAAAGCGAGAACTATGAGAGTTGGCTGTGGTTCCTGCGGAACTTGAAGATCGGGGTGGTAAAGACTCGCCAACATGTGTGCATACTGCATGACAGGCATGCTGGTCTGCTTAGTGCCATCAGACAGTTTCAAACAGGGGAAGAGGAGCCATTTCCCTGGACTGACTTGCAGAGCCGATGGTGCATGAGGCATTTGGGTGCGAACTTCTATAAGCAATTCAAGAACAAGGAACTGATGAACATGTTCAAGAGGCTATGTAAGCAGAACCAAGATAGCAAGTTCCGTACTCTTTGAAAGAATCTTGATGAGCTAACAAAAAAACACAAAGAGACTACTAGCAGTGTAACACAGGAGCAGGCATAGCCTTTATTCCCTCTGGCAACAGAAGATGAGGCGACGAGTCATCGTCGAAGGAAAATGCCGATCAAATGTTTCTCGGACTGGATAAAGCACGAGCCCAAAGAGAAGTGGTCATTGTTACATGACACATATGGTGCTAGATACGGTGTCATGACGACCAACTTGGCGGAGGTGTACAATTGGGTAATGAGAGGGATGAGGTGTCTCCCGTTGGTAGGAATTGTCGAGGAGGCCGCGGGTACAACCAAGTATTTTGTGGATAGGCATAAAGTCAAGTAGTAATGAGAGATGAGAATGCCTTGTACTCAAGCATGATAAGTAAATACATGGATGAGAAGAGTAAGAAGGCGGGCAAGCATAGAGCTATCAAAGTAGGTTCACGAACACCGCGCTCGAGGTGATATGCAGGATAAAGGACGGGGGACAAACTGTAAGGTTATCACCCAAGAGTGCATCTTACAGTGAATGTCAATGCTCGTGTAACAAACCCCTCCTGTTGTATAGGCCATTTTCTCATGTGATACCTGCATGTGCATTATTTGGAATGCGACCTTACATATCTATCTCAATATTTTATAAAGGAAAAGATGATGGCAACTCAAGCGAGGAGTCAGATGGTTATGGCGTTGTCAGTTCTTTCACCACAACCCCTAGTGTTGATGAAAGGTTCTGGGTCCCTGACTTTGATGCAAGATCATACAAAGGAGGCCGTCACAAAACAAGGCGATCAGAATGATATGGATGAGTCCAAATCGTAAGCGCGTGAAGAAATATTCGTTGTGCAAGCGAACAGGTCACACGTTCAAGAACTGCCAGCCACATAACGAAGAGGACGAAGGAGGAGATGGCAACCCGACAGCGGGGGAAGGATCGTCGTCTGCAAGGCATGGTGGACGACGTCATCGGACTACCGGAGAAGCTATTTGAACTATTAGATGCTATATGTCAAATTAATATTTTGTTCATGTAATGTGCGTTGTAATCTGTTTTAATATAATTTGATGATGTAATGCGCGTTGTAATCTGTTTTAATATAATTTGATGATGTAATATGTGTTGTAACCTGTTTTAATATATTTTGCTGACGAAGTGTTCGTTGTAATCTGTTTTAATATATTTTGCTGATGAAGTGTTCATTGTAACCTGTTCTAATATATTTTGCTGATGTAGTGTGCGTTGTAATCTGTTTGATTACATTTTGTGGATGCTTGTGTATTTATTTGTACGCAGTTGACGTACTCATGAGGCGAGTTCGCAGAGGCCCGCCAACATTTAGGAGGCGCCGTAAACAGCGCCAGAGTTTGTTATGTTATTTTAGCTTATGTATTTGGTTATTACATTGTGACGTACTTTTCATCTTATGTATTTAGTTGTATACGATATATTTTTGTTATGTTAGTAACCTCTTACTTTTGGTTATGAAATATTGTTATTCCTTGTTACAGTAGCCCTACTTTCAAGTATGACGAAGTACTGACGTGCGGCAGCTTTTCAGAGCGAATAGACTACTCACGGGCGTGCAGCCTTGTCAGGCCGAGTAGACAAGTCACGTGCATCAGCTTTGTCAGCCTTGTCGGCCCGATGAGACAAGTCACATGCATCAGCTTTGTCAGCCTTTTTGGGATGATGAGACAAGTCACATGCATCAGCTTTGTCAGCCTTGTCGTGCAGCTTTGATGATGGGTGACACGTCGTGCGGATTTTCACAGAGGATGCCGGCCCATCAGTGCTGTAGTTGTGTGGAGCAACCCCTCACCACCACTATAAAACCGGCCGAGGGGTAGACATCCAACACCGCCAAACAAGCAATACTCACCAGCTGAATCTACACAAATTAGGGCACGATGTCGTTCTACCGTCGCCTCTTCAGCAAGTAGAAGTCATCCCGCCCCGAGTACCTTGATATTAGTAGCGTTGACGCCCCAGTTCTGCCGGAGTTGCCCCGACCCAATTGCGATTGCAACCTTCCGGTGAAGATGATGCAATCTACCCACGGAGAGACGGCCGCCATTACTCATCACAGCCCGCTCTTCACGGTAAACTCTTTGTGTCCATACAATACAGAGTAACATTACCATTTCATGCATCGTTCTTTCTTTTCTCAGCACAACGACCGGTGTTGCTTCTTCCAATGGATCGACGAGCCGGAACGAGGTGACTACAAATTTGTCTACAACTGCCACGACGCCGACCCCACTTCGCCCGAGAACTTCAACCGGTGGGAGAGGCCGCCAGGATACGTTCCCTTTCTAGAGCGACCAGAGTTCAGGGTCGGTGGGCAAGAGGCCAACCAATCGGTGAGTTTCATGCGACGAACTCATGCTTCACTCACAAAGTAGTAATTCTAAACCAGTTCATCGCATACAGGAGTTCAAAAAGAAAATTGCGAAATTGCTCGAGTCAAAAGAGAAACCTCCTCAGGGGCCACCCGAAAGCCCCGACTTTTGCGAACACGGCCTTTAGGCAGTGGTTGATACCTGCCACGATGAACTAGCGGACCGGAGATTCTACCGGTGCCCCTTGGCCGAGGATGAATGGTGCGGCTACTTCAACTGGGTGGACCCGGACACGTACCACCCACATCTCAAACTTCCCATATGGGATAACTGGGGGGAGCAACCCTCCCCGTGGTGCTACTACCGCCCAGAAAAGCCAGACCCCGAGTACGCCTACGGTGTTATTCAAATGACCACAATGGGCATATCAGTATTGATCGCAGGCACACTTCCGGTTGTACAAGGACAAGCCCAACACACACCTCCTGAACCATATAGTGGAGTGCGAGCCGAAATAGAGCAGGCGTCTCGGCAAGTCTCCGCCAACGGCCAACGCAACAGAGGTGCAAGAGGGTACCTCCTCTCGAAGAGGAAGGGACAAGGGGAAGCAGACGGCCGAGGTCCGCACCACGCAACAAATCCTTGATGCGTTACGCAGACCATCTGGGAACCCAGGTGGTATTAATATAGGGGACGCCGGGAATCGGGATGACCAAAAAATTCTGTCTTACACACCCGAGACGTACGGCATAGGCCACCCATTCGGCGACACCTGGGAGCACTGCGGATCCCCATGGATTTCTTTCACAGTAGGGATTGAGCGGTGTCCGAGTACAAATCTCAAAATTTACATGGGCCAGATGATATGCAGAAAATGTGGGACATCATTCTGGCTGTACCCAGATAGGCGGAACAATCATATGTTCCACCATGACAAACAATGCTTTCGTTAGTTAGTTCGTCAAGCAATTTCGTCACTGTTGTAATGCCCTTGTAATATAATCTAATCTATTGCTTATTTTATCATCTGAACTTTCGGTGCATCTGCCCTTATGTATGTTCAACAAATAGTTTAAGTGCTATGTACGAAATATTCATAACATGAGTTGTCGTCGACTATAATAATTATGGGTTATTGTACTAGTGGAAAATACATGCAAAGCAAGGTGTAAATTTATTCACATGCAATAACGCGATTTGTTCACATGCAATAACGCGATTTTGTCCACATGCAATAACGCACAAGGCTACGAATTGTTCACATGCAAAAACGCAATTTTGTCCACATGGAATCACGCAGAATGCTGCGAATTGTTCACATGCAATAAGCGTATGATTTACAATTGTTAGAGTTAATTAATCCTGTAACAAGAGAGGAGTCTGAACTGAAATATGAAAGAAAAGAGTTTGATCTTGATTTAGTTTTGAATGCGTTTCTGATTCTTCGAACTACTGGTTAAGAGTATAAATTCCTAGGTAGTCCTGAAATTTATAAGCAAGTGAGCAAGAGAACAGCAAAATGTGATAGTTGTGTTATACCATAAATATTATTCTCTATGTGCAATTGTGTTATTCCTTGTGTCCATGTGTTTATAATCCATGTGTTGTACCATAAATAATTTACTTGAATCCTAAATCTGTTTATCCAAATATTTTCACCTTTTTTAAGTCTCTCAGAATTTTTTTTAAAAATTTGGAAATTCTCTCCCATGTCGCCCTTTCATTGGGCGATTTCTACATGTCGCCCTACCATTGGGCGAATTTGTGCCATGTCGCCCTACCATGGGGCGACTTATACACGTGTCACCCTACTTACTGTTGGGCGACTTATCCTCTCGCCCAATTGCAGTGCGAATAAGAAGTCCACCTCACTGCCTAGTCAGCAAGTCGCCCTATGGTAGGGCGACAGTAGCATATTTTTGCAATTTTTTGATTTCGTGGTATATTTTTGCAATTTTAATTAAAAAATGTATTATTTAAAAAAAATTCGTGATAAGGAAACGGTGATGGGTACCAATCAAAGCTAGCTCCATAAGAGTAAAGTTTGGCAAAAGGAGGTCGATCAAGTAGTTGGTGAGGAACTGCAGAATTATTGATCGATCCTCTCTCTACTTGTCGGTTATATCAGGACGAATGAGGTGCAAACCATTCTTATATGTAAACTATGTAAAAATTGTAAAAATTATATGTAAATTTTTTTAAAGTTCTTAAAAAATTATCACATGTAGGGGAGGTTAGCTTCTATAACCCTATAAAATTTTTAAACTAAACTCAATCGTATTTGAAAAATATGAAATCATCACTATGCAGCTTGGGTTTGGTCTTAAAATTTTACAGAAGCTAACCTCCCTTATATATTGTAATTTTTTGAGAATTTTAAAAACTTTTACATATGATTTTTATGAAATTTACATGATAAGAGTGGTTTGCACCTGATATCCCAGGAGAGACATATATAATTGAGGGTCGGGTGTGGTTCTCTTTTGTTTCCCTGCAGTATATATTGGACACAGGTAAGAAGTGATTAAACACTATTAGTATAGTCAGCAACTTGTGTATTTGTACGGACTAGCTTATCAGATAAAGTATTTAGTTTTCTTATCAAATTATGAAAATAGTACTTACTATAAAATTTATTGAGAGTTGATTGAAGTACAATCTAAATCAAATCTTTGGCCATCCTTTAATTTTTATTCCGAGTTTGCATGATATTGGATCGTACTTGTCGTTGGTTTCTTTTTTAGTTTTAGGCTGGAATTTGTATAAAAATTTAATTTCTATTTTCTTTTAATTAATATTCTAACTTTTAGGATTTTAGGGATTTACTTTGGAATTCATATAGAAATAAAATTGCTAATTTTCTTTTTATTTGTTGTTATGAATTTTAGTTAATTTGGATTACTCTTGACACGAGCTTTCTTTTAATTTTCTAAATTTTATTAATTATTATTTTGAATTTTAGTTATTCCTATATGTTACTTTAGAAGTCGTAAGGAAACCAAATTGCTAATTTTCTATTTCAAATTTATATTATTTTGCATTATAATTAGCATTGATTCTTTCTTTTAATCTAAGCCGTTATACCTAGGATTCAACAAATAGATGGCTATATCTTTCTCTAAGTTTATAATTAGTATAAATATAGTTAGATTATTAATCTCTAAGTCAACTATCAAATCTAAGGAAATCACAAGAAAAAGTAATCTCTCTCATTCCCCATGATGTTACCAATTAGATTTGCTTGATTTTGTCAAATTTTGAGGAAACCCTAGTTTAGAGGTAACCTCCAAAATCGGGATTTGGAATAAGTGAAAACTTGATTTTAGGTTGGATTTGGTGTTGTGGAAGGTTAGTAATTGTTGGTGGTCCGATTGTTGCCTACATTTTGATTATTTGTTGTATATTATTAGTTGGTTTTCATCGGACACATATGAATGAACATGGAGAAATTGTTATTGTTTGGTCCAAATCGTATTAACTCGATCTAGTTTGTGGTGATGTAGGTTATGACTATTCTGTATGTGTGTGTAGGCTAGCATGGTTCGTTGGTTATGTTGAAGTTGGTTTGGATTGGAAAATGTTTTAGGATGTGATGATGGTAATATAGTCTTCATTTTATGATGTTGTATTTTATTGTTAGATAGATCAATCCATGAGGTAGCAAATGTAAAATGACTTACATATTGATCGATTATTTTCAAATTAATTGGTACATGTGGGTTAATTTAGATTTTTTGTTGTTGTGTTGGCAAATGATTGACATTTGTTTTATTTTCGAATGTTGCTTCTAGTCGTTTAAATTGATAGAATTTTGTGTGTGGATCATGGTGGCATGGTGGTATATAGTGATAATGGCATGGAGTTTGTAGGCATGGCGTTAAGCATATTGGTGTATGCCGCGTGGCCCTCATTGAGGCTCATCACGACACACACATTGAGCATGCCCCGGTGCATGACAAAGTGGTTCGATCTTCACTGTTTTGGATTGCATTTGTCTTTTTTTTTAAAAAAAATTGGCAACATTAAATTTCGCACTTACCATGGGCTTCGAATCTCCATAGGATAGTCAACAGGGCAAAAAAAAAAGCCCTACAGGTCCTACTCGGCTCACCGAGGGCTGAGAGCACGCTTCGAGAGCACCTTTAGGTAAGGTGTTCGCATATATGTTATAAAACATACAAGTGTTGAATCAATTCCAAAAATTATGTGTTGTTTGCTAATGTTGCAAAGCATACAAAACAGGTGCTACAACATGCCACCTGACTTGGATGTCGCACAGCTGCAACTGCAAACGTGGTCCCTTTACTCAAAGACACGTAGCTCATCGTGGCTATCAAGGGAACACTCTTTCATTTCTCGCCAATCGAGCTCATCACGCACATCGAGGAAGTTGTTGGTGACCTCATCGTGTGGTGCTAGCTCCTTACACATGCGGGACTAGGTTCCTTGCAAGCAACACATCTACCGCGGAGTCTGGCGGTGACAACACCAGTGACGACGAGTAGTTCCATCCGGGGCATGAGGTTGTCGGCCACTTTTAGCTGCCCGATGCATCGTTCGCCAGTCAGCGCACCCAGCCCCATGATACTGTGTAGTAGACCAGCATGTTGATCACCGCCAATGTCATCAAGGGTACACGCCCACACCCACGGCCAACAAAGAACACCCCATGTACACTATGTATGGCTATACTTTCATAAATATGTTGCCAAGAATTCAGCTCAAGGGATGAACAAGAAAGGATAGAACAATAGTGATTTTGTATATTCGCAATTACTCACTTTTAGATTAAATGGTGCAGTTACTGATGCTCTCTGCAAACGTCAACGGTGAGACTTATCTTGTGATGAACTATGGAGCTTCATGAAGTTAATGTATGGACCACTATTGAAGTACATGTGATGAACTATGTGTTGTGTTTACGGCATATCGAATACTACGCTGTCAATTTGTTATTGTGTTCTTAATTTCGTGTGATGAACTATGTCTAAAACGCATTGCGTGTGTCATTGTGTTCTCAATTTAATATGCATTACAATTTCTTGTGTCATGATGCCTCGTTGTCTGCTTGCCTACATGTTGCTTTTGTCCTAGACTCTTTGTTGATGTTGAGGTAACTATACTATGTGCCAAGATAGCTGGCATGTACATCCCCATGCATTAGCGACATCGCTCAACGAGGACAAAACCCCTAAACATGTTTTGTCCTCGGCTGAGGGATGACACGGAGGCGCCTGGGGTCCGCTCCAACTTGCCTAGCACGTTTACCTAGACCTAATGCACCATGCTCACTAGGTAGAAAGCCCAAGCCTTAGCGCCAGAGTTTGGCCGAGGTCAGAACTTGCCTAGGAGCCTGTGCCCAGCTCTGTCCTCGAGCGAAGCCTGACGGAGCTGTGGGTGCTTAGCGCTAAAGAGGTTGGCGCAGATGCCCACATGTGACACACCATAAAGGATTGTCAACACACATCAACTTTTCTCAGTGGATTGACAACACACACAGCTTTTCTCGGTTAATTGATAAACCGCACTAGCTTTTCTCAATGGGTTGATAACATGCACCAACTTTTCTTTGTAAATTGACAACAAACACTAGCTTTTCTTAGTGACTTGACATTTGCTAACATTTTTTGTGCCTAAAGATTCCTTCTCATGGATGTGAGTGCACTTTTGTTAACAAAAATTTACTCCCCCAACACTACACACTGACCTCCTGTAAGAATGGGGCACACTCCACTACCACAACCAACACTCCACTCGAGCTAATTTCAAAAACCGAGAGAGGGGAGGGAGAAGAGAGGTAGAGGAGATCACTCTGTCAGGTTGGGGATGTCAGACTACGGAGAGATGCTTCAAAAGAGGAAGGGGTTGCCAAGAAAGCGGGAACCTACCCTGATTCTTCTTGCAAGGGTGCACCTGTATCACCAGAGTTTTCATGTTTGCATTGCGACTATGGTAATATTGAAAATATCATTCAAATCAGACACCGCCACCCGTGTAGGTCAATCTCACATATTGACATTTTACATTACATGTTGCAGTTTACATATCGCTAACTTTATCTGTGCTTAATGGCAATTGTTGGAGCGTTGTACTTCTTCCAATGAATCGACGGCCCAGAGAAGTACGACAGGCATTCATCCATCGAGAATACATGCTAAACTACATAGTTATGCCTGAGAACTTCATTCATTGAAAACATTATGACGAGGATTAAAAGTCTGTCATTTATTTGGGCCCTCAATTATTCGTGACTATACTCTATTAATGGGCCTACAATACATAAAGCCCATAATATATGAAATGAAGCCCACCCTTATCCAAACGATTAAGTGTCCAACCACTTCAGCCAAGGTGGTCAATAACTTTGCTTCACATTGGTCGTCCTCGACCAGTGAAATAGTCACCCTGACTAGTGAACTGGTCGGGGACAAACGGTTATCCCCGCACATGTCTCCGTGCGGACAGTTATCTGACAGGTACGCGTATCTACCCAAAAGTTATCTTTGAAAAAGGCACCCTTTGGCGAGAAGACACCATTTGGTGGGAAGACACCTCTCGGTTACACGACGCCCCTATGGAGAACAACTGCCGTCTCTTCATCCAGCATAAATAGGGAGCCTATCTATACCAAAAAGAAGGATTTGAGAGCACTAGCAATTAGTATTCACAATCAGGACAGAGAATTGTAATCATTCTGTAATCTGTATACTCTGTGGAGCTGGTAGCTAATAAAGAAGTAATCCCCATATATCGTTTTCCTCATCTTGTTTACTAGGAGCCCACAATCGTATTTTCATAAGCTCGATTAAGGGACCCTAGGTCTTAGACATAGATAGTTGGTGCTAGGAGGGCCGTTCAATAATCAAGGTAAAGGAATTCCTTGCGATGGATGAATAAAATTGGTTCGATCTCGCCGACTATGCTGATCTCGATGGAAACAACTATCAAATGGAAGAAGATTGTAAGTGTGATTTCTATTCTAAGTATATTTCTGAAGTAGAATTGGCAAAGATCCAAGCGAAGGTTGAAGTGGAAGAACAATCAGCCAAATAATCAAGAGGTAAATCTTCAGTCATTCCTCCAGCGGGTTCAGAGGAAGATGCCCATGAAGTACGTTCCATGGAGATTGATAATTAACATGCTCCAAAAGGTAGTAACAACCTCTTGGAAAGTTCAACCTCGGAAGATTATATCCAAGACCTGGATTATACCCCATCATCAGATGAAGATGGAGGATTGACGCCTTCTGTCTACTTTGGTTTCCATGCTTGTGTGGTTACCAATGAGACAGAGGAACAACGAGTAGAATGTGAAGTGCGTGAAGCTCAGGAAAGAGCCGAAAATGCCACTCAAAATGAATATGAGCAAATTATGACGGAAAAACAAAAATCTGTTGACGAGGCCAAACGCCTGTATTATAAAGGTCAACCTAGCACCTCACGAAGATTCGGCGTCTCTCGAGGATAGCCCTTTCATGCTCTTCCAATTACACCACCACCTCCGAAAGCGGCGGTAAGAGACTTAAATCTTGCTCCAAGTGGTTCGTAGGAGGCTAGTCCCATTGAAAGAATTCATATTTTATCAAGTGCAATTCTTAATCATCCGACGGAAGGAGAAAATATACTCAATGCAACAATTATAAGATCCCTTGCTGTTGATTTACAAGAAGCTGCAAATGAAGTACAAGTTAGGTCTTTATCCACAAGGTCTCAGACCGATTTCCACATAGAAGGATCTTTGTCTGGTCGATGCCAGCAAAGCATTAGCCACCAATGGAGGGTTGAACCACGTCGGAGAAGCGTTTTTGAATGTCTCACCCCAGGTGAAGTTCCTAATCGTGGTCGGCGATGACCTCATTCTCCTGAATATACGGACCAAGTTCCTACGTATGATCACATTTTGGTCTTTATACAGGATGCAAGGCTTTCTCCTCAGGGCTTAGAAATGTTACCTAGCCCAAAAAATTCAAGCTAGGGTCTTTGGAGAGTTTTGACAGAACTCAAAATCCATTAGAATTCTTACAAGTTTATACCACCGCCATCCAAACTGCTAGAGGTGATGAAAAGGTAATGGCCAACCACCTCCCCACTGTTTTGAAAGGATCAGCACGAACTTTGTTGTTCAATCAGCCTGAGGGTTCTATCTTCAGTTGGGAAAACTTGTGTTATGTAATTTTAAATAATTTTAAAAGTTGTTATGCCAAGCCTAGTATATAGGACGATTTACATCGTCTTTGCCAAACTTCTGGGAAAATTTATGTCAGTTCATTAAAAGGTTTGTAGAAGTTCGTAATACCATTCCAAATATATCTGACGATTATGTAATTCGTGCATTTAAATAGGCTGTTCGTTATAAGAGATTTACAGAAGACCTTAACATTCATCCACTCTCCACCATATCAGAGTTATTCGATATGGCAGATCGGTATTCGGATGCGCATGAGGCCATTGAATGGAACCGTATGGTCAACAAGGGCCATACTTTGCCACAACTTGGCCTGTCAGAGTCAGAAGACAAGAAGTCTAAACAGACATCCAAATCCAAAGACCGTAAGGGGAAGAATAATAAAAAGAATGCCCAACAGGAAGTCGCAGGCATCTCGGAACGACCTACATACTCCAAGGGGAAGACACCTTGGAAGAAAACAGCTCGTCGGCAGGACGACCAGGCTATTTCTAAAAAATCTTGTACGACTAGTGGCAATGGTCGCTGGTGCCATTGCACAAAGCATCAAGACTTGACCTGTGAAATTGCTTTACTTGGTAAAGACGTATGGAAGACTTTATTCTAGTAAAAGTCCTATGCCGACCCTACCAGAATTATAAAATAATAAGGATGTAGATAGTGATGAAGGTATGGGCCATACCTTGGATGAAATACAAATTCCCCGTTCTAAGATTAGACCTATTACAAACCCATTTTTGGGGATTGTACCTAGCCCATTGGTAACTCTAGGAGGACAGATAGTGTTACCTGTCACCTTTAGAGACGCTAACAATTTCATAACAGAGTTAATATCATTTGAAGGTGTTGATTTTGAATCAGCATACAATACCATTTGGGTAGGCCTTCACTAACAAAACTTATGGAAGCTACTCATCATGCCTACCAGAGTATAAAGATAACTGGTCCAAAAGGTGTGATTAGTGTACAAGGTAATCAAGTTACTGCACTTAATTGTGACCGCAAGTTGCTTGAGGTTGTCAATCAATTACCATTAAGCGATACTAATGATGCAGAAATATCTTGTAAGATTGAAAAGTCTAACAACACAGAGAAGCTGAAAGTAACTCCTCAGCCCAACGAACATGTAAAAGAAGTTCCCATTGATACTGTCGACTAGTTAAAAACTGTTCGAATAGGATCAGCAATGGATACCAAATAAGAAGACGTGCTCAGTGCTTTCCTCTGGGCTAACACAGATGTTTTTGCGTGGAAACCATTTGACATACCTGGAGCCATATACCAGTGCCTTATCCAGAAGATTTTCTATAGTCAAATAGGGCACAACATAGAAGCTTATGTTGATGATCTCGTTGTAAAGAGCAAGAATATCTCTAATCATTTGTCAGACCTGGCTGAAAACTTTAATAATTTAAATAAGCATGAGATTAATCTTAATACAGAAAAGTGTGTCTTTGAGGTTTCTTCTGGAAAATTCCTTGGTTTTCTTGTTTGTTCTCGAGGTATTGAAGTAAATCCTGAGAAGATTCAAGCCATTGAATCCTTGAAACCACCTTCTACAATTAAGGAAGTTCAAGTTTTAACTGATCGGATGGTTGCTCTCAGTTGTTTTATCTCAAGATCAGGAGAGCGTGGTTTGCCTTTCTTTTAATAAGAAAACACGATAAATTCCACTAATCGGACGAAGCGAACAAAACCTTTAATGACATAAGAACTCACTTGCAAAGCTCACCCACTTTGGTCTCACCCAACCCTGGGGAATCTTTGTTGGTATACTTAGTGGCTTCAAATAATTTAGTTAGTGCTGTACTAATTGTTGAATGAGAGCAGGTTCAGAAATCTATTTCTTATGTCAGCAGAGTTTTACACGGACCTAAGGAGCGATACTCTCAGGTTCAAAAATTGCTTTACGCCCTATTAATGGCTTCTAGAAAATTGAGACATTATTTCCAATCTCATTGGATTACAATAGCATCATCAAGCCTTGGGAAGTATCTTACATAACCAATAAGCAACCGGTGGGATTGTTAAATGGGTAGTTGAACTTGGGTCATTTGTGAAAGAACATGTGGAGGTCTACCCGTTATTGTGATGAGTTATTGACATCATTTGAACATGTGGTGCTTAAGTTTGAGATTATTTTGAGCGCTATTCTAAATTTGAAGCAATTTGAGCTCTGTCTGCTTTTCTCGGTTCTACCGGTCGAGCGGTAGCATCGGCCCCCAGAGTGGTGTGGGAAAATCCGAGAGGGTATTTTTGGGGATCGTAGGTGGTGCTATCGACCATGGCGACTGATGCTCTCGCTGCGGCAAAGACCTCGAAGAGCGGTGTAAAAATTTCAGAAGGGTGCATTTTTGGGTATTCTAGCGGTCCGATGCTACCTCTCATGGTAATCCGGTGCTACCGAGCTAGCGGTAACACCGGCCCAAATGCCCGATGTGAAAATTCCAGAGAGGGATGTTTTGCTGTTGTGGATGAAGGGCGGTGCTACCGGCCAGGGGGCGGTAGCACCAGTCCTGATGAGCATAAGTGATCCAAAAATTATGATTTTAGGAGTTTTAGTGCATATACTTTTGAACATTGCTATGTGATGGGTATTTCCTTGTTTTTGATGGTTGAAGGATGTCGAAGTTTGATCATGGTGAGACGGAGGATGATCGGGACTAGACGAGATGACGTGATGTCGAGGATCACCGGAAGATGATCAGAGACGGTGTCGTGGCAAGCCTAGAAGATAAGGAATGAATGAGATGCTAGCTAGACTCTACTCGGATCAAGGAGGACCATCGGAGCACAGTCAGGTGATAGAGTAGCGGGTCTAGGTAGTATGCTTTGAAAATCGTGCAAAAAACCCGATATGCTTGTTGGGTTTTGGGTTAGCCCTTGTATGACTGTATGTGGGAGTCGTTCCTAGCCCTTGATCTGATCCTTAGGGTAGAAGAAACTCATCCAATGGTGGAGGGTGACTCAAGAGTAGTATAAATAGAGGGGGAGGTGTAGCCTTCCTTCTCTTGAAGGTTTTAGATGTTTTGTGCTCCTTTGAGCTTTTGCCCACCATGTTGTGAGGCTTTGTAAACCTCCCTTCCAGAAATCCAAAAAACTTTTCCTTATGCTTGAATTTTCTTTACGCATTTACAGTATGTCTTAAATTCAGCATTTAAATTTCACACTTACATTCTTGCAATTTGGATTTGCCTCCCTTCCTTCTACATGCTTTTGCTTCTTGTGCCAAGGATGTTGATTGATGGATGAATCTTCTTCATATTATACTTCAATCATCTAGGCAATCCACGTGTTTTTTTGCAAGAAACCGATCTTGTGTTCTTAAGTGAATCATTATTCTAGATCGAGTTTGTGGGGTTTTGGACTTGTGTTCTTGCTTGCTGTGATGTGTGGGAGATTATCCAAGATCATCTTGATCATCAAAACCCCACGAGCAAGTCCAATATCAAGTTCTTGAGTTTTGCTCAAACTTGGTGTGTTCTTCTGTGAGATCATGTGCTGAAAAATTGGCTTAGTGATGAAATTGGCATTGCAAAGTGGCTGTGCTCATAGCATATGTGGTGCTTTTGCATGTGCTGTTTTAGATGTTTCTTGATATGCTTGTGATAGCTTGGTAATAGTTTTGCTTAATGCAATACGCTCGTGTGAGTGGTTGCATAGATTGATGTTGAGTCAAATCGTGAACTTGTTCTCGAAATTGTTTCTTGTTTATTCATGTGCAGGTGTTGCTTGAGGGCGAACGTGGTCGATGACGGGACCGGAACTAGGTTCATAGAGGAACTGAGGTTCGGGACTAGGTTCAAGGAGGAACTAAGGTCCTAGTGGTCAAGGATGTCATGCGGGACGTTCGGACTAGAGAACGGTGCACATGAAGGTTGGTTGGTCACGTGAGTACGGTAGGTGGACCGTACGCGTGCAGTTGTAATCGTTTAGGGTAGTTTGCATGTATTGGGTCATGTTGGACCAGGTGAACATGCATGCGAATTGTTGCTCATTATAAATAGGAGAGGGATGTCTCCTGTTTAGATGAGAGTGCTGAGTATTAGGGTTTGTACTCTTTTCTTTGGAGTACTATAACCAGACAAGACAAAAAGAAATAAAAATCAATTTCTTCTTCCAGAGCTTTGCATCGCGGCCGGAGGCTTACGGCTAAAGTTCTCATTTGCTTGGCGACTAGATAATTTTTGCGGCCAGAGTGCACTTCCTGCGCCTGATAGTTCTTTGGCTTGAGGTGTTTCCCTGGCGGTCGTGATTCTCTAGCGCTTGCACCTCCTGCGGCTGGAAGTTCCTCACGGCCAGAAAATTCCTAGCGATGCAGGACATAAGCTATTGAAGCGAGGGAATTTCTGTGCTACAGTAGCCGCGACGCTACAATGATTCGCGAAGCTACATTACTTCGTCGCAATTCTTGGATCACTGTTCGTGCGTGGTTTGCTACAGTATTCTAGTTTTTGAGTTTGGTTGCCCGGTTTCGATTTAGTAGATTGATTCATTGTCTCTCTTGATTCAACAAGTTTAATCTTGATTTGATCCATCCAAAACCTTTCTAGAGTATTAACTTAGAGTTCCTGAAAGTTTCGTTGGTTAATCTTTTGTAGATTTTGATTAATCACGAAATTAGGGTTTGATCAGTTCTCGTCATAACTGTCACAGCAAGCTTGTAAGGTTAATAACTTTTGATCCGTTGGTCTGATCGAGCTGATTCTTTTTTTATTAGATTTTATTGGAATCTAGTTTCTACAGTTCAAATTTCAGGTCAATCCGACGGTTGGATCTCTAGAAATTCATGATTTATAGAACATATCTACTCTGTTTTGTTGAATACGAAGCAATTATTTGAGTCCGAATTGGGGTGAATTTTTAGTAGATCAAAAATTTAATTTTAGCTTCCGCGCAATCATTGACCCCCCTCTGATTGCTAGTTTAGTATATATCGATCCTACATCTTCCTTCAAAGTGAAAAAGGTTGAAACTTTGACATCAATCCTTACGATTGAAGATTGAAATAAGTTCCTGACATCCTTAGAAAGACATCTACCAAGTTTCAAGAGTTTTTATCCAACCGATCAAAAGATTTCTCAGATTGGATTTTGAGTTCGTGGTGTTTTCGACTATGTTCTTCCTGTTGTTCTTGAGCCCGGTCATACCGCCCTTCGTGCGGTCATACCGAACTCCAGTGCTACTGGCCTCACCCCATTCATACCAGAGCTCGGTGCTACCCTCACCCTGGTCATACCGACCATGCAGGAAACTCCTCCATCTCATTTTGCTTCTTTTGATTGTTTTGGTTGAGGGCTTGGTTGGAGTGTTTTGATTGGGGGAAAATTTTATTTGGAATCATTCACCCCCTCTGATCGCCATCTCAGTCCTTCAATTTGATATCCATTTCGTAGCTCGAACAACAATCAAGTCCCAAATTTTGGCAGATTTTATTGCTAAATAGACAAACAGTGAAACCTTTGTAAAAGATGATACAACTAATTCTGACCACTAAAGATTATACTTTGACGGTTCTCGAGAGATAAAAGGCTCAGGGGATAGTATAGTATTGGTTACGCCTCAAGACGACCAGTTACAATATGTAATCAAAATCAAATTCCCTGCTACCAATAATTTAGTAGAGTATGAAAGTCTTCTAGCCGGGCTCAGAGCTGCAAAATCCATTGGAGTCCGTCGGCTTCTTGCGATGGGTGATTCACAACTAGTCGTAAACCAGGTTAGCAAGGAAAACAGGACGTCCGATGATTTAATGGCTCACTACCTAGATGAAGTGAGGAAATTGGAGAAATACTTTAGCCATTTCGAAGTCCAATATATACCACGAAAAGACAATATCTTAGCGGACCAGTTATCAAAAATGGATTCCTCACGATCACCTGTTCCGGCAGGTGTATTTCTTGAATATCTGTCTAAACTTTCTATAAACACATTCATAGAAAAACTCCCGACCAATACTAAGGTTGAGTCCATGAGCAGAATTCAAATTGGGCTAAACCATTTAAAGCCTATCTAGAAAATAGGACACTGCCTGAGGATATTCATGAAATGGACACACTAGTTCGAAAGATGAGAATGTATAAAATTCTCGACAATACTCTTTATAGAAATTAAGGGAACACATAGTTTTTAATACGATGTATAACTTAGGAGCAAGGAAAAACATTGCTTAATGATATATATGGGGGCCTGTGTAGAGCGCACGCTTCATATCGAACTTTGGTCGAAAAAGCTTTCCGATAAGGTTATTATTGGCTCACTGCTTTACAAGATGCCATACACCTTGTAAAAACTTGTGAGCAATGCCAATTTCATGCTCAACAAGTACATTTACCTGCTAACCAATTACAAACTATACCTTTGTCTTAGCCATTTGCGACTAGGGTATTGACATAGTAGGTCCTTTACGAAGAGCAACTAATGGATTTAGATTCTTATTTGTAGCGATCGTTATATTCAAAAAATGGATTGAAGCTGTGTCTGTAGTTTCTATTACAACTCAGGCAGCAAAGAAATTCTTTGTGCAAAATATAGTCACTAGATTTGGTGTACCTAGGAGGCTAATTACTGATATGGATCACAGTTCGTCAGTAGTCTGTTTCAAGATTATTGTGATGAAATAGGCACCAAAATTTTCTACGTTTCAGTTGCTCAGCCTCAGAGCAACAGAGCAGTTGAACGAGCTAATGGCCAAATTATACAAGGTATAAAGAAACGAGTGTTTGATCATTTTATCAAACGCTCGGGAGCTTGGGTATACAACCTCTACTCTGTGCTCTGGGCCATATGTTCAATGACCAGTAGAGCAACAGAAGAAACACCTTTTCAACTAGTCTACCGAGCTGAAGCCGTGTTGCCAAATGAGATTCATTTTGACTCTACATGGACTTCTCTCTATGAACAGGTTAATCAAGATGACCAGCGTGAAGATGATATCAATCTCTTAGAAGAAAAGTGAGGTCGAGCACTTATCAGGTCGGTAGCCTATTTACAAGGTTTAAAAAGACATTACAACAAAAGAGTTCAACCAAGAATACTAAATGTGGGAGAATTGGTTCTAAGGCGTATCTAGAATTAGTCTAACTTACATAAGTTACCTCCCAAATGGGAAGGTCCCTTTATTGTGGTATCAATTACCCGATCAGGCTCAGTTCGACTTGCCATAGAAGATGGAAGAATTCTGTCAAACACTTGGAATGACCTTTTCTCCAATCTGCTACTAGTTAATACCAAGTACTACGTAAGAACATATCGTCAATCCTATAACTGTTTGTATTCTAAACACATTGCTGGTCAGTACACAAACAGTTAGGGGGCTAGTGATATACTCAAAAAAATATGCAAGCAGATGAGATACAAGATGAAATATAAAACAAGAAGAGACTTTTTGATTAATTCATTCAAATAGGTCATACATGTTGCTTGAATGTAATCTTTACATTTTTCATATATGTCTCAATGGCAGAGGCTACTTCTGCATATTTCTTATCAATCTCTTCTTAAGTAGTCAGTTTCAGGTCAGGTGCCAGTTTCTCCAAATCAACTGCATCCTTGTAAAAGTGCCTTAATTTGATAAAAGGGCACTCACTTGGACGATAATTGAAGCTCAAAGAGCAGTCTTGATAGTCTACGCCATTGCAGGGATGTGGCTTTAGATGATCTTCAACTGGTCATTCACCCCCGTGACTAGGTCATCAACTGACGGATCAGGAGTTGTAAGTTTTACTTCTTTCCCCTTTAAATCCGTGGTGATTTTCTGAAGCTGTTCAAAAATAAAGTTCAAAGTGGTTTTTTCTACCTCTCTGAACTGTAGCCAAATCTTTTACAAAGAGCTTTATTTGGTAAGTCAGTTTATCCATTTCATTCTTCATCACCGACCTTTGCTCTTCAGACTTTATTCTCTCTTCTTCCCATTCGAAAAGTTGAGATTTTCTTGCCTTTATTGTATTTTTCAACTCTAAAAAGTTTAAATTAAGAGTTGCTTTCAGTTTTCCTAAATAATAAATAATAATAATTTTAAAGTAGGTTAGGACTTAGTTCTTACTTGTTATTTCAGACTCCTTTTCCTGAAGAGTAATCTTGTACTCTTCGGAGAGCTTTTGAACCTTCTCTTCATTTCTCTTGAAGGCTTTATGGAGTCTAGCAGTTTTATCTTTGAGATATTTGACCTTGTTGGTAGCCTCGATAAGATCAAACTCATATCCCTTGACAGTGTTTTGAGCCACCAAGAGTTGCTTTTCCAATTCCTTTATTTGTTCTTTTTATCTATTTTGGAACTGTTCTGTTAGAACAAAAAAGGAAAAAAAATAAATATATAAAAATAATAAGGGAGATTCATACCTTCTTATTGTTTCAACTTCGGCCTTAGACAAAGTCTTCACCTGCTAACCTAGCAAGTCGAGTAGTTCTTGCAAATGCTATAAAAAGCAAAACAACAAATAAATTAAAATTACCTTTCCTTGATATTCCATAAAAGAAATGAGATAAGATTTATACATTTGCTTGCAAGTTATTAAAAATTTGCTTGAAGTCCTCCTGGTCAAAATGACCTGAAGAAGATGCTTGTGGCAATGCCACAGGTGCGACAGAAGTGGTAATGACTCTTTTAGGCACCACCACCTCTTCTGGCCCACTGGTCAAAACGACTAGCGCCTTCTCCATTTTAGCAAGAGGGTCTTTGGTTTCCATTGCCGTAGAAACCTCCTCGGCAGCAGTGGTCATCCCGACCATCTCCATTATCGTCGTAGGAGGAGCACCGACCTCCTCCGTGGGCAATAAAGCTTGATCAACCAGTGGGTCTACCACGACAGTTGTGAGAGTTTCACCCTCAATGCGAGTCGGATCCGCTTGTCCACTAGTCGGGTTTTCTTGGACGACCACCTCGATTGACACTAAGGCTTGTTCCACACTGGTCGTCACCAATGTGACCAGATGATTAGCCTCATCACCGACCTGGGCAACCATACCCGGGTCTGCAAGAGAACCAGGGACAGTTGTCTCGGGACTAAAAAAAGAAAGAAAGAAAGCAGGCAAAGCACTCTTAGATTCTAACGAAAAAATGCTCAAAAATAAGAGAATGTAAAAATAAATACCCGCAGCAAAGTCCTGAGTCTATATCCCAGGATATCAAAGGAAGTGATGATGCCCCAGTATCAAGATCGGGAGTTTTCTTCCTCCTCTTAACAATCAAAGGAACATTATCCTTTGAATCTTCACTCTCACCCTAGACAAAGGGGAATATCGGAATATTTCTATATAGATGATCCCAATTGTGGTTGAACCATTTTTTATAACGTATATGGAATGAAGTCCTTATCTGCGTCCCCGCAGCAAATTCTACCCTCTTGTCTTGCCCCTGGGACCGATCATGCGCACGCTTAGAGCGTATGGCACTAGCTGGAACCAGGGCCTGACTAGTGTTGGTCGGGTCAGCACTAGCCGAAGCGGTGGTCGAATTTACTATTTTCTGAGCACCTCTAGTAGAGGTCCTTAGCTTTTTGGTCGGTGGAGTAGACGCTGAGACCTCAGACTGGTTGGCAGCTCACTTTTGACCATGCATCTGAAAACGAGTTTATCTGTTAACACGAGGAATTAACCAAATATAACCAAAAAAATTTCGGTACTCACCATGATGCGTTCATTAATGAACTCATCGGTTTGCCCGATCAGCCTAGATAGCTGCTTGTCCAAAGCAACCAAGTCGGACCTGTCAGAAGAGACACGCATCATGTACGTAACTCTTGACCAAGTCTCTTAGGTGGTTAGAACTGATAGGAGAAAATACCCATAAACGTCAGTAAAAATCCTTTAATAAAGAAAGAAAGATGTCAATAATTAAGAGTTCCCTTACCTCCAGATTCATCCTTGTTTGGATCCTGATTGCCTTCCATCCTCTAGGCGAATCTGAAGTGCCTCTTCAGGGGCTCACTTTGTGGTATAGAAAATCGAAGACAATCTTTTGTGTAATCACGCATGTGTCCTTGGTTGGGAGTGGGGGATACTGAGAAGCCTTTTTATCGTAGAGCTTAAAATAAGAGCTCCCAAAAAGATCCTAGCTTTTGCTATTCCTAGTATATTGATAGAAGTAGCGGAAAAAACGAACTGGTGGGGGAATACCAAGGAAAGCTTCACAAAGATGCGAGAAAACAATCAAACTCAAAATAGAATTTGGGAGAAGATGGTGTAGTTCGATATCATAATAATCTAGTACATCGGCTAAGAACTCACTCTCGAGAAGACGAAATCCTAACTTCACCAAAGTAGTAAAGAGGATGAGATGCCCCTCCTGAGGCACTAGCTTCATATCCTCCCCGCTAGGTCCCATCGTAGTATTTCGAGGGGAGGGATCAAACCTTGATCTTCAAGTTCCTTAATCCTCCCCTCGATGAGGATCGACTTGTCCATGGCCATTAGTTGGGGGAAAAGAAAAGGATTGAAGGCAAGAGCTTAGAAATTGCAAAGGGCTTAAGAACTTACTTCTACGCTGCGTAAGGAATCAAAGAGGATTTATCCCTTTTATATAACCTAACCTATGTCAGTTTTGGACACTGTTTTTGTTTCCAAGAAATGGTAAGAACAGCCTTTTTAATAAACAATAACTAACATCGGTTTGATGTTCTCAAACTTCCTTTTAGATCTTCATACTTTTCACTTCCTTTCCTTGATCATACTCCCCATCATAATTGATGGGAGAAGAAAAAAGGACGAAAGACAAAAAGCTTGAAGAACTAAGAAAAAGTTTGAAAATAATAGAATTCAAAGAAATCAGGGATGTTATCCTCATACATCTTTTTAAAATAATAGATATTGAAGCTTTTCACCTCCTTTCCCTGATCATACTCTTCATCGCAATTGATGAGGGAAAAATGGGGACGAAAGATGAAAAACTTCAATTACTAAGAAAAGTTTGAAAGAATTTTTTCTTGATTCAGAAGTCTAAAAGTATGAAGTGTACAAAGAAAGCTTTCTTCTCCTTTATATATGCATTACATATTAAAGACGGTTAGCACCGGTTCACTTACCGAGAGAAGTGCAAAGATTTCTCATTTATTATAACTTAAAAGTCAGATAATTGGCGCATAACCCTATAAGGTCACAAAAGATAAAAATACTTGAGTAATAAACTCTTATTTCTCAAAACTTGGAGTCTAGCTGATGAGGATTAAAAGTCTATCATTTATTTGGGCCCTCAATTGTTCATGACTATAATCTATTAATAGGCCTGCAATACATAAAATCCATAATATATAGAACGAAGCCCACCCTTATCCAAACAGTTAATTCTCTGACTAGTTCAGTCAAGGTGGTCAATAAATTTGCTTCACATTGGTTGTCTCCGACCAGTGAAATAGTCACCCTGACCAGTGAAATGGTCTGGGACAAGGGGTTATACCTGCACATGTCTCCATGCGAACAGTTATCTGGCAAGTACGCGTAACTACCCGAAAGTTATCTTTGGAAAAGACACCCTTTGGCGAGAAGACACTATTTGGCGGGAAGACACCTCTCGGTTATACGAAGTTCCTTTGGAGAACAACTGCCACCTCTTCATCCAGCATAAATAGGAAGCCTATCTATACCAAAAGGAGAGATCTGAGAGCATTGGCAATTAGCATTGACAATCAGGACAGATAATTGTTGGAAATATGCCC
Organism: Otatea glauca; assembly: GCA_036346275.1. Taxonomy (NCBI): domain Eukaryota; kingdom Viridiplantae; phylum Streptophyta; class Magnoliopsida; order Poales; family Poaceae; genus Otatea; species Otatea glauca. The sequence continues at coordinate 57,528,598 of CM070711.1, forward strand.
TAGAGGCAATCATAGAGATGATTATATTTATATTAATGTTCATAAACTATGAGATTGTTCTTTGAATAACATCATTGATATTGATTAACAAGTACGTGATTTGTTTGTGAAACTCTGTACTCATCTTTATGATGTTCATTCTAAAAGGGGGTCCCTAGTCGATAATCATATGAGGACATATATGAGTAGACTAGCATATGTATTGGTCGATGACCATGTTTCATAGGTCATAGATATGGAGATATCAAACCAATAATATGGACACATGTTAGAGAACATGGTGTTGGACATCGACTGACTATGAGACACTGCGAGAACGTTGTATTATTTCATGTCATCAGTTGGTCTCATATACAATGTGTATGCTATATCCTTCGACTTGAGATTGTTGCATGTTCTCAAGATGCGTAATGGCGTACTTAGGGGTCGTCAAACACTACTCTATAATTGAGTAATTATAAAGATGGCTTTTGGGTTTGTCATGAAACATGCTGCGAGGCGTGGTCGATCAAGATAGGATTTGCCCCTCCATACAATGGGAGAGATATCTCTAGGCCTCTCGAGTGGTCGGATTCTGGAAACGCATAGCCATGCTACTCGAGTAAAGAGTTACTCGAGTCATCGAGTTAAAGAGTTAACTCGATGTATTCAATGAATTCGAGTCACAGCATCGAGAAAGAGTGGTCGAGCCATCTAAATAAGAATGACAACAACTCGCCTTGGGTTTGATTGATATCGTGAGGGAAAAGGAAATGCATATGGAAATTATTGAGGTTCGTCCTATCTTTACATGTACTCGAGAGTCGGTAAGTCCTGCTAGGGGCCGTTATCGATTATTGGTCGAATGCTCGATGATCGAGTAGTACTCAATGGTCGAGTAGGTATACTCGATGGTCAAGTAGGAGTACTCAATGATCGATAGGGGTACTCCAGCCATGTTTGAGTGTACGTGAAATTATAGGGTCGCACGTTTAAGGGGTTGTAACCAATTCAGATAGGGATCCGAGTTGTAATGGGCTTAGAGTTCCTAATGGGCTTCAAGGGTTGAAACCTGTTATGGGACGTCTATATAAAGGGAGGAGGTGGTGGCTTTGTGAGGTGTGAGATATACACACAAAGAGACACAATAGGAATTTGGAATTCCCAGAACCCTAGATGCCACCCCTCCTCCGTCTAGAATCGCACAGCCGACGCTAGCACTCCGGCACGTGGTGTTCCTGCCCTGACGTGTGGATACTTTGGAGGTGTTGCTGCAAAGTTTCAACGCTAGGACGACCCACAACCTGCGACAGTCATAAGGAGCTGCTGGGGAGGCGCGAGGCTAGTACGACTACATCTTCACCACTGCGCTACATCGACTCTACTTCCGCTATGGGTCTGCGCGTCTAGTGGTAATTCTGTGATCTATAACTTGCAATGGTTCCTTGGTTATATGGTAGAAAATTTTGATTTTTCGCTAGAGTAGCCTACCCGTTCCCCAATAATAATTGTTATCATTCTGTAATATGTATACTTTGTGGAGCCACTTGGCTAATAAAGAAGCAATCTCCATATATCGTTTTCCTCATCTTGTTTACTAGGAGCCCACAATCATATTTTCATAAGCTCGATTAAGGGGCCCTAGTCTTATACATTGACACTTTACACCCTAGAGGAAAAGGGAAAGGTCGAGAGAGGGGAAGATAAGGGAAAGGTGCCAATGGTCCCCGGTGCCCATATTGAAGGTGAGGTTATTTTGGACTAGGAGAAGCATGAACTGGACCCAAAAGATTAGTATTGGGCTTTCTTGTTTGGGAAGAAATGGAGGAAGGCCAAAGCCAACGCCCGCAAAGGAGATAAGAGAAAGGCATTGATGGTCTATGATGCATAGGATGTATGACTGTAAACCCAACTTCTTTTCCATCCTCCAGTATTTTCGATTCCAAAAGATGGGCTTGTATCTTGTAGTTTTGGTTGGTGATCTGTGCATGTTCCCATTTGTGTCATAGAAGTAGCGAGGTAAATATATGCACCTAACTAAACCCTACTTGCCATGTAATCTGTATCTTCACAAGGAAGTGTCATGTCAAAATTGAAAAGGTTTATTTAAACAAAAATCATTACTCAACTTTCCTACGTGCATATAATAAACTCATCAAATCCTTGGGTGCCCTCCTTTTCTCTTCATCATGTATTTGTATCATAAACGCTAACAACTATAGTTATGTGCATAGCACATGCTACATAGCGAGCATAAGGCTGTTTTGACTAAAGCACCCACCTATTAAGCCTGGCTTTGTCAGAATGAGATGGCCAACAACTACACTCCTTGGATGCCCTTCTTTTCAATGCAAGACATGGTCCATTAATGCACCCCTCTCTACTAGGGACTTTTCACCATCCTTGGGAGTACCAATAGTTGATACATTCACCTTTTAAACTTTTGGTACTTCTTGGTACTAGCTCAATGTAAATTTTGGTACCTCCCAATGATGCTAAAAAGTCTTTCTCTATACTAACCTACTAGCTAAGGCACCTTTCGTAGGCCTATCAAGCTCATAGCATTGCACACAACCTCATGTCCGGGCATAGAGCCTGCAGAGGAAATCCAGGCTTGAAGTCGCGCCTCAAGTCTGACTACACCAATAAAGCCTACCTTTTCACCCATCTACGTAAAGAACCCACGTATCTCCAACAAACTCCTCCAATCACGACATGGCAGACAAAGTAGGTAGCTCAAGTAGAGGTAGGAGGGAGCGAGCACGGACTTGGGGAGCAAGGCTTATCCCTTATCTAGAAACAACGAACTTTACAGTCCAAGAAACTTTGCGCATGCCTTGATCTTTCAATCCGAACCACAGACTATTATGGTCCTAACAATCTCCTCCAAAACTACTCACACATCGAGGAGACTTGGCCAAAATGCATGCACAAAGTAGACACAATGGTCTAGGTTTGCGAGGGCAACCTAAACGCGCGACATTGTTTTGCTGCTACCCTTTGTTTATGGCAAATAGTTTGTTTCATATTTGTACTTCCATGCATCTATCGTGCACCAATCGTAATTACCTCCTCTTTTCTACACCCCGAGCTGCAATTGTGCATACCATTCCAACAACTAGCCACGTTCATGCCATCCTAATGATCGGCACGTCATGTGGTGCTCTACGGTGTGCCCTTTTCGTCTTAGGGTGTAAATGTGCAAGTCTAAATAGATCTAAATCCATCATGTTGTTTACTTTCTAAAAGGCACATATGTACCATAGTTATAGTTTTTATTGTTAGTTCGTGCTTGCTGCATTTTGTATCGTAGTAATAGCCAAGCAACATATGAACCTATGAACACTACATCTGTCATGTATCTCTCGGTTTCGTTCTTAAACTACATCCAACTAATATTTAGGTCTAATTATGTCCTGTTTGCATACGCGGCTTGCCGACTATCTTCTTATGTCTTTGTGCACATAATTGGAGATGTATAAAAAAATATTACCTATTGTAATAAAAAACTAATCCGTCCATAAATGATTCACTAATCCTTATGTCTTTGTGCACATAATTGGAGATGTATAAAAAAATATTACCTATTGTAATAAAAAACTAATCCGTCCATAAATGATTCACTAATCCTTTAAGAAACATGTTTCCTCTTAGTTTAAGATGTCAGCGCTAATGATCTTGGTGCGTGATTCTAAGAGACCACATCAAAACTAATAGCATTAACCGTACGATGACATGTCACAAACCTAACCATGTTAGACTTGACGATTGGGGTGGTACCAAGACTCCACGCCATAAGCCGTGGTGCGAAGATGTTAAACATCCGTGGCACATGCTGAAGCGTTAAAAAAGGGCATTTTTGGAATTAGTTTCCTGAGAGGCTGAGAGAGTATTTTTGGAAATAGAATAAAGAAACCAAAATAAGCGAAAAAATACATAGTACCAAGAGAATGTGCCATGCATTTATACTCACGTACACGAGGATCTGTTCTCCAAATATGCGTAGGATGAGAACCCGAGAGGACGTAAATAAATCGCGAAGATCGTCTAAACGATCAGTCTGTATTGACGTCGTAACGTACAGATCGATTGCTTTCGTGACATTAACATGAAGTATCGATGAGGCATGAGATTGTTTATACACGTATCACGTATGCGTATCACACTACGCCACAGTACTAAAATCAACTGTCGCAGTCTCTCAGTGCTCACACACACAAAAACAAAACAAAAAAAAAACGCTGAAACGAAACAAAAGAAGATACACTAAGTCAAGAAGCTATACTATGTCCATGTAGAGACGGGTAAAAAATTACAAACATACAAAATTATCTCGATACAATCATTAACAAGACAGTTTCATTTTGTCCATGTAGAGTGTTGGATATAAATTGGGCTTACCCATTTTCCAATAATAAAATAAGAAAATCCCAAACCCACAATTAATGTTAGGTGGAATAATACCATATGAAAAGTCTAAAGGAGTTTTACTCAACTTAAATAGCTGGGTCTCATCTACACCTATTGTGAGGTTGAAAAGGAGGAAGGCGAGCCACACGCGCGCGCGGGCCGCCGTGCCGAGCCACGACGCGACGTGAGACGACATGCTGCGACGCGTTGCGCTTGCGTGGTGCCTGATTTTGCTGCTTCTAGTGGCTCGTTATGACGGCGTCTCTTGGCTTTTAGGCTTTTGGTGGCTCATTATGATGGTGTCTCTTGGCACTTCATCTTCTGGTGGCTCATCATGGTGACTTTTGGCCTTTCCTCTTCTTCTGGCGCCTATATAAGAAGGGCCTCTCCTCTGTCTTCGGTGTGCTCACAAACTAGAACCAAACCACCACACGTTTCTTGTTGCTGCTGCTTCAATATCTCCATCCCGGGCGCTGCATACAAGAGCTCGGGAGAGCGAGCTCTTCGAACCACGTCCGCTGCGATTGTCTGCACGGATAGGCGGGCGATCGGATTTTTGGGGGAGCGCACCTCTGCGCGACTACTCGCTGTTTTTCGTTTTCTTCCTGGTTCGAGAACTGTTCGCGGGACTGCACTACGTCAACATCTTCCTGCACCGACTTTGATCGACTACTAAGAGCAGCTGATTATGATGACTGATCAGAACGACACCACCGGTGCCTCCGGCACTGGTCCTGTCCCTGGGTATATCTCTGAAACTCTGAACTTTACTTTAGTAACTTTGTGTGTTGCTATTGCTGAAATTGGAATCATAGAATCACTTTCGTATATGTTATGTTTATTTTATCAATTTACGGATTATAATATACGAATTCGCTTAAATATCTAACAATCCAAAACTCGATAGGCATTTTTGATTCTCGGCTTTCTTCTGCGTTGAAACCTAATGTATTCGATGGTGCGAATTACAAAAGGTGGCACGCTAAGATGATCCTTTGGCTGACAGTTATGAACATCTATCACGTGGCAAAGGGTAAGCCTGAAGGAACACTCTCTCGATGTGGAGAGAGCGTTGAGGTCTGCCGATAACCTCTTTCGAGGTGCCGTGATAAGCGTTCTTCTTTGGCTTTGTTGGATGTCTACATGTCTTTTCCATCTGGCAAAGATATGTGAGATGCGCTTGAGGCAAAGTTCGGCGTTTCTGACGCAGGTAGTGAACTATACGTCATGGAGCAGTTTCATGATTATAAAATGGTTGATGACCGTTCTGTAGTCAAACAGGCTCATGAGATTCAGTCACTCGTGAAGGAGCTTGAGAACTTCACATGTGTGTTACCCGACAAGTTTGTGGCTGGATGTATTATTGCTAAGCTGCCACCTACTTGGAGGGATTTTGCCACTTCTCTAAAACATAAGAGACAAGAGTTCAGCATGGCTGACCTCATTAGTTCTATGGATGTTGAGGAGAAGGCAAGGGCAAAAGACACTCGCGGGAAAGGATTTGATGGGTCTTCTAGTGACAATATGGTGCAGAAGAAAAACTTCAGTGCCTCCCACTTCAAGAAAAAGAAGAACAAGCCGGACAATAATCAAAAGACTAAGCAAACAACCACCTTTAAGAAGAAGAAGAACAAGGAGAAGGGTAATCGCTGCCGTTTGCGTGAGCCCGGACATTGGGCGATGAATGCAAGGATCGTAAATGGAAGCGTAACAAAAGTCTGCAAACATGATTATTGGCGAGACTGATGCTGTAACGTCGGGGTATGGTAATTCATTACCTACAGTTCTTTCAGTCTGTCATTCACCTGAGTGGTGGGTTGATATAGGTGCTAATATTCATGTATGTGCTGACATGTCCTTGTTTTCATTTTATCAGGTCGGCGGGGCTGGCTCCTTGTTGATGGGAAACGGATCACATGCTCGTGTACTTGGTGTTGGTTCGATCGATCTGAAGCTTACTTCGGGAAAGATCGTGCAGCTGAGGAACGTGCAGCATGTCCCATCTATCAAGAAGAATCTTGTCAGTGGCTCTCTACTATGTAGAGATGGCTACAAATTAGTCTTTGAATCAAATAAATGTGTATTGTGTAAGTTTGGGACCTTTGTTGGAAAAGGTTATGATAGTGGAGGCTTGTTCCGCTTGTCTTTGTCTGATACGTGTAATAACCTTGTGAACCATGTGAGTAATATTGATGAGTCTAATGTTTGGCATTCACGACTTTGTCATATTAATTTTGGTTCTATGACGCGGCTAGCAAGTTTGAGTTTAATCCCGAAATTCACTTTGGTCAAAGGTTCTAAGTGCCATGTGTGTGTGTGCAATCGAAGCAACCTCGCAAGCCTCACAAGGCTGCGGAAGCGAGGGACTTGGCACCATTAGAACTTGTTCATTCCGATTTGAGCGAGATGTACGGTGTGTTGACTAAAGGTGATAAGAGGTACTTCATGACGTTGATTGACGATTGCACTAGATTTTGCTATGTGTATCTTCTAAAAACAAAAGATTAAGCGTTGCATTTTTTTTAAGATCTATAAAGCTGAAGTAGAAAATCAACTTGAGAGAAAGATCAAGCGGGTAAGGTCGGATCATGGTGGAGAATACTTTTCAAATGAGTTTGCTTCATTTTGCGAGGAACATGGTATAGTTCATGAGAGGACGCCCCCATATTCACCTCAATCAAATGGGATTGCCGAAAGAAAGAACCGCACTCTAACCGATTTGGTTAACGCCATGTTAGAGACTACGGGACTTTCCAAGGAATGGTGGGGTGAGGCTATATTGACAGCGAGTCATGTCCTGAACAGAGTTCCTTCAAAGAATAAAGAAACAACACCATTCGAGGAATGGGAACAGAAAAGATTAAATCTCTCATACTTGCGAACTTGGAGTTGTTTGGCCAAGGTTAATGTGCCAATAACTAAGAAACGCAAGCTTGGACCAAAAACCGTGGATTGTGTCTTTATTGGTTATGCGTTTTACAGCGTGGGATATAGGTTCTTAATAGTAAAATCTGGAGTACTTGTCATGCATGTTGGTACAATTATCGAGTCTAGAGATGCTACATTTTTTGAGGATGTGTTTCCTATGAGAGAGATGCCTAACATTTCTAGTGAAGAATCATTGTTGTTTCCCGAACCATTTGTTTCGATAGAACATGATAAACAAACACTTGTGGAAAATCCTGAGGAGGATGATAATGAAGCTCCTAGAAGGAGCAAGAGACAGAGGACTGCAAAGTCCTTTGGTGAAGATTTCATTGTATATCTCGTGGACGACACTCTAAGAACCATTGAAGAGGCATATTCATCTCCTGATGCTGACTATTGGAAGGAAGCACTACGGAGTGAAATGGATTCTATTATGTCTAATGGAACTTGGGAGGTTGTCGAACGACCTTATGGGTGCAAACCTGTAGGGTGCAAGTGGTTGTTCAAGAAAAAGCTTAGGCCTGATGGTACGATTGAAAAGTATAAGGCAAGGCTTGTGGCTAAAGGTTATACCCAGAAAGAAGGAGAGGATTTCTTTGATACCTACTCACCTGTTGCTCGATTGACCACAATTCGAGTGCTACTTTCTCTAGCAGCGTCTCATGGTCTTCTCATTCATCATATGGACGTTAAGACAGCTTTCCTAAATGGAGAGTTAGATGAGGAGATCTATATGGATCAGCCAGATGGGTTTGTAGCAAAGGGTCAATAAGGCATGGTGTGTAAATTGTTGAAATCTCTATATGGTCTTAAACAAGCACCTAAGCAATGTCATGAGAAGTTCGATAGGACTTTGACATCTGCTGGTGTGGAATATAGGAATCAAGGGTTCCTCAGGGCAGGCCCAAGAGAAAGTTCCAGAAGATATTTCTTACGTTAGGCTTCATCCACCGTACGGAAAAGGGCATACCCTGAAGGAAGTTGAACATGTATTTGGATGTATTAGAAACAGTTGTAATCCGAGTCGTTACAGGATAGTTAAAGATGTAAACTCTATCTTGTAAACCGACTAGAATTTCTTAACCAATTAGGATTTTGTAAGTCGTCCCCCCTCCCACTATATAAGGGGTAAGGCGGGAGGCGATAAGGGATCAAGTCATAGAGCATAGCACATCACATATTGCCCAGAGCACATTATGCTTTGAGCAACCCGAGATCCGAGAGATCCGCATAATTTCAGCACACAGGATTAGGGTATTACCTCCACCGCTGAGGGCCTGAACCTGTATAAATCCTTGTCCTGTGTGACCTTCGAGTTTGAGATCGAGCGCCTACCCCATAAATTCATTGCCGACTACAAAAGTCGACAGTTGGCTTTGTTGTGAACGAAGCTGACAAATGTGTATACTATCGCTATGGTGGGGGTGAGGGAGTGATTTTGTGTTTATATGTCGATGACATATTGATCTTTGGGACTAGTCTTCATGTGATTAAGGAAGTCAAGGACTTTTTGTCCAAAAGCTTTGAGATGAAAGATCTGGGAAAAGCTGATGTTATCCTAAACATAAAGCTAGTGAGAGAAGGTGATGGTGGGGTTACACTTTTGCAATCCCACTATGTGGAAAAGGTCTTGAGTCGCTTTGGTTTTAGTGACCGCAAGTCAGCTCCAACACCTTATGATGCTAGTGTGATTCTACGGAAAAACAAAGGGATAACAAGAGATCAATTGAGATATTCTCAGATAATTGGTTCTCTTATGTACTTAGCTAGCGCTACGAGGCCTGACATCTCATTTGCTATCAGCAAACTGAGCCGGTTTGTCTCAAACCCGGGAGATGATCATTAGCATGCTCTTGAAAGGGTGATGTGCTATCTACATGGTACTATGAGTCTTGGTATTCACTATACCGGGTACCCAAGAGTACTTGAGGGTTACAGTGATTCTAATAGGATATCTGATGCTGATGAGACAAAAGCCACAAGTGGATATGTGTTCACACTTGGAGGTGGCGCTGTTTCATAGAAGTCTTGCAAGCAGATCATCTTAACGAGGTCAACAATGGAAGCGAACTCACGAGATTAGACACCGCCATCGTTGAGGCCGAGTGGCTTCGTGAACTCCTAATGGATTTACGGTTGTTGAAAAACCGATCTGGCTATCCTAATGAACTGTGATAATCAAGCGGTGATTGTCAAGGTAAAGCAGTTCTAAGGACAACATGAAGTCGTCGAGGCATGTAAAGAGGCGTTTGAAGTCCGCGAAAAAATGAGAAACTCCGAGTAATAGCCTTGGATTATATCCAGACGGCTAAGAATCGCGAATCAATTCACAAAGGGTCTTTCACGTAATGTGATAGATAATACATCAAGGGAATTGGGCTTGAGACCCACATGAGTCAGTCATAGTGGTAACCTGTTCTATGTGATCGGAGATCCCGTGAAGTAGAATGACGAAACAAGCTATTGGTTGACTGAGGGAAGAGACCTTTGTAAAAGGCTCATTCCGTTGGAGATGCATTTTTCTTCTATTCTGCATGGCAGGTTGGTTTATTCCTTAATGTGATCCGAGTGGCTTACTTAAGCAGAGATGTTGTCCTGCAGAACATCTTATGAGGATCACACCTATGTGAGTTCGAATGCTAGTCACATTCTATGAGATTGGGTGATCTCTAGATACTCATGAAAAGGCTAGGAGTTTGACTTAATGCTCCAAACCGCGGGGATGCTTCTGGCAGCCTAGTATCAGTAGAGGGCTTAGGTGAGGCTTGTTCGCACAAGACTAACAATTCAAGGCTTAGTCCATTGTTCAGTTGTGGATGAGTTTAGCCTCCGTCCTAGGTGGATGTTCAACTTAACAGTCTCCATCAAAATATTGGTATATCAAACAACAGTGGAACTGAGAGCATTTCTTGTGTCTTGGCATTTGGTGGGGATTGTTGGATATAAATTGGGCTTGCCCATTTTCCAATAATAAAACAAGAAAATCCCAAGCCCACAATTAATGTTAGGTGGAATAATACCACATGGGAAGTTTAGAGGAGTTTTACTCAACTTAAATAGATGGGTCTCATCTACACCTATTATGAGGTTGAAAAGGAGGAAGGCGAGCCACACGCGCGTGCGCGCCGCCGTGCCGAGCCACGACGCGACGTGAGACGACATTGTTGCCAGCCTTGCGCTGCTATGGCTGCAGCTTTGCGCTTCTTGCGCTGTGCTTGGTTTCTTTGCTGAAGTAATGACCACCGGTGGAAGCCGGCTATAATGGTGACTCTTGGCTTTTAGGCTTCTAGTGGCTCGTTATGACGGCGTCTCTTGGCTTTTAAGCTTCTGGTGGCTCATTATGATGGTGTCTCTTGGCACTTCATCTTCTGGTGGCTCATCATGGTGACTTTTGGCCTTTCCTCTTCTTCTGGCGCCTATATAAGAAGGGCCTCTCCTCTGTCTTCGGTGTGCTCACAAACTAGAACCAAACCACCACACGTTTCTTGTTGCTGCTGCTTCAATATCTCCATCCCAGACGCCTGCACGCACAGGCTCTGGGAGAGCAGGCCTCCGGAACCACGTCCGTTGTGATTATGCTCGCGGATAGGCGACGTCGAGTTTTGGGAGTGCACCTCTGCGCTCGCTTTCCGTTGCCGTCTTCTTCTGGTTCGAGAACTGTTCGCGGGGCGCATGCGTCAACATCTTCCTGCACCGACTTTGATCGACTACTTCGAGCAGCTGATCATGACGACTGATCAGAACGACACCACCGGTGCCTCCGACACTGGTCCTGTCCCTGGATATATCTCTAAAACTCTGAACTTTGCTTTAGTAACTTTGTGTGTTGCTATTGCTGAAATTGGAATCATAGAATCACTCGTATATATCATGTTTATTTTACTGAATTTCTGGATTCTAATATACCGAATTCTGCCTGAATATCTAACATAGAGGTCTGCTCTCAGATCCATGAGAAAGAACAAAACAACCAAAAGAACAGCAATTCTGAAAGAAAACCTACAAATATGTATTCTCTGCTTCTGCGTCTCCATTGATCTTTTTAATTAGACGCCCATCTCCATTGTGAAGATGGTGCTATTTCTCCTATTTATTTTTTCAAACCAATTATTATTTATAAACGCGCCAATTTTATTTCTAACACTATCGAGAGTGTCCACTGTCCAGACCAGCATGTACAGGAATGAAAACAGACAAGAGCGTACGGTCAGACGGAAAGAAAGAAGGAAAGAACCGCATTAAAACGGGTGATAGCTTCGCCGCAGCCTACTGACGTTGGCGAACAACCCGACAAGCTCTTGCTTGTAAGGAAGATACGACCTCCTCCGGCCATCGCCGCCGCCTCCTCCTTTCCCGTAATAATTCCATCCACGGCCACCGGACCGGCACCGCCGTCGCCTTTTCTGCCGCCTTCCTCCTCGCCCCCCTGCTTTGGAGGCTCCGAGCCGGTATCGCTCAAGAAGACGAACTTCTCCTTACCGTCGCTGTGGCTCCTCCCGACGAGGCGCTCGCTGATGCGGCGCCACCGGAGGACCGACCCCGTGGAGCCGCTCTTCCGGCAGCGCCGCGGGGACGCTGACGCCGACTGCCCGGGGGCCCAGAGGCAGTAGCTCTCCGGCGGCAGCCCCTCCAGCTCGCCGTCCCCACCGCCTTCTTCGTTGGCCGGCTGCTGCTGCGGCGCGCGTGAGCCATCGCGCTGCCGCGCCCGGAAGTCCCGCTCCTCCAGCAGGAGCCGCCCCAGCGGCACCCGCATGGTGGCCATCTCCGCCTCCTCCTCCTCCTCCACAGGCGACGGCCGGCCGAAGATGGGGTATACGGGTACGATGCACGCGTCCGCGCCGAGTGGCGGGATGGGGAAGGTGAAGCCGCCGCCTTCATCACCTTCCTCGTCGTCGACGACACCGGCAGCCTCGTCGGCGGGAGATTCCGGAAGGTTTTTGGCGGGGCCGTGTTCTCTGTCCTCCATGACTCTATCTCTCTCTCTCCTCTTGCCTTTTCGGCTTGGGAGGTACAGATATCTGCTCGGCTTTATTTGTGGCTTGCTTCGCTTCGCTTCGCTTGGCTCTGGTTCGTTCTTTCGGCGTGAGCCGGTGGCGGCGGGAAGGGAACAGACGGCGGTACATGGCACGGGCGCGTGAGGGCGTGAGGCAGATAAGGGACGGTCTCTGTGACACTGACCGGTGGGCCTGATAACGTACTGGGACCACCTGTCAGTGGCAAGAAGAGGGCCGATGGTTGCGGCGGTAGCTTGGCCGTTCTGTTGGAATTATTTTGCTTTTTTTTGGCCTTCTTAGAAATGTTTTTTTAAAAAAATATAGCTCTTATTCAAAATCATTTATAGATTTAGGACTAACACAAGTCACCTCCCACGCTTAGGAGCTCGGCAGGTCGACTGTCATGTTAAGATTCCTGCCAAGCTCTCTTTCCTTGGTAGGAGTCAAATCCACTAATTAATCACTAATTTAATCATACTACTTAATTAATCACTTAATTAACTAGCTAATTAATTAAATTTCTTATTTAATCTCTTGATTAGAATGTCGTTGTGAGCCAAGGGGCTTGGTTGGTAGCCGCCATTTCTGCCGAACTCCCTTAAAACAGTAGGTCACTCGCATCGTCTGCCGCACCTTTTGAGCTCATCAAGGGCAAAATTCGCTAATTCAAACGAAAGTGAGCTAGTTTTGTTAAAAACAAATTTTGGGACTAAAAAAATCAAGGGCTTCGTTCGATTGGGGTGTGGGACACATGTCAGTGTGGGGGTGGTGGGTGCAGTGGTGGCGCTTCGAGAAACACAAATGGAATAGGGGAAAGCACATTAGCTTGATGATGCCTAGCTAGAAAGAATCCCAGCGACAGACCGGTAGCTAGCGTGAGTGTACCATACGTGTTGTACGTAGGGATGAAAATGGATTTATTGTCATATTTTGTCCTAGATACGGATACGAATACGAATACGGATAACTTGGATACGAATACGAATAATATTGAATACAGATACAGAGGGAATATGAATTGAAACGAATATGGTCACGAATATTTATCAGAACATACAAACCCTTTAAATTGTACAAACAAAATGAACAAAAAAATATAACTAATTTATTTGATCCAAACATTCATGAAGAACATGTAATGATCCAAGATTTGTATTCTTTGTTGAATTATGTTTAAAATAATAAATTATGAGTTTATGAGGTTTTATGCATTTTTAACTACTTATTTAAAATATTTTCCTATTAAGGACAACAATGTCTGAATTTTTGAGAAAATTTTAAAGTTGATGAAATCTTGAAAATAATTTTGTTAAATGATATATTGTGTCGGAAACTTTTCCAATTTTTTTTATAATTTTTGGAGCTGGTTTGATAATTTTAATAATTCAAATTTATTTATAGATTAGTTAAATTAGGAAACGATTTTGAAATTCTGAAAAAATTTTTGCTATAAAAGGGTAGCCTTGGCCTAGCCTACGTGCATATCTCAATAATCTGGCTCATAAATATTCGGATTATCCGGATCCGTATTCGACGGATAGTGAGCTATCGAATTTATATCCATATTCGAGAGAAAAAATTCGGTATTCGTTTTTGATCCGATAATATCCGACAAATATCCGAATCGACATAATCCGTATCTGAAAATTGTTCGGATCAATCGAAAACTATCCAATCCTTTTTCATCCCTAACTGTATCCGCGTTTCTCCTCTTCCATCCTCCTCTCTCTCCTTCTGCTTGATTTTATCCTTTTTCTTTTCTTCTTGAGTACAAAATATGGTTTATTTTGGTTCTTTGAAAGCTTACCGAACTGCCGCGGAAGGAGGGGCGCGTGGTCGAAGGGAGGTCGGCTCGTTAGATGTCCTGAAACAAGATTGCGCTGGAGCTGGTGGTGTGGGTCCTTTGGGCTGGGGAAAGCGGGAAACCCAAACCGAGCAGATGTCTCCTGAACAGCACGCCCACACGACGCGACCGCGTACGGGTGCTTGGAATCTTGGCATCGCATGTAGTCGATCCTCTCGACCTTGCCTGCTTCAACCCTCCTGCAAAGTCCATCCTGACCCGACCGAGAGGACCGTGTTTTGTACGTACGTATCTGGCTCGTGGCAACAAGCCGTGAAGCCGGAAGTCATTCCTTGGCCCCTGAAGTTTTTTTTTTTTCAAATGTGAACTCCTTATATGTATATTTATAAATTTAGCTATCTCACACCGCGGAAGGCGTGGCAGAGGACACATCTAACCTACCGCACCTGGGAGCGTAGAATCTCGTCTACGCCACGGCAGGCTAGGTGAGCGCTGGAGCGCACATGGACGGCGTGGGCAGTCGGGCGAGCATGTGAGCTGGCATGCCACGCGCGGGTAGGCAGGTAGGCACGGCACATGGGGAGCTCGTGGGCAGGCGGGCTACAAGCACGCTGGCGTGGGCGTGCACTCGCGGGAGGCATGCTGCTGCGCCCATCTAGAGCAGAAGGAGCCTTGCCGCGGTGCGCCATAGCTTGCTCCCGCGGTTGGCGCCTTCCGCACTCTCCGGGTGCGGCAATGGACAGTGTTGCCTTTCATGGTGGATTAGAGGCTTAAATTTACAAATGCACGTGTAGAAGAGCTAAATTTGTAAAAAAAGAAGAAGAAATGTATATGGGGCTAGATATGGGACGACTTCGTGAAGCCGTTGCCAAACATGTAGGACCGGTAGTATGTCCATATATCAACGAAAGGACGAGTGGTTAAAGGTAGAGAAATTTTACAGTATTATATTAGTGCTATATGGTAGATGGTAAAAATTAAATCTAGCCATTGTTTTATTAAGGTAATTTCCATACTTTACTATTGAAATAAGTATAAATAAATACAAGCTAATCTAATCCACTAAATAAAAAAAGAAAGGTTTATACTGAATTTAGTGTAGCGCAAAAGATCTCTAAATCTATCTAATATCCCCTCGAGAATGTTAAAAGTAGAATGACCATGTAAAATACTAGAAAGTGAAGCGGACATCTCTAGCGATACAATTTTATATATTGTTTTCAATATACCAAATACCTCGTAACAATATGAGCTCACTGAAAGAGCCAAGAGCAAAAGAAGTTCAAACCATAGGGAACCGAGGAGTATGGTGATGATGGTGTTTTGTTGATCTAGTGTTTCGTGGGAGGAGGAATTTTATTTAAATAATACATTTTTTATTTAAATTGTAAAAATATATCTCGATCTTAAAAATTGCAAAAATATACCTCTATCGTCCTTTTAGAAGACGAGAGAGAAATGTCGCACGTTCAAAGGGAGACAGAGGTAACTGGCATGCATCTGTCGCCCTTTGAATGGGCGACATTTCTCCTGCCCTGCAGCTAGTTTCTAAAGAAAATCATAACTTTTTCATAGAATCTTGGATGGAGATGAACTTTATATGAAAATTGTAGCTCTCAATGAAATCTACAACTTTGGTATACATACTTGTTTCATTTAAATCCATTTAGATGGCCAAAAAGGATAGAAGGTTCAGATCTAAAAATCAGATCTGAACTAGATCTGAACCTTATATCCCATTTTTGGCCATCTAAATTGATTCAAATGAAAAAAGTTTATATAGCAAAGTTGTAGATCTCGTCGAGCTACAATTTTCTTATAAAGTTCATCTCCATCCGAGATCATATAAAATATTTATGATTTTTTTTAGAAACTGACTGCAGGGCAGGAAAAATGTCGCCCGTTCAGAGGGCGACAGAGACCTCTGTCGCTCTTTGAATGAGCGACATTTCCCTATCGCCTCTAAAAGGGCGATAGAGGTATATTTTTGCAAATTTTTTTAAGATCGAGGCATATTTTTAAAATTTGAATGAAAAATATATTATTTTAAAAAAATTCTGGGAGGAGTGGGAGGCAGTGTCGCACGGAGGAGAGAGATGGTTGTAGTTCTGTGCACAAAGTTCACAAATACGTTTACAACAACTCGAAAGGCTCTAACATGTACATACATATATTTAAAAAGCTTATCAAATCTGTTTTCCACCGAATCGAATGACATGTGATTTTGAGCTTTCTACGTAAAGTTATATGACAATTTGATTGAATGTTGCACATGCTGTCCAGAGCGACGTGTGCGAGTAGGCAAACGTAAGGAATCCTCGGATTGCATGGAACTTCACAGTGATATCCGACTATACTATGACTTCGCAAAGGTTGAGAAAGCCTCATTTCTTGTTTCACAGGGATTTGGAAGCCATACAACACGAGGAAAGCAAAGATATAAAGATTTAAAGTCAAGTCGACTAGGTTTAGAGCTTTCAGCGCAGTACGCATTAAAAAGTTCTAACTTTCATAAATAGGATCCGTTTTGAACGTATAAGTACTTGTTAGAAAGCTTATTGCAGTGCCCACATGGTAGAAAACGTTTCAACATCAGATTCTATGTGTATTTCATCACCATTTCCAAAACAAACCGACGACTGAGTATGTTTTAGATGTCTTTGAATGGCCATATAAGCCAATATATCATATCCATGTAATTTAGACCATGTTTAGGCCTGTTTGGTATGGTGTAGCTTTTCTAAAAAGTAGTTTTTGGTTGGGCTAATGAAGAGGTTTGGTAGTCTGGCTTTTAGTATAGATTTTAGATGTTAGAGATACAGATCGGGAATGAGCGTAAGAGAGGTGTTGTTTGGGATTTTATACTTGGTAGGAGGGTATAATTTTTCTCAACTCTAGTGGTAAAGTTAGAACCCTAAACCACAGAAGCCGTAGGAAGCTCCTTTAGATCAGCTTTTGGTTTTCAATTTCTTCTAGTACAAATGGGATACTGGCTTTTGGTTTCTGGCTAAGAAAAAGCCAGCTGTTTGGAACAGCTTTCGGTTTCTAGAGGGGAAAAGCCGAAGCTAAAGCTGTCCCAAACAAGGCCTTAATTCAAAAATAGATTGTTATCTGCATCTACACAGTGCTGTTGATGTCTAGGACCTAGTGTCCCATAATCAAGCTTATAAAAATATGATTGTGGGCTTCTAGTACACAAGATGAGGAAAGCAATATATGGGGATTGCTTTTTTATTAGCCAAGCGGCTCAACAGAGTATACAAATTATAGGATGAATGCTCTCAGACGTCTATTGCTTATTCTAGTTGCGAATTTGATGCCCTCAACAGCATGGATCGGCCCCCTATTTATATCGGTTGAAGGGGTGGTAGTTGTTCTCCATAAGGGCGTCGTGTAATCGAGGGGTGTCTTCCCATCAAATTGTGTCTTCCTGTCAAATGGTGTCTTCTCGCCAAATAGTGCCTTTTCCAAAGATAACTTCCGGGTGGTTATGCATGCCTGTCAGATAACTATCCGCACAGAGATATGTGCGGGGGTAACGATTTGTCCCTGACCAGTTCACTGGTCGGGGTGACTATTTCACTGGTCAGGGACGACCAATTGAGAGCATCTAGGCCCTCTATTTTTTAGTTATGCTTATTATGTAGGTTTTGGTGTTGATGATCAAGAAGCATACACTACTACACAAATATACATCACAATCGGTTCTTTTTCGTCATCACAGTCGGTTCTGGTGGTGACACAAAGCCATGAGACAGAGATGAGGCGGGCATTATTACAGTCGGTTCTTACCCGATAGAGATGATGGTATTATCTCTATCGGTTCTTTATAAGAAGCGATAGAGATGATGGTATTATCTCTATCGGTTCTTTGTAAGAAGCGATAGAGATGATAGCTCATCTCTATCGCTTCTTACAAAGAACCGATAGAGATAATACCATCATCTCTATCGCTTCTTATAAAGAACCGATAGAGATGACCATATCATCTATATCGCTTTTTTCAAAGAACCGATAGAGATAATACCATCATCTCTATCGCTTCTTATAAAGAACCGATAGAGATGATCAGATCATCTCTATCGCTTCTAAAAAGAACCGATAGAGATAATATACTCATCTCTATCACTTCTTTGAAAGAACCGATAGAGATGAATAACCTCATCTCTATCACTTCTTATAAAGAACCGATAGAGATGAGTTCATTATCCCTATCGCTTCTTTCAAAGAACCGATAGAGATGACCGTCACATCTCTATCATTTTCTTGTGAGAACCGACAGAGATGAAGGGGTGTGGTGTGCTATCACATTCTAATAAGCACATATTCCACACAATATGCACATATCACATTCACACGTAAATTACAGACAACATATCACATTCAAAGAACATGAACACTTTGTTACAACAAACACATATCACATTCATTAACAAAATAGAACGTAAACATGCTTAACCATAAGTACACATGCAATCGCATTCGGATATGTAATATTTGTTCACATCCGGTCTAGTAGGAGCTTTTGGGATCTCTAAACCGTCAGTCCTCCGACAAGCATTCTATCCAGACCAACGCATAAGTGATCTCGTATCTTGTTGAGTGCAATCTTTGTCTACACTCTTACGGGAATAACGGTAAGTCGCAAGATAGAAACGAGTGCTCTAATTTGAGTTTTCAAATTTGCATGTGAAAGACTAATTGTATATGCATGTACTACCTCGTGGAAACAGTGCGAGCCGACAATCAAGATCACCATGTGTTGCATGACATACAAACCACAGTGATCGTCGCTGCCTGTTGATGACAACTGTGAAGAAAGAAAAATAAATTAAGAGACAAAGAAAATATATCGTAAAATCTAAATCTTATATATGATAGCAACTTGTACCTTGAAGCGGACATACTCGACTTGGAGCCCTTTTGTCGTCGTGTGTCCCTCCCGCTCGACGTATTCCTTGAAACCCTATATACATTGGAAAGATGTCGTTGAGTAAAAAAATAATGATTGTAGTTAAATCGTAAAATGTTAGATAAGAGTGGTGCACTTACTGCTCCAAAGGAGGCTTGATCGCGTAGGCCATCGGTCTCTTATCAACCGAATTAAAAGTGTACACTTTGTTGTCTCTCGGAAGGAGCACGAGTAGAACCCAATGGTTGCTTATTAAATGGTATGCAGCGAAGAAAATAAGTTCACATACGGTTTCAAAGTGTAGAAGTAATTGAACAGTGAAGTAGTACTTACTCGTGGTACGGGAATAGAATGAAGTCCTTCTTCGACTCACTTGCAATGCCCTCTTGATGTAGCCGCAACCCATTCCGGTTGAAGCCTAGCCATCGTCGCGACACAAGCTCGTGGTCGATTTAACCCAACTAGTTGTCGATTCGTCACGACCATTGCCTCATCGCCTCGCAACTCGCATTGAATGTTAAAAGTGTAATGCAAAATTCTATGGAAGTCATAAAGTCGTACAGCGTGGTGCGATACTCACGGCGTCGTGATCGTCTGAGAGAAATATCGATGGCTATCGGTTGAGTACAGACGAACAGATCCTCAAAACTAATCGAATGTCCCATCCTCCTCGCGGTGGAAATGTCCCTTTACAGATCTAACATTGAAGTCGACACGCCGCTATCTTTCGCTTTGTCAATGTACCATCCATGGAGTTGTCGAGTCCATATGCCTAGAGCGTTCAATTTGCTGGGAGGCAGAAGGGGCTTTCCATGTACGTAGGCCTTAAATTCATAAGGCTTCACTTTGTGGTCTGTCTTGCCGCTCTCCTTTCGGGCCAAGGAGTCTCCGAGGCCGGGCAGCGATGGGCTTTTCATATACCGAGGGGCGCTGTGGCCTTTGTGAGCCTAGCCTTTTAGCGAGGCCTCTAGTGGTTCGTGGTTGTCGTGCTAGTCCTTTTATGCACCACTCAGATTTTGTGCGGGGGCTCGTCACGATCGTGGGAGCAGCGCAGTACGGTAGGAACCTACAAAGCACGCGCATAATTAAGTAACTTGTTGCAATACTACCGAATGGTACGTAAGACGTGAGGATGTTTACCTTGACCAAGACGACGCTGTCGTGGGCCACTTGATGAACGACATCCGCGCTAGCCCGAGAGTGGTGATGTCTTCGTTAGGGGAACTCGAGCACATGTGATAAGAAGGCTTCGTGGACGTAGTCCACCGACCTCATGTAGCCCTTCCCAAAGGTGACCATGCACCGTGTCGGTCTCCTTGCATGGAAATGCAACCTCGTGCGACCTCAACAGAAATCCGCCTTCCGTCGGGTGAGTGGCACTTGGTAGGCGCCGCAAAAGTGCGCAACTTGAGAGAAAACATATGAAGAGTTACCTCGCACCATTAAGTAAGGCAAAATTAATTATTACCTTCACCGGGACCGGACTTATCATTTTGGAACCGCAGCTACTTGGTGGGGCACAGTTTCTCTACAAGAGGCGGGGCATCCGCTCGACTGGGAGATCATCGCCATCATCTCGGCCCTTAGGCGCTCCTCACGTGCCATCATCTCCACCTCATCTCCTCCTCACGTGCCATCATCTCGCACCTCATCTCCTCCCTCATCTCCTCCGAGATCTCCTCCTCACCGCTCCCTAAGCGTGTCCTTCAGCGCCCGCGTGCCTCCCATGTTCTTGATCCGTACTCAGGCAAGATCTTGGAAGTAGGACTTCTTCAGATGCCCGCCCTGCGGCAAGCACCCGCCCTTATGGTCGGGCTTTCCGATCGCAGAGAATAGGATGTCATTTGACCCTTGGCTAAGAAAAGTCCCTGCTCTTTCCTCCGGCTTACCTCCTCCCGCAAGAAGCGAGTACAATTAGATCTGAAATACAACAGAATGGTCTCTTCGCAATGTAGCAAGTTTGATATCTTACGATGGTGGAGACAACTTGCGCGTAGTGGGGTTTGGTACTACCACCGCCTGCCCCTGTTTTCTTTGTCCTCGCTAATACCCGATCCACGTGCCCGCTCCTCACATATATGCGAGTAAGGCATCGCTGTCCGGAGTTGGCGCACTCCTCGGCTAGTCGTGCCCATTCTCGCTTTCTTCCCTTCGTAGCCGCTGAACCGAGGTGGTGCGCGTGCGTGTTCACCTCTGGTAGCAACGTTCCTCTGTCTCGGCTCCTCCGCCTCAGGCGTACTCTTCATCCTCGTGAACTCCTCCCAAACATCGGAAGCACGAACGGATACCTCTCGAATGGTGCACGGCCTTTCAAAGACGTACTCACTTTGTGCATGTAGACCCTAAAGTGCCTCGAGCCACACCCATCCTCTTCAAGGCGCATCACCGGCATTGTTTTCATCCTCCTCTTCTATAATCCATTTCCCTTAACCTCGTCCCACACCGGTTCTTCCGCTCGACGACCTCCTTTCTCCAATCCTTAACCGTTATGGGAACTCTCTCCTCACCAGCTTGCCCGAGGAATGAGCGGTATCGCCCTTATACTTGGGAGGACCTGCAAACGCCCGTCGCATTGAAGTGGAGAATTTGCGGCGTTCTCCCCGTGGCCCCTTTGCTCGGTCCTCGGGCCTTCCTCACCTTACTCGGCCCTCGACATTTGGAACCTGGCTCCGCCGACACTTGGAAGTTGGCTTGGCCTCAGAGCACCTTCTACTCTTTACGGCGATGAGCCGATGCTCTCAATTGCGACATTTTGAGTTTTCTTATCTAACATGGACATATATTTCACATGAGAGAAAGCAATTGTAGCTATTATGTGAACTTCACAATAAATCATCTAAAGTAACAAATCAATGGATAATTCATAGCATGTCATTGTTGTAGCATATTGCATTAGAGTAACAGATGAACGAATGATCTTCAAGACAAGTCTGTATGTAGATCAACTAAATACGTATGGACGATAACTCCTAATCTCTAAATAGGTTTGGTCCTAATCCCATTCGAGGATATGTGGTTTGGGCAAGTTCTAAGCCGTTGTACAACTCGGAGAAAATTTGAGATCTCTCATTTGTTCTCCGATACACGCCTCGACGACAGTCAAGAGGGTGTGTATCCAGAGAACACCGTGGAGACGCTACCAAATCTACTCGTGAGTTGTACAACACTCAGAACTTGCCCAAACCACATATCCTCTAACTCCAAAATATTGGATAATTCGAGATCGCTTGCTTATAAATATGTCATTCGACATATTTATAAATAAGCACTCTCGAGCGGGAGACGAGGTTACGCAACCTAAACTCTAACATATGCCGAGATGAAAAGGAAAATAATATGCAATTATAATTGAAATAGCTATCTCAATTAAGAGAGTCTAAAGTTGCATAATAGTATGACGAGTATGTACACATATGACAAAATATTGAAAAGGCATGAAAACATACATGGAAAGAAGACACTTCTTTGCAAGAGATGTACTTGATACTGTTATGATGGATTACATACCCAGTTTGTGGATTGTTGGCAAGGACTTCCCATTTCTATATTGTGAAGTTTAAAATTGAAATGATATGTTAAGCACATCCAATTGTCCTAGTAGAGTAACACCTAGATTTGTCGCCAGGAACAAAGCATAAATATGTTCAATCGCTATTACATTCGACATTGCTTTGCTTGCATGTAGTGATGGGTCATGATTTGGCTTATTCATTATAGATCAAGAATTCATTATGGCCTTTCACAATGTGGTTCAAATTAGTAGTCTTGCTGTGGCTTGCACATAAGCGTAACCTTTGATGTTTGGCCTTTTAAACAAGGTTGAAGTAGATAAGCGCTTTTTCCTATTCAATAAGATATTTTCTAATGTGCGCACAATATCTTCGTTACTTTGGCTTCCTCTCATGACTACACAATGTCCAATTCATCACGAAGATGTGAGTTAAAGCTAATTAGCGACTTGAGAAAGATGCTTATTAATGTTCAATTTTGAAGTGCTTGCTTCCTTTGTTTTCATCGATAACAATAGGCTAATGAGTTTCTTTTGTGTTCATCCCGCAACTTACCATGGAGCGCCAGGAGGTGGGGCACCGGGGCGATGGGGCCGTTAGGCGTCGGGCGCCGCCGAGGCGGTGGGGCGACGAGGCGGAGTGGAGCGCCGGGCGGTGGAGTCGGTGGGCCCAGGCGATGGGGCCGTTGGGGCTTGAGCGCCGCCGGGCGGTGGGGCGATGGGAGGCGGCGTGGGCGCTTAGGGGCGGCGGGGCGATGGGGCCGTTAGGCGTCGGGCGCGTCGGGGTGGCGGCGGAGCGACGTGGAGCGCCGGGGTGGGCGATAGGGCCGTTGGGCGTCGGGCGGCGCCGCGGCGGTGGGACGACGGGAGCGGCGTGGAGCGTCGGGGCGGTGGAGTCGACGGCGGGCAGGGGCGCCGGGTGGCGGCGGAGGTGGAGGCAGGGAGCTTCAGAAAAGGGGCTAGGGCAAACGAAGGCAAGGCACGCGTGAAAGCTTCTCCGAAAAATCTGCCTTAAGTAAGGGGTATCACATTACTATCGGTTTTACACAAAAAACCGACACAAATATATTTTACAATACTATCGGTTTTTAAGACAAAACCGACACCAATATGTAGATCTCCAATACTATCGGTTTTAAATAAAAAAACCGACACAAATATTAGTTCAATACTATCGGTTTTACACAAAAAAACCGACAGAAATATGTTTCACAATACTATCGGTTTTTCAGAGAAAACCGACACAAATATGAATGTTTAAAATACTATCGGTTTTTCAGAGAAAACCGACACTAATAGTACTATAACAGTTTTGAAGAAAAATTGGCACAAAATAGTACTATCGGTTTACAAGAAAAACCGAGACAAAAGTAGTCTATTACTATCGGTTTTCACTAAAAACCGATACAAATATGAATGTTTAAAATACTATCGGTTTTATGAGAAAACCGACCCAAATGTGTAGACTTTAATACTATCGGTTTTCAATATTAAACCCGACACAAATATTTGTTCAATACTATCGGTTTTGAAGGAAAACCCGACACAAATAGTCCTATAACATGTTTTGAAGAAAAATTGGCACGAAAAAGTACTATCGGTTTACAAGAAAAACCGAGAAAAAAGTAGATTATTACTATCGGTTTTCATTAAAAAACCGATACAAATATGAATGTTTAAAATACTATCGGTTTTTAGGAGAAAACCGACACAAATGTGTAGATCTTTAATACTATCGGTTTTCAATAAAAAACCCGACACAAATATTAGTTCAATACTATCGGTTTTGAAGGAAAACCCACACAAATAGTCCTATAACATGTTTTGAAGAAAAATTGGCACAAAATAGTACTATCGGTTTACAAGAAAAACCGAGACAACAAGTAGTCTATTACTATCGGTTTTCATTGAAAAACCGACACAAATGTGTAGATCTCTAATACTATCGGTTTTCAATAAAAACCGACACTAATAGTACTATAACAGTTTTGAAGAAAAATTGGCACAAACTAGTACTATCGGTTTTAAGAGAAAACCGACACAAATAAGTTGATCTCTAATACTATCGGTTTTCAATAAAAACCGACACAAATATTTGTTCAATACTATCGGTTTTGAAGGAAAACCCACACAAATAGTCCTATAACATGTTTTGAAGAAAAATTGGCACAAAATAGTACTATCGGTTTACAAGAAAAACCGAGACAACAAGTAGTCTATTACTATCGGTTTTCATTAAAAACCGATACAAATAAGAATGTTTAAAATACTATCGGTTTTATGAGAAAACCGACACAAATGTGTAGATCTCTAATACTATCGGTTTTAAGAGAAAACCGAGACAACAAGTAGTCTATTACTATCGGTTTGCGTTAAAAACCGACACAAATATGTAGATCTCTAATACTATCGGTTTTCAATAAAAACCGACACAAATATTGGTTCAATACTATCGGTTTTGAAGAAAAACCGACACTAATAGTACTATAACAGTTTTGAAGAAAAATTGGCACAAACTAGTACTATCGGTTTTAAGAGAAAACCGACACAAATAAGTTGATCTCTAATACTATCGGTTTTCAATAAAAACCGACACAAATATTTGTTCAATACTATCGGTTTTGAAGGAAAACCCACACAAATATCAATCACTATTGATTTTCCGGACAAAGCAAGATGAAGTCCGATTTAGAGAATTCATTGATGAAAGGGTAAAAGGCCACAACTTTTACAGATATAGTTGGAATTCTTTCAAATTTTGCGAAAACATACTTTGGGATATTACAGTCTATTCAAAAAGAATTTTCAAAAAGATTTAGCACTCGACAAAGATGCAAGAATTCACTTTGTAAGCATGATTCTAGCTTATAGACGCAAAAGTCAAAACTTATGCAATTAAAGTCCGTGTTTTTCCAAATTTTCCAGTAAATAAACTTTGGACTAGTTAGAAGCTTTCCCAAAAGAAAAAACCGTAAACAAATTTTCTGATATGTAAACGAATGACCAACTAGTAAGTAGATTTCAAATATGTCACAATGTTCCATGAGAGATTATAACTGCATAACTTTACCCAAACAAAAGGCACGATAAAACATGTCTTAAACACTAATGGCTTAAAGAAAATGAACAGCATGATAAAATGAACAAACAATACAATATTTCCTTTAGTTACAGTACAACCCTTCTTGATGATCTACGCGCACGTAATTTCTTCGATGTGTGTCGTCATCCCGCTAAGATAGGCCCCATCCGCAAATGGAGGTATTTCATCGAATTGATTGTATTCTTCTTCATCTACGACATTTTCGACACCAACGATCCGCCGCTTGTCGTGAAGGACAACGTGCAACCTCGGATTGGCGGATCACGCACATAGAAGACTTGATTTGCTTGCTTCGCAAGTACGAACGGGTCATCTTTGTAGGCGAGTCTGCTTAGATCCACAAGAGTAAAACCTCTCTTATCGACCTTCACTCCATGTGTTAGTCCCACCCACTTACATCGGAATAATGGAATTTGGTATATTCCGTAATCGAGCTCCCAAATTTCTTCGATTATCCCATAATACAAGTACATTGCCGTTGAGGATCCTCCTTTCGAGTGATGTACATCGGAAAGAGCATCTATGCTTACACCACTGTTTTGAACAAGATTACTCTTATCTTGACTTTCAGTGTAAAAGGTGTACCCATTAATATCGTACCCCTGCCATGTCTGTACATTAAATCTAGGTCCATCAGCCAACCATTTCACATTCTCACTAACAGAGAACTCTACCGTTTGTTTGAACCATGTAACAAATCTATCGTTGTGTTCTCGCATGATGGAAAGCTCATCCATATGTGGATTCTCTTCCCGTAATATCAACTTATGCTTTGCTTGATGTACCACGCAACTTCGTGCTCTGCTTTGCAAGATCACAAATGCGCTTTGCAATACATATCAAACCGTGGCCTCGTTAGTTTCGACCCCACGGTTCCTTTGCCGACAAGTCCCCTCGTGGCGAGATACAGAACACCGATTGCTTGTCTTTTCCCGAGATAGTCCACACAAAACTCAATAACCTCTTGATCCCCATAACCTTCCACAATACTACCCTCGTGCTTGATCGATTCCTCACATAGGACTTTAATATACCCATGTACCTCTCGAACGGATACATGTAACGTAAAGCGGGTCCACATATCTTAATCTCTCTAACAAGGTGAACAACAAGGTGGACCATGACGTCGAAGAACGACGGTGGAAATGCATCTCAAGTCGACATAAAGTCCGCACCACCTCCTCCGTAAGTTGTCTAGCATGTCGGGTCAATAATTTTGCAGAGATCGCATTGAAGAAGTAACACAACCGTGATTGCAAACCCGACATCCTCTGCGTAATATTTCGGATTGCAACTGGGAGCATTTGGGTCATCAAGACATGGCGATCGTGGGACTTCATGCCCAACAACTTCAAATCATCCAAGGACACAAGCTTCTTAATGTTCATGGAGTAGCCGATGGAACTTTAATACCATGGAGACATTTGCAAAAGTCCTCTTTCTCCTTCTTGGACAGGTGTAGCATGCAATGGGATATACTGGACCTTTTCCATCCTCCTCTATCACCGCAAGCCCGGGCACGATTCCTATGTAGGCCATGTCGCGACGAGCATTCACACCATCCTTTGTCTTTCCGTATGTTCAGCAGATACCAACCAAATTATCGCAGACATTCTTCTCAACGTGCATGACATCAATACAATGCCGAACATCTAACTCCTTCCATGCGGTAAGTCCCAAAATATTGACCTCTTCTTCCAAATGGTCCTAGAACGAATGATTTAGAGCTCTTTCCGTCTCAACATCGATATCCTCTACACGTGAATATACTTGCCTTCCACTCATAGGTTGCGGTGCGAACGGACTTCCCTCTTCCCATCAAATTTGTCATCCATCTTACGGTATCGATGACTTCGAGGTAGAAACCTACGGTGACCCATATACGCTTTTCTTGGAATTGGCGACCATAAGCTCTCGGTCTCCTCTTCACAAATAGGACACGCTTTTGCTCCTTTCGCATCAGAGTCCGCCAAATTACCAAGAGCCGGAAATCATTTATGGTGCGAATACCATAGCCCGTAGGGTGAAATGCTCTCTTCAGACGCATCCCACACAATGACCCCGTCATTCCACAATTTTACCAAATCCTCGATCAATGGAGCGAGGTACACATCAATATCATTTCCTACTGTTTAGGTCCCGAGATTAGCAACGACATCATGATATACTTCCGCTTCATGCACAACCAAGGAGGAGGTTGTAGATACACAATGAATCGCCACGTCTTTGTGACGATCGCTCATGTTACCAAACGGATTCATTCCATCGGTACTCAATCCAAATCTTATGTTCCTCATTTCGCACCAAACTCCTCATGTTTCCAATCGATGTTTCTCCATTGAGCGAATCGGCGAGTGTCTCACTTGCCATCTTCCTTTCGAGACTCATAATGCCAACGCAACAATTTTGCTTCTCTAGGATTTGCAAACAACCTCTCCAGACGGGAATGATGGGAAAGTACCACAATACCTTGGCGGTGCACCTTTAGTGACCTCTTCACCCTCGTTGCCCCGGCACTTACGCTTCTTGTCATTACGCTTCTCCTTTTGTTTGTACCGAGGCACACCGCAAACTGGACACACGTGCAGCTCCTGATGTGCGTTACGGTACAAGATGCAATCATTCGGACATGCATGTATCCTTTCTATTTCCATTCCCATGGGACATAGTAGCTTCTTCGCTTCATAAATGCTTGTTGGCAACTCGTTTCCCTCGAAGTAGATCCGATAGAAGAACTAGAAGTGCATTAAAACTTGTATCCGTCCAACGGTGTTTTGCCTTCAATTCAACAATGCAAGGACCGAACCCAACTTGGTGTATTCTACTTTGCAACCTGTGAACAGCGGTTTGGCATCGTCTTCCATCAAGCTTTTAAACTTTTCAAACTCTCTTTCCGTGTAATTACCCTCCACATCCCGCAACATTTGCTCCAAATTCTCCTCCTCAAACATATCAGGCTGCAACTCATCATCTGGTTCCACCGTGTCTTCGTTGCATACCGGAAGGGTACTACTGTCTCCCGTGATGGATCCAAGACGTGTAATTCCTCACGGCCACGTCGAATCGTGGTCCTCGATTTGAGTGAGTTGTTAAATCTTCTCGATTGGTGCAATCAATGCAAGGACAATATATGAAGTTTACACCCTCCTCACCATGTCTGTTCGCAATTTTTTGAACTCCTTAACACCCTCGAAATTCAAAGACTCACACGACTTTTGTCATACATCCATTCCTTACGGTCCATCTGCAATTAAAATTCACACAATAAATTAAGGAAGAATGGAGCGACAAAGAAGCTAGCTAGCTATTTGAAATATTGAGACATCATTTCATTTAATATTACCTTTGCAAAATAGAGGACTGCAAGTTCTCGCAAGATATATAAAATGTGTTCTCCTAATCGATACCTAGATTCTTCCCTGTTTAGAGCTTCCAATTCCTAGATAGGAGACATACATTTTTAACATCAACAATGATATCAAACAATCTAATTATATAGTGCAAGAGCCTCATGATCTTTTGACTACAACGAAACAAAACAAGGGTACCAACGATGACTCCCAATCTCTAAATAGGTTTGGTCTAATCCCATTCGAGGATATGTGGTTCCGACAAGTTCCTAAGCCGTTGTACAACTCGAGAGAAAATTTGGCGAAGATCTCCGCTATTCTCCATATACACGCCTCGACAACAGGTCAAGAGGGTGTGTATCCGAGAATACCAGGAGACGCTACGAAATCTCTACTCTGAGCTTGTACAACACTGCTCGATCGAGAACTTGCCCGGCACATATCCTCGAATATCAAAAGAACGTGGACAATTCGAGACTGCCGCTTATAAATATGCCATTTCGTTCGGTATATTTATAAACAAGCATCCTCGAACGGGAGACGAGGTTCCGCACCCTAAACTCTAGCATGCATTAGGTGACAAAGAATAATAATTCCATATTAACACCAAAGCACTACAAATTAAGATAATTAACTACATGTGTACATGCTTGTGAAATAAAAGGGTGTGAAATCGATAGGACATACACAATACCAAAGCAATCTAAACTTTCTTGCGACATATCAAAAATACATAGTGCAAAATTAAAGGGGTTTGAAGGAATGCTCACATTTTGAAGAAAACCACAAATTATGCAAAATGAGGGAAATCTCCTCAAGTTAGGGCTTCAAATTTACCCTCTTAACACCCACCCTTGAGAATTTCAAATTTTCTCACCCAAGTATTGCTTCCAACCACGTAATATAAGCTATTTTTTCGGTGGCGGCGGAGAAACCTCCTCCGAACAATAACAGAGAAGAGTTCGCCGAGTGGTATAATTAACCTAACGAGGTACATCACTATCGGTTCTCATATAAAGCGATAGTGATGTGATCATTCACATCACGATCGGTTCTTATAAGACAAGCGATAGTGATTATCACGATCATCACAATCGGTTTCACATAAGAAGCGATAGTGATGAGAAAGTACACATCACTATCGGTTCTTATTTAAGAAGCGATAGTGATGATAATCTGCACATCACTATCGCTTCTCACAAAAGAACCGATAGTGATGAGCACGTCGCTCATCACTATCGGTTCTTTTGTGAAGCGATAGTGATGTGCGATTATCATCACTATCGCTTCTAAATAAGAACCGATAGTGATGTGTACGCGTCTTATCACTATCGGGTCTTTTGTGAGAAGCGATAGTGATGTGCATTATCATCACTATCGCTTCTTAAATAAGAACCGATAGTGATGTGTACTTTCTCATCACTATCGCTTCTTATGTGGAAACCGATAGTGATGATAATGCACATCACTATCACTTCTCGCATAAGAACCGATTGTAATGTTCCCAGTGCTACATCACTATCACTTCTAACCTGAGAACCGATAGTGATTGTGATTAATGCCTCTCCTAAGTCATCTATCACAATCGTTTCTTCCTAAAAACTTAAGAACCGACACAGATGAAGCGATAGTGATGTACCATTCTGTAGTAGTGATACTTAGTATAAGCTGACAACAGCTATATTAGAAGAACAAGGCTAATGTCTTTATTCTTAGTTTTGGCTTGGGAGTTGATTCAAGCCATATAGCTAGAATAACCGTACTATTAAGAGGGATTATACACAAGTAATAATCTTGGTTCATATGCAAAAATCACTAAGATTACTTGGAGCATAGTACATTTCATATCTCTCATTCAAAAATCCAGATCTCCCTTCTCTTAGCCAAAAAAGAGTTCTTTTTTGGACCCACATCATTTCTAGTCTGGCGCTGAAAAATCAAGTTTCAAGTTTTAAGCGAGCGCACACCATGTACGCCGGACCGACTTTTTCAGTCCGGCGCTAAGAGCTCTTTTCTGATTTATTTCAACCGAGCGTACACCGTTCACGCCGGACCGATCTGAATTTAGCCGTATTTTCAATCCAGCGTATATTGTTTTTTCACTCCGAACCATCATTTCTAGTCCGACGTTAAGAATTTCTTTACTCAAATCTTAACCGAGAACATGCCGTTTACGGCGGACCGAATTCTAAATGTACGCCGGACCAACTTTTTCGGTCCGGCGCAAACATGATTCTCTCTGGTAAAACCAGCTGTTTTCCCTTCTTCGCCGGACCAACTTTTTCGGTCCGGCCCAAACATTGTTTTGCTGGTATCCAAATAGAACAAAGCATGTGTACACGATGGACAAACCTTGATAAATTTCTATGTACCCTGGACTAATATTTTCAGTCCGATGCATGTATATGTTTCATCATATCAGTCCGGTATGACTCATACACCTTAAAATACTTATAAAATGGGCAGCCCGTGACTCCATAGTTGACCTATTTCGTCCATCCTAACACACTCAACGGGCAAATGGCAGGTACAACGGTTCTTTCTGTTCAAGCTCTATATATACAATACTTGAGTTCACTAAAAAAGAAGACTTTGCACATACACATCTTTGACATTCTGAATACCGTTGACATCTTTCGAATCATTTACATCTCTTTGATCTTTGGCATTCCTGAGTTTTCATTCCATCAAAGAGTTTGAGCATCAACTTCGAAATCACAAACATTCATTCTGAACATTTAGAGTTCTTGCTCCAAGCTAAGTCTAGTTAGCATCTAGCTATTGAACCAAGGAACAGGGCTTGTGGATAGTCTATTACTCTTGAAACTAACTGTTTCTAGACGGTTGGAGAAGTTGTTGGTGCGACCTATCCAAAAGGGATTGTGGAAGGCCACCATTGCTGTGAAAGGTTGAGACTCACCTCACCGGAGTGGTGGAAGAGTCAAGCTAGTTAAAAACCAAAAGCCGTTGAGATTGGCTATTTGGTGGAGCAATACTTTCGAAGAAGTGCTCTAACGGGGACGTAGGAGATTGGTCTCTGAACCTCGGTGAAAAATCCTTGAGTCGTCCTGATATTGGTTTATCTTTGTGTGTTTATCTTATTGTCAGTTTTCATTCAAAGTTCTTCTTCACAATTCTGATCTTACTGAAACTGAGCTTTGTTTTCTTTTGTTAAGTTTTTTTTATTGAGAGAAGTTTTTCCTAAGAATTAAAAAGTTTTTTTTAAAGTTGCCTATTCACCCCCACTCTAGGCCAACCTGATCCTTTCACCAATGTGAAGCAAAGTATACAGATCACCTTGACTGAACTGGTCAAAGACTTAACCGTTCGAATAAGGGTGGGCTTCGATCTATACATTATGGGCTTTTATGTATTGTAGACCCATTAATAGAGTATAGTAACAAATAATTGAGGGCCCAGATAAGTGATAGACTTCAAATCCTTGTCAGTTAGCCCTCAAGTCTTGAGAAATAAGAGTTTATTATACAAGGCTTTTCATCTTTTGTGACCTTATGGGGTTATGCGCCAATTATCTAACTGTTTTAATTGCCAATAAATAAAAAATTCTTTACACTTCTCTTGGTAACTGAACCAGTGCTAACCGTCTTTAATGTGTAATATATATATAAAGGGGAAGAAAGCTTCCTTTGTATGCTTCATATCTCTGAATCAAGAAAAAATTACTTTCAAACTTTTTCTTAGTTGTTTAAGCTTTTCATTTTTCGTCCTTATTTCTTCTCTCATCAATTGCGATGAAGAGTATGATCAAAGAAAGAAATTGAACAGCTTAAATATCTAAAAATAAGTTTGAGAATAACATCTCTTTCAAGGCTTTTCTTAGTTCTTGAGGCTTTCCATCTTTCGTCCTTTTATTCTTCATCCATCGGTTATGATGGAAAGTATGATCAAGGAAAGGAGGTGAAAAGTCTGAAGATCTAAAAGGAAGTTCGAGAACATCAATCCGATGTCAGTTATTGTTTATTAAAAAAGGTAGTTTTTACCCTTTCTTGAAAACTGAAACAGTGTCCGAAACTGACACAGGTTAGGTTATATAATAGGGGTAAATCCTCTTTGATTCCTTACGCCTTTGATGTTTTTGAGCGTAGGAGTAAGTTCTTAAGCCCTTTACAATTTCTGAGCTCTTGTCTTCAATCCTTTTCTTTTCTCCCGACCAATGGCTATGGACAAGTTGATCCTTACTGATAGGACGGTTAAGGAACTTGAAATTC
This sequence comes from Otatea glauca, assembly GCA_036346275.1. Taxonomy (NCBI): domain Eukaryota; kingdom Viridiplantae; phylum Streptophyta; class Magnoliopsida; order Poales; family Poaceae; genus Otatea; species Otatea glauca. The sequence goes on from CM070711.1 coordinate 57,561,815, forward strand.
AAGGTTTGATCCCTCCTTGTGAAATGCTGAGATGGGACCCTAGCGGGGAGGATACAAAGCCAACGCCCTAGAAAGGGCGTCTCATACTCTTCACTACTTTGGTAAAGTTAGGATTTCGCCTCCGTGAAAGTGAGTTTCTAACTGATGTGCTAGATCATTATGAGATCGAATTGCACCATCTTCCCCTAAATTCTATTTTGATTTTGAGTGTTTTCTCGCATCTTTGCGAAGCTTTCCATGGCATTTCCCCACTAGTTCGTCTTTTTCGCTATTTCTATCAATATACTAGGAATAATAAAAGCTAGAATATTTTTGGGGGCACTTATTTTAAGCTCCAAGATAAAATGGCTTCTCAGTATCCTCCACTTCTGTCCAAGGACACATGGTGTGATTATCGGCGGGAGTGGTTTTACTTGGAAATTCTGGGTGTAGTCATCTCTGATTTACTGGGACGGCTACCCCAATATGGACAAGGGCCCAAGCGATGAAGGAGAAGGATTCGTTGGTCCTTACCGATGAGAAAAATGACATTGTTAATGTCATTATCAAGTTAGTGAAGGGAGGCTTGATGGGGTAGAAGATCGTCTTTAATTTTCTGTACCACAAAGTGAGCCCCCCTAAAGAGGCAGTTCAGATTTGCCTAGAGGATAGAAGGCGAGCATGATCCGACCAAGGATGAACCTGGAGGTAAAGGAACTCTTAATTACTGACTTCTTCTTATCTTTATTAAAAGATTTTTACTGATTTTTATGGTTATTTTCTCCTGTTAGTTCTGACCGCCGAAGAGACCTGGTCAAGAATCACGTATATGCAGCACGTCTCTTCTAACGGGTCTGACCTGGTTGCTTTGGACAAGCAGCCGTCCAACCTAGTTGGACCAACTGATGAGTTCATTAATGAACACATCATGGTAAGTACCAAGAAATTTCTTTGGTTATGTTTGCTAATTGCCTTTTGTGCTGACAATTGAACTTATTCTTTAGATGCATGGTCGAAAGCGAACTGTTGACCAGTCTGAGGTCTCAGCTTTGGCTCCGCCTACCAAAAAGGCAAAGACCTCAACTAGAGGCGCCTCAAAGGTGGTGGATCTTACCACCGTTGGGACTAGTGCTGATCTGACCTGCACTAGTCTAGCCCTAGTACCGACAAGCACTGTACGCTCTAAGCATGCACACGATCAGTCCTAGACACAAGACAAGAGGGTTGCATTCACTGCAGGGATGTAAACGACGACCTCATCCTAGGTGCGCTACAAAAAATAGTTCAACGGTAATTGTGATCGTCCATATATAAATCTTCTGATATTCCCCTTTGTTTAGAGTGAAAGCGAAGATTTAGAGGATAATGTTCCCCCTAATTATAAGGAGGAAGAGGAATTATAACATCCCAATTTTTGCGTTTCGTGGATTTATTATGCATTTTATAAATTTTTGAATTTTCTGGAATTTATTTAAATTATTTTGAATTTATTTGAACTAAGCCTTTTGTTAAAGTCTTTTTCAAAATCTAAAAAAGTTTAAATAAAGTTTTGTTAAAAATATTTTATTTGAGTTCCAAATTCCATAAAATATTTTCAAGAAATTTTCTGGAATTGTGTGGCTATTTTTGCTATTTATTTTGGCCTTATTAATTTTTTGAATTTATTTTAAATCGAAAATGATTTAAAAAGCATTATGAACAGTTCTAGGCCAAACCCACGCTGGCCCGGCCCAAAATCCTCGCCGCCAGCCCATCTTAGCCCAACCACAGTAAACCCTAGACTGTGAACCATTGGATTTCGATCCGACGGCTAGTGTTCATCCACGTCGTCTAGTGCTTCGGGTCGTTCGATCCAATCTAAGCGGATGCCTGCGATGCTGCCACATCGCCCAAGCCATGTCGGTGCTGGACTCCACTGTTGCCACTAAATTCACCATAGAATATGGGCCGTTCACGCCTCCCTAGGGCCCTATTTAAGGTGGCACCACCTGCATTGTGATCCTTACCCCGCGCGCACCCGATACCCCAGAGAATGTCGCCTGAGCCACCGTTTTTGTTGCGCAAGAGCTCGCCGTAGTTTAAGCCTGCGCCGCCATCGATTTTGGTTGCTTTTCTACATCGACAAGCCGTCTCTATCGAGGGCAAGGCCAGATCTGGGAAGCCTGCGTTGAGTGGCTTTGGTTCCACCAGTTAACCTCGCCGGAGAAGCCGTGAAGTGACATGTTTGTTGTCTTCGTCCCCAGAGCCGGTAAGCTGTCGCCGAGCTCTGTGACCATTGGATCCGTAGTCGATGCTTTAGATGCTGCCACGCAAACGCCGTTGCTTCAACTTCCCGCGATCAACCATAGCCTTTTGATCCAGAATAGTCAGTTTAGATCGGTCCACGTGTTGCAACCACGGTAACAGAGAGCCGCTGCTCCAATGGCAATGTCAGCCGTCCGATCTGCACATGCGTGACTGAGATTGTGCCACCCATTGCGCCACTGTGCTTCTGTGTCTCTTGCTCTCCGCCGTTAGATATAGATCTAGCGGTCTAGATTGTGCCATGTAAAGCTAGGGGTGGAAATTGAGCCAAATTCTCATTTTTTCGAGCTTTTTCTAAAATTGACACAGATTGATTCAATATCATTTTATTTATAGTTTGTAAGTATTTTTAGAATCGAGCCAATGAGCTGAGCCAGGGCAAAATCCAATTTCAGTCGAAATTGACTCATTTCAATGTTTTACCAATGAACGAGTGTAATTGGAGAAATTTTGAACTGAGCCAACAAGCCCCACCAATGAGCTTTTTTTCCAGCCCTACGTACACCCATCTCTGTCAGCCTTTGCGGTTTATTGCGACCGTTGGATCTAAAACTGGTGATTGGGATCATGCCAAGTGTCGCTGTTGCAGAAGAGCCATGCATCTTGCCTCGGGTCTTGCTGTGTGTCGTCGCTTGCGTCATTACCTGCGTCAGCCGGTGCATAGCACAGTTGGTTGGGTCCATGGTGGACTAGAGCCGGTCGTGGACCAAGTCCAAGCACCGGTAACATGTGTCGGGCTCTGGTTGATCCGAGAGGATGCTGACACAATAAACCTATTTTCCAGTATAATTTTAATTGAAAAATAAATTATTTAATATTTTCTTATTTTCTTATTTATTCAAATCTTTAGAAAGCTCATTCTCCCTCATACGAACTTCGATTGAGGTGATTCTAGTTTTTAAAAATTTGTAAAATTGATCTCTATTTAATGGTGGATTTTATTTAATTTTTGGAGTTGAGTTTGCTCTCTGTGTTTGGTATTTATTGCTTTATTTATTCGTTCGCGTAGACGTTTATGTACCCGAGATGTTCGTGAGCGAGGAGGCAACTCAAAAGCAAGGTCCAAAGCAGGATCAAGAGTTTTTTAAAGGTAAGTTATGCTTTGATCATGTTGAGCCATGTTTTAAAAGTTATATTGTTTTAAACTGTTGCATGCTAATTCAATTAATTTGGGATTAGCTATTCAACCAATTTGAGTTATGTCAACCTTGTCATTTGTATGTCGTGATTCTTTTATCACTCTCGTATGGTTCTTATTTAGTTGGTAACTATTAATTGCCAATGTGGGTCAATTAGAACGTGAATAGTTTGCTTAGCCATGCAACGAGTTATTGATATTATTTTATGTGAGTAAAGTTACTCTTGCTTAATGTAATATGGAACATGTTTATGAATTGGTGTGTTAGGTGTTGTCACATAATGTTGATGATGTTGTTGATGGCACGTGGTGCATGGTAATCAACTCGGGTGGTAAACTGATTTAGACTGAGGCAAATGGCAAGAGTTGTGATTCTATGGTGGGCCAATGTGGCACTTGAGCGGTCGCATTGTTGTTTTTGTTAAATGAAAGTTGATGGTGGATAATGGTAATTGTGATTTTTTGGTAAGTCTTGCATTGGTCAATTAAGGATTTAACCTTGCAAGCATTTGAACCGAGTCAATCATAAAACCACATGTTTGGTATGGGACAGACCTAGCTAATTAATTTGTAATATCTAAATTTTGGTACTATCATGGTGGTGTGGGTTCCGGGTGCATGGGTAGACTCACATGGCGTAAGAGGGGGCCCCTGATAGTGGTAACCATTCATTCAGTGTTGAAACCTCGCGAGTAGTACTAGGTTTAGATAGAGTATTGTAAAGGCTTTATTATGATTACTCGACTTTCTGGTGTTATGATTATATCTTGTGGGTAAAGTGTATAACCTCTGCAGAGTCTCAAACCTATTCGAATAGCCGTGCTCGTGGTATTGAGCAATGCTCGGGAATTACAGTCAAGGGTTAGATTTTGACAAAATAAAACTTGGGAATGGAGGCGGTATGCCTTTGGAAGTATGGAAATTGATTTAAGGTTGTGAGTCAGTTTATTTGTGAAATAACTGATAAAATTATTATTGTTAATATTTGTTTTACTATTATTTTAATATATTTATTGTATTTTTTTTATAAATACTGCTTTATTGCAAAATAACCAATTCAGCTATTCATTTGAAATAAGCCATGCATATAGTATAATAGACTTGCATTCTGTGTACAACTTGTTGAGTGCTTTATGTACTCATCCCTTGCAACAACAAATCACTAGTTGGAGAGGAGTCTACACCTATTTACGGGGAGGAGTTCCAGGAGGAGACGATCAATTAGGGTGCGAACCTTGTCAGTTGCCTATGGCAAATTGAAGGGTTGTTACGAATAATTTTATTTCCGCTATTGTTTTATTTATTTCTTAGTCTAAGCCCTGTGTGGCGTATTCATGTAAGGTGGACCTTAAGGTCGTTCAATATTTATACTTAAATAGTTGAAGGTTTTATTTATGTTTTCGCTGTGTATGATTATGATATTCATCTATGTTGAGACTATATGTACTAGCGTGATCCTGGACTAGTAAAAAATATATAGAGGGTCCGAATTTGCATATTTGGGTCCCGATAGGAATACTCCCAACCTGGATGTTGTAGTATCGTCTACCCCCTAATATCCTAGGATATGGACTCAGAACTTTGTTATAGGTATTTATTTTTTCCTATATACATTTTAATTTCTGGGTATTTACCTTCAGAATCTAAGGGAATTTCCTTGTTGTTGTTTTTTACTCCTGGGGCAACTGTTATGATTCTTTTGCAGACTAGGGTATGGTTTCTTATGTTGGTGATGAGGCTAACCCGCTGGTCACATTGGCGACAACCAGTGTGGAACAAGCCTCAGTGTCAACCGAGGTAATCACCCAAGAAAACCCGACTAGTGGACAGGAGGATCCAACCAGCATTGAGGGTGAAAATCCCTCAATTGATGTAGCAGATCCACTGGTTGGTCAAGCTTCTTTTCCCGCGGAGGAGGTCGGTGCTCCTACTGTGACGACAGTGGAGATTGTCGGGATGACCACTGCTGCTGAGGAGGCCTCTATGGTTATGGAGACTAAGGACCCTCCTATTTCTATGGAAGAGGTGGTGGTGCCTGAAAAGACTATGGTCACCTATGTCACACCTGTGGTTTTACCACAAGTATCTTCTTCTGGTCATTCTGACCAGGAGGAGTTCAAGCAAGTTTTTAATAGCTTAGAAGCAAATGTATGCATCTTATCTTATTTCTTTTAAGGGATATTGAGGAAAGGTAATTTTAATTCATTTTGCAAGAACTGCTCGACCTGCTAGGTTAGCAGGCGAAAACTTTGTCTAAGGCCGAAGTTGAAACAATAAGAATGTATGAATCTCTCTTATTATTTTTATATATATATATTTTTAATAGAACTGTTTTGGCACAAACAAATAGAACAAATAAAAGAATTGGAATAGCAACTCTTGGTGGCTCAAAACACCGCAAAGGGTTATAAATTTGATCTTGTTCTGGCTACCGACAAGGTCAAATATCATGAAGAAAAAACTGTTAAACTCCATGAAGCTTTCAAGGGAAATGAAGAAAAGATTCAAAAACTCTCCAAAGAGTATTGATCACTCTTCAGGAAAAGGAGTCTGAAATAGCAGGTAAGAACTACGTTCCAACTAACTTGAAATTTATTATTCAGGAAAACTGAAAGCCACTTTTAATTTAAACTTTGCAGAGTTAAAAAATCAAAAGGGGTCTCTGTGGCCTGTGCTGACTTTCCTTTCAGGGCAGGAGTCTTCAAGGTCGGGGCAGTGGGCTTTTCACGTACCTCAGGGGGCACTGTGGTGAAAGTTCAAGCTCCGTTAAGTTGGTTTTGGTGTTAATGACAAATCTAATATTGAGACTAACTCTCTTGATAATCATAATATTGATTAGTCTCAATTGTTAAGTAATGACAAATCTTTTATAAGAGTAACTCTTTTGGTGAGCTTAACTCTTATTAGTCTCATATTTGGATGGAAAATGGAAAACCTAAGGTATGCACTTGTATTCACTCTATCGTCTTAATGCATACTTAGGATTCAAGTTAAAGTATGAACTCTTCTGTTGTTTTAGTCCAAATATGTGCATTATGTTCCTAATTCATATATTACATGAATGCACACATCTAGGGGGAGTTTATAATTTAATTTGTTGTTTCAATAGTATCGATCCATGTCTTATTGCTAAATAACATGTAAAGGATCAAGACTTTGAAATAATCATTTGAGTATATGAAACCTGTGTAGTTATATATACTCATATCAATTTAAATTGAGTTCGATTGTCTTTCAATCAATCAAAGAACATTTCATCATGTGTTGATGGTGTCTCTTTGTTGATTAAAGACAAGCGGAAAGTTCTTGAGTATAATGAAGCATTAGTTGCATCAAAGTACTCAAGACAACAATTAATCATTCAAATTGATTTGGGTTGTGCTCAATCGATCTTAGAGGCATCCATTATGTGTTAATGGAGTGCGGTGATGATTGAGACAACCATGTTTGTTGGACTAACATCTTCCATGAGTTGTGAAGTAGGTTGAGTCCAAGATGATAAAGAATCGGGAAGAAGAAGAAGAAGTCATCATGTGTTGATGAGCTTCAAGAGGTGATCCTGAAGTAAAGAGAAGAGCTAGAAGGTTCATCATGTGTTGATGACCAAGAAGAAGAAGAGGTGATCCTGGAGAGAAGATGATTGAAAATCATAAAAGCTCCAAGTGGATCGCTAGAGGCAAAGGTATAACTAGCTAGGGCTAAGGATGTGTTCCTAGTCTTTTACCGGTCTCGGTGTTTGGTTGGGAGACCGGGTTGCTAGTTAGGTTGCCGTACTATTAAGAGGGGTTGAGTCTTTTAGCTTGAGCTTCATCATGTGTTGATGAACTCGATCCGGTTCACTCTAGCTCACTCTCTTGGTTTGGTGTTTGCATGGAGCTAACTATTTGTCATGTGTTGCATGCAAATGGGTGAAGCTTGTGCGTTGGATTATGCATGAGCAAAGTATTTGCATGTGTTGCAAATAAGGGTGCTCATGCTTGCATCTTATTTGAATCTTAATTGATTTGGTTTAAAGTGGTTGCATGGAGCTAGAGATTTGTATGTGTTGCAAATAGAGAGCTCATGCACTTGAGTTTGAAATATTGTTTGCATGGAGCTAGAGATTTGCATGTGTTGCAAATAGAGAGCTCATGCCTTGGTGTTTTAGCTTGTGATTGGATCATGTGTTGATCATCACAAGGCTAAGCTTGGTTTATGCTTTGTGTTTGCAAAATGTGTTTTTGCAAAGTATTGGTTTGTTATTTGCAAATGTGTTTTGCATGTAAGCTGGAAGTTATAAGGTTCGATCCTAGAGCATGTGTTGGCATTTGCAAATGTGTTTTGCAAAGTGTCGGGATCATGTGTTGATCCTTACATGGCTAAGAGGATTGATCTTATAAGTTTGGAGTTTATTTGCGAATGTGTTTTGCAAATAAGTTAGAGTTGTTGTTTGCAAATATATTTTGCAAATGAACTTGAGATTATGGGTTTCGATCCTAGTGCATGTAAATAGGGTTTGCAAATGTGTTTTGCAAATTGACTTGATCATGTGTTGATCATCACATGGCTAAGAGGATTGATCTCATAAGTTCTTGGTTTATTGGCAAATGTATTTTGCAAATAAGTTGTGCTTAATGAGATTCTTTGGAGTATGTGATTAACATGTGCAAATGTGTTTTGCATAATGTTGTGATCATGTGTTGATCCTCACATAGCTCAAAGAATAAATCTTTAATGGTTTGGAGAAAAGTTTTTGTGAAAACCAGTGTTTTCTCCCTGAGGCCGGTCGTACCGCCCATGGTAGCCCGGTAGCACCGGAGGTCCGGTGCTACCGCCTCTCTGGCCGGTGTGGAAATTCCAGAGAGGGATGTTTTTGGGTGGATTGGCGGTCCGGTGCTACCGCCCATGGTAGGCCGGTAGCACCGGAGGTCCGGTGCTACCGCTCCTCTAGCCGGTGTGATAAATCCAGAAGAGGTGTTTTTGTGTTCGGCTTGGGTCCGGTGCTACCGAGGTGAAGGCGGTGCTACCGCTGGCGGTAGCACCGCTCCAGCTTGTTCGGTACTACCGTAAATCCTGCACGGCTAGTTTTGTAGCCGTTGGCGAGGCCGGTGCTACTGTCCCAATGAGGCGGTAGCACCGGGTTTGCTGAGTTTTTCCAGATTTCGCCCCCAACGGCTAGTTTTGGCTTGGAGGCTATAAAAGGAGGCCTTGGGGGGCATTTGCTGGTGGCTGATTTGGTGTGTGTTCTTGGGGGTGAAGTGCATGTGTTGCCTTCTCCATTTTGCCTTTTGAGCTAAGAGTGAGTCCTAATTGCATGTGTTGCAATTAGGAAGTGGATTGAGATCCTCTTGTGCATGTGTTGCACTTGAGGTGGATCCTAGTGCATGTGTTGCACTTGAGGAGGATCCTAGTGCATGTGTTGCACTTGGTGAGGTTCAAGCTGAAGGCTTGACTTGTTACTCTTGGAGGTTGCCGCCTCCTAGACGGCGTAGAGCGTCGTGCGCGGTGAGCTTCTCAACGGAGGTTGTGAGAAGTCCCGGCGAAGTTTGTGAAGGTTGGAGCTCGCCTACCCGGGAGGGAAAAGGAGCTACCTCTAGTGGATTCGAGGTGGGTGCTCAATTCGTGGAGCCGGTCCAATTCGTTTGGGCTAACCTCAACGTGGACTAGGGGAGACTGGCAAGTCTTCGAACACCACGGTAAAAAGTATATTGTCTCATGTGCTTGCAATTCTTGTTCTTATTGCTTCTTGTCTTTAGAATTGCAATATCTTGTTAGAGACATAATTAGTTAGTGCACATAGTGAGCCTAGTTGATTTAGGCTTTAATTGTGAAAACCTTAGTTTATTGCTTCCGCATTAATATTTGTTAAGGTTTTGGTATTAAGGTTATTAGGGGTGAATTGCTTTGTAGAAATTAGCGAGAGAATTTTAAAAGCCGCCTATTCACCCCCCCCTCTAGTCGGCATCCTCGACCTTACATGTGGCCTCTGTGAGCTTTGCTTTCTTAGCAGAAGGAGTATCCGAGGCCTCCAGTGGTTCTGTGGCTATCGTGCTAGTCCTTTTACATGCCAGCTCTGCACTTTGCACAGGAATTATCACGGTGGTGGGAGCAGGCGCAGGTACGGTATGAACCTATGAAGCACGTGCATATATAACTTGTTGTAGTACTACTGGAATGGTAGAGAAGACATGGGGTATTTTTACCTTGACCAGTACGACGCCCGTCGTGAGCCACTTGATGAATGACATTTGCGCTTGCCCGAGAGTGGTGATGTCTTCGTTGGGGGGAACTCGAGCACATGTGATAAGAAGGCTTCATGGATGTAGTCCACCTGGACCCTCATGTAGCCCTTCCCCAAAGGCTAACCATACACTGTGTCGGTCTCCTTACATGGAAATGCAATCCCGCGTGCAGCCTCAATAGGAAATCTGTCTTCCGTCATGGTGCGCTGGCTGGCACTTGGTAGGCGCCTGCAAAAAGTGCGCAACTTGAGAAAAATCATATAAAGAGTTACCCTTGCATCTTTAAGTTAGGCAAAATTAATTATTACCTTCAGTTGGGGACCAAACTTATTATTTTTGGAACTGCAGCTACTGGGTCGGGACACAGGTTTCTCTACGGTAGGCGGGGTCATCTGGCTCTGACTCTGGGAGATCATCGCCATCATCTCGGCCCTCAGGTGCTCCTCACGTGCCATCATCTCCACCCTCATCTCCTCCTCACGTGCCGTCTTCTCCCCCTCATCTCCTCCTTGACCTCCTTCCACAGCTGCTCCCTGAGCGTGTCCTTAAGGCGCTCCGCATGTGCCTCCCATGATCTTGATCTGGCACTCGCAACGTCATCTTGGAAGTAGGACTTCTTCGTATGCCCCGCCCGTGCGGCAAGCACCCGACCCTTATGGTCGGACTTTCTGATCGCAGAGGACAGGATGTCCTTCGATCCTTAGCTTAGAAAGGTCCCTTACTCTTTCCACTAGCTGACCTCCTCCTGCAAGAAGTGAGTACGAATTAGATCTGAAATATGACATGAATGGTCAACTGCAATATACTAATTTAGATGTCTTACGATGGTGGAGATGACGTGCACGGTAGTGGGGTTTGGTACTACGAGCTGCCCATCCGTGCTTTTCTTTGTCCTCGCTAATACCCAATCATGTGTCCGCTCCTCACATATGTGCGAGTAAGGCATCGCAGTCCCAGAGGTCACGCACTCCTCGGCTAGTTACGCCCACTCTACCTTCTTCCCTTCATAACCGCCTGAACCGTGGTGGCGCGCATGCGTGTTCTGCCTCTGGGTAGCAATGCTTTTTTGTATCAGCTCCTTCGCCTTGGACGTACTCTTGATCCTCTTGAACTCCTCCCAAACACCGAGAGTCATGAACGGATACCTCTCGAATGGTGTACGGACTTTCAACACGTACTCACTGTGCATAAAGACAATGAAGTGCCTCAGAGCCACACCCATCGTCTTGAAGGTGTACCATCTTGCATTGTTTTTATCTTCTTGCCCTTAACGTCGTCCCACAGCTGATTCTTCTGCTCGGTGTTGACTTCCTTTCTCCAATCCTTAACTGTTATAGGAACTCTCTCCCTCACCAATTGGCTGAGGAATGATCGGTATCGCCCCTTGTACTTGGGAGGATCCGTGCAAACCCCCGTGGCGTTGAAGTGGAGAACCTGCGGCGTTCTCCCTGTGACCCCTTTGTTCGGTCCTCGGGCCTTCCTCACCTTACTCGGCCCCTCAACATTTGGAACTTGGCTCAGTTCAACACTTGGAACTTGGCTCGGCCCCTCAGAAGCACCTTCTACTCTGTCTAGCGATGAGCCGATGCTCTCTAATTGCGATATTTTGAGTTTTCTTATCTTACATGGTCATATATTTGATATGAGAGAAAGCAATTCATAGCTATTATGTGAACTTGACAATAAATCATGTGAAGCAACAGCTCAATGGATAATTCGTAGCATTTAATTGTTCTAGCATATTGCAGTAGAGTAACATATGAACGAATGATTTTCAAGAAAAGTCTATCTGTTGACCAACTAAATATGTACCAACGATAACTCTTAATCTCTAAATAGTTTTGGTGCAAATGCCATTTGAGGATATGTGGTTCGGGCAAGTTTCTAAGCTGTTGTACAACTCCAGATAAAATTTTGGCAATATCTCCCCGCTGTTCTCCAAATACACGTCTCGACAACATGTCAAGAGGGGTGTGTATCCGGAGAATACTAGGGAGACGCTACTGAAATCTACTCTGAAGTTGTACAACAGCTCAGTTTCCCGAACCACATATCCTCGAACTATCCAAAAAAACGTGGACAATTCGAGACGACTTATGAATATGCCGAAATGGCATATTCATAAACAAGCACCCTCAAACGGGAAACGTAGGTTACGCATGGTGAACTCTAATGTTGATCATATTACAGTAACAATAATAACATGTAGGTAAAAAACGTAGGTGAAAACTAACTACTGGCCCTAAAGTAGATGATGAAAGCATGCACCTGAGAAGCACTGACAATAATCAACTGGGAAAATAATGAAGGATTTAAGTCTAACAGGGTCACTAGAAATTAATAATTCGGGCCAAAAAACCTATAAGTCATGTTTACCAGATGTATGATCAGAAATATTGTGAGATATAAAAACATATTTAGAGAAATAGTGAAAGAGAACAAGGTTAAGAGTAAACGAAAGCTATCCGGTACAAAGAAGTCATGTTATCCTAAAGAAGGTAGGTCCACACCATACGACATGAGGTTTCAAATGTAAATAAGCATCTGTCAATTAATAACTCAAGAAAATAACGAAAATGAAGAGAACGGAAGCAAGCCGAATTACCATTTTAACAACCAAGTATAATGATAAGGGGAGTTCTTGATGCGATCACCTCATAAATCTTCTGTAAGGTTTTCTGCAGACAATTATATATATACTCATTAGAGTACATGTAAGCAAAACCATCAAGAATTGATTTTAAAATCAAATAAATTAAAGGATATATCTCCCAAAAAGAAATAATCGAAGATTTATATCATATTCAATGAAATAGCTAATCTCCGCCATCGTAGCTACCGACTATAATCGAGAAGGTTTGTTGCTAATATGTGGTCAAGGAAAAAGTAGCACAGTTAGATTAAATACAAATGTACAAGTGTCAACCAGAAAATATGGACAAGTTCAATCTGGATACAAAAAACTTGCATGTCTGTCAAAGAGAAAAATCACTTGGAGGATGCAAATGTGCCATGAAGAAACTGTGGAATGGAAGCAAATGTGCCATGAAGTGACATACATACGACGATGATACAGAAATGACCTCTCAAGTGCACATGAATAACTGAGTTCGACAACCTGGAAAAAAAATGAAGCAATGACACAATAACTCTTGCAAGCAAAGACTATTGGTATTATTAGATCTAGGCACGAAAATAGTTGTAGTAGTTGCATGCCTCATATCACTGCAAAGCTTAAATTGTAGCTGGCAGCAGTCCAAAAAAGGAATACCATCATAATGAACATAACAAAAAGGCACTAGTGTAATTTTGCTTATGTTGTCCAGAAGGACAAAGTAAAATAATAAAGTGGCTGAAACAAGACAAAGCAGTTCAAACATGCTAATTTGCACAGATAACAGAATAAAATGTCCCAGTCATATATTGTCACCTTTATCTATACCCCTTTATAATGCACCTAAGTAAATTTTCCTACGTCCACCCTAAATAATGCACCTCATTAGAGATGACCCAATGTTCGTGCACCCAGCAAAACGTCCCCAGAAACTTGCATTCATCAAAATGAACGTCTCAGATCTTTCCTCAGTTTTACTCACCCACATCCGATGGTCATTATTTAGTGTGTCTAATTATCCCTGTGGCCCACAACAGACCTCCCCCACCTACATATTTGGAAGGAGAGCGAATCAAACAAGGAAATAAATAAGGAGGATCCGCATGCAAGGAAACCAGATTTGAATTTTTTACTGGCCAAAATTGTACGTACTACATATTTGGAAAGAGGGTGAATCAAACAAGGAAATAGGATCCACATGCAAGGAAATAAGACTTGAATTTTTTATTGTCCTGGCATTGTGATCGTATTTTTTTTCCGAATATGACCCTTCTCGAGACTTTTTACGATCTAACCCCATAGAGCCTAATTTGGCACACTGAGAGCGCTGAATTTTGTTTTATTTTTATCTAAGGAACCAACTGTCTGTGAGTGCTTGCTTAATTTTTTCAATTTTTTCTCGGAACCAGCATGGCATGTAGCGAGCATCGCTTAATTTTTATCTTTTTTCTTTGCGGATCCAAATGTGATGCGTAGCGCAGCTTTATTTTTTCATATTTTTCCAAATCATCCTCGTGACCCACAAAGACCTTCCTCACCTCCATCATCAACAAGGAAAAGGAAACAAACGTCCCGAATCAAGGAAAAGGAAACAAACGTTCGAAAAGGAAAGGACCATACATTACGTCTTTGGGAAAAGGAAACCGGAGATGGGGCGGCCGGCCGGAGAACGCAGTCCGCAATGGCTTCACCTGGCCGCCATCGGTGGCTTTACCGACGCGGCGAGGTTCTTTGGTCACGACCTCATGCACGCCGTGTCTCGGAAATTTATAATTTAATTTTTTAATAATTTTATTAAGTACAAAATAATCGAAAGTTTTTTGAGAATTTTTATAGAATTTTTAACCTAACGTGCTATCTTTTCAAAAATCCTTCTATATTTAAAAAATGAAGGCAACTCACCAGTAGCTTCTTTTAGCAAAGCCATTGACTGCAGAAGCTTCTTCTCTTCCCTCCCTCCATTAAAGCAAGAAAGAAGCTCCAAACTCCATCAATCCCGCACCAAATCTCCTCTTTCCATCTATAGTGTTAATTCCTAAATTTTGTGCTCTATTGCCAAAATTTCCTCCCAATCTAATTTGATCCCAAATTATGGTTTCCATAAATATGCTTGTTTCGGTGCTATAAAAGCCATCGAGCTCTCCTCCACCCCATCGCATTGCGTAAATCCCCAAGTGCTCCCTCTTGTAAAGATCGCCGGATTTTGGAGGTAACCCAAGCCATCACCGTCATCTTTCCCGGCGAAATTCACCGCAACTGTGACTCCTCTCCCGCAGCGTCGGTCTGGCGATCTCGCCACACCAGATCGACTCCATCGACCGGCCGGCCACCCCGCCTTCCCTCCCTTGCCTCGTTATGCCCAGAGAGCACGCCTGTGCTCTCTGTGGAAGCTAAAAAAATAATCTAAGATCGAAAAATTATTTTTTCTTTCTCTTTCTTGATTTAAAATCTTTTGGGAGCCCGTTTACCTATTCGACCTCCATTTAGTTCCGTTTTTCTTTCTAAATTCATTTAAAATTCTAAATTTCTCTTTTATTATTAAGTGTTGTATTCATACTTATCTTCTCATTTAATTGATAAGCGGGTGTACTGCCGTCGTAGCGTTAGCACAGGCACTATACTAGTCTATGGAAGTGCACAGAACAAATGCATGAGAAGTTGAGAACAAGCAAAGTAAAATGAACAGACCTTCCTGTATTTAAAGGAGTTTTTTAAAAGCGTGGCAGACATCTTTTAATGTGAACCACTGAGCAAGAGAACCATTGCATCAAGGCGATGGTAAACCATCTTGAGATTACAGTCACATTTGAGCTAGGGAAATATTATTGAACGCAAAAGAGAAAGTTGCAAAGGCACATAAAAGAACTGATCTGGCAAGGTTGTTGAATTATAACAATGTAGTGTCAAAGTGGTCCACCAAGAAGTTTGGTGGATAGTAGCTAAAGTAAATGAATTGTGATTTGTCATGTTTTATTATAACAGCTATGAACAGGCACCGCATCTTTTAAGAGAGCATCCAAACTAGCTTAGAGGATAAGGTACTGGGAATAACCTTTACGGGAAGACTGTGGGGGCGGCGTGGGGGTGGCGTCAGGAGGAGGGGCAGCGACGGGAGGAGGGGTGGTGTCGGGGCGGCGTGGGGGCGGGGGGCTGCGAGGGCGCCGGGGGGCTACGGCGGCAGGGGCGGCGGGGACAACGGGGTGAGAGCTAGGGTTAGGAGCGGGGGCGCGCGCGGGTTTGCTAGAATTCCAGTGAGCGGTGAACAAAAAGATAAACCCTACACATATCACTATCGGTTTTTTAAAAAAACCGACATAAATGCTCCAATATCACTATCGGTTTTTTAAAAAACCGACACTAATTTTTACATATCACTATCAGTTTCTTTAAAAATCTACACAAATTCCCTAATACCACTATCGGTTTTTTTTCAAAAAACTGACACAAATGTTTACATATCACTATCGGTTTTTAAGAAAACCGACACAAATGTTTAACTATTACTATCGGTTTTATCAAAAAACTGACACAAATACTTCCATATCACTATCGGTTTTTTAAAAAAAACCGACACAAATTTCTGAATATCACTATCGGTTTTTCCAAAAAATTGACACAAATTCTCCAATATCACTATCGGTTTTTTCAAAAAACCAACACAAACAATTGCCAGAGCACTGCATGTTTTTTAGCAAAAAAAGCGAACATCACTATAGGTTTTTTAAAGAAACTGACACAAATATATGCCACTGCACAAACCCATGGATAGCACATCACTATCGGTTTTTTTTAAAAAAACCGACACAAATGTTTGAATATCACTATCGGTTCTTTAAAAAATCGACACAAATGTTTGAATATCACCATTGGTTTTTCCAAAAAAACTAACACAAATGTTATAATATCACTATCGGTTTTTTCAAAAAACTAACACAAATAATTAACATAGCACTATATGTTTTTTAGCAAAAAAGCGAACATAACTATCATTTTTTAAAGAAACCGACACAAATACATGCCGCTGCACAAACCTATGGATAGAACATCACTATCGGTTATATAAAAAAACCGACACAAATGCTTCAATATCACTATCGGTTTTTTATAAAACAACCGACACAAATTCTTAAATATCACTATCGGTTTTTTAAAAAAAACCGACACAGGTAATTACAATAGCTATGCCCCTGCACAGAATATCACTATCGGTTTTTAAAAAAACCGACACAAATGCATGTATAGAATATCACTATCGGTTTTCTATACAAAACCAACACAAATGTTTACCATAGCACTATCGGTTTTTGAATAAAACTGACACAAATTTATTATCAGTATCAATTTTTCTTGGAAAACTAACACAAATGTAATTCACTGCACTATTGGTTTTCCAGACAAACCAGGAAGTCTGAATTTTCAGAAATATCTGATCAAAGAGTGAAAAGGCCATAACTTTTACAAATATAGTTATAATTATTTGAAATTTTGGAGGAACATACTTTGTGATACTACAAATCTTTTCCAAAATAGTTAGCAAAAATAGTTAGCATTGTAAAAAGAAGTCAAAATTCACTTTGTAGGTATGATTTTTGCTCAAAGAGTAGAAAAGTCAAATCTTTTTTAAATAAAGTCCAAGTATTTTGAAAATTTCTAGAAATAATTTGATGTAGAGTGCCTTCTTTTTCTTGCAATAAGTAGCAACATACCACAATCCATTGACAAAAATTGTGAAAGTTTCTTAGTACACATAAGCCTTTCAAACCCAAAACTACAGTTATGTACAATACAAACATTTCAAACACATAGCAACTGATACAATGACGTACTCCTTTTATTTAGAATACAACCCTTCTTGATGATCTACACGCATGCAATTTCTTCCATGTGTGTCGTCGTCGCTAAGACAGGCCCCATTTGCAAACGGAGGTATTTCATCGAATTGGTCGTATTCTTCTTCATCTATGACATTTTTGACACCAACGATCTGTCGCTTGCCATAAAGGATGACGTGTAACCTTGGATTGGCTGGATCACACACGTAGAAGACTTGATTTGCTTGCTTCGCAAGGATGAATGGGTCATCTTTGTAGGCGAATCTGTTGAGATCCATAAGAGTAAAACCTCTCTTGTCGATCTTCACTCCATGTGAAAGTCCCATCCACTTACATTGGAATAATGGAATTTGGTATATTCTGTAATCGAGCTCCTAAATTTCTTCGATCACCCCGTAGTACGAGTTCATTGCCATTGAGGATCCTCCTTTCGAGTAATGTTCATCGGACAAAGCATCTATGCTTACACCAATCTTTTGAATAGTACTCTTTGCATCCTGACTTTCAATGTAAAAGGTATACCCATTAATATCGTACCCCTACCATATTTGTACATTAAATCTAGATCCGTCAGCCAATTATTTCACATTCTCACTAACAGAGACCTCCGCCTTTTGTTTGAACCATAGGAGAAATCTATCGTTGTGTTCTCGCGTGATGGAAAGCTCAGCCATATGTGGATTCTCTTCCCGTAATGTAATATCAACTTGTGTTGCTTGATGTACCCTGCAACTTCTGTACTGTGCTGCAAGACTGTCAGATGCGCTTTGCAATACATATCAAACCGTGGCCTCGTTAATTTCGACCCAATGGTTCCCTTGCCAGCAAGTCTACACTCATGGCGAGATACAGGAACACCGATTGCTTGTCTTTTCGCAAGATAGTCCACGCAGAACTTAATAACCCCTTCAGTCCCATAACCTTCAACAATACTACCCTCAGGCTTCGACCGATTCCTCATGTAGGACTTTAATACACCCATGTACCTCTCGAACGGATACATGTAACGTAGGAATGCAGGTCAACATATCTTAATCTCTCTAACAAGGTGAACAATAAGGTGGACCATGACGTCAAAGAACGATGGTGGAAAATGCATCTCAAACTAACAGAGTCTGCACCACCTCACTCTGTTAGTTGTCTAGCACATCGGGGTCAATAACCTTGCAAGAAATCGCATTGAAGAAATAACATAGCTTTGTGATTGAGAGCATATGGGACATCAAGACATGGCATTCGTAGGACTTCATTCCAAGCAACTTCAAATCATCCATGTACACAAGCTTCTTAATATTCGCGAAGTAGCCAGATAGAACTTTAATACCTTGGAGACACTTGAAGAGGTTTTCTTTCTCCTTCTTGGACAGGGTGTAGCATGCAGCGGGGATGTACGAACCTTTTCCATCCTCCTCTGTCACTGTAAGCCTGGGCCTGATTCCCATGTAGGCCATGTCGCGATGAGCATTCACACCATCCTAGTCTTCCCAGGTATGTTCAGTAGGATGCCAACCAAATTATCATAGACATTCTTCTCAACGTGCATGACATCAATACAATGCCGAACATCTAACTCCTTCTAGTATGGTAAGTCCCAAAATATCGACCTCTTCTTTCAAATAGTCCTAGAATGAACATATTTACGGCTCTTTTCGTACTGAACATCGATATCCTCCACACGTGAATATACTTGCCTTCCACTCAAAGGCTACGGGGCCGAACGGACTTCCTCTTCCCATCAAATTTGTCATCCATCTTACAATATCGATGACTTCGAGGTAGAAACTTATGGTGATCCATATAAACAGTTTTTTTCAAATTCGCCAACCATAGGCTCTCAGTCTCCTTTTCACAAATAGGACACACTTTGGCTCCTTTTGTACTGTAACCCGCTAAATTACCAAGGGCTGGAAAATCATTTATGGTGCAAAATACCATAGTCCGTAGGGTGAAATGCTCTCTTTTGTACTCATCCCACACCACGACCCCCTCGTTCCAAAATTTTACCAATTCCTCGATCAGTGGAGCAAGGTACACATCAATATTATTTCCCGGCTGTTTGGCTCCCAAGATTAGCAACGACATCATGATATACTTTCGCTTCATGCACAACCAAGGAGGGAGGTTGTAGATACACAACAGAACTGGCCAGGTGTTGTGACGACTGCTCATGTTACCAAATGGATTCATTCCATCGGTACTCAACCCAAATCTTATATTCCTCATTTCGGCACCAAACTCCTCATATTTTCAATTGATGTTTCTCTATTGAGCCAAATCCGCAGGGTGTCTCAGATTGCCATCTTCCTTTCAAGACTCATAATGCCAACATAACAATTTTGCCTCTCTGGGATTTGCAAACAACCACTCCAGACAGAGAATGATGTGCAAATACCACAATACCTTGGCCAGTGCACCTTTAGTGACCTCTTCACCATCGTCGCCCTGGCTCTTACGCTTCTTGTCGTTACACTTCTCCTTTTATTTGTACCGGGGTACATCGCAAACTGGACAAACATGCAGCTCCTAATGTGCGTTACAGTACAAGATGCAATAATTCGGACATGCATATATCCTTTCTATTTCTATTCCCATGGGACATAGTAGCTTCTTCGCTTCATAAATACTTGTTGGCAACTCGTTTTCCTCCAGAAGTAGATCCGATAGAAGAACTAGAAGTGCATTAAAACTTGTATATGTCCAACGATATTTTGCCTTCAGTTCGAACAATGCAAGGACCTAACCCAACTTGGTGTATTCTGCTTTGCAACCCGAGAACAACAGTTTGGCATCTTCCATCAAGCTTTTAAACTTTTTGAACTCCCTTTCCGTGTAATTTCTCTCCACATCCCGCAACATTGGTTCAAATTGTCCTCTTTTAAAATATCACGCTGGACCTCGTCATCGAGTTCCACCATGTCTCCGTTGCATACCGGGAAGAGTACTACATATCTCCTCATGATGGATCCAACACCTGTAATTCCTCACGAAGCCACGTCGAATCAGGTGGTCCTCAATTTGAGCTTAGTTGTTAAAGCTCCTGAGATTGGTGCAATCAATGCAAGGATAATATATGAAGTTTACACCCCTATTCACCATATCCTCTTCTGCAATTTTTTTTAACTCCTTGACACCTCTCTGAAATTCAGCACACACACGACTTTTCTGATATATCTATTCCTCACGGTCCATCTGTAATTAGACTTCGCACAATAAATTAATGAAAAACTGGAGTGATAGCTAGCTAGCTATTTCAAACATTGAGACATCATTTCAATTAATATTACCTTTGTAAAATAGAGGATGGTTTTAAGATATATCAATGTACTCCCGATCGATACCTACCTTCCCAAGTTAAGAGCTTCCAATTCCCTAGTTACGAGAGATACAGTGCAAACATCAACAATGATATCGAATAAACTAATTATATAGTGTAGTAGCTTGCAAATCTTTTGACTTCAATATGAAACAAAACAAGGGAACCAACGATGACTCCTAATCTCTAAATAGGTTAGGTCCTAATCCCATTCGAGGATATGTGGTTTGGGCAAGTTCCTAAGACATTGTACAACTTTAGAGGGCTTGAAGATCTTCTCACTGTTCTCCGGATACACGCCTCGACAAAGAGGTCAAGAGGGGTGTGTACCCGGAGAACACCACAAGGAGATGCTACCGAAATCTACTCTAGAGTTGTACAACAGATCAGGAACTTGCTCGAACTACATATCCTCAAACTGTCCAAAGAACGTGGACAATTCGAGATTGCCTGCTTATAAATATGCTATTTTGATCGGCATATTTATAAACAAGTACCCTCGAACGGGAGACGTAGGTTCCACAGCCTAAACTCTAATATTCATCATATGACAGCAATAATAAATCCAGATTAACACGAGAGCACTACAAATTAAGATAATTAAATACATGTGTGCTTGTCAAATAAAGGGTGCAAAATCTGATAGGATATACATAATACCAGTTCAACCTAAACTTTCTTCGCGACATAACGAAATCACATTGTGCAAAATTAAAGGGGTTTGAAGGAATGCTCACATTTTGAAGAAAATAACAAATTCTGCAAAATAAGGGAAAATCTCCTCAGGCTAGGCTTCAAATTTACCCTCTTAACACCCACCCTTGAGGATTTCAATTTTTCTCACCCAAGTATTGCTTCTAACCATAGAATATGAGCTGCTTTTTCGGGTGGCGGTGGAGAAATATCCTTTGAAATAACAACAGAGGAGAGTTCAACCCGAAAGGTATAAATAACCTAGCAAGACACATCACAATCGGTTCTCACTTAAGAAATGATAGTGATGTACATACATCACTATCGGTTCTGACTTGAAAAGCGACAGTCATGTGATCATGCACATCACTATTGCTTCTTATGTGAGAACCTATAATGATGTGCATTTCACATCACTATAGATTCTCACATAAGAAGCGATAGTGATGACCACGTGTACATCATTATCGGTTCTTTTGTGAGAAGCGTTAGTGTTGTGCATGATCATCACTATCGTTTCTCACAAAAGAATTGATTGTGATGTGCCTAGTGCTAAAACAATCACTTCTAACCTGAGAACCGATAGTGATTATTATTAAGACCCCGCCTAAGTCATCTATCACAATCGTTTTTTCCTAAAAACTTAAGAACCGACCTAGATGAAGCGATAGTGATGTATCATTCTGTAGTAGTGATAGGATTGATGACCTGTTCTTTTCAAATAGTACTTGGTATTAACCAGCAGCAGATTGAGATAAGGTCATTCTAACAAGTTTCAATGCAGTAAGTACGCTTACAAGAAAAGTTTCTATTAGATGTTATCTCACAATCCGACCAGTAACCTCGTACGTTGTTTACAAAGAGGTCGGGCATATTATGACTTTTTGAATTCTCAGAGGATTATCAGAATAGAAACAATTTTGATATACAACGTTTTAAAGAGATACTTTATGTAAATGAAAAATATAGAAAAACTTATTTACACGAAAAACCTACGAAGATGCTGGATATTCCAAGTGTTTGATAGAATTCTTCCATCTTTCATGGCAAATCGAACAGAACCTAGTTGTATAATTGATATCATAGTAAAGTGACCTTCCCATTTGGGAGATAACTTATGTAAGATGATGGTACTGTAATCCGATGAGATTGAAAATAGTGTCTCAATATTCTAGAAGCCATTAATAGGGCGTAAAGCAATTTTTGAACCTGAGAGTATCGCTCTTTAGGTTCGCGTAAAACTTCGCTGATGTAATAAACATGTTTCTGAACATGCTCTTGTTCAACAATTAGTACAGCACTAACTACATTATTTGAAGCCGCTAAGTATACCAACAAAGGTTCCCCAGGATGGGTGAGACCAGAGTGGGTGGGCTTTGCAAGTAAGTTTTCATATCATTAAAGGCTTTGTTCGCTTCATCCGACTAGTGGAATTTATCGTGTTTCCTTATTACCTTAAAGAAAGACAAACCACGCTCTCCTGATCTTGTGATAAAATGATTGAGAGCAGCCATCTTATCAGTTAAAACTTGAAATTCCTTAATTGTAGAAGGTGGTTTCAAGGATTCAATAGCTTGAATCTTCTCAGGATTTACTTCAATACCTCGAGAACAAACAAGAAACCAAGCAATTTTCCCGAAGAAACCCCAAAGACACACTTTTCTGGATTAAGCATAATCTCATCCTTATTTAAATTATTGAAGGTTTCAACTAGGTTTGACAAATGATTAGAGCTATTTTTGCTCTTTACAACGAGACCGTTGGCGTAAGCTTCTATGTTGTGCCCTATTTGACTATATAAAGTCTTCTCCAGAAGGCGCTGGTACGTGACTCCAGCATTTTTCATCCCGAATGGCATCTTCTTGTAACAATAGACATCGAATGGGGTTATAAAGGAAGTCTTCTATTCATCTTCACTTGCCATGCTTATTTGATGATAACATAAGTATGCATCCAGGAAACTCATCAATTCACAACCCGCTGTTGAATCCACCAGTTGGTCAATTCGGGGCAAAGGAAAATCATATTTTGGACAAGCTTTATTTAAACTGGTA
The DNA here is from genome assembly GCA_036346275.1 of Otatea glauca. Lineage (NCBI taxonomy): Eukaryota > Viridiplantae > Streptophyta > Magnoliopsida > Poales > Poaceae > Otatea > Otatea glauca. Next base: position 57,584,963 of record CM070711.1, read on the forward strand.
AAATCAACGCACATGCGCCACTTATCATTTTCTTTCTTGATCATAACCGGATTCGCAAGCCAATCAGGATGACCAACTTCATGAATGAAACCAGCTTCCTGGAGTTTATCCAACTCTTGTCGGATGGCTTCTTGCCGCTTAGGAGTGAATCGCCATAGCTTCTGCTTCGCTGGTCATATGTTAAGCTGTATGGCTAACCTGTGCTCTGTTACTTCCCTTGAGACCCTAGGCATGTCGGATGGTTTCCACGCAAACACATCTGCGTTAGCCCAGAGGAAAGCAATGAGTGTGTCTTCCTATATGGCATCCATTGCTGATCCTATCCGAATAGTTTTTGATTGGTCGGCAAGATTAATAGGAACTTCTTTTACATGTTCGTTTGGCTGAGGAGTTACTTTCATCTTCTCAATCTTGTTAGACTTTTCGGTCTTACAAAACTTTCCTGCATCATTAGTATCACTTAATGGTAATTGATCGACAATCTCAAGCAACTTGCGATCACAATTAAGCATAGTTACTTAGTTACCTTGTATAGTAATCACACCTTTTGGACCAGGTATCCTTATGCTCTGGTAGACATGATGAGTAGCTGCCATAAATTTTGTTAGTGAAGGCCAACCCAAAATGGCATTGTATACTGATTCAAAATCAACAACTTCAAATGATATTAATTCTGTTCTGAAATTGTCAGCATCTCCGAAGTGACAGGTAACACTGTCTGTCCCACTAGAGTTACCGACGGACTAGGGACAATCCCAAAAATGGGTTTGTAATAGGTCTAATCTTAGAACGGGGAATTTACATTTCATCCAAAGTGTGAATAAAAAGCAAATTCAGAGAACTACCTCCATCAACTAAAACTCTTACAACTTTGTAATTGCTAATTGTAGGAGAAACCACTAATGAAAGATTTTGAGGAACCAACATACCTTTTGGACAGTCTTGTTTATTGAAGGTGATTACAACATCCGACCACTTGGGATATTCAGGCTTTCCTATTCGGCTGTCAATGTTGTTGACCTCCCTCCAAGTAGTCTTGAACTGCCCCTTTGAAGTATATGCAGATGCTTCTCCAAATATTACGTTGACATGATTATCAGCTTTCTGATAACCCATATCTTCGTAACCATTTGCATCTTTATTATTTCGTACTTTAGGTAGGGTCAGCATAGGATTTTTACCATAATAAAAGTCTTCCTTGCGTCTTTACCAAGTACGGCAATAATGTAGGTCTTGCCCTGATGCTTTGTGTAATGGGCACCAGCGACCATTGCAACTGGCCATACTAGGTTTTCTAGAAATAGCCTGGTTGTCCTGCCGACCAGTTGCTTTCTTCCAAGGTGCCTTCTCCTTGGAGTATGCAGGTCGTTCCGAGACGCCTATGACTTCCCGTTGAGCATTCTTTTTGTTATTATTCCCCTTACGGTCTTTGGATTTAGAGGTGTTTTTGGATTTTTTTGTCCCCTGAGTCTGGCAAGCTAGGTTGTGGCAAAATATGGCCCTTATCGATCATACGATTCCATTCGATGGTCTCATGCGCGTCTGAATACCGATCTGCCATATCGAACAACTTTGGTATGGTGGAGGGTGGACGAATGTTAAGGTCTTCTGTAAATCGATTATAACGAACAACCTATTTAAATAAACGAATTACAGAATTGTCATATATATTTGGAATGGTGTTCTGAACTTCTACAAATCTTTTGATGAACTGATGTAAATTTTCACAATAAATTTGGCAAAGACGATGTGAATCATCCTCTTTACCAGGCTTGTCATAGCAACTTTTAAAATTATTTAAAATTTTATGGCACAAGTTTTCTCAACTGAAGATAGAACCCTCCGGCTGATTAAACAGCTAAGTTTGTGTTGATCCTTTGAAAATAGTGGGGAGGTGGTTGGCCATTACCTTTTTGTCACCTCCAACAGCTTGGATAGCGGTGGTATAAACTTGTAAGAATTTTGATGGATTTTAAGTTCTATCAAAACTCTCCAAAGACCTTGGCTTGAATTTTTCAGGCCAGGTAACATTTCTAAGCCCAAGGAAGAAAGCCTTGCATCCTGTATAAAGATCAGGACGTGATCATATGTTAGGAACTTGGTCTATATATTCAGGAGAGCGAGGTCGTCGCCGACCATGATTAGCAACTTCACCTAGGTTGAGGCGTTCAAAAATGCTTCTCCAACGTGGCTCATCTCTCCGCTGGTGGCTAATGCTTTGCTGGCGCCGACCAGACGAAGATCCCTCCATGCGGGAATCGGTCTGAGACCTTATGGATAAAGACCTAACTTGCACTTTGTTTGCAGCTTCTTGTAAATCAGCAGCGAGGGATCTTATAATTGTTGCATTGAGTATATTTTCTCCTTCCATCGGATGATTAAGAATTGCACTTGATAAAATGTGAATTTTTTCGACAGGAGTAGCCTCCTGCGAACCACTTGGAGTAAAATTTAAGTCTCTTATCGCCGCCTTCGGAGGTGGTGGTGTAATTGGAAAAACATGACGAGGTTGTCCTCTAGAGACGTCGAATCTCCATGAAATGCTAGGTTGACCTCTATAGTACAGGCGTTTGGCCTTGTCAACAGATTTTTGCTTTTATGCCATAAGTCACTCATATTCATTTTGAGCAGCTTTTTCTGCTCTTTTCTAAGCTTTGCACTCTTTGTGTTCCACTCGTTTTTCCTCTATCTCACTGGTAACCACACAAGCACGAAAACCAAAGTAGATAGAAGGCATCAGTCATCCATCTTCATATGATAATAGGGTATAATCCAAACCTTGGAGACAATCTTCCGATGTTGGACTTTTTAAGAGGTTATTACTCCCTTTTGAAGCATGTTTATTATCAATTTCCACGGAATGTACTTCATGAGCATTTTCCTCTGAATCCACTGAAGGAATGACTAAAGATTTACCTTTTGATTCTTTAGGTGATTGTCTTTCGCTTCAACCTCCGCTTGGATCTTTGCTAGTTTTGCTTCAGAAACATACTCAAAGTAGAAATCACACTTACAATCTTCATCCATTGCAAGGGATTCCTTTACCTTGATTATCGGATGGCCCTGCTTCCAACGCCAGTTGTTGATGTCTAAGACCTAGGGTCCCTTAATCGAGCTTATGAAAATATGATTGTGGGCTCCTAGTAAACAAGATGAGGAAAACAATATATGAGGGCTGCTTCTTTATTAGCCAATCGGCTCAACAGAGTATGCAAATTACAGGATTAATGCTCTCAGATGTCTATTGCTTATTCTGGTTGCAAATTTGATGCCCTCAACAGCATGGATCGGCCCCCTAGTTATATCAGTTGAAGAGGTGATCATTGTTCTACATAGGGGCATCGTGTAACCGAGGGGTGTCTTCCCGTCAAATTATATCTTTTTGCCAAAGGGTGCCTTTTCTAGAGATAACTTCTAGGTGGTTCTGCATACCTATCAGATAACTGTCCGCACAGAGACATGTGCGGGGATAACGGCTTGTCCCTGACTAGTTCGCTGGTCGAGGACGACCAATGTAAAGCAAAGTTTATATATCATCTTGACTGAATTGGTCAAAGATTTAACCGTTCGAATAAGGGTGGGCTTCGTTCTATACATTGTAGGTTTTTTGTGTCGTAGACCCTTTAATAGAGTATAGTTACGAATAATTGAGGATCGAAATAAGTTATAGACTTCTATCCTCGTCGAGTGCCTTGCGTCTGTTCTTCCTAGTTAACGATCACTTCTAGAGGGAATTGGGCATTGCTTTTTCTAAAGATCGTTATTGCTTGCCTACTGAGAATTGAGGGTACAATATCATCCACTTGATGGTGGGTGGATCATCATTAAGCGTGTGGCTGGGCAAATTTCTAAGAGGTGCAAATCCATTGCGTCTGGTAACAGGTGAACACCTATGATTCGTCAGACCATACGAGTTATTTTCAATCCTACGTAGAAAGATCGGCACCGTATCAGAAAAGGGACCAAACTATACATGGCTGCTGTCCCGGCTAGGACCTAGAAAACTACTAGATAGCTGTCTCGATCTTTCTCTCGATCGGCTGCTGCCTGGACCAACCGATGTGGTCGCAATATTTTCTTCGTCCTCAACTTTCTTTTGTTGGACCATCGTGATCATTATTTCCATTTTCTTTTCAGAAATACAGGGGAAACCTTATATATTTCCTTTGTGAAACGAAACGAACAAAGTATTTACATCTAAATTCTCAAGCACAGACGAGAACGGGCGCCATCATATGGCCACAGTTCACAACACAAGATACTCTAACGAACTTTCATTGCTTATGGGCCGGTCCATCACGGTCTATAGTTTCAGTGCCTTGCGGATTCCTTATGGGCTTTACGGGAAACGGCCAGGGACGGATTCATAAACGATGCACTACATGTAAAACAACGAGTTATTCTTGCTGTACAATGACAACAACTGCCGTAGATCAATCGCAATGCCAATTAAGCATAGATGAAGAACAATCATAATAGATAAACATAGGATACAGGGAGATCAGCTATTTGATTTAGGGAGTCCCAACCCTGTGAAGATTAACAGACAAAGAAAACGATAGAGATCTCTTTTCTCTTTATTGATTGTAGATTGTTTCTCTCGAAGAAAAGGATGCTATATTTATACATATAACCCTTCAGGGATAGTTTCAGATTTCACCCACAAAAACCAAGAGTCCGAATATATCTCAACAACAAGGATCAAGAGTCCAGTCATATCTTAACACTCCCCTTGGGTAAATAACGCGTAATAATGCATATACCTTAATAAAAACCCCTCCCAAAAACTCAATGGGAAAAAAGATATGAAGAACAGAGTACATTGCACCTGCATATTATGTTACACTTATTTTATCATTAAAAACCTTCGTGTAAGAAAACCTCAGGAAAACTCATGAAGAGAAAAAGAGTGCAACTTATAATCTTCTAGATTATAGTAGTATCTTCAGGATCATACTACGGATTCTGGTTCAGCGATTTACTTCTCCTGAACTCTGCATATCTCTAAGTTGTCTTATTCCAATGCCATGAGCACATGTTTGGAAACTAGATGTCGGCAAAGACTTTGTGAATAAATCAGCCAGATTTTCACATGACTTAGTTCGGAGGATCTTTACCTCACCGTTCTTCTGGAGTTCGTGAGGATAGAAAAATTTAGGAGCAATATGCTTTATGGTATTACTCTTTACATAACCCATTTGTATTTGCGCAACACAAGCAGCATTATCTTCATAGATAACTTGATATGACTAATCACACGTATCAGCCAAACACATTCATGTTAGACTTCATATAATGATATTATTTTTGAGTGGTTGGTAGAAGTAGCTACCAAGCTCTACTTAAAACATCGCCAAGAAATGGTTGTTCCACCACATAGAAACACAAACCCAGTATGAGATTTGGCTCTATGGGGATCAGACAAATAGCTAGCATCTGCATATCCCACCATAGTCGAGTCTTGGTCCTTTCAGTAAAACAAGACAAGATTTTGAGTACCTTGGAGGTATGTAAGTAAAGTCTTCACACAAGCCCAATGTACTCTAGATGAAGCTGTATTGTGTCTAGCTAGCAAATTTACTTCGAATGTAATATCAGGCCTTGTGCAATTCGCAAGATACATAAATACTCCAATGACGCTTATGTATGAGACTTTAGATCCTAAGACTTTCTCATTGTCCATCCTAGATTTAAATGGGTCTTTATCCACTTTAAGAGATCTTACAACTATAGGGGTCTTCAAAAGATGAGATTTATCTATATTGAATTTTTTCAATACCTTCTTGGTATAGGTAGACTGGTATACAAAAATTCCTAATACTCTAACTGTAGGCCTAATTAAGCAATATTTGCTTTTACCTAAATCTTTCATCTCAAACTCTGTCATAAGATAAGAGCTTGATTTCTTTATGTCATCTGTAGTTCTGACGATATTCAGATCATCGACATAGACTGAGATGATACATAATCCATTCTGGGACTTTATGAAAACACTGCGACAATTGTCATTATTGGAGTATCCCCTTTTTAGGAGAAACTCACTAAGTTGGTTGTACCACATTCCCCCCAACTGTTTTAATGCACATAGCAACCTTTGCAGTTTGATGCTATATATGTTATGATTACTTTAATTAGGATCCAAAATTTTGACTACTTCAGGAACTTTGATACAAATATATGTATCCAGTGACCCATATAAATATGCGGTCACTACATCCATCAACTGCATTAATAAGTTCAAGCTAGTTGACATTGATATTAAATATCAGAATATTAGTTCACCCATTATAGGCGAGTAAGTTTCATCGCAATTGATATCGGGTCACGACGTGAACCCTTGTGTTATAAGCATCGCTTTATATCTCACCACCTGGTTGTTTTCATTTCTCTTCTAAATGAAACCCATTTTGATCCTACATGGAACACTTTAGTACATGCTCGTTCAACAGGATCGAATACTTTTCTTTTGTTAAGCAAGCGTGAAGGACCGAGATGGCGATCAAAGAGGGGTGAATGATCCCAAATAAAATTTTTTACTCAAAAATGATCCAACCAAGCCCACAAACAAATCAATCAAAAGGAGCTAATGAGAGGGAACAAACTATTCTGGAAGGGCGGTGCTACTGCTGGGAGGCCGGTAGTACCGCACTTGGGGCGGTAGCATCGGGCTCAAGAATAGTAGCAAGATCAGAGTCTGAAAACAGCATGACTCAAAAGCAAATTTTGAGGAATCTTTTGATTGGCTAGACAAAAGCTCATGAAACTTGGTAGATGTACTCCTGAGGATGTCAGGAACTTATTCCAACCTTCAATCGCAAGGATAGACATCAAAGTTCTGACCTTTTTTACTTTGAAGGAAGAACACACCAAGTTTGAGCAAAACTCAATAACTTGATCTTGGACTTGCTCGTGGGGATGTAATAATCAAGATGATCTTAGATGACCTCCCACATGTCACAGCAAGCAAGAACATCGAAGAAGCACCCCTCAAACATGCAACATGAAATCGTTCAAGAATCCTTCCTTTTCAAACCAAAAAACCGATTTCTTAAGAAAAGCTCTGGAGATCATGTTAAAAGCTTGCTAAGATGATTGAGATATGGCCTATAAAAGATTAATTCATCAATCATTTATCCTTGACAGCACATGATCAATAATGAAATAAACTAGAGAGATCAAAGACTCAAAAGGAAGGAAACCAACACTAGAGCCGGAGTACGTTCTAATGAATCTTGCTAGGTTGAAACATATTCTAAAAGTTTCTCAACCTCTTATGCATTCTAGATCCAGTAGAAGCTCAGCATGAAGGTGAAGCAAGACCTCAAGTAAAGAAACTCCGCAAATACGATCTACAAGAATGATCCTCTTCAAGAACAAAAGATCAGTTTCTTATGAAGAGCACACAAGATTTGCCTAGATGATTGGGATATGATCTGAAGAAGATTAATCCATCAATCGTACATCCTCATCACAAGAAGCACAAGCAAGTAGAAAAAGATGAAATTGGATATTGCATTGCTTAGAGAGGGATGGTTACAAAGCTACACTCCCAGGTGGGCAAAGCTCAACAGAGCATAAAGAAACCAAAGAACCCTTCTCTAAGACTTGGTCTAACCCTGGTTCAATTTAGGGTGGTGGATTCCAACTACAAGCATTTAGAAGGAGGGGGAGGCAAATCCAAATGTGCGGAATGTAAATTGCAAGAAGGTAAGTGTGAAATTTAAATATTGAATTTAAAGGCATAATGTAAATGAGAAAAGTAATTTTAGAGTTGAGGGAAGTAGGTTTTCATTTCTGGAAGGTAGGTTTACAAAGCCTCACAACAAAGTGGGCAAAGCTCAAACGAGCTTCAAAACCTCTAAACCCTTCGGGGGAGAGGCACCCTCTCCCCCTCAGGCCTTCGAAAGGAGGAAGGCCACCCCTTCCCCTCTATTTATACTACCTTTGGGTCACCCTCCACCCTTGGATGAGATCTTTCTGCCTTAAGGATCACCATCAAGGGTTAGGATGACTCCCACACACAACCTTACATGGGCTAACCCGAAACCCAACAAGCATACCGGGTTTTCAAGGCATGCTAACTAGACCCGCTACTCTATCACCTAGACCGTGATCCGACGGTCCTCCTTCAACCGAGTAGCTCCTAACTAGAATCTCATCCATTCTTTGTCTTTTGGGTTCGCAGCAACTCCGTCTCCGATCATCTCCCGGCGATCCTCGACCGTCTGGACCTCCGACACACCTCGCCTAGTCCCGGTCATCCTTCACCTCACCATGACCTAGCACCATCATCTTGCAACCATTACAAACAAGGAAACACATCACATAGCATTGCCCACTTTGCTCAAAATCGAGTCGATGAGTCGATATCGAGCATCGAGTAACCCTATTCGATACTTATCGATTCTCACTCTATTTGAATCACTCGACCAAACCAGAAATTGACAGTAATCGACCAAGCATTTGAACTAACCCGCCGCTCGACCTGGCAGCATCCCTACTCGATACTTCTCGATTCTCACTCTACTCGAGTCACTCGACCACTGGTCTTCGACCAGCCAAAGTCCAGACCACTCGAGATCCGACCACTGGTCTTCGACCAGGACAGACTCAAATCAAACTCAACCTTGAGCACCAAAAGCTCAAAAACAGTCAATTACTCATCACACACTTGGTAGACCTCCACATGGTCTTTCAATCTCCCGCTTGATGAGTATATTGACAAACACCCAAAAGGCATAAAAATTTTGAGTTTGAGAAGAGAAGAGAATGAATCAATTAGTGAAAAGCTGAATTTGATCCAGAAAGAAAGAAGATAAGGACCTGACCAAGTTGATAGAAAGGATTTTAGAGCAAAAACCAAGAAAGAACAAGTTTCCCACAAAAGCTCTAAAAATCCAATAGAAGCTCACAAAAGCTTATGATTCTTAAGATTAGCAAGTTTTCACCAAAATCATAAGACCCAGGAAAAATGATGCCTTTTCTACACTTTCCCCCCTTTTGGCAATATAGGCACCAAGAAAAATGAAATGCATCCTAAAAGAGCTTTGAGAATTATCCAAGTGACCACATAAACAAAGTATGACACCAAGATACTCAAGTTTAGATTATGCTAAACTAAGACATGTCCAAGTGTAAATTGTAATACCTTTGCTAGCTGGCACAAAGAGGACTATGTCATTTTTGCATGATTTAACAAGTGCAATAGTTAGCATAATTTCCATTTGACCCAATCTAAGTGCTTCTGACACTCTACCGTAAACTTTGATTTTGGATCCATATCAAGAGTTTTAGAAATTTTTGACACAAAATATATGTCAACAATTGTAATATTTTTTATACAACCCTCCCGAATACATGTTATTAGTGGAAATTTCTTCACTAATTCCTTGGAGTTAATGAAGAAATATCCACTAATTATGTAGATTCAAGAGAGTTCCTAAAAAATTGCTAAAAATTTGCTAAAACTCTTGATCTTTATCCAAAAAAAGTTCCATGTTGGAATGCCGAAATGCTTAGATTGGGTCAAATGGAAAGAAGCAATTGACGTATAATTGCACTCACTTAACAAAAAGGAAAGTATTCAGTCCCGTTAACCAAACACCACATAAATTGTTCCCTATAGAATCTAAATGGGTTTTTGTCCAGAAGAGAAATAAGAACAATCAGATCACGAGATAAAAGGCGAGGCTTGTAGCACAAGAGTTCACTTAGAGGCCTGACATCGATTATGATAAAACTTACTCTCCACTGATGAGTGGAATAAAGTTTCGATATTTAATATCAGCTAATATGAACTTGACAATGCAATTGATGGATGTAGTGACTACATATTTATATGGGTCACTAGATACGGATATTTATATGAGAGTCATTGAAGGAGATAAAATTCTGAATACTAATAAAAGTAATCACAACATGTATAACATCAAACTACACAGGTCACTATACGGGTTAAAACAGTCGGAGAGAATGTGGTACAACCGACTTACTGATTTTCTCCTAAAGAAGGGTTACTCTAATAATGATGATTTCCCTAGTGTTGGGAAAGAAGTCCCAGAATGGATTTTGTATCATCTTAGTCTATGTTGATAATCTAAATATCATCAGAACCACGGAGGACATAAAGTGAGAGACCATGTGGTGATCTACTCATGTTTGTGATGAGTATTTGATTGTGTTTGAGCGTGTGGTGCTCAAGTTGAGTTTGAAATAAAGTTGCTTTGTTTTTGAGCAATTTGAGTTGATCGGTCGTAAAGCCCTATAGTGGTCAAGGCCTTGTTCAGAGTGGTCTTGACTTTGTCTTGAGTGGTCATGGACTCATGACCTTGTCCAGAGTGGTCACAACTTTGTCTTGAGTAGTCGTGATCTCTGAGTGATCTTGGCCTTGAGTTGTTTTGAGTGGTTGTGACCTTTTGGGGAGTGATCGTAACCTCTTGTGGAGTGATCGTGAGTCGTGACCTCTCCAAGAGTGGTCATAGCCAAGAGTGGTCATAACCATGAGTGATCACAACCAAGAGTGATTATAGCCATAAGTCCAAGAGTGGTCACAGTCTAAATGATCCAAGGTGGGATGTTTAGATGTTTGACTGGTCATTGATAGTTGTGCTATTAATGTTACATGTTATCTTGTGCATTGCTATGTGATGTTTTGCTTGTGTGTGTTGATTGCAGGACTTCAGAGCTAGATCATGATGCGGCTGTAACATCCCGAAAAAAATGCAAAAATGAATAAAATATAAAATTAAGTTATAATTATGATTTTAATCTAAATTTATTTTTTTCTATGGTTTTTCCTTGGACTTGTGATTTTTGATAAATACTTCTAATGCCAAAACTATTATTTTCAACTTTTCAATTTCAAAATAATATAAGAATAAAATCTAGAAAAAATATATTTAAATCTGAATATAACTCCAGGAACTTTCCAAAGAATTTCAAAGATATTTGAAGATATTAAATTCCTTAATAAAATCACTTATATTATTAAATTCCTCACTTTCAAAATGTAAAGGCCAAAAACATAAAAAGAGAAAATCTGGAGAAAATTTATTTAAATTCTAATCCACCTCTATAATGTTCCCACAAAATTTTAGAGAAATGTGAAAGCTTTTAATATTGATAAGAAATAAAAACAGTATTCCATGACTATGAACAGAGATACCATCAGAATTATTTAAAAATATCAAGCATGATAATCCTCTGAAATTGTTATGGTGTCATATACAGAACAAAAAGACCCAACATAAAAAGTTTCAAAAATAAATAACCTTATCTGATGCATTTATAAAATCAGAAACTGAAACTTGAAAAAAATAGCATAAACATTATCACAATTTTATAAAAATCCACAAACTTTATCATCATCTCAAAATTTTATGGTGACCTCTTTATACCCTTAGTATCACCCCAAAAAATCAAATTAAATTATCCAAATTTTAGACCTCAGAAACAATACAAATTAGAAAACAAATAATTGACACAATGACCTTGTCAAAATTTTATAAAATTGCACAAAAATGTTCATCATTGGAGATTTTTATGAGAGGATAAGATTTTCCTCAGAATCATATACAAAAATTGTTAATTTTTTTACCAACTATGATAGCGAAAATTCGAGTGATCTCTTCTCTCTCTATCTTGTGGGACCGAGTCCCTACCTTAGCCCACTTGATAGCATCACACAGCCAAAACTGTCTGCTCAACCCTCAGCCCGGTGCTGCTCAAACACATGCCAATCTTTGCCACGGCAAGCGAATTCCAGCGAAATCGCTGCCACGGTAGGAGAAAGCCCTCTCCCGGTCTCATCTATTCGCCAGGACTGGCTGAGTTCACCCACACTGTATGAACACAACCCCATGATTTTACCGCCATCGCTGCCCCGAACTCCCTAGTTCTTTCTTCTCCTCTCTCAGCCAGTGCTATCGCGTCCCTATGCACCGGTCAAAATCGAGCCCGAGCCTTCCAGCACAAGGTGCTGTATGCAGCCAAGAATACCCCATACCCTGCCAAGACAATCCTTTTGCCATGCCCTGCACTGCCGTGATAGCAAAATTCCCGTGCCACCGACTACCTTTGCCCACTGTCCAAATTGCGGCGTCGCCCAAGCACCACCTTCCCCGCCTATTTAAGGTTGGCTAGGCTTCTCCAATGCTCACCACGCATCCTCCATCCTTCCCTGTTTGAGCTCAACCCCAATTGCACCTCCAGTGCTACCATTGCCAAAGAACACCAAGAAGGGGGAGAAATTCCAATTGGCTCACCCGGTGAACCATGTTCCAATTAATTCCATTTCGAGCACCTTCTTAACCCTCTAATATCATCCCCCATCTTTATTTCAGCTTGTTTCAATAGAAGCTACATCGCACTATGTCCTTCTTCTCCACCTCCAATCGTGGTGGCAGGTCATTCTAGCCACTCTCCACAACAACCAACTGGTAAAATGGGTTCCCTGTAGCTCACTTATGCTCACCCACCTGATCTTCAAGCTTAAGTCGTTCCCATTCCTCCTACCGATCGACCGACCGCCACTACTGCCACATGGGGCATTGCGAACCTATTTATGGTGAACCCCAAACCCCACAGAGCCTTGCCCTAGCTTCGCCACACCACACTCTAGCTCCCCAAGCCGCCGGCCAGCTACCTCCAGCACTCCCTCGCTGCCGGGGACCACCGCACCGAGTTCCTTTGCTCTAAGTCTTTGTCAAGTGGACCCTGCTATCATCCTCAACATCTCTAACCTCTGACTGATCGGACCCACACTTCAACGAGGTTAAAAGACCGGCTTAATATATGTGAGAGTGACATATGGGTCCCTTCTAACAGCCTCTGACCTCACCCACACTCACACAACCACTACACTGTGGGCCAGGCCTGTCAGTGCACAGCGCCAACACAGGAATTCAAAGAAACTCTAAAATGCACTTTCATTAGTTGAAGGCGTATTTTCCATTTAATTGGGATTTTCCAAAACCTAGACTATTCAAACCCTTATAACTTTTGCATCTTAGGTCTAAATCAGTTCAAATAAATTTATAAATTCATCTAAAATCCTAAGCTTTCAGGATATGTTAAAATATTTAATTTTGGATCTTAGTTCAATTTTTTTTAATTAAAAACTTGAATAAACCTAAAGTGGTCACTATTTAAAATTTATAAACCTTAACTCCTAAAATGGTGAAATAAAATTACAAAAATTTCTGACACCTTAAGTATTCCAAATCTGCAAAAATATTTAGATTTGGACATAATATGAATTGCATTTGTAAATATGTTGCTTTCTAATACATTCATAATTCAAATGGCTATAGTTAGTACAAATAAATTCGAAATTTAGTAAAACCAGTTTCTAAACTTTATAAGAATCATAACCTTTCTATCTATTCAGAAATATTTAATTTTTGGCTTCTGTTCATTAATTTGAAATTGAGATTTAAGTGAAACTTAGAATATGCTCTATTAGGAACTTTTGCAACCTAACCTTAAATTTAATGAAACAAATTTATAAAAATTCCAGAAACTATGATCACCTCAAATCTGCAAAAAAATATGTAAAATTTGATTTAGTTTGAATCAAGTTTATAAATAACTTTGTTTACTATATACCTAAGAATATAACATAATGCTAATACAAATGAAACTAATTCTTATGCTCTGTAAATGTGATAACATCTCTGTTCATACTAGAATAGTTAATTTTTTTACCTCAGTTAATTAATTTAAATTTGAAATTTGGATAAAACTTAGAGTATGTTATATTAAGAACTATGGCAAACTAACTTCAAAATTGATGAGATAAATTTCTAGATATTCCAAAAACCATAGGCACCCCATTTCTGCAAAGAAATTTGAATTTAGACTTAGTTTGAATTAAATTCTAAATTGGGTTGTTGTTCATTATATGCATTATTCAAATATGAATAACTTGTGCAAACAAATTCAAAAGTTGGTGGAATCAGTTCCTAAAACTCCCTAAAATAAAAGGTTGGTGAAATCAGTTCATAAAACTCCCTAAAATCATGAGACTCTGTCTCTATAAAAATGAGTGAAAACAATTGTGGTTTACACCTGTTGCTTAATTAGAAAAGTTCTTATACTATAATACAAAAATAAAATAACCTTTAACCTATATGCATAAAATTGGAATAAGAATAACTGTCACAAATAAAAGCTAAAACATGCAAAAACTAGTTTCAAGACACTCCTAAGGACAAGACCTTCTGATACTACAAAAATGGTTGCATTTATACGTATTTAAATCCTAATAGAAAGCTACCATCTAATAACATGAACTTAAGAATTTATAAACTTCAACAAATAAGAATAAAAGTTGAGAAATAAACACTTAAAGTATTTTTATCACCAGAACCTTCTATTTCAATTTATTTTTGAATTTGGTGTTATTTGACTTCTTTTTACCTCTTATTGTTATTCCTGTTCTACGATAATCATGTGTAGACACCGATGTTCTCGAGGCTACCCCTGTTGACCTCGACCCTGAGTTAGTTCCTGAATCAACTGAGCAGGGCAAGCACCCCCTTTGACCATGTTGATCCTAGTATTTTAATTAAGTTATATTGATTTTGTCAAATCTATTATGCATGCACGTATTTTCATAAATTGGCTATATTATGGTACTGGTAGCAATAACCTTATCTTATGGAACTTCCTCAATAATTGTTAACATTGATAACCCTAGATTAAGGTTAGACAATACATAATATCAACATGGGTATATGTGATTACTGTATCATCGTGCTTAGCCATGCTTTAGCAATAGAATAATGAATAAAGAAACATGTTGTTCTTTATAATTTGAAAAGGTTGGATATGATTAAAGGTTGGTGATATTTTGGTAAAAATAAAAATAAAACTATGATTTAACGCGGGCGATTATTGGCAATAGACGGATGTGCATGGGACTAGCACGTAGATAGGGGGAGTTTCTCGCCTTGGTTAGATTAAGGACCAAACTATGTGTTGTGTAATCTAAGTATAACAGTACAACCATAAGTGTTAGTATGGGATGGCCTTAACCTATTAAATTACTTAGATTTAGCTTTGTACATTAGAAGGCTGTAGTAGTACGAGCTTTTCAGGAAGGATTGCTCAAAGGGGTACTCTAACCGAGGTGTTGGAAATAACGCCTGCCGATACAACGGTGTACGTCGTACTATGGGGAGAAGTGGGACAATGGGATGTATAACCATTAGTCGTACAATGATTTTACAAATATCTTCTACCATCATAGTATGGGTTTTTCGTCACTAGACTGGTGCAATGTAACGGTTATGTCATGACTCTCTGCGGCACACCAAAGGAAGTGTGCTAATAACGTTGCCAAAATAGTAGGTCATATCTTGTGGGAAAAGCTGTATACGTCTGCAGAGTTTAAAACTTTTCAAAAAGCCATTCCCGCGGTTACGAGAAACTTGATGCACTAACACTAGTTAGACTTTTGTTATTTTCAAAAGAATGGAATTTGGAAACAAGAGTTGGAAAGTCTTTATTTTATGCCATCTTATTTACATATCAGTCAAACTTGCTCTAAAAAATTTTGTTTGCAAATTACTACTTGGTATTCATGTTCAACCTCGCTTTATGCCAAATAACTTGCATAGCCTCTCCATTGACATAGCCTATATTTATTATATATTTGTGATACACTACAAGTCTTGCTGAGTACGTAAGTACCCAACCTTGCTTATTTGTTGGTTTAGTAGGTGTAAGTTCAAGCTACATTAGTATTGGTTATTGCTTTTGAGTCGTGCTGTTTTCAGACTCTGTTATTGCTGTTGTTCTTGAGTCTGGTGCTACCAGTCTCCCTATGGTAGCACCTCCCATACAGAGCAGTTACTCCTTCTCATTTGCTCCTTTTGATTGATTTGTTTGTGGGTTTAGTTGAATTATTTTGAGTGGAGAAAATTAGATTTGGGATCATTCACCCCCTCTCTGATCGCTATTTCGGTCCTCCAGTACGTTAATTCAACTGTAGAAGAGTACAAATGAAACCAATTAACTTATGCAAGTACGCGGCATCCTGAGAGATGCCAATGGCATCGACGGACTTGTGAAAAAACATGGTGCCGTTGCAGTAAATTATAAAGTTTATTATGCTCATGCGTGTCGGCCCTGTCCAAGAATCACACAGGATTGTTACACCGTACATAGGCCATTACTGCATGAACTTTGCGAACCTCTGCTTAATGTCTGCTTCATTGGTGTCTAAATATTTTCCAGCTTTATCTCGGCCACTCGGGGACGGGACACCCTCGCCTGCAAGTAAAAAATAAATGTTAGCTATGAATTGGCGTACAACTGAACGAATATTTTAAACCTCACTTACCGTATTTTTGTGTTTCTCTCATGACGCTAACAAAGTACGAACTATCTGCTTTCCGCCCCATGACCAACAATGTTAAAGAATTTGGCCCACTCCGAGCCAATGGCCTGCTTTGCACTCTTTCCCTTCTGTGTCCACTGATGGGTGTCAATCCTTGTTGCATGGGGCCACAGACCGTACCAATGTTGTAATCTCCCACCGTCGACGGTCTTTCTCATTGCGATGAACTCCAAAACATCTTTGACAGCAGACCGCTGCGAACTCCACTAGCTCCTCTGGAGGAGCCACTGCCACCACCGTGCTCATACCTCCCACCTGCCCGGCTTCTAAATTCTGCATCCACCCTGGAGGTAGCCATGGCATGCTGGAGTTGATCCTCCTCATCAGCATCACCCGTGTACTCTGAGTATACACTTCGCCTCAGTAGGGAATCTCCAGGTGCTGCTTCTTTCCTTAGCATCTCCTCTCTTTTTTCCTTCTTCTTATCCTTCATCCTATCTAGCTCATGCGAAACTACTCACGAACGTCTGCAGGAACTTACTACAATAGACGACACCCATACCACATCCTACCAAGTGCTGCTTGAATCGGGTTGCACCGCCTCCTTTCTTCTCTTTGAGACAGTGCTTGCATCGAAATCCAGCACCCAACTTCTCGCTGTGCTCCCGCACCACGTCGGCATATTCTTCCATCTGTTAAAAAAACACAATAAAAGTAAGCATACATACTTGCAATATGTTGAAGTCAATATGTATGTATAAGTGCCCTGTACCTCATGGAATCAGAAAACATGTACCTCATGGAATCAGAAAACATGTATGTGTAAAATAATGGAGCTCCACATCATATGAGCTACCTGGACACTTGTCATGGCTAGAAGCAGGAACACTATCCACTTTATTTTAGGGAATACATGGCATCGATATCTTAGATTGCAATGTGAATAAGCTGAACATTTATGATACAGTGGAGCAAATGAAATGTGCAACTAAGTGGCATGACTTATGCACCATACAAGTACAACACCAATGAATTCTTTAGCTAAAAATCAATATCATTTTTCATGATAGCATTGAAATTTTTAATATGCGACAACCCAAATTAGAGAGGGAAAAGAAATTGTATAAATATTGGGGATGGTTCTATACTTCTATACCATTTTAAGGCCTATCGATCTTGGGCAAATTACACATGATTTAAAAGCTTTGCAAACATGTCTACTACTACCGAGCGATTTGCGCACTAAACCGAATGAAAATCGAGCTTAATCGTGCGAGAAACGTACCTCAAACCGCGATTTTCGTCGCTTCCTTCGATTTTCACGCAAAACCACAAGAGAAATGATGCTCTGACGACGGTTCGATGCCTCCAGGAGGTCGGATTGCGGCGGCGTAGACGCTGTCGCCTTGAGCAAGGAATGGGGAAAGCAGGGTTTCAATTATTGCACTGTTTGGACTCCGATGCTTCAGTCGGCATGTGAAGCAAAATGGCAAGCCGGGGGTGGGCCGAGATGGGCCGGCTGGGCTAGCTGGCTTGCAGCCGTTTTGTCCTATGGGCAGGCCATATTTTTTTTGCTTTTTCCATTTTCAAGATTTCAAATGGCTCAAAAATATCTCTAAACTTCATTTTTTTCAAAAAAAAAAATCGCATCAGAGGTCACAACAAAATTAACACTAATTTTAGGAAGTTTTTGGACAAAATTTTCAAAATTTTTGAATTTGAATTTCAGGTCAACCGGTTTACCGCCCGGTTTTACTTGCCGAGCCGCGGTGGTACACTCCAAAACCGTGGAAGATGTCCCCTATATCTAGTATTCATTTATTATGATTGTTCTTCTGTTATTCTTAATTGGAACTGATATTGAGATTGATGTACATCAATCTCTTTATTATTACAAATTCGCCCAACTTGTAAATGCCTGCAGTGCAGGGTAGCAGGTGCATGACAGTGCCACCCATAGTGACCAAGCTGCACGCGTACAGGGCAGGCGCAGACATGCAGCAGCACATGCACAAACTTACATTAACACAATCATCCCTGCACTGTTTCAGAAAGCTTAAACTTTGCCGGTGCATCGAATTCGAATCCCTTGGCGAATTATGTTGTACTCTTGCATCCTTTTCTTTTTACGTTTTTGAATTTTTATGATATTTGAGATGCGGTTTTGCCTATCACTCCCTCTATCTTATAATTAAGACATTATTTTTGGAAAGCTTTGTCTCAAGTCTATTACAGAGATCAAAGTATATTTATTATAATATTTCTAGTTTTCTACCGTATAACCCTCCTTTAATGCTAAAAATGTAGATACATACTTATAATATGTCATTTAATATGGGTATCCGTGGTAGTGGCATTAGCTTTTTTTTAGATTTAGTAACTCCTTGGTCTGAGTATAGTGTACTTTGGATTTATATGGCGGAACAGAGTGAGTAATTTTTATAATTTTATATTAAGATACACCAATAAAATATAATATAATAAAAACATTTTAAACAACAAACTAAATGAGATAATTTTTATATAATCTAGATTTAAACTAGTCAAATATTAGAAAGTTTGACCATATAAATTTTAAAACTTAGGTATAAAAGAAGGGCCTTGCTATGCTTCTGACATACGGAATAACAAAACGAATCGAACGCTTCCCAGCCACTCGCTTCTCATACACTCGCTCCTCCATCTATCTGTCTGCCATCGCTCTCTTTCTCTCCTATCTTGATTACTGAAGTCATCTAGCAAGCTCTGATTTGGGCATGCCTGTAACATCCCAAAAATTCAAAAATGAATAAAATATAAATTTTAATTGGAATTATGATTTAATTCTGAGTTTTCTTTATTTCATATGTTTTTCTTGGATTTTGATCTTTAAAGAATGCTTTGTGCTGTTGATTTCCTCTTTTCCAAATTGTGAAGACCAAAACTTTAAAGAAAATTAAATGCAAAATTTTATTTTAAAATATGATTTTATTTTGAATTTCAATTTTTTTTCATGATTTTCTTGGATTTTTTCCTTAAAGGAAAAACATTTGTAGTATTGAAATTCTCTTCTGAAAAATGTGGTGACCAAAAACACTTAAGAATAAAATCTTGAAAATTTTTATTTAAATCTCAGGGAAGCTCCAGAACGCTCTCAAAAAGTTTTGAATGAATTTGAAAGCATTTAATACTAATGTAAAATAAAAAAACGGTGATGGATGACTATAAACAGTGACAATGTCAGAATTAATTAAAAAGTTCAAAACAAGATTACTTTCTAAACTTTTTATGACACCATATAAAGAACTAAATACCATATATAAAAATTTTCAAAAATTTTAAACTTCATCTGAGGCTTTTAGAGAATCAAAAACAGAAACTGAAATTAATCAGCTTAAACATTGTCAGAATTTTATAAACATTCACAGGGTTGATCATTATCTGAAAATTTTATGGTAGCCTCTGTCAAACCCTAGGATCACACAAAAAAAATTCAAGTAAAATGAATCTCATTTTTAACCTCATAAAATTAAAAATCAGCAAACAATTATCTTAAACAGTGAGCTTGTCAAAGTTTTATAAAATCATACAAGTAGGATCATCATCTGAAATTTTTATGGGAGGATAATATTTTCCTTGGGATCATACAAAAAAAATTCAAAAACTTCCGACCAAGAATGTTAGCCCAATTCAATTCGGTAATCCTTATCTATTCGAATGCATAAAATCTAGTGTCTTCTCCCTGTTCCACTGCCATATGGGGCCCACCCATGCTCTGGCCCACATGACAGCGTCCCACAGCCCTGGGTAACCCTGCTCTCTTCTCAGCTGACGCTGATACACCCTTGCCCGAACCTTGCCGTGGCAACGAAAAGCCCCTCGATCTTGCTGCCACGACAGGACTTCGCCATCTCACCACGCGCGAAGTTTCAATACTGAGCACACACAGGTCAAACCGTGCCCTCTCTCGTTGCTCGGACTAACTAGAGCCGCCGTTTAAGACAACATCACCTCCTCCATACCTTACGCCGCTCTGTCACCCAGGAATTACGCACTGCCGTCTCTCTATTGAAACTACGACACCATGTTGTGTAGCTTCTTTGCCGCCTATAAACATCGGCCAAGACCACTCCATGGTCCCTACATCTTCCCCCCATCTCTCCCCTGCCAAACCATCGCTTGATTGACTGCCAAACAGCCATTGCAACCGAAAGCCGAAGCACAAGTCCACAAACCCAATTGAGCAATTCGGTGAGTAATACAGTAATTCTTTTAGCCTAGAGCTCCTTCGTGACTCCCTAAACCCGTATGTCTCCTCGTTTGCAGCTAGAGTCGCTCGTAACACCGCCGCACCATCACCTTTCTTCATCAGCCCAGGCAAACGGTGGTGGAGCTCCCCAACCAATCCCCGTTTTGATTTACTGGTAAAATGGAGCTCCTAGGTCACCCTGATGCTTAATCCCCGATCGCCCGAGCTAAAGCCACCCACAATCTCCCTCTCTGACCAAACATCACCTTTGCCACCGTACCGCGCCGCTGCTGGCCTTCTTCGGTGAACCCCAAGCTCAACCAAGCCATCTCATGGACTCCCCTCAGCTCCCTCTAGCTCGTCCCAGCCTCGCCCAAGCACCTTCGATGTCCTTTCGCCGCCGGCAAGCCTCCCCAGCGCCTCCTATATCTTGTGTCTCAGACAAGCGTCCGCAAAGGTCCCACCTGTCGAAGCCCTGTGCCTCTTCTTGCTGAGCTGCTAATAACAAGGCCCAGGTGCCAGAATCCTTAATTAACCTGGATTTTAGCTCATCAGCAAATGACGTGTGGGCCCCAACGTAAATTAGAAAGGGTTTAATTCAAAATCCCGAGCCATTTATAAGGGCAAGTCACTGACATGTGGCAACTCCTTGTCAGTGGCTATATAGTTAAATCAAAAATCTGAAGAAAATGCAAAATACACTTGCTCTAATAGAAGGCGTATTATATTATTTTCTCTGACTTTCAATGCCTTCAAAATTTAAATGGCTGTAACTTTTGCAATGTAGCTCCAAATTGAGTAAAATAAATTTATAAATTCATATAAAATCATAAAATTTCATAATATGCAAAAAATATTTAATTTTTAATCTCTGTGAAAAATATTTGAATTTAAAATTTGAATAAACCTAATATGGTCACTATTTGAAATATGAAAAGCCTATCTCAGAAAATGATAAAATAAATTTCATAAAATTTCTAAGACCATAAGTAGCTCATATCTGCAAAAATATTTAAATTTGAGCCAAGTTTGAATTGAATTCACTAAAAGATTAGTTCCAATGTATGAAAATTTTAAATGATTATAACTATTGTAAATAAACTCCAAAAAAATTTGAAATAAATTTCTAAAAATCTATGGTACCATGCAAAACTCATATCTGCAAAAATATTTAATGATTGATTTAATTTGAATTAAGTTCATAAAAAATTTCATTTTCTATGTACATAAAAACTAAACATTAATAACTTTCACAAATAAAGGCTAAATTATACTAAACCAATTTCAAGACACTCCTAAGGTAAAAAAATTTGGATGTTACAAAAATGGTTGCATTTATACATAAGTTGTACTTAAAACTCTAAAAAGAAACCTAACCTCTTAAAATATAAACTTTAAAAATTCATAATATATGAAAATAAATTTAAATAATAAGAAACTAGCCCTAGAAACCTTTTTATCACCAGAACCTTCTATTTTAATTCATCTTTGGATTTAATTTTGTTTGATATATTTTTTACTCTTATTATTCACTACTACAAAAAGGCTTATATTAGACGCCTCATCACAGACGGTTTCTCAAAACCGTGCATGATTTAATTATCATCGACGGTTCTATATTGCAACCGTTAGTGACATTATCACAGACGGTACTCTTCAAAAACTGTCAGTGATATACATCAATATCACATACGGTGATATCATGTATTATCTCAGACGGTTTTATAATAAAACCGTCAGCGACTTATCACAGACGGTTCGTTATAATAACCGTCGTGATAAACCAAATCACAGACGGTTTATCCGCATGTAACCGCTGTGATAATATTTCAACTTTCGCGCTCTCACCAAATTTGAACTTCCCGCTCGTCTCGTTTTTGACTTCCTTTAAAATACCAACCCGCGGCTCTTCTCCTGCTGCTTTCTTCTTACTTCTCCTGCTTTCCTCTTCTCTTCTCCTGCTCTCCTCTTCTCTTCTCTCTTCTCACTTCCTTTTCCTCTCCTCTTCGAATGTTTGGTAAGTATGGTGTCCGAATCGTTCAACTAAAATGTTATAACTCATCCTCTCCTCTTCCTCTTCCTCTTCCTTTCCCTCTTCTCTTCTCTTTTGCACACTTGATGTTGCGATGTTTTCGTTTTCGATCCGTGCACCTTTCGGTAAAACGGCCATAACTTTTGCATACGAGCTCCGATCGCGACGTTCTTGTGCTCGTTTTAAAGCTAACGAAAAGTTTGATTTGAAAATCCATAAGTTCAAGTCAGGGGGCTACATCAGAAGTACACGCGAGGCTCTGAAAAAATGTTGATCTCGAAAAAACATCGTTTAGGGCCTCAAAACGGGCTCCAAAGTTTTTTTCCGTCGATTTTGCGTTTTCAAGTTCTTCAGAGCAGTGACATGGGATATCTCACATCCAGTAGCTCTTCCATTATGCCTGAACTAGCACAGAGCAGCTGAATCACAGAAATATCATCTGTACATGACGATATTTTTTTGTTTCTAAAAGTAACATCACAGGCGGTTCATAGTAAAAACCATCAGTGATAGTTGTTATCACAGACGGTTCTTAGTAAAAATCGTCTGTGATAGTTTGTTATCACAGACGGTTCTTAGTAAAAACCGTCTGTGATGTTTTTATATCACAGACGGTTTTAGTTTGAAACCGTCTGTGATATGTTCTATCACAGACGGTTCATAAACCGTCTGTGATGTTCCGTAACATCACTGACCCATGGTTACATATGGTTCGGAAAACCGTCTGTGATGACGGTTCCGAACCGTCTGTGATGACCTTTTCTGTAGTAATGATTATTATTGCTTTGCAACGAATCACGTGTAGATACCAACGTTCTAGAGGCTACCACTGTCAACCTCGAGTCAGTTCCTGAATCAACTGAGCAAGGCAAGCACCCCTTTGATCATGTTGATCCTAGTATTTAAATTAGTTTATATTATTTTTGTCAAATCTATTATGCATGCGCGTATTTTCAGTAAATTCGCTATATTGTGGTATTGGTAGATATACCTGTTATCTCATTGAACTTCCTCAATAAATATTGAACTGTCAACCTTGATAACCCTAGACTAAGATTAGACAATACATAATATCAACATGGGTATATGTGAATACTTAACACACATGCTTAGACATGCCTTAGTAATGGAGATGATCAGACATGCTATTTTTTGTAATTTAAAAAGTTTGGATATGATTAAAAAAGTTGGATATGATTAAAAAGGTTGGATGTGACTTAAAGGTTACTGATATTTTGGTAAAAATGAAAATAAAACTATGATTTGACACGGGTGAATTATGGCATTAGCCGAATATGCATGTGAATTGCACATAGATATGGGGAGATTATCGTCCGGTTGAATTAAGGACCGAACTACGTGCTATATAATCCAAATATATCAGTACAACCACAAGTGCTAGCATGGGATGACATTAACCTATTAAGTTATTTAGATTTAGCTTTACACATTGGAATGCTGTAATAGTATAGGTTTTCTGAGACGGATTATTCGAAGGGGTGCCCTCACCGTGGTATTGGGAATAACGCCTACCGATACAATGGTGTACACCCTACTATAGGGAGAAGTGGGACAATACGGTGTATAACATTTAGTCGTATAGTGATTGTACAAATATCTTCTGTCGCTATAGTATGAGTTTGTCGTCACTAGGCTGGTGCAAAGTTAGGTCTATGTAATGTAACATTACAAAAAGAGTTGGTCATGTCTTGTGGATAAAGCTATACACCTCTGTAGAGTTTAAAACTTTTCGAAAAGCCATTTCTGCAGATATGGTAAACTTGGTGCACTGACATTAGTTAGAGTTTTATTATTTTCAAAAGTGAATAATATTTGGAAAGTTTTTGTTTTAGATTTTATGCGAGGGATTGGCAAAGGAAAGTTGGTGTTGTATGCCAAGGATTGGCAAGGAAATGATTCAATTCTCATAATCATGGAGGACTATGAGTTATTACAATAATTATCTATGAATGTTGCCACTATTATTTTCAAATGTTGCAACATTGTATTACCACGAATTTGTTTGATTCGGATTACTTAACTAGTTTTAAACCGACCTCAATTTGTACTAGTGATTTTCATCCTATTTACGGTGAGAATTTTCTTAGTTTCCTTATATTTTTCAGGACATTATACTTTTTTATTTTTGTTGTACATATTAATTATAATTGTTACATATATTGTTTATCCATGTTAATTCGTATCGTACCTTCGGGCGCTGGTAGACAAAATAAAAAGGAACGGAGGAAGAAGTGGTTTGACCGTAACCGATAGCTGATCCATTCTAAACAATTCTCACAGTTGCGATGACAAATCCATGTTAAATTCGACCGCTGATCCTTTTGAGAGGCATGAAAGAGATACGAGCCATAGCTAGCTGTGCAATTCGTCCGAAAAATATATACAGAGATTGCCAAAGATTTCAATCTGGGGGCAACTCGAGGGCACAAATTATGTACAACTTGTAATACAAATCGAGTTCCCTGAACCAAAAAAGAAGAATGAAATAAAGAAGAAATCCACCTGGTAATGAGCCGAACCACCGGACCTGTTTTCGATTTCCCTTGAGCATCGATTTGTTCTAGACTTCTTTTTTTTTTGGGTGGGTGGTGGTATCCAACCCTCCCCACCACGAATCGTACCGCTTCTCCCAGACAATCCCCAACCAGTTTTCCCCCTTGGACCATGGAACTATCAACTATGTACTTACTCATGGTCATGGCACACAACCAAGTAGCTGTGTTGCGGCCATCCATGTCGTGCCGTGGAGCGAAAAAACGTACAGGAACGGAAGAAACAGGGCGCAGCAATGCATCGGACGGCCCAGCACGGGCTATATTCCGCCAGTCACATGTCATTTCCGCAGCAGTCGCCGTCGGCGTTGCGGCCGGTGGCCACGTAGCCGGCCCGCAAGGGCAGGTTCACGGAGAAGGACAGGCGGCCGAACCCCCAGTGCCCCACCTGGTACATCTCCAGCCACACCTTTTCCGCGTCGCTCGCTGCTGCCACCTCACGGCCAGGAGAGGCGGCCGTCACCACGTCGTCCTCGCCTTTCGACGTGGCGGCGCCCGGCTCCCCGTGACCGCCACCTGTTGCGCTCTTGGCGGCGCCCGCCAGGTCCAGGTCACTCACCCGCTTCTTGTGCCTCAGCCTGCCCTGCCGTCGCCGCAGCCGCCGCACGCAGCGGCGGCCCACGGCCAGCGGGGCCTTGACGAACGCCAGCCCCAGCAGGCTCACCACCGCGCACGGGCAGCAGCCCAGCGCGATACAGTCCGCCAGCGTTACCGCCACGCACGACCGCCCCGTGCACTCCGCCTGGTCCACCACCGGCACAGACGCGGCCGGCCCGCTGCCATCGTCGTTGTAGCTGCTGCCTCGCCCTACATGGTGGAACCGGCCGTTTCGCCGCGACATTGCGCCACCACGGCGTCCCCCGCCGCGCCGGCCGGTCAACGCCTCATGCCGCTGCAACCTGTCCATTGCGAGAAGCCGTTAGCTCAATAAGCTGGCGGCGAGGAAATGGTCGAAATGGTGATGGCATCACAAAGGATACTTCTCGTGATTCTGAGGAAAATGGTGTTTGTGAGGAAGGAAAGGTGATGTTTTAGCGCAGTAGCAAACTGGCAATGTAGGCAGCCACATGTTGGTAAATTGAGCTCTGGACATGGACACATGGCAGTAAATGCAACCCCACACCACACCACGACCCACCCACCAAAATACAAAGGTTTGGCAGATGGCAATGGCCCCAACCCCCTAAACTCGAGGTAGACCAGACCACCATGACCAAGAAGCGACCAAATTTTCATAATTACTGCACACTACTAGAACCAAATTGCTACGGCAAACATAGAGTAATAGTAAACCGTAACGCCTGCCATACACACAGCTGAAGAGAGAGAGAGAGAGAGAGCGAGAGCCAGAACATACGTATCACATCGCCAGAAGTTGCACGAGAGAGATCAATCTAGCTAGACTACTCCGCGGGGCCTCAAAACTGCCAAGTCAGTTTTCACTTTCCTCCTCTCCTGCTTTTGGGCGGGGAGACTGACAAGGACGGTACGCACTTGCGCAGCATCGAGTGGGTCTAGCTACTGTGCCAACACATCGGACGGGGTACAGCCAGAACTGTAGCAGCCATCACCACCGGACGAGCCATGGATCGCTTGCCCGATCCCTGCCTTCAAGAATGCATGGGCCCTGGCCGGCTTTAAAAACTTGCAGAGATACGATCGTATAAAGGCTTTGCTAGGGACCCTGTTTCCCTTTGGTGGTGGATAGACCGGTAGAATAGATTGCTAGTGGCAAGTACATCAGATGATGATAAGGACAAGTGCAAGTAAAGCCCTAGGTTTCTTTCGCATATTTCGCTTTCTTTTCTTTTCTTTTTTTGGCTCAGTTGGTTCATTCATTATTGGACAATGAGTTGAGTTGGCAATGTCAATCTAGGGGGAAATAGCTGGAGAGGAAGGTGTTTGAATGCCATGGATAGAACATGTCGGAGTAGGAGGAATCTGGATGGAACATGTCGGAGTACGTGAACTTCGTAGAGTTTGTAGTCAAGTAAACATCATTGCAGCAAAACCAATCGAAAGTCTGACCAAAATCCAAACTGGTGAATGTTAACACACAACTTTGAAAGAAATTTGTGTGAAATGGTTTAATTCCCACATTAGTTTGAGAAAATTCGGTGTTCCGGACAGTGCTTAATCTTCCTAGAATCATCTTTTCTTTGTGTTTGTTAATTGGAAGTTGCAAGGTGTTTGGTCAACTCTAAGTTGATTTCTTATCCTTTAGATTAAATTTGAGATATGTGTCCCTTATTTTAGGTTGATCAAATGGTTCAAAAGTATGACTTATTATATCTTTCGAAGGCAAAAGTCACCTTACAAAATAGCATCCCTTTTACATTTCCCTAGTTTTTTCTCAAGGTAATATTCCTACATGTCCAGGCATGTGTAATCTAAGCAGTGTTTACTAAGCCGACAAAAACCGGTCAGTTTTTCGGCAATAAAAATCGAGGGGTAATGGAGTTCAAATGTAAATTTAAAAAAATGAAGGAATTTAGTAAAATGTGTTAAATGTTTTTGAATATTTTTGTGTGAGGTCCTGAGGCAATGCTAATGATGTTATAAAATTTTCATATGATTATCATATCTGTGTATTTTTTGAAAATTCTGACAGTGATACTGTCATAATATATGCTCTTCAGTTTTTTATTTTCTAGGGGCAAAAAATGAAGTCTAATATTTCTTAAACCTTTTTGTGATGTTATAACGTAATTACAATGATGTTGTAAAATTTTTATATAATGATCAGATATGTGTATTTTTAAAAGATTCTGAAAGTGCTATTATCATTGTATATGATCTTCTGTTTTTTATTTTATATGGGCACTAAATGAAGTCTAATATTTCTAAAAATTTTAGTACATGATCCTTTCGCACTATTTATGGTTAAATTAAAATTTTAGAATATAATAAATCTTTTAAATATTTATTAAAATCTAACAGTGTCTTTGTTCCTTTTCACTAATTGCTGTTTTGGATTTTTTAGAAGCAATAAATGATTTCAAAAATTGTTTAAATTTCTAGGTGTTTGATAGATTAATTGGGATTTTGTAAAATTTTCAATTGTTTTACAATTTTTCTTGTATTTTCACCATTTTTCCTTCTGTCGTCGATTTTCGACTAAAATCGATCGGTTTTTACCTTTTCGACCGGTTTTCATTTTTTTGAATCGATTTAACTAGCCGGTTTGACTTTCGCAAACCTTTCGATTTTTTACCAAAATTCGGTCCAGTATCAAGCACTATTCGGTTTTAGTGAACCCTGAATCTAAGTACACCTAAAGCCTAACAAGATTGATGAGCAACCAAACTGACTGGGTCGCCATCAATTCCACTGTGGTGCACATCAGACAACAATTAAATATGGAGCAGTGCAAAAACCTGCCGTGTTCTTGTCCCTAAATTATCGCAGGTAGATGATCCTAGCTTGGAAGACGTGGTGGTGATGATTATTGCGGCGACCAAGTTGCACTCTTTGTTGATGTTTATGTCATTAATGGTTAAGCAAAGCAAAATAAATTTTAATGACATTTGTTTAGAGTACTAGTATAGTACAACTATGCCTTAGCCCTTAGGTCCACAGGTCATGACTGTTTGAAATCTTAATTTTAGTTGGAAATCAGTAGCTTTCTATGTGGAAAGAAGCCATGTTCATCATCAAACGCTCCAATATGCTATACCACCACTACATGGATGATGGAACATGGAAGCAGGAACGGGTCTCCTAGTTTTGTATTTAGGACATCATCTATCGAAAGATTGCATGATTAGATAGGAGGCGGCAAAGCTTTAAATCCCGACTTCTTTTGGTCTCAACAATGGATTCAGCATTCGATGTTCAATAGGACATAGTACTAGTAACAAAGAAGTACGAAGCATGCAAACATCTAATAAAATTGTGGGTTTTGTTTGAAAGCAAAATGCGTTTAGATGGAGTATACTTGTATACATTCCGATGATTTTAGTGGCTTTTGGCCTCTTGCCATCGAAGACATGGAACGGTTGGTTTAGAGAGACGACGATGGCCTTAGGTTCCGATGAAAGGGCGAGCTCAGCTGGAGCAACTACTAACACTAGTATAGTGCCTGTGCTAACGCTACAATGGCAGTACACCCGTTTATCAATTAAATAAGAAGATAAGTATGAATACAACACTTAATAATAAAAGAGAAATTTAGAATTTTAAATGAATTTAGAAAGAAAAACGGAACTAAATGGAGGTCGAATGGGCAAAAATAGACTCCCAAAAGATTTTAAATCAAGAAAGAGAAAGAAAAAAGACTTTTCTGATTTTGGATTTTTTTTGCAGCTTCCACAAAGAGCACATCGTGGCCAAGTATAGCGAGGAAGGCAGGGTGACCGCCGGTCGCAGTGGTCGGCATGGTATGCGGCGAATCGCCGATCACCGCGTCTGTGGGAGGAGGCACGGTTGCGATGAATTTCGCCAGGAAAGATGACGGTGATGGCTTGGATTACCTCCAAAATTCGGTGATCTTTATAAGGGGGAGTATTTGGGGATTTATGCAATGCGATGAGGTGGAGGAGAGCTTGTCGGCTTTTATAGCTCCGAAACAAGCATATACATGAAAACCATAATTTGGGGTCAAATCAGACTGGGAGGAAATTTTGGCAATAGAGCACGAAATTTGGGGAATTAACACCATAGATGGAAATAGGAGATTTGGTGTGGGATTGATGGAGTTTTGGAGCTTCTTTCTTGCTTTAACGGAAGGAGGGAAGAAAAGAAGCTTCTCTGGTCTGGGCTGCAGCTAGAAGAAGCTACAAGTGGGTTTGCCTTCATTTTTCTTTTGAAAATATAGAAGGATTTTTTGAAAAGATAGCATATTAGGTAAAAAATTCTAGCAAAATTCTCAAAAAAACTTTTGATTATTTTGTATTTAATAAAATTATTTTCAAAAAAATGAATTATAAATTTGCCGAGGCACGGCGCCCGCGAGGTCGCCGACCAACAACCTCGCCGTGTCGGCAAAGCCACTGATGGCGATCGTGGAGCCGTTGCGGACTGCTGTTCTCTCGGTTCTTGCCGCCACGGCGCGCGTGCAATCTCCGACCACGCTGCCCCATCTCCGATTTCCTTTTCCCAAAGACGTAATGTATGGTCCTTTCCTTTTCGGGACGTTTGTTTCCTTTTCCTTGTTGATCTTTGGAGGTGGGGAGGTCTTTGTGGGCCACGAGGATGATTCCGGAAAATATGAAAAATAAATGCGCTTCACCGACCATTGGATCCGCAAAGAAAAAGATAAAAATTAAACAATGCTCACGGACGCCGTTCCATGAGAAAAAATTGAAAAAATTAAGCGAACTCTCAGATATCACGGTTAGTGGATAAAAATAAAACAAAAATTCAGCGCTCTTCGTGCGCTGAAATTAGGCTCTATGGGGCTAGATCCGTAAAAAAGTGTCGAGAAGGGTCATATTCAGAAAAAAATATTATCACGATACCAGGACAATAAAAAATTCAAATCTTGTTTCCTTGCATGCGGATTCTCCCTGTTTATTTCTTTGTTTGATTCGCTCTCCTTCCAAATATGTAGGTGGGGGAGGTCTGTTGTGGGCCACAAGGATGATTAGACACACTAAATAATGACCATCGGATGTGGGTGAGTAAAGCTGAGGAAAGATCTGAGATGTTAATTTTGATGGAGGCAAGTTTCTAGGGACATTTCGCTGGGTGCATGAATATTGGTCCATCTCTAGTGAGATGCACTATTTAGGGTGGACGTAGAAAAGAAAATTTACGTGTATTATAAAGGGGTATAGATAAAGGAAAAGGGAAAGATTCCGCCGGCCGTCGGAGGCCATTGGAAAACAGACGATTTTACGCAAGCATGACCAGTGGAAGGTCAAAAGACCCGGAACTCCTCAACCATTGCCGAGAGAGAGAGAGAGATCTCCAACGAAGACAAAAAATGAATTCATACTCCGACCCAATGGCAAGAAAACGGTCGCATATACCTCGTGTCAGCACGAAGGAAGCGGGTTTCCTGACTCCACTACATGCGTGGGTGTGCAGGTTGAGCAGCTAGCGCTGTCCTGCCATCGTCCAGAGCAGCGAGGCTAGATCTCCTAGGATATCACACTTGCCGAGGTACATCAGCCATAAGTTTGAGTGGGTTGAAATAGTTATACATCATTTAGTTATATTATTTTGAGTAAATAGAATGGTTCAGTATTTATAGATGTTTGCATCAATATTTGACCGGTATAGCTGATTTGGAAGATAGATTTCAAATCTGAATTATTCTAGTACCGAAATTAAAGTTATAGAATTTGGAAATATATGACTGATTTGGATGAATAAATCAAATTTGGATATCTAGCCGATGTCGATCCAAATAAGAAATTTCATCTGTACAAGATAGTGACCAATACGAATCATAGTTGACAACGCATCAGAAAAGGATATAATCGGCCTATGTGCTATAAAAAGGGAGAGCTGAAGATATACAACAATCAATCAAACAACTCTCACATACTTTTATTTACTTTCCTGTTAAATAGGAGTAGCTTTTGTAATTTAGAATCTTTGTAATTCATCTTTAATCAATAAAGTTACACATCGCCGTTTGTTGATCATCTTCGATTACGCCAATCTACCCAGGTTTTCTTTTCTCCGATCCTATTGCGCATCGCCTTTT
The DNA here is from genome assembly GCA_036346275.1 of Otatea glauca. Classification (NCBI taxonomy): domain Eukaryota; kingdom Viridiplantae; phylum Streptophyta; class Magnoliopsida; order Poales; family Poaceae; genus Otatea; species Otatea glauca. The sequence goes on from CM070711.1 coordinate 57,616,793, forward strand.
TGGGGAAATTTATATATACCAAATCGTCTAATCGGCCTTAAAAAGCTGTTTAGATTTATCGTCACTTACGATTTAATGGCTCAAGTGGATGTTTAGATCTCTTGCCAATTGTCACATCAAATCGGCTTTGATCATTATTTCAATCCATCTTGCCGATTGCAGGATCAAATTGGCTGGCACGCCCTGAACCAGAATTAAACCCGGTGTTTGCGTGTTTGAGTCGATCAATCCTTCATCATATTTTTTGGTGCCAACACACTTTTGGCACGCCCGGTGGGACACGATGACTTCAGAAAGATCAATTTTGTCGTCTGACCTCAACACCGATGCCATAATTGTTCTAACAATGGATGATTTGATACCAGAGCAATACAAGGAAATTGAAGATCGAAAGGCCGCACTCGAGGAGATGATACTAAACTGCTATCAGAAAACCCGACGTTGTGTTACGCAAAAGACAGTGCTGTCGACGGTCAACCCCTTTGGCGATACACAGACCATCGATGCATCGGTAAGCCGATACATGCCTGCACAAGCTAAATTATCTTCTATGATTAATCAATCTGTGTACCATACTTTGATTAACCAATCATCGACTTTGGTAACAACTCTTAAACCGATGATAGACAATAGTGTTAAGACCATTGCTCAAGAAATGGTATCTGCTGGGAGTCTGTTCGATCTGATGCAAGCTCTGTCGAATTACCCAGTCTGTTCGGTACCGACAAGCACACAAAGTTCTGGTCTAGTAGCTAATCCTAAGCCATCGGCTTCAGCTCCTACCATGATGCCAACCCAACTGACCATAATATTGCCACGAGATCCTCGTGTAAGTGGGGTTGTGCATTATCAAGCATACACCGATGCCGCTAGGTTGGATGCACCAGCCAGCTTACCACAATCAGCTTTGTTTTACGTCTACCCACAATCGGTTCAAAAGCCGGTTGAAACCCCTATGCGTCTAAAGTACACCGAGCTGATTCCGCAGAGGAATCATGTCCCGTACAGGGTTTTGACCTACTTGGAGCCCTTTGTTCCATTTCCAGAGCCTATGACCAAGAGGCCGAACGTAGGCTACGAATAACCTCATCAGCTTCCATCGGGTCAAGCAACCTATCAATTCGAGCCTGCGCTTGGGGGTCAGAATGCCAGTTATGATCCTAATTGGCAAGCCCCTAACACATTATCAGTCAATACAGCAAATTGGGCCAATCAGATTGTTGTCGTGCTGTGGGATCAATTCAGCATACAGCCGAAGGGGAGGATAACTGGCTATCGGAAGTCGTATCTCGATTATATTGATAGGATTCCTTCCCTAATAATTTCAAGGTTTCTGATTTTGCAAAGTTCTCAGGAGATGATTTGACCACCACCTTAGAGCATACTGGACGATTCATCGCACAACGTGGTGAGGCAGCCCACTCCAATGACCTGAGAATAAAATTGTTTCCGTTGTCATTACTAGGGGCTGCTTTTACATGGTTCAACATTTGGACCGGTTTGGAGAGTCGATTCCATGATATTTCTGATTTAAGTTCTGTCTAACAGAAGTTTGGTGAATCGGTCAAAGAATACATTAAGAGGTTCAGAGAAATTAGAAATTAGTGTTTTAGTGTCACCTTGCCATATAATCAAATAATCGATTTAGCCTTCCAGGGGTTAGTACCTCAGTTGAAGGAAAAAATTGCCGAACAAGAGTTCACCAATTTAAGTCATTTGGTACATCGGATATCAGCTCAAAAAAGTTGTTTTACTAATAACAGAGTTTTTAGGGATAATTTCAAAAATAATAATAAGGATAAGGATAAAGATAAAGCAAAAGTTAACCTCATCGAATATGGTTCAAGTGATTCATCGGAAGACGACGAGGTTGAAATAAATATAGATGAATAGGTTAAAGGGTCGACGAGGCTGAAATAAATATAGATGAATAGGTTAAAGGGTCTAAGAAGTCTTTAGTCTGTTCATGGCTTAAGCCGACTAAAAATAAGTGTAAAATAAAATATGCTTTTGATGTCTCTAAATGTGACCGTATTTTTGATCTACTGCTGCAAGAAAAAATAATACGGAATTGAAAATATATGGATCAATACTATTGAAACATCAAGTTAAATTACAAACTCCCCCTAGATGTGTGCATTCATATAATATATGGAATTGAAAATATAATGCACATCTTTAATATATAAGCAATGGAAGAGTTCATCTTTTAACTTGATTCCTATGTATGCATTAAACTAATAGAGTGAATACGAGTGCATACCTTGGGTTTTCCATGTTCCATCTAAATTTGAGATTAATAAGAATGTAGCTAAATTAAACATGTTAGTCTCATAATGATTATATTTGTCATTAAACAATGATTAAACATTAATATAAAACCAATCACAAAAACTAATGGAGCTTGAACTTACAGTCGTCCCGCCGTGGCTGACCCGCGTCGTGGCGTGCGCACTGTGGGGAGATGAGGGGGGAGGGAGGGTGGCGAGGGGGCACTAGGAAGAGCTAGTGCAGGAGATCACGCCCTCGCTCTCCAAGTCCACCTTGTCAGGATCAAGAGATCGATTCGCGCTAACTCTTCCCCAACATAGGAGACTATAGCATGGATGATCGTTATTTGGATGGTATGCATGGCATCGAGGAATCCTCTTACATTCCCGAGGGGTGGGCATCGGTATCCACACTGAGCTCCGATGCCGCTACATCGGTGCATCCGGGACGGGCGTCCATATCCGACAGTCGACGGGCGTGGTGCTAGCAACATTTGGATAGAACTGTCAAAATTGTGGACGGGTGTGAAGTAGTGTATGCTATTTGTAAATACTGTCAAGCTAAATTATATGCATGTGCATATAGAGGAACAGGTCATCTCAAGCGACACGTAGAGACATGCTCGAAGAAGATATCGGTCAGACGGAGGCCGAGCGAGGGTGTCCAGACAGCTCAACTTCAACACCAACAGTTCGGTAAGTAAATGGGTATACAACACTAATGTAGGTAGAGACAAAATTACACGTTACATATTTACGGAGGATCTTTCACTTAGAATGGGTGAGAGCTCTAGTTTTGAAAGGATGGTGCAACGTAGTTTCTGCCCATAATACCAACACATTAATAGGAAAATAATTACACGTGACATATACGCAATGTACATAAATAAACTTGCAATGTTGAAACAGGTCTTCACGAGTGTTAGTTTTTCTTTTGTCTTGACACCAAATATATGGACTTCCTCCCACTAAAGGGTAGCCTATCTTAATGTTGTCACACATTACTTGGACGATGACTATGTCCAAAACAAGAGGATCATATGGTTTAGGCCAATCAATGAGGCACACATTGGAAAGGCTATCGCTAACCGTATACTTAAGATTATTACTTACTTTAAAATAGAAAGTATATTTATTACCATCACTCTTGACAATGCATTAGCTAACACGATGACTATGGAGCATCTTTCACCACACCTGAAGACTTATGTTGGAGGTTTCGTACTCCACCAGAGATGCATATGCCATATCATTAATCTTGTTGTGCAAGTAGGTTTGCATGTAATGAAACTTAGTTTGAACAGCATACGCAACGCTATCAATTTTGTTGCAGGTTCGATTGTAAAGTATGAGCAGTTCTTGGAATACTGCAGGGCCAACAACTTCCCATCAAGAATTTTTAACCTTGATATGAAGGTTAGATGGAACTCGACGTATACTATGCTGGCGTGGTGCAAGGACTACGAGCACATTATCACGGTCTTCGTTAAATGCAATAATGGTAAGACATTGGTTACTAATGTGGATTGAGAAGTTGCTTGTCATTTTTGTCAATTTTTAGAATTTTTTTAAATACAACAAAGATGTTATCTAGTGTGTACTACCTAACTTCTTGCTTAGTCATCGAGTGGCTTTGGACTATTAGTAATTCTTTCAAAGAAAACATAGATAATTATATTTTAAAGCTTATTATAAAACCAATGGAGAAAAAAAATTAAAATATTTTCAAGCTATTCCATATCTCTACTGCTTTGCTACTATTTTGGGTCATCAGAGAAAATTATCTGATTTGCAAGGCACCTTCGAGGGAATAGGTGAGGCATTCGATCTTGATTTTTCTGAGGTCTATACTCATGTTTATAACGAGTTTTTTTAGAGTTTTCGACAAATATTATTAAAAGTTTGGCACTAGAAGTGAAGTAATAAGATCTACCACGACACACAACAAGCATGAGGCAGTTCGACCGCTTGAAATATATGGAAGAAGCTGGAAGGCAAGGCGTTTGCTTCGTCTTTCGAAGTGCCAAGCAGGTCGCCATAGAATCTACAAGTAGAGATCAACCACTACCTCGATATGCCTTTTATGGAGACCGAGCTTGACATAGAGGAGGACAATCGACTCAGCTTGCTCTTGTGGTGAAAGAATCACCAATATATTTACCCCGTGCTATCACATTTTGCACGAGACGTACTTGTGGTTCCAGTGTCCACTGTTTTGTCGGAAGCCACTTTTAGTTCAGTGGGAGGATACTTGAGTTGAGAAGATCGTTTCTCAGACCTGAGATGGTTGAGACAATTACATACCTCAAAGACGGGGAGCATGCAGATGACAGGATATAACATCAGCCCGAGGATCCGGAGATCACGGATGTGATAGCCGACTTTAACTATCTCGGTCTCGAGTAGTCTATGTATATATACGTAGTTATTGTACTCTTTTTTCTTATCGGGGTTACCCCGCACTGGGGTATAAGGATTTTAATGAGGCAGTAACTCTGTACCTGTTCAAGAATGAATACAATTTACTTTGTTTTCTCCTAATATTTGTGTCTATTGCCTAAGCTCCATGAGTCTTCGGTTTTTTTCTCTCGTCGCAATAGTGCAATGGATCAAGTCTAGGCTGGCACGGTATGAAACATGCATGAAGTGCCAATGGGCCGTGGCTATGTTCGCTGAAGGCGAGTGGACAAGCACGACACGGCACGACGGGCCATTACGATCCAGTACGATTCAGACATGAAACACCATAGACCCATACTGGGCAAGATCGGCACGACGTGACACCACCTCTAATCGCAACCAGCGCATCGTGGACTAGGGCGGCCCACTCGCGCAATGCAGCGGGCCGTACGCCGGCTGCGCGAGCGCTGTACATAGCCCGCTGGGGCGGGCTCATAGACGCATGAACAAATGCGCTAGGTACAAATGGAGATGGTAAGTACGATATCTTTCTAACTTCGATTCACCAATCAACGCTAAGCATTTGTTTCCTCCTGTTTCATTTGGAAATTTCTCTCATGTTTCATTTGGAAAAGATTCGTAGCTTTGGTAAGGGGCTCCCTGATCGTTTGTACTGTATTGCTCCTTTGGAATTGGTGCAAATCAGTAGTTATTCCTTCCATCCAAATTTATAAGTTGTATTTCTTCTTAACTATAGAAAAAAATATATTAAAATGACTAGATTATCTATAATTATTATCACTAAGCACTATAAATCATGCATACGTATAAAGAATATTAAGTAAAGATAGATATTTATTAGAGGTATATAGGAAACATAACACTAATTTTGTATTAAAATATGAAATACATCTTATATTTATGAATAATAGCATTTAATAAATACCTCTTATAAACTTGGACGGAGAGAGTTTTTTTCTAGAACTCATTCTATTGCGACATTGCATATACAGACAGATTCCTTGCATTTGGAAAGGTTCGCGACGACGCCTTATTTATAGAACCCGTGTGAATGGCGTGTTCAAACTGTCGTCACCATCAGAGATATAAATTGGTGCATCGCTGTGGATAAAACTACAATCGTTCCAAATCCCGCTCTTGTTCTTCCCGTCTCTTAAGGTAGATTCGATTTCTCAACCAATTTTTTTTGTTCTTGTTATATCGCTCTTTTATTTCTTGCAATCAGAAGCCTCTTATTTCATTCCACGCTAAATCAAAGTTACCTGGTTCGTCCATGTGCACATCCGAATCTTTTCAAGTATACCATCGTAAGAAGGTTAGCCACATCAAGATAACTAAATACTCTTCTTCCTGCTACGTTGCATCGGTTCTCGTCAGGGGCGAGGGATGTAGATACCGTGCATGGACAGAGATAAAAGTTACATAATTGTGATCGTCGCGGCGGTTGTGGTTTGTTACTGTTATGTTTGGGCTTCAATTGTCAGTGGCGCAGTGAGGATGACGATGACATGGATGTCCAGGACGATTGGCATCTTATCTGCGTGAGTTGCACCGACGACTATTATTGCCCTTCAGAGCAGGACCATGGCCATGGGCATCATATCTGCATGAGCAGCACCGACTCTTACTACTCTTCAGAGCAGAGTTTAGAGCAGATGCATCAGCCTGAACACGTGTACTGATGTACCTGCCATCATCACATCTTGCATAGGGGATCATGTAATGGACTACCTGAATTACTGATTGGGATTTCTTTTTATTTTCTTTTTTTACAAAAGTTCTTTTTATTTTCTAGCGTTGTCAAACTGGTTCACAATGTGCAATTGCGAGTAGAGGTGCAGGTATTACCGTATTAGCCACTCGCAACGCTGATTTCTCTCAGCTTATCCCTCCATTCTCGCCGCTTCCTCCCGCTGCTGCCTACTACCGAAGCGAAGCCTCCAAGAACTACCCCAATGGGTTCCACCGCGCTCTCCTCCGCCTTCTCCGTCCTCTCGCTCCCCTCCTCCTCCCCATCCCCCTCCGCCTCCCTCCCCAGGCGCCTCGCCATGCCCCACCGCCGCCGCGCCGTCGCCGTCGCCTCCACCGCCACCGAGTCCCGGAAGGTCCTGGAGCTCGGCGACGCCATCGCTGGGCTCACGCTAGAAGAGGCGCGCAGCCTCGTCGATCACCTCCAGGAGCGCCTCGGCGTCTCTGCGGCCGCCTTCGCGCCTGCCGCCGTCATCGCAGCGCCCGGCGCGGCCGCGGTGGGCGGCGCCGAGGAGGCAGCCCCGGCCGAGAAGACGGAGTTCGACGTGGTCATCGAAGAGGTGCCCAGCAGCGCGCGTATCGCGACCATCAAGGTGGTGCGCGCGCTCACCAGCCTGGCGCTAAAGGAGGCTAAGGACCTCATCGAGGGGCTACCCAAGAAGCTTAAGGAGGCCGTGAGCAAGGATGAGGCCGAGGGGGCCAAGAAACAGCTCGAGGAGGTCGGTGCCAAGGTGTCAATCGCATGACACTAGGTATACCAGGCTCTTCCTTTTATCCCAATCTTTTGTATCCCTATTGTCATTTGCTGCAATGAATTGTTGTTTTATATGATATTTGTATGTCTGGATTCGTCAATTCATATTTACATGTTGTATTCTAGCTTGAGTTTGATAGTGAATGTTGCATGCTTTAGATTGGTAATGGGTAATGCTGATTTCAGTTATGATACTACCATGATTGTGGAAGTCGTGCTTTGCTAGTGACTAGAGTTTGTTTTGGGACGGAATATGTTTCATTTTGAGTATGCAAGAACTCCCATTTTGCAATTGTTCTTCTCCAGGTTTGCATGCGAGATATAATTTATTGGAATAAGATTTGTTATTAAGAATTGAAAGTATTTCATACAGGAAATTGTATTTACTGAAGGTCAATTCAGAGTTTCAGACTATAACTTGAGCACTGAATGTTATTAGTTGTTACATTGTTAAAAAATGCTACATGACATTATTGCTCCACGGTCCTACAGAAGACATCATTTTGTGTAATGGTGGAATCTATGTTCCTCTTTTCCGAGAACATGGATCGATTTCCAATTTAGGTTCATCTTGTATATAAGGTATCTAGTTGATTCTAATAAAATGCTAACTTCATTTTGGGCCAATCCTTGTCTAGTGAAGAATTCAAGAACAAAGTGAATTGGGTCATGCTGTTAATCATACCACTAATCACAATGAATATTATTATCAGGTAAATAACCCTTAATTTGGCTATTGTTCTGAAAGCTTCAGGCTTTACCTCTCGATTGATGCCTCTCCAAATAATAAGACATCTTTGTGTCTTTTTATTTCACAATGGACCTAATTATTTCATCTTTCCTCTGAGAAATTTATCGTATCTCTGGAGCTGCTGAACATTGATGTTCATCATTACAAATAATGTCAATCAATATAGAATGTAAGCTGTACCTTTGCAGTCAGCTAGGCAATTCGTAAGTAACCAACAGTTGTTTGTGTTTAATGTGCCTTTAAGGCAGTATTGATTTACATATCATCTAATGCCAAGATGAACATATGTGAGTAAATGTAGTTAGCTAATGTATACAGACTATAGATGATCAATTCTTGGGACAGTGTGAGATTAGGATATCTTGGTGCAGTTTGTTCAATAATATTGTAATAAAAGATGCAATGTTTAAAGTTTGTGCACACAATGGATAAGTTGATATCATCAAAGTTTGTTCAGTTAGCTTGTTCTAAGTTTTCTTGTCTACATACTTTTTTTCTTGTTAGAGATGTTCACGTGATGCTATTACTTTCTTCTGAGGGAGCTTCAGGCAAATAGCATTACTCCATACTCAATGGCATGGCATCGTTTCTTGGTTCTTACCATCTTGTATGCCACAATGTTGTCTTCTTCATCCTTGAATTAGCTCGGTAGTTCCCCAATTAGTATAGTGATGCTTTATTAGCTGCCGGTTTCTTGGTTCTCGTGATTCTTTGTGTTTGTGATTTGCTTTATCACAAACCCATGTTTTATCTGTCAATGTTACTTATTCTCCTAGTAGTACTGACAGTACTTCTTGCCTTCTCTGCATATCATATTTCAGTACTTCGTAGATATTACTCCAGTTTATGTATTTGGGTCGTTCAGTTGTTTGCTGTCGGGATCCGAATATGCAAATCCGGACCCTCTGTGTATCCAGCACTAGTCCAGGATCACGCTAGTGCACACAGTCTCAACATAGATGAAATATCACAATCATACACAGCGGAATAATAAATAAAGACTTCATCTATTAATATAGAACTATTGAACGACCTTAAGGTCAAACTTACACTTGTGAGGTCTTGGTGGCTTCAACTCAAAATAAATAAACAGCAGCGTAATGAAGAACGTCGACGAATCCCATCAATATGCCACAGGCAACTGACAAGGTTCAACTCCTAGATATTCGCCTCCTCGTGGAACTTCTCCTCCTTCGAAGTTGTGGTATTCTCCTCAACTGATGATTTTGTGTGTTGCAAGGGGTGAGTACATAAAGCACTCAACAAGTTGTGCACAGAATGCAACTCTATGTAACTATATGCAAGGTTTATTCCAAAGGAAAAGGCTATTATGGCTATTTTGCAATAAGTAGCATTTATGAACAAATACAATAAATAGGTCAGAAAGATCAAAACAAATAACACAATAGATAGATTCAAATTTACAAGTAAACCAAGTTTCCAATCCTAAGTCAATTTCCACTTTCCATGGCATCCTGCCATCCCGAAGAAGTTTTGTTTAACAAAAGTCTAACCCTTAATCAGAACTCCCGAGCATTGCTCAATACCATGAGCACGGCTATTCGAATAGATTTTACACTCTGCAGAGGTTATGCACTTTACCCACACGACATGATCGTCCTTTGTTGCCAAGCTATTAGCACACTTCCTTTGGTGTCTGCGAGGTAATCATGGCAAAGCCTTTACAATGCTCTGTTTAGACCTGTCTTTGCTCATTGAGGTTTCAACACGGAAGGGACTGGTTACCACACTCCGGGCCCCCCTCTTGCGCCATGTGAGTCTACCCGTACACTCGGAACTCACTATACACCACAGCAGTACCGAAATCTAGACATCACAAATTAGTCGGTTAGGCTGTCCCATTCCAGACATGTGGTTGCAAGTAGGACTCAGGTCAAAGGCTTGCAAGGTTAAGTCATTAGGGTGACTAGGGCAAGACTTCCACATACCCTCTGCCAAATCTGGCCCACCTTGGCACACTGCCCCTCGCCATTTGCCCCAATCTAAATCATTACCACCCCAGTTGATTACCAAGCACCACATGCTATCAACAAGTCAACCTCGTTGCGTGACATCCACTCGTCACCACAACGCAATCTCATTGTGTGACCACACATGACACACAAGTTCATAATATTGTTCCATATTCTATTAGTCAAGATTAATCAGTGATGATTCAACACATGTGACGACATGGCATGGCTAAGCAATCTACGACGGTCTAACCAGCCCATGTTGATTATCAATATTAACCAACTATTAATTAACCATCCTAGGGTGATAATTAGATCATGGCATACAATGGCAAGGTAGGGTATAGATTCAATTGGTATAATAGCTAAGACCCAATTTAATTTGAAACAGTTGTATACTTGAAATAATATGCAATAGGATAAAACAAATATAGCAGTTTAATAAACATGGGTTCAACATGATCAAAGCACAACTTGCCTGGCCCTTGCGATTTTTACTGTTCTTTACTCTTTATCTTTGATTCTTGATCTTCGATCTTCAATCTTTACCGTCTTGATCTTCAGCTCCTTAGAACAACTTCCGGACGATGCGTCTAACGATTAAAGAAGAAGCAAATACAAACTAACTCAAAAGATAAATCACATAAAATCCAAATTGAGAACGGATAGTATTAGATCACAAAGGCTTAGATGAATTTAGGAACTTGAATGGATTAGATCAGAGATTAGACAAAAGAGAACAAGCTTTCGGAATACACCGAAAAAGAAAAGACTGGTAACTGAGAAAGAAAGAATAATATTCCAAAGAATATTTCTTCTGAAGTTATTATCTTGATTAGATAGACAATGACATATGGGCTCTCGATCTATAAACCGGGTCCATAAAGATACGTTAGTTCGCAATGAACTAAACTGATGCTCAATGATGACTTTTGTTGACTAAGCAGATACACAGTCAAATAAAAGAAAGATAGACTAATAGATTAGATATGGCACAAGGATATGACATATGGCCAATGGTCTATCGACCAAGTCCACGAATGACTTCTAGGTCAATGGTAGATTAGATTTTCAAGAATAGGACATGGACAAACGGGGTTGACATTCATTCGATTCGATCTGAGATCAGTCATACGTCGATCAAGAGGCTTGACGATGACAAGGTAGCGAGGAAATGAAGACAAAGCTAAACTCATAGGTGATGGGGTTAGATTACAATAAGGCGATAGAGAGGATGATGATATTGCACTAGAGCTTTTGCGAGCATGCACACATGCGAAGATAGCGAAGGAACGACAGGACACTCATGCAAAGATAAGATGTCGATTGTCGGTACAATGATATGGTAGCAAGGATATGATATGGCTCAGGATTGATCTGCGAGTAGCGAGGTTTACATGACATGATGCATCGTCAACAATAGATTGGACACAAGGTTAAGTTAGGGTTTGAGAGGAATGACTCGCGGATAGATCAACTTGGCATAGGGATAGGATAGGTAGGGTTGGCTCTGCGATAAAAGATTACCAAGGATGGCTAACCGAAACACGAACCGATAACAAAAGAACTGGATTGAACGACGACGGGTAGATTCTAGAATATGACATTGATGGCAATCGAAGACCAAATGAACTCTAAAGGTGGGCAAACCAGAGAACAACGATCTACTGGACATGATGACACGACCAAGGCGAACTAAGGTGGTTGGCGGCAAAAGACGGCGCGCGGCATTAACGAAAGGCGGCGGCTAACAAATATTAAAATTTTCGGTGGATAGAACAGCAAAGGGGAAGTGAGCACCACGTAGAACGCGGCGAGACGATCTCAACGGTATAAGCGGATTTGGCGGCAACCCAATGGACAGATCACAAACTACCGATGAACGGCTGCTAAAGCTAATAGATCAAACGGTCATAACTATTAAAATAATGGATGAAACCTAACCAAATTTTTCAGAGAGCTATCTGGGATCATTTGGCACAATATGACGCAAGCGGATCGAGTTTTACCTTCGGATCAACGGGAACGCGCGACGAAGTTTTCAAATTGTCTGTGCACGCGATCGATCGGGAAGATTGAATTTTCTGCAGCAATCCCGAGGACAAAACCTTGAGTTAGGGTGAGCACCAGGTAGAGGACATCAAGATGAGTCTACAGAAAAAATTTTATGGTCAAATTCGCAAAAACGAAGGAGAACGGGCGACGGCAAAATTTGAGATTGGAACGGCCATAACTTTTGATTTCCTGGATGAAATTGCACCAAATTTGGTGGAGAGCTAGACTGGACCATATGGCACGGGATGACGCGAGCGGATTTCAGAAAAACTCAACGAGACGACGGGGAACGCGACGCCAAGTTCGGCCGATGATGGCGGCGCACCGGAAGACAATGGCTGCAGTTTTTAGGGTTTGGGAGGTGCTCTGGGGATTAGGGGTGTGTGGGAGGGGTCTTAGGACTCTTATGTAGGCTAGGGAGTCGTGCCCTACAAGGAAACACGAAGAAAAAACCGAATTTGGATTGAAAACGGATCGGATCGAACACCTGGCGCATAATAAACAGTAAAGGGATGACGTGGCGCATTCTGGTGCGTCGGATGGAGATCGGAAGGCTGAGGTTAGGCGATGACGTGGCCAGCTCAGGAGCCGCCACGTGGATTTAACCATTTCCCAATTAAAATAATTCCAGAAATTAAAATAATTCGTTTAGAGCAATAAAAATACCATAAAAATTCCACAAAAATTCTAGAAAATATTTAAGATATTTGGAGCTCAAATAAAATATTTTTAACCAAACTTTATTTAAAATTTTGCAGTAATTAATTAAATTTAACAAAAGGCTTAATTTAAATTAATTTGAAATAAATAGCAAACGAACTCCGAAAAATCTCAAAAATTCACAGAAAATTCCTTGAAGCATAATGAACTCAAATAAAAATATTTTTTTAATTGAAGTTTATATTAGTCAAATTAAATTGTTTTAGCATTAGAAAATTCCAGATTAAGCTTTATTAAAGAGAGAAAATCAACAGGAATTTTTAGAAAGATGAACTAAACAAAAGATTTTTGAAAACCCAAATTTTGGGATGTTACATTTGCATACTTGTATATATCACATACCCTTCACATGTCATAAAAGTTGATACTGCTTTTGTATAGTAAGATATTAAACTTCCAAATTGAATGAATGCAGGGAAAGCTTCAGAAATGTGTACAAGTGAAAAATGAACAGTGAACTACAATATACAATAGTTTGTCTGAAGACTTAAGCATTTACCCAATGTTCCCTTCATTTTAATGGAATTTACTAAAATAAACCTTCTGGTTCTCACTTAGATAATATCTCCTCTCCTTCATTTTTTTGCAGAGCATTGTGAGTAAATCATCTTTACCTTTGGCATGGCATATATGTTTGGGCAGTTGAAGAAAAATGCAGTTTCCAGATGCAGATATCTATGTATGGAGCTGGAAATGCTGAACCTCAAAAGTTGTCTGAAAAAATGGTGTTGTATTTCTAGAGTTCTTTTTCGAGAGTTCTATTTATTGAATCCGTTGAAGTTACCTTACATCGACGTTGTACTTTTGATTTTGGAATATATAGTTTCTACTTTCCAAGATGTAAACGGGTGATGCTATTGGCACCCTTGATGTTACGCATCCACAAGGATCAACCACGCAAGTGGAAGGCTAGTTTCACTTTCACCTCCCATTTTTGTTCGTTTCAGCAGGTAGCAACCGTTGAGAAGTTGAGGTCATATTTTGCTGGGGAAAGTTGGGAAAACAAAGTGCATCTCATGGGCTGTTAAGTGCTTCATCAGTTCATTGAGCTAGAAACTAGTTACACCTAACCACAGGTAGGATAGCTTCCAGACATGTTTACGTGGTTGAACATTGGACCTGATGTGAGAAATGAAGTGTCTTTCCATTGTATCCACTGAAAAACGAGCTCTAAATTCTCAAAAGGAAAGTTACTCAAGTAGTAACTGACTGGAGTTGGAGCAGTCAGGGTCTCTTGTCCGACTCCGAAGCACCCTACAAGCAAAACCTTTGGATTTCGTACGATCATGGTTGGGGTGCACGTGCCGGCGAAACGTGCCACACACGATTCGAGCACGCTCCAATTGCCGTCACGGCCGAGCAGCATTCAGGGCATGCCGGCACGACGTCGCTCATCAGCTCGATCATGTGCGTGCCCGCTGGTAAAACTCGATGTTAGAAAGGACGAACTCACACACATGGACGCACGGGCTCTCCCTCCTGGGTTCCCCAAACTAGGAGCCGTCCCAAGCGCAGTGCAGATTCCACAGCTCCAGTTTTGCCGCAACAATCTGCCCAATAGCATGCATCTTGTCCTAGCCCATCCTCTCGTTTTTGGGGGAGCCCTAGTGTAAACCGAGGATGAACGACGCCTCGGTGGTGGATTAGGTACTGGTGCCTTTTGGTGCGGCCATGGCATGGCCGTGTGAGCGTTAAGAAACGGTGCCTTGCCTTGCCTGTACTTTGCCGATGTTGGAAACGCTCTTACCAGGGGCTTTCAAAAGAGATGGGTAGAGCTTGCCCTGCTTGATGCTTCGGCGTGCTTCGTGCACGTGAGCTGGTGCACAGAACAAGTTTAACATGTGGGAATAGATATATGCATGCCTCAAGGTCGAATCGAACCGCTCCTTGTCAAACAAAAACGTGAGGATTGATCCAAGACGATACAGCGTAAATGCTGATAATCTTTTTTTTTGGCGAGGAATGGTAGTAATCTTTAACCATACTAAGGCAATGTTTGGTCATATTTGGGAAGAGTTCCCAGTTCTTTGGAAGGTCTTTCTCCCCTACAGCCTGCGAATTGGTACTTCAATGTTTTCTGATCCAGAACCAACAGGTCCCAAACCTTCGTCCAATTCCTTACCCAAGGAAATAAACACTGAGGAATTTGGAAGTAAAAAAACAAAAATCAGAACTGAAATGTAGTGCCGAACACGTGAATATTCGATCAACAAGAGTAGTACTTGACTGGAATCTTTTTCTTCATTACTCTGCCAAATGTCTAATTGAGTACAACCACATACGTACACATACACGAACACTGCTACAACACGCACCGAAGATTGATGATAATGATTAGAAAATAAACGGCTTTTACGCGGAGCACTTCCTATCATGCATACACTACATATAGTTGTTGTTGTTGAATCGATGTGATCGATCTCTAAGCGTCAAAAGTTGAAACTGAACGGCTGCAACTCCATCGGCGCCATCGCCGGCCACAAGTCCTCGAAGGCCCAGCTGAAATTGTCACTGGACTCGGCCAAGAGCTCAGGAAGCCCGTCCATGGCACCACCAACTTCTCCATGTACGACGGCGACGCTCTGGTGATCCAAGGAAAACAAGCTCGGCTCTGCGGCCACGTCAATGCTGTTCACACCACCCTGCATTAGCGTGCTGCTTTCCTGGCTCGTGTTGGTGATGACCGGGCAGTGGGCCGTCACGAGCACGGCGGCGCTGCGGTAGCCGCCGGCACCGGAGACGGCGGCGTCGGCCTCGCCGCGTTGCTTCCGTTTCTTCTGTATCTTGGTCCTCCAGAAGTTCTTGATCTCGTTGTCCGTGCGCCCAGGGAGGTGCTTCGCGATCTTGGACCACCTAATTAACCAAACATGGCTACGAGTCTAAGGAAAATGTGCAATGCCCATGACACTCGTTTAACTGTCGTGCGATCACCTGTTGCCCCATCTGGACTGCAGCTCGACGACGAGCGCCTGCTCCTCCGGCGTGAAGTTCCCGCGGCGCACGCCGGGGCGGAGGTAGTTCAGCCATCGCAGCCGGCAGCTCTTCCCCGTGCGGTTCAGACCTGCCAAAACCACACTACGATTACTAAGCGCGCAATGCGTACGTGCAGATTACGTGCACCATGCAGGCAGGCATGTAACAGAAAAAACATGGGGGCGCGGCGGCCCGCGTAAGTAATGAAAGTACGTAGCGCGCGCGTGTGCTTACCGGCGGCTCGGGCGAGGTTGTTCCATCCGCCCTCGCCGTTGACGGTGATGTAGCTCATGAGGACGATGTCCTCCTCCACTGTCCAGGGTCCCTTGCGCACCGCCGCCTCGGCCTGCTGCACGTACTTCCCGCCATTCAGCATCGCGTGCTCCATGCCTCGATCGCTCGTGCGCGCGGCACACGTGGTGAAGTCAGTTAATCTGCTGCTCTTGCTGCCGATCGATCGCGCGATGCCGTACGTCTCGATGATCTCGCCGTGGCAAAGAGCAACATATAAACCAAGAGAATGGCTAAGCTAAGCTAAGCTAAGCTAGAAAGTTAGGCTTCAGTGCGAGGGAGTCGGCGGATTCGTGCTCGGTTTTATAGGGGAGGTCACGGTGACGTGAGTTCTGCCCACGGCGTGCCACGCCTAACTCGGAAACTACTGGATTTCCTGAAACGGCATTGCATTGGCAGCGGCGCGTAGAGATAGCACAGCTAGCAACTAAGCGCGCACGTGCTTCATTGGTTTGCGTTGCAATGCTTTTTCGCTGCGAAGATCAAAATGTGCGTGCATGGCATGTCCCATGTGGTGCATTCTGTCTTGATGTGCATAGGTAACTTTCTCCTCTCTGTGCACATGTTATGTTTTATCCTGCAGCTCATGATATTTCAGGAAGGCAAAAAAGTGTCAGGTGAAATTTTGTGGAGGCAAATGTACGTGGCACTTTTCAAAAGATTTTGTGAAGCCAATTTGTATGTGTGTGTATATATATAGGTCAACTCCAAGTCGATTTTCTTGGTCTTCAGATTAGCTTTGAGATATGTGTGTCTGATTCTAGATTAATCCAACAATTCAAAAATATGAGTTACACTTAACAAAATATAAGTCGCCTCAGAAATAAACATCCCCGTTTAATAAAATGCACGAATTAATCTCATGAGATAATTTGTATGTGCACTTTCTACTAACCTAAGTTGTCGTAGGCACGAGAACAGTCATGCTAGCTAGAGTGCCGTCGAAAGGGTGCACAGGTCGTCCCGGTAATGGATCATCGCAGAGCTGCCAAATAATATGCGTGTTACGGCATGAACGCTAAAGCTTGTTAGGCGCGCGAGCATTCTTGATCTTCGTCTCGCAGTCGCAGGTCACAACCTTCTTATCCGTCCGGCCCGGCGATTGTACTAATTGTTAGGCGCGCGAACTTTCTAGAACTTGTGCACAGGAAACTGGCGATGCTGTCCACAAATTTGGGCGTGCGTGCTTGCCCTAAAAGAATTGGCACAATGGCACCCTACTGGGACTATCCCAATGAACTTGCTTCGAGCAGGTTTGTCACACAAAAGGGCTTAGTTAGTACAGAGCTCTATGGTCATCCATCTCATCTATTCCTTCAATTTGCATGGTTCACCTTGTGCAAAGATCGAATAGAATCAGCACTCGTGTTTTCCGCCCACGGCTGTTCAGAAGTACGAATGCGCATTTGCCATGCGGGAGCAACGCCAAGCAGAAGCAAAACAGAGCATCGGCACAAGGACGACTCTTAACAGTAATTATATTTAAGGTACGTAACCAAAATAACCAAATGCCATTATGCAGCGGGCGACCGTGATTCCGTATCATAACACTTCCAGACAGCTCTTATGCACGCACAAACTTTTCCTAGGACGACAGCACATTTATTTAAAAACGCTCCGTCTCCATCCATACGATACATGCTGCATTAGCAGAGTTTGTGGACATTACACACTACTTCCCATCCTCTAGGACGGAAGCTTCTGTCTCCACTACAAGCAGATGGGTGGGTGACAGTACTCTTCGTGGCGGAAACTTCATACTCATGCTTCAGCAGCCTTCTCTGCAGGACCGTCTTCACCCTTTTGTCCCAGCTTAGTCTTCTTTGCTTCGTAATCCTTCACAGCAGCTTTAATTGCATCCTCAGCAAGCATGCTACAATGGAGCTTTACTGGTGGAAGTGACAAGTGCTTTGCGATCTCCCTGAAAACAGAGCATAAAAGTCCGTCACAGTTTTACAGAAACAGTGTCCTAGAGACATTCAAGTCATTGAGGACATTCGAGTTGCTGACAACTGCGTTGGAATAATTGCAAAAAGAAAAAGGAAAGTAGATTTATCTATCTTATGCCAAACAAAAGCGCAGAAATTAACCATAAGCTACATCCTTCCTCTGATCTAATTAGCATCCATATTCATTTGCAAATATAAACAGCTGAACAACTCCAGAGGAAACAACCAAATCAAGTCTCTGAATAATTAGGCAGGCTGCTACCATTGACTCGAACAAGCTCATGAAACAATAGAAGGTAACACATCAGACACTCCACCATGCCAAGGAACTATGAAAAACTAAGCTAATTATTTCTAGCAACTTCAGAAAGATCATGTTCATAGCAACTTGCAAAGACCATGCACACTGGAAAGAACCATCATTAAGCAGATGTATATCTTGAAAGTTCAGTGCATTGTTGATTATTTTTTTCAAAATTCTTCTGACACAATCAAATGCTGAAATATCGACTTAAATACTAAATGTTAATCCTCAAGACAATCAATAGTGAATGAGGTATTGGCAAATGCATACCCCCACTGTTGTCACACTGGTATTCACATTGTGATGATAAAGTACTGTTTGCAAAGGAAACTAGGTACCTAGGAACGTAATTACCACAAGGCGACTAGCACATATGTTTGCTATGGATACAAAATAAACAACAATAGGATGATGGTAAAAAAGGCCAATATAAGAATGCTAGGATGATAAAAAAAGGCCATTATAAACATGTTGATGTAACCACTGAAATATTGTAATGGAGACAAAGATCAAGAAAAAGAGGGATAGCTTACGTGTTTTTGATAGTCACTACTTCCTCCATTTGCTTTCCCTTCACCCATTCAGTAACTGCAAGGACAAAGGTAGGAATCAAGAAATGCCAGGCACAACATCTTGTAAGGAAATAGAAACACTATACAGCATCAAATGGGACATCATCCCTGTTCTTAACAAGTAGAACAGACATTCCAGCAATTTTCAAATGGAAAACTCTGCACATGCATGAAAAGTAGTTAACTTCAAGTTTTCTTTGGCTCCCATAGTTTTTTGGCTCATCAATTGCACAATATGATGGAATATGTTACTAGCCCTCACAATTTGTTGCTTTTTAATGCATAACAGGAATTAAGGTTAGACACAGTAAACATGACATATATCTGCATTACTCATTGCAGTCAACAGATCTTACAACAGTACAATTAACAACAACTGCCCTAATTTGTCAGGCTATCAATTATCCGTGAGACTGCGAAGGCCTTTCAATTTTATGGGAAAAATTGATGGAGATGAAACATCCCTGTAATGTTTAAGAGAAATCCAAAATCATCAGGGAAAAAGTGCATAATAAAGAATAGTCTCTTATATGGACATATCAGCATTAGCATAGTATACCTAAGCCAGTAAACGACATAAGAAATTCAACCCTGGCTAAGCAAAGGCTAAAGATGAACTACAACTCCCTACACAAACTTCCCGTTATAAAGCCCGTATGAAAACATCTGCCCACCAAATTAAAGACATGCTTACATTGAAATCAAACAAAACTAAACGCAATACACCAATTTGGTAACCCAGAAGCAAAAATAGACCCAAACAAAGGGCAATATTTAAGCTACTATATAGCATCACTAGAGATTAGCATTAGCACTGCATCTCTACCAATCTAATCAACCATCTCAGGTAGTCATATTTCACACTCAGAATTGTCCTCAGAAATGCCTTATCGCCTACAAAGTCAGGATTCGGGAATAGATGATCACCACACCCAATCCATTTGCAAATATTCAACCCGATAGTTAGCAACTAGCTAAAATTTCTCATCCTTCGCAATTCCCCTCCCTATTAAAAACGAAAGTATCAGTATAATAATCAATCAACCAATTGTTGCTGCAATTCAATTCACAGAAGCTCATCAACACCTCTAAGATAGCACGGGATAGAGAGCTAAGTCTAAAGCCAAACCAGAGAGGAAAAGTGAGAGGAACCAGTTTTGGGGTGGGGGCGGCTCACCGACGGAGGATGACGCAATGGCGGAGCCGCACCCGAAGGTCTTGAAGCAGGCGTCGACGATCTTGCCGGAGCCCTCGTCGACGCGGATCTGCAGCTTCATGACGTCGCCGCATGCCGGCGCGCCCACCAGCCCCGTGCCGACGTTGGGGTCGTCCTTGTCGAACGACCCCACGTTCCGCGGGTTATTGTAGTGGTCCACCACCCGCTCGTGGTACGCCCTCGCCCCCGCCGCCGCCAGGCCCGGTGCCGCTTCGCCGGCGAGCCGCCGGATCCCCGGGGCGAGGAGCCGCCTGCCTCCTGCGCGCAGCATCGCCCACAAACTCGAGGGTACCTCTGGATTCTTCTGATCTTTTCCGGCTTTTGGATTAGTTTTTTTCGGTTGTTTGTTTAACCCGGAGAGGAGGATGGATGTAAATCGTGGCTGTGGTTTCGACAGTTTATGCGGCGCGGAAGAGGCGGGGATGCGGTGCGCGGCGCGGCTAGGGCAAGCTGGCGATGCGGGCATAATTTGGGGACGTGGCGTGGTGTTTGTGCAGGAGGCTCGGTGGTTGCTGCGTCGAGCGGTATAGGGGACCCGCGCGGCTGAAGGGGTAAACGTCAGGAGGGCAGGGCTGGGCCTTGTTTTTCTACTGGGCCTCGTATGCAGTTACGTCAGAGCGCGCCGCTGTCCTTTTGTACGGTCTACTCTAATTTGAGACGAGAAGAGAGGGAGAGTGTGTTTGATACGGGGTTCAACTCTATTAGATTTGTAGATTTAGGGGAGCTGAGTATTTTTAATTTTATAGATTCGTAAAGCTAAAATTATAGATATATTAAGAGTGTTTAATTGTGTTGTTTTATTTACATTTTATACTAAAAATATAAACTTAATTCAATTTATTTTAGCCTACAATATTCAGATCTGAGGTGGAGCTGGGATCTAAACTCTACCAAACAGGGCTAGAATCTCAAGACTAATTAACAAGCAACACACAAGTTTTAGAGCACGCTTCAATGCTTTCTCTTCTAATATAAGTTTCACAAATCTTAAAATAAGCGAAGGGGTAAGTAATTACCATCTACCATTCATTAATGCTTTAATATTTATGCAACTGTAAAAAAAAGCATTAAAGCACCTTTCCAAGTTTTATCATCCTTGCAAGCTACATAAGCTACCATCAAATTATACTTCAATTTTTGTAATCTTTCGGTTGTATTGAATGTAGACCAGATCATTCAATCTTTAGTGCTCCAACCGGTTTCTTTGTTTTTTTGGATCTAAAAAGTAATCACTAATCAACAACATAAAATACTTGTAATATATGACCAGCTATAAAATAATGACAACTTAAATGCTTAGTTGCTTACAAATTTGAAGATGTTCCAATTGCGCAAACAACCGAAAGTCGAACAACAAAGGTCGAGGATGCGTCTTGCAAACTTTTGAAGCTCTCTAGCAAGGCCACCAAAAGCATCCCACCAACCAACTAAAATGTAAAACATTATATCTATGTTAGAAACTTAGAATGTTTAAAATTGAATCAACTTAGAATAGAAGTTTAGTACTTACGAGGGCTCTTTGTTTTTGTTGCATCACAACTGATTGCTTTCCAAAGCTCTTCCTCATTTTCACATAGTCGTTCGCTTGGTCACTTATCTTTCTAAGCAAATTATCATCGCAATTAATCATTTTATCAAGCATATCATTGAATGCAATCCAGAGCCTCGAAGCATAGTCAATGTCTTTTTCTTTGAGGTCAAAAAAATTGTTTGGGTTAAAAAACAATGCAACCCCATGCAGCTTTTGCTCCATCTAATGCACCCACCTCCTCTCAATAATGTCCATTACCTTCTTCAGTACTCTTGGTTTGCTTCCAAAAGACTTTCTTATCTTATTCCTAGCATGATCCATAGTTGCTGAAACCTCCGCCATGGAAGGCTTCTCATCCCCATCAACAACCCTCAACACAATTAGCAAAGGCTGGGATGCTCTTATGCAATCCTCCACAACATGCTAAAACCGTAAAGAAAGCAAAATATCACAAACTTTCTTCCCCGCCCGCGTGAGTAACAATTTGGCCCTAGTCCAATCCTCAGTAACAAAGAGTAGTCACAAAGCATCCTTATGCTTATATAAACTCTACAAAGTGAGAAAAGAAATGGCAAACCGAGTAGCTACGGGTCTCACTAAATCCCTCCCTCTTTTCTTCTCCCTCATTGCATCGAGGAGCCTCCCGTGCCTATAGATGAAGGTAATCACATGCTTGGCTTGATGGATGGCCTTCTTGAACTCACTTAGCTTCTTTCAACATAAGGTTCAAGCAATGTGCAGCACTGAAAGTGCATCTAGGCACATATGTTATTTTGGTGATTAATGACAAACACTCATAATGACAATCTATGCAATTAAGTAAATGCTTAACTTAGTGCTTAGCAAATGACAAACCTCTAATATGATTATATTGCTATGAGACTAACATGTTATTGCTTAGTTGAGTATCAGTCTCATCTTTTAGAGGAAAATCAAATAGGAAGGTTAAGCAAAGATAAGGTATGCAATTTTGGTATCTATTCTATATTTGTTATTGCATTCCTTTCGTGCAAATGCATAGTGAACTCCAAGTAGCATGTTGATTTTATATATGCACATTGGTTCATGTCATATTTATTTGTGCATATATATTCATTTGAGTTCATTATGGTATGCATGTATTAACTAGAGTTAAACTTCATATTGCTATAGATTGACTTGGTACATGCATGTTTTATTTGTATATCTTCTCATGCAATTCTCTTAGTGAAGTTTATCTAGTGTTGGATCACATATTTACTCTTACTCCAAATATTATTTGCACATGTACAATTCGTTATATTCTATCATGTGCTTCATTTAAGTAAAGTCTGTGATCCTTGCCATGATTTAATTGATTCATCATATTGGCAATTATCTCTCTAGTGCATATAGATCAATTACACATTCATCATTATGTACTTAGTAGAGAACATTTCTTATGTCAAGTGTTTCCAGTTATGTTGTGCTTCTTTTTATGAAACACTTGTTGTAATCAATTGCTCACAAATATCAACTTGTTCATATCTATTGAGCTTTTGGGACTAATGTCTTTCATGAGTAGTTTGGAAAGAATTAGGTCCCGTTTGTGTATGATGACCAAGGTATCTTGGAGGATGATCATTAAGCCGAGGTCAACAAGACGGCGGTGTCATCAAGAGCTGAGGACTAAGTCAAAGATTGACTTGGCGTGGAGATCGTCAGAGAGGATGATCAAGTCAAGGTTGATAGGACGAGAGTCTCATGAGGTGAATCGAGTCGAGTTGGACAAGGCGAAGATGTCATCAATTATTTGGTGAAAGTCTTCATGCATCGACATCAAGAAAGAAGACGGCAAGTGACTAGTTCTAGACTTATATTATCTTTGATTTAATTTGAGTCTAAGGATTGTCGTACTATTAAGAGGGATGCGATGTCGAATGACTTTTAGATGTGTCAAGTGCTCAAGTGATCCATTCTTGTGAATCTTAGAAAGAGAGTGGTGTTGGTAGTGCCGGAAAGTGAGGGTTGTATGTCTCTCTTGATTTCTTTGTGAAATCTGTGGTTATCCTTTGAGTTTTGGATAGTGAGACCTTGTTAGTTGTGAAGCCCTCGTTCTTAGCTTTCGGTAGAGTCCAAAATCAATGTAATCGGAGTCCGGAGTCAAAAGTTATGCTCGTTTTCGTCGGGTTACTCAGTGCAATCCAGAGTATCCGAACATTTGGTCCGGACATTCTGGGTTGACACCCTCGGTGGCTGTTCTCGGTTGGTCTGGAGTATCCGGTGTTTAGTCCGAACACTCCGGGTTGAATTAGTCCGGAGTGTCCGGGGTGTTTGTCCGGAGTCTTCGGGTTGGCTCTCTCGGGATGAGCTGATCCTTCCAATCCGGAGTCTCCGGGGTAATGTCCGGAGTCTCGGGTTGTCTGCACTTTGCCCCCCCAACGGCTAGTTTTGAGGAGTTCTATTTATAGCCCCATCCTCCTCATTTTGAAGAGGCTTTTCGTGTGGATTTTGAGAGACTTTTGGGGGTGTGGGGCTTTGAGGAAGCTTTACCCTTAGATCTAAGTGATCCCCTTGTGAGAAGGGTTGGGAAGAGTTTGGGGAGTGAGTGTTGAGTTGTTTGAGCACTTGATTTCATCTCCAAGTTTGTTCTTCGTGAGCATTTGTTACTCTTGGAAGTTGAGGACTCCTAGACATCTAGGAGTTCACCTACGAGCCACCGGAGCTTTGTGTGGTTGGCCGTGGGAAGTTTGTGAAGGCCGATTCCGCCTCCATAAGGGAAGGAATCAAAGGAGTGAAGACCGGCGAGTGCATTTGTGCAACACCGGGAGGAAGAGGGTTGAAAGAGACCCTGGCTCAAGTGTGACCGAGCCGCCTCAACAGAGACGTAGGATCCCCTCAAGGATCCGAACTTCAGGTGAAAAATCTTCGTCTCAAAGTTTGCTTCTTCTCTTGCTTTAACATTTGGTTTTGAATCTTTGGGAGCCCCGATCTACTCTTTTGTTGTGTTTGGCTCCAGATCTACAATTTCCCCAGGTACCTGATAGCATATATATCTTTTGTATTCAAGTGGATTGTTGAAAAATTGCAAGGATTTAAAATCTCATTTCGAGGTCTTAAATCCGGAGTATCCGGACTCCTAAACCAGGATAGTCCGGTCATTTCGGAGTATCCGGATAAAAATCCCGGACACTCCGGTCTCAGTCCCTCGGGTTCAGTCCGGAGTATCCGGACTCCTGAACCCGGACAGTCCGGACATACCGGAGTATCCGGATAAAAGTCCCGGACACTACGGACTTAGATCATCGGGAGATTTTATTTAGCTGCAATATTTTTATTTCGCTGCATTTGATCTTTAAAGTTTTTAATCCGCCTATTCACCCCCCTCTAGGCGACATCCCCTGTCCTTTCAAGCACAAGGAATCCAAAAGAGAGTAGGAAACCTCTCCATAAGAATTTTACCTACAGAAAGAAAAGATTGAGTTCCAAGCAATTTACAGTATAAGGTAGATTGTTTTTTATTACCAAAGAAAATAAACTTACCCGTACCCTTAAAGTTGGTGGCATTATCGGTGACCACTTGAACGATGTTGTCAACACCTATCTCCACAATCTTCTTCTCAAGCAAATTAGCTAACATCCTTGTATCAGCCGACTGAGAGGATGCACTACAGACTCGAAGAAGAAAGTCCTTTCAGGATAATTGATAAGAAAATTTATCATGTGTCTCCCCCTCCTATCAATCCATCCATCTAACATTAGTGTACATCCGTATTGCCTCCAACCAAACTCTTGCTTCTCCCTTAATGCTTTGATGTCATTCTTTGCCTTAGCAAGCAATGATACCCTTAACTCATGAAAACTAGGAGGCTTGTACCCATGCTCAAATTGTCCAACGGACTCCATCATAATTTCAAAGCTCCTAGAATTTGCAGCATTGAATGGTATGCCATACTGATAAAAGAAATTAGCAACATGCATATCCACCCTCTCTTTTTCTTCCTTGGTCCTCATACATTGCTCCATTGAGGTTTGGGACAACTGTTTGGAATGCCTTTCCTCGACCACATCTACAGGTATCTTTTTTTATCATGGAGGTTACTGATTTGGTTACTTTGGCCAACGGTTTGAACATAATAGTAGATTGCTTCCTCTTGGCAGCTATCTCAGAACTTGAATGATAAAACGATGCCTTCGAGGATACTTGTTGATTAACCTCAACCTTCTGAACATCATCACCTTCGCCTTCCTCTTCATCATCATCTAAATTAACCACCTTGTTCCTTGCAGTCTTCTTCATGTAATCTTGCATCTCTCTCATTATTGCCGTGGTGGTTTTGGGGCATTTTTGAACATCCCCAAAACTCGCAGCAAGGTGTTGCTTTAACCTCTTGATGCCCGAATGCATTTTCTTTCCGCAAAGTACACATTGCACCATATCCTTGTTCGTCAAGTCTGACCAAAATCCGTACTTCCACCCGGGATCCTTTGACTTGGCCTTCCACCTTGGATCCTTGGATGGATCATATGCCTGCTCTTGGCTAGCATCATCGACCTCGCCAACGGCAGCATGTGGAGCTTGATCAGCTATATACCTGTACAAAGCCATTGCAACAACATTATCAATTATTAAACTATTGGTCCAATCCTTCACTAACCAATTACAGCATCAAGCAATGAAACAGTAGCAGCAGCAAGCATCCACCAGCCAAGCAATCCAATAGCAGCAGCCAGCAGCACAATTATTAGCAGCAGCCATCAGCACATTGCACAAGCATCACAATTCACAAGCATCAATCATCAAGCACCAAGCATCACATCATCACATTCACAGCATCAACAACATCACAGCAGCAACACAAGAATCAACGGCAGCAGTGCAGCACTACCTCAACAACGGCGGGCTTTGCTCTACGTCGCCCCCACTGTCGTCCTATGCTCCAGCCACAGCTGCTCTGCATCATGGGGCCGACAACAGCACCAGAGGCGAAGGAGGAGGGAGAGGCAGAGGCGGAGGGGGATTACCTGTCGTCGATCGGTGGAGGCACAGCTACTGGCGACGGAGAACTAGGGTTGCTAGTCCTCTACATGACTCCAGTTGCTAATCCAATCAGTCCGTGACTCCCCTGTCCAGTCCTCAAAATATCCGGCCTCCAGCCCTCCAGTCCAAATCGACTGTTGCGTTGCCTAGCCGGACGAGTAGTCGCCGCCACCGCGACGCCTGGACATCTAGGCAGCCACCTGGCTCTCTCCACGCGAAGCGCCAAGCCTTGGCGCCCCCTCTGGCCTCCTGGATGCCTAGGCGACACTATAATAACAGTGGCAATAATTACACATTTGATCTCCGCGATGGACTTGTATTGTGGGGCGAGGCTTCCTAAGAATGAGGACTTAAATTGCGGGATGGAGAAAGGAAAATATAATCAAATTAAAATAGAGGAACCAAGAAGCAACCATGCATAAAACTTGGGAGAGTGACATGCCAAAGATTCTATTATATTATTAAAATAGAGAAAAAATAAGTCACCACGTTCGCTCTCAAGAGCTAGAAATTACCACATTAATCCTAGGAAAAAAAGAGATCTACACCGCCGATTGTGGTGAGTCCAGATTATAATGGTGCAGATTAATCAAATGTATATTAGAGCCATTAAAGTAGTATAAGAAATATAGTTGTATTTCTAGTCATATATAAGTATTGAAGTTGCGCGAGGAATTCGCTAATTTTGAATATGATCACAACCTAATTGTAGATCAGCAGCCATCACAATGGACTTCTAGTAGGGAAGTTTTTTCCCAATTTGTTTTGGTTGTGATCAGCATGCTTCTGAAGAAAAATAATTGGTCTTCTCATTTAGTTTACATTCAAGGCCATAAGTACATGGGTCTAGACCTATCTGATTTGACATGATAGTGATAAAATTAGCAAATCTACTCAGATTTGATATTCCAGATAAATCTACTCCTTCTAAAAGTACCAATTCCAGTACAAGCAATCCATCCTACTCAAATCTACTTGTTTGTGGGAGCAACCATTCACATTCAGAGCATAAAACTACATGGAAATTGATGTACCATGTGACCTTCATATACAGCCTAAAACCAAGCAACCTACCTCCATTAACATTGACATGTCCTAGCAATTCGATCATAGACTTCTGCATGTTATATATGGCGCAATTTTAGATGAATTCTGAATAAGGCTAAAGGTTGGATTGCTAATTTTTCCAGAGATGCTACAATGAAGCCAAAGTTATCACAGTTGTTATACCTTGGCCCTGTTTGAGGGAGCTTAAAACCAGCTTCAGCTTCTAAAAAGCCAGTAAGCCCCCCAAACAGCTCAGCTTTTAAGCGGATTTTGACATAAGCTAAAAGCCATATATAACTAACAAAAGCCAAAAGCTGGGCTGGACCTGCTTTTGCAGCTTATTGCTAGGAAAATTAGCTATTTATTAAACGGTCTCTTATAAAAAGCTAAAGCCCCTTTTCAGCTCAGAAAGCCAAAAAGCAGCTTTTAAGAAAAGCTACAGCTCCCCCAAACTGGCCTACCTCTTCTTATGCGCAGCGGCCCCTAGATTAGATCAAAGTTTTGTGAAATAAGGTACGAGCGTGCACGATCTCAAGAACAAAGAAGATGAATCTCATATAGAGAACCATAATAACAACACTGAAGCAACCACAAAGAGAGAGACTTGGTGAAGCTGACCGCAAATTCTTTAAGCACAATCTCAAAAGAGTACATGGGATTGTTGCTCTCTTACAATCTCTCAAACCTTTTAGGACCTTCGGATCCTTACTCTATACAAAAATCGAATGCTAAAAAATAACCTAGCATCTAATCCTATCATGCACCTTTTGCTCTGGATGAGTTGGCTTATGACTTCTTGGTTGTTTGGGTTCTCCATGATCACCCCTTAGGTTTATATAGCCTCACTAGTTCTCCTCTAAAGCAAATAGGAATCCTACTCCTATTAGGATTAGGAATCCCTCTCCTATTAAGATTCATTTACCATACCTTTTGAAATTCTAAAAGGCTAGGTATGAGTCACCATATTTAACAATCTCTACCTTGACTCTTATCCATTGAAGTCACCATGCATGCTCCTCTAAGAACTTGCTCCAAGTCGGCTCCATATTTTTTTCTTTTTCTTCCACCTTTGGGAGTGCCCTCACCACGAGACTTATGCACATCACCGCAATGTGGGTGTTGGTGTTCGGGTATAGCCTCCCGAACCCTCTACCTGAGATACATTCTTTGTGTAGTTTGGTTAACCACACCTCCTATTCCTATAGCCCTCCATGCCATAGGTTTGTACCACCTTCGAGCTCCACCTTCTCAATGGTACTGCGTGTTTGGTCCCGCCACGTCTTTCTTCTTCCAACAGCTCGCACCTTCGCCTTTACGACTGTTAGATTTTGCAACCGTCTTTGCAGTTTCACACATAACTACAATTGAGATCTGATTGTCTACCATTGATAATACGATTTTCTTCTCCTGATTAGGATTTTTTCGGACCTCCCATAGTTGCCCTTCCTTTAGATTTACGCATCAATCGGTATCCTCTATTGCTCCAGATACTTTTCATGATCACCTGCCCTTTGCAAATAACTCATATGACTCTACCTCAGGATGATACCTCACAACCTTCGAGTTCAAGCAACCTCACAGATATTAGATTCTGCTTTTTGCCAGGAACATAACGAACTCCCATCAATATACGATGTGCTCCATCATACATCTCCAATGTAACTGTTCCTATCTCAGTAATTGCATACTCCTTGCAATCACCTAAGTGAATAGTTCTATGCGCCGGGCGTATAGATCATTTGTCAAACATCTCTCTCGCTGAACATATATGAAAGCAACAACCCAAACTTAATATCCATCCATGAAAAGTACCTTGCTGATTAACGACAAGTACATCCGAATCATCTTTTGCTACCGCCATTGAGCATACACTCTTCATTTGCTTCAAACTCAGATAGTCCTTTTATCGCATGACCTTTGTCATCACATTGATAGTATACATGTGTGCCCTTGCTCTTGCCCTTCTTCTTCCTGTAACTCTTGCTTTTGCCTGCAACACCTATTGCAACCAATGCTTGATCGCCCGAGGATAAAAATTTAGATGGTTTTTTAAGGACCCTGCCTCCAATAGATATGCAACTGCCTCGTTGAAGTTAAGAGTAATTTTCCCGATAAGAATATTCATCACTAATTGCTCTCATGATGGTGGTAGAAATGATGCCAATATGATGACTTTATTGTTCTTCTCAATTTTTTCATCCACACTAATCAGTTGTGTGATAAGCTTGTTGAAGACATTAAGATGGTCAACAAACCGTGTACCTTCCTTGATGCGAAACCTGTATAATTGTTGCTTCAGCACCCACTGGTTTGTCAGTGACTTTGCCATATACAATTCTTCTAAGTTCTTCCATAATTTCTTCAGTGAATCCTCCTTAATCATCGGGTACTTTACCTCATCGGAGAGACATGGATGGATTGTACCGAAAGCCTTCCGCTCCATCACCTTCCAGTCTTCAGCGGACGTCATTTCTGCTTTATCCCCTTTAAGAGCAGCGATTAACTCTTGTTGGACAAGGACATCCTTCACTACACATTGCCACACGCTGAAATTTCCTCTGTCGTCAAATTTCTCTACTTGATTCCACATCGTCGACATCAATCTTGATTTTGTGTCACCTGATGCTTTACCGACCTTATCAAAAATCTGATTAATCCGTCGTTGGCTCTGATACCCCTTCTTATGCGCAGCAGTCCCCCTAATTAGATCAGAGTTTTGTGAGATAAGGGGACGAGCATGCACGGTCTCAAGAACGAAGAAGGTGAATCTCGTAGAGAACTAAAATAATGACATTGAAGCAACCACAATGATAGAGAAAGATTTGGCGAAGTCAACCGTAAATTCTTTAAGCACAACCTCAAAAGAGTACAAGGGATTATTGCTCTCCTACAATCTCTCGAATTTTTTAGGACCCTCGATTCTTGCCCTATACAAGAATTTAGTGCTAAAGAATAACCTAGCCTCTAATCCTCTTGTACACCTTTTGCTCTGATGATGAATTGGCTTATGGCTTCTTGGTTGTTTGGGTTCTCTATGACCACCCCTAGGTTTATATAGCCTCCCTAATTCTCCTCCAAAGTAAATAGGAATCCTACTTCTATTAGGATTAAGAATCCCTCTCCTATTAGGATTCATCTAGCACACAGTTTCAAATCCTAAAAGGCTAAATATGAGTCATCATATTTAGCAATAGTCTTAGCCTTGATTATGTTTTGTCAGAACTCCGCAGAAGTTCATCCATGATACCAAGGGTGCATACACGATGCCATACATGCTTCAGCTATATTGTAAGTTGTGACAAATTTGTTGCAAAAATTAGCAAACAGGTTCCACAGGTAGAAACTAAATGGAAATTGGGAGAGTGTTGTTATCTTTACTATTACATAGATATGAGTTGGTGGTAGTCGTCCGTCATCCCTCTTCTCCTCTATGAGAAAAGCAACACGCCTATATATGGGCCGCGAGATAAAAAGGAAACTAGCTGCATCTCTCTCTCTTTCCACCACAGTCGCTCCATCTGGCTGGTCCAGTACCCACTTCTCCCTTTGTACGGCAACTCAAGAGTGCAATTTTATTTTTTGTAAACACGTGGTATGATTTAATTATTTGGTTAAAAAATATGTTTCTGTTGCAACGCACGAACACTTGACTAATTCAACGCATAAAAGTGACAGTAATAAAACATATAATGTAAAATCTACTTTGACATCTGACTACTACAATCTACATAGCAAGAAACAATTAGGCCACATAATCTCACCTTAGGTCCTGTATGCCCAATTATTGCATTGTCAGCTGCAACTGTTAGGTCACACACCATGTGCAAAATTAATGAAGGATGATGAAAGAACACTGACAAATTTTTTTTGATAGTGATGGTATGTTCATATCATTGCTATAACAGGCTTCGGAAGACGTCGAATTTGTACCTGGAGAAATGTTTTCCTGATGTGCTCAGAATTAAAAGCATTTCATACAGAGGTGATGGTGAAGAGTAGAACACTAACACACCAACAGCAAGAAAATGTGATTTGCTTATAGGCCTTTAGTGAAAGGTAACATGAACATGCAACCATTAAGCTCACATTATGATCAGTATCTGATGAGCACACTCCGAATTGATGCCCAGTCATGTAAGGGTTACCATAAAGGAGAGTAGCGCATAGTGCATACAACGGTTGGTACAAACTAAACTCAGAGGTCAATGCTCTTGAAAAGCAACTTGCGAGAAAGGTTGTTGTACAAAAAAAAAGTCAGTTTTCTACGTAAGTCGCAGTATGCAAAATGTCAGAGGAACTAGATACGTACGTGCGGCGCAAACGCGCGGTGATTTTATAGAATCTGTTTTATGTTTGTTTGTTTTTTGCAAAAGGGCATGGTACGAATCTAGATGCAATTCTCTTAAATCGCGAAAGATGTTTTTTAAAAACGGGTTCGAGAAGAAGCTTGATTCGAACATACGGATTCATGAGTTTTTAGGTAAAACAGTCTACGAGAAGACCTAAACACATTTTCGGAATTTTCAAAGGGGCCTTTTGCGAAAGAGCCGGTGATTGTGTGTAATTGTTTACCCATAAATGTCGAAGAGAGGAGAAGATAAATAAGAGTAAAAAAACAGAGAAAATGTAATTAAAATCACTTGCAGGTCTTATGTTTTAAAACAAAACTAAAAAATATATGCTCTATATTTTAAAATAGACGGCGGCTATAATATACGAAGCACAGGCTCAAAATAAAAAGAAATGAAATTATAAATTTAAATCTTAATGTTAGCCTTGGTCTGATTTTTTTTACTGTTTTACAAATTTCTCATGTTTTTTTGCTATCTAAAGAACAGTTTTTTATTTTTCAAAATAAGGTATCTTATATTTAAATTTCAAAATTAAACAAAAATAAAATCTGGATAAAATTTAATTAAATCCTAAATAACCATCATATCATCTTCAAAAAATTTTAGGAAAATTTGAAATCATTTGATGCCTCTGTGAAATAAAAAACTGTGAAATCTAAATGCATTAGTAGCATTTTTAGAATTTTTAAAAATTTAAAATGTTTGATCATGATTTATAATTTTTATAGTAGCTTACGCATACTCTGAGGAACCTTCTCAAAAAGTTTCAAAAATTTGTAAGATGATTTAATAGCTAGGAAATTAAAAACAGTAAAATCTAAATGTATTAGAAGCATTGTCAGAATTTTTAGAAATTGAACAATGATCATGATCTGAAATTTTTATGGTAGCTTAGGCCTGCTCTCAAGACTCTTCTAAAAAAGTTTCAAAAATTCCTAAGATGATTTAATAGCTGATAAATTTAAAACAATGAAATCTAAATGCATTAGTAGCATTGTCAGAATTTTTATAAATTGAAAAAGTTTGATCATGACATCTGGATTTTTTATGGTAGCTTATGCATGCTCTCAGGACCCTTCTAAAAAGTTTCAAAAATTTCTAAGATAATTTGATTGCTGAGAAATTTAAAACAGTGAAAGTGGGAGAGAGAAAAAAATGAGATATTGCTTTCGTTCGGATTCAAACTCAAAACCTCCCGCTTACAAACGGACGTGGTAACCAACTGAGCCACAAAAGCTGTCAGTTTGACATTCGTTTGCCTTTCTCTTTTTTTTTTATAAATTGAACAAGTTTGATCATGATCTAAATTTTTTATGGTAGTTTAGACATGCTCTTGTGACCTTTCTCAAACATTCGTGTGCCTTCCCTATTTTTTATAAATTAAACAAGTTTGATCATGACTTGCTCTCAGTGAAAGTGAGAGAGATAAAAAAATAGATATTGCTTTGTTTGGATTCGAACTCAAGACCTCCAGTTTGTGACTAGAGGTGGGCACTCGGACCGGGCTCTTCTGGGCCGGCCCGAAGCACGACATTATGGCCCAGCACGAAGCTCGACCCGACACGAAGTGGGCCGTGCCGGGCCGGCACGGTACTGTAGCACGGGCCGTGTCGGGCTCGAGAATCAGGCACGATAGGCGGCCCGGCCCGGCACGACACTGTAGAATGGGCCATGCTGGGCCCGCTGAACCAGGGTATGAGGAAGAAGTCTAGCATGAAGGGTCATTGACTCACATAGCATGACCGTCATGCAGGGCCGGTCCTGACATTTTGGGGGCCCGGGGCGAAAACTTATATGGAGCCCACATCCACCTCCTTATATATATATATATATATATATATAGTCTTATAAGCACACATCATTGAACAAATTAATATTCGATGCACAAAAATTACTTCTATAGAACATTTTAAAGTTAATGAAATGACAAATGCAAATTGTAATCATAAACACTTACTTGGCACTTGGCATCATCTTAAAAAATTTCTTCTAACATCGACATTGATGTCAACATTTTCCTCTTCTTCAGAGATCCCAATGGCTGGTTCCTCTTCCTCCACAGCAACTATCGCCAACTCATCATTTGGGTTCGGGGAAGCACTAGTATTACTCTTTAAAAATTTGTCCATAGCTCCTCTCTGCGTTTCTATGAAGTCATCCGCATGTTTCTTTCTTTTTCTTTTTTCGCTACCGGATGGATACTTTCTACATGACATGATAACGCATACGGTCTTTGAAAATAATAATAAATGTATCAAAGATTAAATAGTGTAAGACTAATAGGGAAAAGAGATTAGGGAAGATTAATATTCACTCTGTGGTGACTGCGTCTCCGTCCGATCACGATTGAATCGCCTGACAGCAGACGCCAGTGATGAGGCCCTAGGCTAGCACCGTAGCACACTAACACGCCGCCTGAAGACACTGCAGCGACAACAGATTCGTTGTTCGCCCGAACACCGCCTCAAGATTTATGTGATTTGATTTTGGAAGAACATAGAAAGCAAGAGGCATCAATCGAACAACTAGTTGATCATGTTGTAGAGGCGCAGAACTTTGATCATGAGGAAGTCAGAGACCACCCAAGGCGCTGCCTCTTGGACTGCTGGAATCTGGATAGTCCAGTCACTTTGTGGTAGGCCAAGTCCAATAGCCTATCTTGATTGTTGTACACACAGGGGCCCTTGATTTTGGGGGCCGGGCGCGCCCACCCTGCCTCTCTCGGGACAGCCTGCCGTCATGAATGCACTCAGTAGCATGAACGCCACCCCTATTATCGACACCTGAGAGACGGACAAAGCAGAGAGAGAGGCGAGAGAGATTTAGCTCTCAATCTGTCTCACTCTCTCTCTCTCACCGATCTATCTCAATCTCTCTCGCCTATCTCGCCACTCTCTTTCTCGCCATTGCCCCTCTCTTGCCGTGTTGAGTACATCCCATCGTTCTATGTAATCTGTTCAGAATAAATAAATTTTAGTTCTTTTCTCGTAATATTTGCATTCACCGTCTAAATTCTATGTGTCTCGGTTCCTTTCCTCTCGTTGAAATAGTGCAAATGGGTCGGACTGGGGCGCACGGCCGCAAGCGACCTGAGCGCAAATGGGCCGTGCCTAGGCTCGCCGAAGCGAGCCGGCCGCGGCACGGCACGCACGGCACGGCGGGCACGACGGGCCGTCGCGGCCCGGCACGGTTCAAACACGAAGCACGATAAGTCTATGCCGGACCGACCCGGCACGGCACGACGCCCACCTCTATTTGTGACGTTGCAACCAACTGAGCCATGAAAGCTGTTGGCTTGATACACGTTTGCCTTCCCTATTGTTTGTACATATGGGCATGGGGTTGTAGAACGAAGCGAGTGAACACAACGAAGGGGCACACGTCGACACGCGGGGGCGCACGATGAGGCCGAAACCTGCAGAATATTATGTGCGTGGGGCTGTAGAACAAAGCGAGCGAACGCAACGAAAGGGCACACGTCAACACACGGGGGTTGCACGAGGAGACCGAAAACCTGCGGAATATTATGTGCGTGGGGCCGTAGAACAAAGCATGCGAACACAACAAAGGGGCACACGTCGACGCCTGGTTGTGAGGTGGGCACACGAGGAGGCCTGAAACCTGCGGAATATTATGGACATGGGGCTGTAGAACAAAGTGAGCGAACACAGCGAAGAAGCACACGTCGACACACAGAGAGCACGACGTAAACGTACAAAGAGATCGGAAACCTGCAAAATGTAATGTAGGGACTATGTGTTTGACCTGGAGGTCTAGAACGTTGAGCCGGCCAAAGCTATCAAAATCAACATATCCATCAGAATCCCTTAGCGCTTGGTCACCACCGCTACAGAAGGCCTTGGTTCCCTGTAGACCAAAAATAGCGACGAAACTAGAAAATTTTCGTTGAGGGTGTACACTTCATATATACAATTTTATAGTCTTCTACAATGATTTCGTAAGATATAAATCCAACACATATATTTGAAATTTACTAAAATTACAATACAAATAGTTTTAAGATTTTAAAAATTCTAAACCACTAAAATTAGAACCAATTCAATCAACAAATTTTATCTATTAAAAAGATGATTTTGTAGCACATTTCAAATTTTCGAGGGCGCCCCGCCTAGTACCGCCCCTGCAAAAGATCAAAGTAAGCTAACGTCCACATCTAATTTGTCAAATCACCATGGACAGGATGCATAATGGCCGGAAATTCATGATTCCTCTAGCAGAATTACCTTGCCTGTTAGTATGATTACTCCAATTGAACCATCGTCTCTAGCATCGTTGAACGCACGCATGAGCTCTTTCACGGTCAATGGTCTGAATGCGTTTCTTCTATCAGGACGGTTTATTGTGATCTGCAACAGGAATTGCGACCAGTCAAGAAATGCAAGAACAATGGTAATCTCAGCAAAGAAGCTCGATCTTGGCAATTTCACCAGCCGCAGTTTGCCTAGAATCCGAAATTCTACAAGGATATCAGTAGAAGGGTAATGTTTCACCTTGGCGATGCCCTCGCCGACAGCCTTCTCGTAGAGTATGTCGACGAAGTCCTTCCCGAACTTGTCCGTCGCCATCCACCACTTTAGGGGCTTCGACGGCACACCGCCGTGCACGCGCTGATAGCTGTCCAAAGCTAACGACGCGCCGCCACCGTAGAGGGGGACGGCGCGAGGGGAGAGGATGGGAGTGGGAGCAGGAGCGAGAGGGAGTGCAGGAGGTGGGCCGTGACGCGGGCGAGCCTCCTCTCCGCCGCGTCCACGGCGACGGCGAAAGGAGGAGTGATGGGCGTGGCGCATGGGGTGTGGTCTCTGGTTGGTCGGTTGCGAGTTTCGGATAGATTTTGGGGGATGGGGATGGGGCCGTCTGACGACCGTGTCAGTGTGTTCCACGGGCCAATCTCGTGGGCCTAGTGAGATGATGGCCCGGCCCATCCTATTTAGCAAAGATGGTGTGCAAGGGGCCGAGGAGTCCAGGGCTCCAGGCCGCATAACGAAGTGCGGTCCATGAATGGTATACAAGAGTAAAATGCACTACGAGAGAGAGAGTAAAATGCACTACGAGAGAGAGTAAAATGCTGGGTAGGTTGCACTTCTTCTCTTGGTCTGACGATCAGGAGTTTGATTTATATTTATCTACGTTTTTAAATACGATTCTTTTTAGCAAATTGAATCCAAGCGCCGTGGGCTTTAAGATGATCACACTAGCCAATTACAAAAAGACTACTGAAAAGTATGGTAATAAATTGGGAAGACTTTTTGCCATCCTTAGAAGATACCAAAATTTACATTGAGTTAATACCAAAAGGTATCAAAAGTTTTTCTTACATTAAGCTAGTACCAAGTGGTATAAAAAAGTTACCTCCATCTTTTAAACTTTTAATACTAACTTAATATAAATTTTGGTAATTCCAATTATGGTAAAAAATCTAGAGCATGGCAGGGTAAGGCAGGTAAAATCGCATTGTTACAAGTCTGATAGACGTGTTTCTTTTGGGAGGCGTGGTAGTGTTGAGAAACCCTAAAAGCCCATTGAAGGCCCATGTGGTCCCTTATGCCGAAACCCTAGAGAGCGCTATAAAAGGAGGAGGGGGGTCTCCCCCTATGTACCAGAATTCATTAGCAATAAAGAATTTCCGCTTTCGCTCTCCCTAAACACGTGTCTCTCTCTCTTTCTGTTCTCCACTTCAGATCTGTTCGGGAACCCCTGACTATTCGATGCGAGGTTCCTTAACACGTTATCAGCACGAATTGCTCTACGGAGATCAGATTGAAAAGGTGAGAAAAGGTGGGATTAGCGTTTGAATCTAATCGTTCTTTTTCTATGCATACATCTATCCTATGTGGCACGAAGCTACACGAAGAACATCCGAAGCTATTCGGCATGACGCCACAAAGATCCGAAAAAAAAGCGACAACGCGCGGCACGGCACCGCGCTCTGTCTCGGTCCGCGTGTCGTCGCATGAAGCCCGCGATCGCCACCACCGCAAGATTGGCCTCGCGGTGCCATCTCCCACTTGCCTCGCAACGCCGCCGCCTGCTCGGCACCGCCGCCGCGCAAGCAAGCAAGCGCAGACCACCGACGCGGCTCGTAGCCGCCACGTTCGAGATGGTCGCCACGCTCCTCGGACGCAGCCGCCGCGCGCGCCGCCGCCCGCCGCTGGTCGGCGCGCCCGGCGACGCCGCCTTGCTCCGGCTTGCTCGCCGCCTGCCTGCCTCGCCTCCTCCGCCGCGACCTCCGCTACGCGCGCCGCCGCCGCGTCGCGCGGCTTGCGACGCTGCTTGCCTCTGGCTCGAAGCCAGCGCGCCTCGCTCTCCGTCACGCGACGCTGCTTGCCGGTCGCTGCGCCCCGCAAGCCTCGCCGCTTGCTCGCCGGCTGCTCGCTGCCGCCCTGGCCTCGCCTCCGCACGCACCGCTGCGCGCTTCGCGCTTCGCCGCCCTCGCTCGCCGCGCCGCCTCGACGCTGCGTGATCCGCGGCTGCGAAGCCGCGCTCGGCTCTCGTTGATCCGCCCGCCCCGGCCTCGGCTCCGGCCATGGACGCCCTGACCGCCGCTTGCCTCTCGGGCTTGTCTTCTGCCGTCGCCGCAGGGCCATCACCCAAGAAGATGAGCGGCGGTCGGGCCGGAAGTAGAAGACGGCGGCATGAGTCGCGGAAGGGGAAGCGCGCGGCGGAAAGACAACAGATCGCGCGATGGGAAGGCGGCATGGCAGGAAACCTAGCCGCCGGGTTTTGTCGCAGCGTGCGTGGGCTGAAGGCCCAAGAGGCTAGCGGAAAAAGAAAAAAAGCGGCCCGAGGCCGGTTCGTAGGAGAGAAAAAAAAAAAAGAAGAAAGAAGAAAGAAAAGAAAGAAAAGAAAAAAAGAGAGAAAAATTGCGAAATTTTTGAAAAATTGCGTAAAATCAAGAAGATTTATTTGGCTCTGTTTTAATTTTCTTGCTCTATTTCTCTGTTTTATGAATTTTGAATTCATTGCTTTATTTTATATAACGCAATGCATAGCAATTTATTTTCTGTACTTTATGCTTATTGCAACCATTTTCTATTAGATTACACGCATAATCTAATGTCGAATTTTGAAATCATGAAGATGTCCGCATCGTGAATCGTGAGTTTGAAGAATCGGCCCGCACGGCCGAAACTACCTCACTTGGGCATCGGACGTGAAGATCGTTCTTGGGGCAAGAAGCTCCGTCTTTGCGATTGGTCTAGGGTCCTGCAGGACGCGAAACCTACCGCTTGAGCGTAGCGATCAAAGCCTTGCACGCAATTGGTACTAATCTCTCCTATGTGGCAAGAAGATCACCGATGAGGAAAAGATTGAGAAAACTCTCTCTACCTTCCACCTAAATGCTATCCAGTGCACGCAGCTATCGTCGGGGCGCATACAAGGAGTATAGCGAACCGATTGATGTAATGCAAGTTCTTGAATCGCGAGACAATGTTCTACGCAAGAACTATGTCTCACACCCACTGGAAGGGCACCGCACGAAGTTAATGCCAATAGCTATAAGGTGAGAAAGCTCATTCATAGAAAGAAGGGCGAGCAAGGTGAAAAGAGAAGTTTCGTGCCAAGGGAAAGTCCAAAGCCCGCTAATGCATGAATCGCATTATTATTTTTAGATTATGGTTGTTAGCATTTTCTTTGAATAATGAATAGTAAGCTCTAGAAGAGCATACTTCTCTCATGAATATATATGCAATTTATTCTTTATTCGGTATTCTTCAATTTTGCAAGTAATATTTGGATTGTTTTGCCTCTGTTTGATTAGAATTATATTTCTTTTATCTAGAAATCGTGTAGCGCCCAAATGGAAGAGATATGCATTGTTGATAGTGGCACAACAAATACCATCTTAAGAGAGTCTAAGTATTTCGATCGATCACGAAGAACGGAAAGATTACTACGATCGCGAGAAGCGAATCATATGTAATCGGCTCGGGAAGAGCCACTATTATATTGCCTATGGGTACAACTTTGGTAATTGAAGAAGCCCTTTTGTACCTGAATCAACGCGCACTCTCTTAAGCTTTAAAGACATCCGCGCCAATGGTTTTCACGTAGAAACCAATGAAGAAAATGGCAAAGAATACTTGTGCATTGTGAAGCACGCGGTATGTGGAAAAATGGTATTAGAAAAATGTCCCTCATATGAATCAGGTTGTACTACACGAATATTCATGCACCAAGTGTATACTTCCTTGAAGACTGCTTTTAGAAGCTCAGAGTTATTTTCTTAATGGCATGGTAGATTAGGTCATCTGGTCTTAGAATGATGAGAAATATAGTGAACAACTCACAAGGTCATGGCATTAACGTTAAGAATTTCCCGAATCATGAAGATTTTGTGTGCCTGCATGTGCCACGGAAATTAATAACTAGACCCTCTGTCATGAAAGTGCAAAGTGAAATCCTGCATTCTGGAACGCATCCGGGGGATATTTGCGGTCGATTCAGCCCCGTCGGGCCGCTTCGATACTTTATGGTGCTCATCGATGCTTCCTCGAAATGGTCGCATGTATGCTTGTTGTCAACAAGAAACCATGCTTTTGCAAAGCCGATCTCGCAGATCATAAGAATTAAGAATGCTTTCCCGATCATCGCGTGAAGTCCATCGAATGGACAATGCCGAGAATTTACTTCAAAGGCATTTGATGATTATTGCACAACAACGAGGATAGCGCTTGAGCACTCCGTCGCACGCCCATACGCAGAATGGACTAGCGAAGCACTAATAAAGAGGATTAAGTTCATTGCCGGACCGCTTTTGCGAGTTGTAACTTGCCCAACACTTGTTGGGGACACGCGATCTGCCGCACGCAGCAAAGACTTATCAATTTGCACCATCGGCCTACAACACCCATTCTCCTATGCGGCTTGTGCACGGATCATCCCAAGATCTCCCATCTTAGAAAATTTGGGTGTATGGTATATGTACCTATACCACCCCTCAATGATTGCAATGGGCCCTCTCCGCAAGTCCAGGATATCGTTGGTTATGAGAGTGCATCCATAATCGGTATTTGGAACCCATGATTTGAGACTTGCATACAAACCCGGTCGGTGATTGCATTTTTGACGAGGATCGTTTCCGTCATTAGGGAGAAATCAACCTTTGAATGAAAAATGCCGGAAATCATATGGCATTCCACCGATCCCGCACATGACCCCGAACTAATGAAGCAAATCAAGAAGTCTAGAAGATAATTGATTTGCGAATTTAGCAAATGAACCGCTGATCATTTTGTGATCGAAGGCGTGGTTAAGTCGCATGTACCCGCAAGGAATGCACCGAGAGGGTGGAAATACCAAAGAAAATAGAAGGTATCCCTCAACCTGCTCGAGGCCTCAAAGAAAAGAACAGCAATTTGGCTCCTCAAACCCAAAGTACCGGAGGCGTCTGAGAAAATCAAGCGAGAGGACTTACCACAACCAATCACGAAAATGCCCCAAGGAAAGAAGGGGCAGTTGAGACACACCTTTGGAAAGAAGCCAATGGAAAAGGCAATTCCGGACTTGAATCTTCCATCGCAGAAGCCACGAAATAATGTGTGCGCACACATAGGCGATGAAAAGCTAAAGGAACTTGCTCTGCGATAGGGAAAAGCAATAAGAGCAAGTAGAAGTGCATGAAGCACCCCATGAAGAAATGGCCATAAACTTTGTAATAACGGAGAATCACTGAATAGAGCAACGACCAACGTTGATGCATACTTATAAAAGAAGATTGCCTCGATCATTGATCATGATCCCGAGCCTGCATCTCTAGCAGAGTGCAAGAAAAGGCTAGATTGGGAAGAATGGAAAAGGCAATCAACTGCGAGTTAGTCTCTCGAACAAGAGAGAGGTGTTTGAGCAGATGCCGCACACCTCCCCATATAAACCCGTAGGTCACAAATGGGTCTTTGTTCGGAAGAGAAATGAAAACAACGAAGTTGTAAGGTACAAAGCAAGGCTTGTAGCTCAAGGTTTCACTCAACGTCACGGAGTTGATTATGAAGAAACCTATTCTCCGGTCATGGGAGGAATTACCTTTAGATATTTGATCTCAATGGCGATCAACTTGAAGTTGAGAATGAAGCGATGGATGTTGTCACGGCATACACAGATGGAAACTTGGATTCGGAGATATACATGAAAGTACCTAAGGAATTCCTATCCCAACCAAGATGGAGCAAATAGAAACACATGCAGATGTGAAATTGGAGAAATCACCGTATGGATCAAGCGATCGGGAAGAATGTGGTACAATCGCTGAGTGACTTTCTCGCAAGAAAGGCTACACAAACAAATAAGATTGTCCATGTGTGTTTATCTGACAATGATCCCGAATGGATTACAGATAATCTCCGTCTATGTAGATGACTTGAACATCATTGGGACGGATGAAGAAATTGAAGAGGCATGCTCATACTTGAAGTCGAGTTTGAAATGAAAGATTTGGGTAAAACCAAGTTTTGTTTAGGCTTGCGGCTTGAACATGTCAAGGAGGAATCTTGGTACACCAATCAACCTACACGAGAAAGTGTTGGAAAGATTTAGCTTTGAAAAATCATATCCTGCAAAGACTCCAATGGTGGAAGGTCACTCCAAGCGCACCTAGACCCATACTGAGACCTAGAGAAGAGGGGAGGAAGTCCCGGGAGCAGAATTCCCATATTTGAGTGCGATTGGGCGCTCATGTACCTTGCGAATAGCACTAGACCTGACATTGCGTTATTTGTGAATTTGCTAGCACTAGATGCAGTCTGAGAACCCACCAAAAGGCATTGGAAAGGGATCAAGGACATCTTCCGCTACCTCCAAGGAAGCAAAGACCTCGATGCATTCTTTAGAAGAAATAATGAATTGAATTTGGTTGGCTATGCCGATCTTTGGTATTTATCGGACCGCATAATGGCAAGTCCCAAACGGCTATGTTTTCCTATGTGGAGGAACAAGAATTTCTTGGAAGTCGTCTAAGCGGACTCTTGTCTCAGCGTCGACAAACCACTCGGAAATCATCGCTTTGTATGAAGCATCTCGTGAATGTGCATGGCTCGGAAGAATGGTTCACCACATCCGTAAGTCATGTGGTTTGAACATTGAGCAAACTCCCACGATAATTTATGAAGATAATGCGACTTGTGTTGCCCAAGCACGATGGGTTATGTGAAGAGCAATCTCACGAAGCATATCAACCCCAAGTTCTTCTATGCTCATGAATTGCATAAGATGAGCGAGATCAAGATATTGCATACTAAGTCATGTGAAAATCTTGCAGATTTGTTCACTAAATCACTCCCAAATCTACCTTTGAAAGGTGCGTGAAAGGAATTGGGATGATGAGACTTAGAGAAGTGCAGATTTCAGGGGGAGATATGTCACATACTCCCACATGAATCTCGAGCATGAATTATGAATAC
Source organism: Otatea glauca (assembly GCA_036346275.1). Classification (NCBI taxonomy): domain Eukaryota; kingdom Viridiplantae; phylum Streptophyta; class Magnoliopsida; order Poales; family Poaceae; genus Otatea; species Otatea glauca. The sequence continues at coordinate 57,660,134 of CM070711.1, forward strand.
CCAACATGAATCTCGAAGATTAGCATTTGAAGTTGGGAGAATTGTACTCTTTTTCCTTAGCAAGTTTTTCATGAAGTTTTCTTGCATAAGGTTTTAACGAGGCAATTAGTGCAACATAGTAAGCGTATGCTATGTACTCTTTCTCCAAGTATTTTTCCCATCGGGTTTTTCTCGAGTTTTAACGAGGCATATGCATCTCGCGGCAAAGGGCCCAAGGGGGAGTGTTGAGAAACCCTAAAAGCCCATTGAAGGCCCATGTGGTCCTTTATGCCGAAACCCTAGAGAGCGCTATAAAAGGAGGAGGGGGGTCTCCCCCTATGTACCAGAATTCATTAGCAATAAAGAATTTCCGCTTCGCTCTCCCTAAACACGTGTCTCTCTCTCTTTCTGTTCTCCACTTGAGATCTGTTCGGGAACCCCGGACTATTCGATAGCGAGGTTCCTTAACAGGTAGAAGTGTTTTGAGTCGAAGCAATATGTTACGAGCTTTAGTGGCATTATAAGGAATGTTTGGTTCTTCATAATCGAACTAGATACTCCAAGTTTGTTTAATTTTCGTCGGACCCAAGAAGAAGTTGGTCAATCTGGACGATGCTGGCACGGGCAGGTCCCCCGGACGGACTCAGAATTCAGATGGCGCAGCAGGACCACTGATGGGTCATGTCACGCGGGTCCGCTAACTATATGACGACGATAAAGCCCTCAAAGCCTTGCGATACGACGCACGACGGCCGATGGGCCGGATCGGTACGATAGATGTTTAGTTCTAGATCCATTATTTCTTGGTAGATCGGTTTTGAGCGTATCATATATTTATTTTACCGATTGCAGAATCAAATCGGTTGATACGCTTTGATCAAGTGAACCTGGTGTTTGTCAGGTGTGTTGAGGCCGATTAACCCTCTTCACGTTTTTGGCGCCAACACTAATCTTTTGAGTCCACCCTATTTTTATTCGAGTTCATCAGTGTATATGACATAGATGTGTTACACACATCACTGGATGTGGACTGAGCTTAGGATAACACGGACTACTGTATGAGATGAAGATACTGAGGTAATTACACACGTCACTGGATGTGGACCGAGCTTAGGATGACATGGCCTACTGTGTGAGATGATAATGCTGAGGTAAATCCAAGTAGGCAAGAAGCAGGACTGCGCTGCTTGGCATTGGATCTATTCTTTCGCCACTCATTGATTATAACACGTTGTCAGCATGAAGCTCTCCAAATACCGAGTATGTTACAAGGATTCCCCTTTTTCCAATCAACATGCTATTAGATTAATCTTGCATATTAACTATTATTTGCTAGTTACCTAGATTTGATCGATTTAATAACTAACTTGGGCCCTAGATCGGGATTACTATTAATACCTATGCGGCATGGTGGCCGACACACCGATGCGTCGCTAGAGCAGGAGCCGTGTTGGTCATCACTATTGCCCCGTTGGCCACCGTTGTTGCGGGTCTGATGCCGCACACATGCTGTGCTCCTGACAAGTGCGGCTACCACGTCCCCACCGGGCGCTGCTCTTGTTGGCCATCGCTCCCCCGCCCGCTCTTGTTGGCCATCGCGTCCCCGCCTGCCACAGCTCCAAGCCCCGAAGCGTCGCTGCTGAGTGTGCTCATTGCTCTGCCCCTGCACCGTCACCCGAAGTGCCACCATGACGCGGAGCACGCCAGCCTATCTCTATTGCCGCTCTGCCCATGAGCACACCACCGTTGGGTCGGTTCCGTTATGTGCCACCCCATCGAGTCGCTATTGCTCGGTTGCACCACACGCTCCCCGCAAATCCACCCAAGCTTGTCGCCGTTCTCGGCATCAGACGGCGTGGCGGCTAGGGTTGTAGCAGCCCACGGCGCAAGAAGCCGGCCGTTCGACCCGAAGGCCATTTTTTCCACTTATTTTTTTACATTTTAGCTATACGGGTGAACTAAGGGGTTGGCGCGTAAGGGTGGCATGATCTTAAGGTACTCAATTTCAGCAGCACTTTCCTCTCGGTTTCCTCTTCAATGCACACGACACAAGTGACAAACTAGGGCCTTTGTAGTGAAATTGAATCCCTAGTAGCAGCTCTCCTTCCTCTTCTTCTCCTTGCACCAAATGAAGGAGAACAATTGGCCGATCAACACCAAGCTAGCAATGCCAATAAGAAGCAATCGGTGAGGCCTTCTCAAACCGTGAACAAGATTACGAATTGAAGAAGTAGAACCGTGTAGATTCAATGGTATAATACCAAGGATAGCATGTCCTTGCCTTGCATCACAATAGCAAACCCTAGATGAAAAACTCTCATGTACACAAATGCTCATTGGTGCCATAAACCAATCATGGCTTTTCTTTATTTCTCATGCATAAACTGATATATATAATAGGGTATGCCCCTGGGCATAATATTGGTGCACAATGCACAATCAAAATATATCTAAACCAACTCAAATTTACCTACTAAACGTATACAACTTATAATCTAAAAGATAGAAAGAGATTACAACTTTAAAAACTCAAATTTGGTCAACCAGTAGGCTGAAACTTGTCAGATAGATTAAAAATAGAAGGAAGCCAAATTAGAAGGTCTTGCTATGGAGAGATAGATTTCAAGAAAGTATAAGAATGTTAAAATCTGAGCTCGGATATGAAGGTTATCGACTTTTCAATTCGGCATGTGCTGTCAATCCAAGTTGGACTCTTTCCTTGCTTCTCTCACAACTCGGGCTCTTCTTTTCTCTTTCCAAATCATATGCAAACCCACATACCCTCTATTCAAGTTGCTCATGTGGCCTTGCCCCATGTGGCCATGCCCTTGGTTATCCCATGCGGCCATAGCCCCTTGACCCATGCTGTCATGCTCTTGGCTGGCCCATGCATCAATAAGTAGCACATGTGTTGCCTGCATATGATTTACGCATGCCGGTACAATATACTTCTCTTGTTTTAGGGTTCTAACCATCCTCCCTTGGCCTTCTTCCCTCACCGTCCCCTCGGCAACATGCTTGATTTGTTCTTTCTTTCTCAAAATAGCACCATCATGTTATTTGATTTTGATTTGGACATAAGGAAAACAATTCAAAGTGGTGTTGGCAAGTAGGGCCGTACCATTAACCCCTAAAGTTTTCAGTTAATTACATAATATTGCGTTGTGATAATTTTACATGCGGGACCCTATATTTTTGGTAATTCTAAAAATAATCAATAAATTCTAAAAATTTATATTAAATCTTAGAAATTGAATTTCTAGGTATATGGGCTTCAGTAATTTTTTAAAACCTTAGACCTATCACACATTGGAAACTTCATCTCTTGGTTTATTTTTCTAGCATAATCCTATATTTATTTCATAACATCCAAGTGAGTGATTGAAGATCACCTGGTCGGATGGCCTTAACGATGAGGTTAGAAGCCATTTGGCTTGTCGATGGTGCGTTGGAGACACCGACCTTCTCGCCTGGGGAGACTCGACTTCTACTTGTTCCAAGGCCGCTTCACCCTCATTCGGAATGGTAGTGGTGCCGGATCATTCAGAGGAGAGCCAACATTGGTGGAGATAGAGCCCGATGCTTGATCATCGTCTCAAATCGTCTCGACTTCATCCAGGCCGATGACTGCCTCGATCGGCCCATTGTCATCATCGAACTTGGCCTCCGGAGGAGATGCTGGGTCAAAGCAGGTAACAGATGCACGAACGATGCATTGAGAACTGTGCCAAAGCACTCACCTCTGGCCGAGGGTTGGCGAGCGAATACGCCTCGATGCCGCAAGCGCCAGGTTCGAGCCTTGGAACATCTTGCTCAGCCTAGAGGAGATGTCCGAGTCCGATAGATCTAGCAAAAACAAGTCAGCTCACTATTCATCGACTAAAGCAAAGAAATCCAGTTATTATAAGTACTTACTTCCAGGATTGTCCCTGGTGGCATCATCGACTCCGGATTAATCCCAGGCCAAATGGTCTCGGCACTTCAGCGGACTCAACCGGCGCGTGAGGAAGTCTCTAGCGATGTGCCACCCAGTCAACCCGATTTTCCTCAGCTCCTCGATCTTCTGAACATAATAAGCATTGCAGGCGGTCGAAGGAGGGAGTTTCGTCCAGAGGTCAATCGGATGAATGAAGAGTGGTCGATAAGCTATGGGGAAGTTCACGGTGTCTGGAGAGGTGATGTAAAACCACCATTTTTTCAGTATGACTGCTAGGAGGAAGTAACGGGGACAGAAATATAATAGTTTGACACGCCGATGCGAGGTGAAAACCGGCACCCCCAACAGCTGCGTACTTCGTCACCCTCTTCAGATTGTAGAAGTGGCAGAACAGGTTGACACTAGGATTAATCCCCAGAAAAGCCTCACAAAGGTGAACGGACACACTGAGCATTGTGATAGAATTGGGGCTCAGGTGGAAAAGCTGGATCTGGTAGAGCTTAAGAACCGAAAGCAAAAACAGAGAAGGGGAAAAATTGAGTCCGCAGTGGAAAAAGGCCTCGGACACAATGGTCTCATCTTCATTCTCGGGGGTGGGATAGAGTTCACCTTGTGACGGTCTCCAATGGAAGAACTCCTGAGGAGGAACGAAGCCATCCTTCTCCAGATCGGCGAGACGCTTCTTCATCATGATCAACTTCTGCCACACCCTTTCCGACGGCGAAGCAACTCCGGCGCTGGTTGAAGGGTTGGACGCCATTGAGAAAAAGGTAAGACAAGTTCTTTGAAGATGGCGGTGCTAATGCTTAAGGAGCGTGACAGTGGTTTCAAGAGCAAAGCTGGAGGTAGGGGAAAGGAATGGCTACAGTTCCAGATCGAGGAATTTATAGGCCAAAATCTTCTCTCCAAGCGAACGGTACATTCCCCGTGGCATGGTGCTTCGATCGGCGTGAAAGGTGGGATGATGACGCTGCACCCACCTTGGCGTTGCAGACGAGGACAAAAAATGCTCAAATGCCCAATGTTTATATTTTTTGAATTTTTTCCAACTCTGCTCAGAGACGAGTCGATGAGTCAACATTGAGTAACTTGCGTTTACCCTGAGGACTCAATACAGGCTTGTGGCAGGGCGCTCAACCCAGCACATCTCTAGTCGATACTCAGCGATTCCCAATCTACTCGAATCATTCGACTACAAGCAGGCGAGACATTACTCGACCAAGCGAGGCCTTAGCAGTAATCGACTAAGCGCTTAAGCGGACCCTCCGCTGAACAGAGTTCGGGGACTACTGTCGAATATCTAAATATAGGGTATGAACACGTGCAGGATACACGAAGGATATTTCCTAACGACGTACAGAGACTCCGGATATCACGGGCCCAGTTCTATGGGATAAGATATGAGCGAAAAGGATAATTCCATATTAGGAAGGACTCGATCATATTCCCGTTACGAGAAAACCAACTCCAGTATGCCTGATATTCAGGGAAGTTTGCATATGATGCGAAGATCACACGATAATGGACTCCTCATCGACTACGATCTAGTACTCTAAACCGACTACAACTCGACTTGAGGCCGAGCTACCCCCGACTATATAAGGTCAGGGGTAGGGGTCCTCAAGGAGAAAGAGGGGGAAAAAGAAGAGAAAGGAAGGAAGAAGAAGACTTTGAGAGCTTTTGTGCAGAGCAACCAAGAGTCGACGACCCGACGCTTCGTTAACCTCCAACCTTAGCTTAGCCTTAGCCTGAGTTCAATCTTCCTTGTATCTAGGGCTAGATACATTGCTCTGTATTCCATCCACCATATACATATATCATCCACACAGGAAGTAGGGTGTTACTCCACCGAGGGGCCCGAACCTGTCTACATCGTGTGCCTTCGATTTTGTGCTTGACTCTGATAACCCAAAGGTACTCGAAAGTATAAGTTTATTATCAATTTCTAACCTTGACAGTACTAGCCATTGGTCGCGCAACTACTGCACCCCAAGCATCTGGAGGACCTTTACATGCAATCCACTGGAAGAGTCATCTTGATCCAACATAACAAAGCTTGAACACACTTCATTGCTCAACTTATTGTTAACAAGGACACCAAGAAGAGTGATGACATGGTTCTTGATCCCACGGAGGAGGACACGATCACTATCATGGATCAAGACAATCTTTTCAGAGTTGAGCTCATGGAGTTATGGAAAGACACCCATGATTTATATGGAGACCCATAGTAATCTCATGAAATACTTCTTCCTTTACTAAGTCTACACCACAATTCCTTATAAGTCTCCTTATCAGTTTAGTTTTAGTTCCTAAATGAATATTGGTCTATGCTCCTATTGTGTGATTATCATTTAAGTTGAATAATTTTTTTATTTCTCAAGATATTTGATTCATTCATTTATTGTGTTATATATTTTACAATATGTTCCTAATGCAATAATTGTTTGATTGCTAAATTATACTTCTAATATAGAACAACGTATAGTCTAATGACGAAGGAGGAAATCTGTCTTGTAGACAACTGCACCACCAATTCAATCCTTAAGAAAACTACATATTTTCAGACTTTGACTAAGAAAACTGAAAATATTATGACCATCATTGGAAGCAATACCCTCATTGTTGACACTAGAAGGGCCATCATAGTTCTTATTATGGGTACTTGTATAATAATAGAGAATGCTCTCTTGTATCTTTAGCCCAGTCGTACTCTATTATGTTTCAAAGACATTCGTCTGAATAGTTTTCATATAGAGATAGATAATGAGGATGATACAGAATACCTACTAATGACTAAGTTTAACTGTTGCAATAAATGTGTTGTTGAACAACTTCCTTCCTTCTCATGAGGATTATACTATACATATATAAACCTGAAGGATATGTTGTGATGAAAACAATACTTCAAAACCCAAAACACTATAAGGTCTAGCATGATCGACTGGGTCATCCTAGGTTAAATATGAATAGAAAAATCATTAATAGTTCTGCTAGCCATAATTTAAAAACTACGAACTTCTCAAGCCCTGAAGACTTAATTATTATGCCATGCTTGTGCTAGAGGAAAGCTCATAACTAGACTATTTCATGTAAAAGTTAGGGAATAATTACCGAGTTTCCTAGAGATAATTCAAGGTGATACCTATGGACATATCCAGCCCCTGTTGAGCATCTTAGATACTTTATTGTACTGATAGATGCTTCTACTAATGGTCCTATGTATGCCTGTTATCTACTCGAAATCGTGCTTTTGGTAAATTAATCTCCTAAATTATTAAATTAAGAGCCTCCTTTTCAGATAAAAGGATTAAGTCTATTCAAACAGACAATTCTAGGGAGTTTACCTCAAATTTTTTTAATGATTATTAAATAGCTCTGGGCATTAATGTAAAGCATTCAATACCTTATGTCCGCACATAAAATGACCTTGCAAAATCATTAATTAAAAGAATAAAAATTATTGCTAGATTACTCTTGTAGAATTATAGGCTATCTACCAGTTGTTGGGGCAACGTAGTACTGCACGCTATAGGATTAATTCAACTCAAACCATCTACATACGACACCTTCCCCATCTTGTAATTAGTGCGTGGGAAAGAACCAATCATTTCCCATCTGCAAAAATTTGGTTGTATTGTGTACGTGCCAATTTCACTACCACAACGTGCATCCATGGGCCCTTACTGGAAGTTGGGCATCTATGTAGGCCGTCTATTATCAAATACCTTGAGCCTATGATATGGGATCTATATACAACTCAGTATGCTGACTGTATCTTTGATGGGGACAATTTCTCGGCATTAGAGGGAGAGAAGTGCCACACTAAAGAATGCTATGAAATAGATTGGAATGTCATTGGCATCCAGTCATTAGGTCCACACACTAAAGAATCTAAACTTGAAGTTCGAAGGATAATAAACGTGCAATAAATAGCTAATAACCTGCCAGATCCTTCACTGATCATAAGTGAGTCACAAAATCTCAAATACCTGTAGTAAACGCACCAAGAGAGTGTGAAAATACCCCATATGGATATTGAATTTATTCTTACCCCTCATGAGATTAACAGGGTAAGACCTTTAGGCGCACATGACTCATTTCCACAGAGATGTCCGTAGAAACGACGAACCAAACAAGTCAAATCACTCCCTAAGACAGTAGAAGAAGCCCAACCTGATGTTGAGAAAATCCCTGAAACAAGACAGCCTGAGAATGGTTACCACAACAAACGGTTACAAGCACAATCTCAGTTTATGTCGATGATCTGAATATCATTGGAACCACATAGGACATTATCGATGTTCAAGACCTAGGGTTTCTAGACTAAGCTTATGAATTAAAATTGTTGCAGGCTTCCGGAGAAAACAAGATCATGAAGGAGAAATGGGGGATTGCTTCTTATTATCCAAGCGGTTTAATAGAGTACAAGTGTTATAGAGTCTATATGAGAATCTAACATTTGATCATTCCTCTCTTGACAGTACAAATGGGCACTCTATTTATACAGAATGGAGAGGCAGCAGTTGTACTCCAAAAAGGCATCGTATAGCCGAATGATGTCTTTACATCAATGGTGCATTTTTCGGGATAACTTTCGGGTAGTTATTCGTAGCTATCAGATAATTATCAGCACGAACGCACGTGCAGAGATAACCACTTGCTCTGACCAGTTTCACTGATCGGGGTGACTATTTCACAGGTCGGGGACAACCAGTATGAAGCAATATATAAGGCACATGAGCAAATTGGTCGAAGACATAACCAATTGGCTGAACGTGAGCCTTGTTCTTCTTTATGGACTTTTCTTTATGAGTTGTGAGCCCAAAAATAGAGCATAGTTTATAACCGTTGTAAGCCTAATTAAAACATAGGCTTTAATTCTCGTCAGTTAGCCCCCAAGACTTGAGTATACCTCAAGGCTTTTAATTTCTATTATGGGGTTTTATGTTAATCATTGTGTCAGTTAATATGCTCATCAAAAGCTGTTACTTGCGCCTCTCTTGGAAACTGAAATGGCATATGAAACTAACATAATGAAGGATTGTAAATATGGCAAGGTTTCCCTTGGACATCTTACGCCTAGGTTATTTTAGCACAAAATAGTCCTTTAAGCTTTTCTAACTTAGAACTCTTTTGAGCCATTTCATCTTCAAGCTTTCTTCATCCTCGCAACTCATCGCCATGGACAAGTCCATTCTCACTGAGGGCAGGATTCAAGAGCTTGAGGAACAAGGTTTGATCCCCTCGCGCAAATACTGAGGTGGGATCCTAGCGGGGAGGACACGAAGCCGATGCCCCAGGAGGGGCACCTTGTCCTCGTTGCCACTTTTGTCATGTCAGGGTTTTGCCTCCCCGAGAGTGAGTTCCTAACCAACGTGCTTGATCATTATGAGATTGAGCTTCATCATCTTCCCCCAATTCTATCCTAATTTTGAGTGTTTTCTCACATCTTTGCGAGGCTTCCCTTGGCATTCCCCCATCCCTTTGTCTTTTTTGCCATTTCTATCAATATACCAGAAACAGAAAACTGAAGATGTTAGCGGAAGAGTTTATTTTAAGCTCCAAGATAAGACGGGCTCTCAGTACCCTTCCCTCCCGACCAAGGATACATGGTGGGATTATCGTCGGAGTGGTTTTATTCTGAGATTTTGGGGGTAGCCGCCTCCGGTTCACTGGGAAAGCCGCTCCGGTGTGGTCGAGGACCGATATGAAAAAAGAAAAAGATTCAATAGTCCTGACGACGAGGAGCGAAAAATAGTAAAGGTTATTACCAAGCTATTGCCAAGGGGTTGTCGGAACAAAAGATCATCTATGATTTTTTGTACCACCAGTTGAGCCCCTTAAAAAGGCGGTTTAGATTTGCCTGAAGAGTGTAGGATAACCAGGATCCTACTAAGGATGAACCTGGAGGTAAGACATTTAAATTTCTAACCTCTTTTTCCATCTTCTTTAGTAAGAAGGTTTACCGATATATATATTTTTTATCAGTTCTGACTGTTGAGGAGACTTGGTCGAGGATTGCATCCATTCTGCGGGTGTCCTCAGATGGCTCCGACAATGTTGCTATGGGAAAGTAGCCTTCCAGCCTGATCGGGTAGGCTGATGAGTTCATCAATGAACGCATTGTGGTGAATACCAAGTAATTCCTTTGGCAATTTTTGTTTACTAATTGCTTTATGCTAACAATTAGGTTTAATTTTAGATGCATGGTCAAAAACGGACTACCGAGTTGTAATGATCCTCTTTTTTGGTACAGAATACCAAGAAGGATGATATATATGCATACAGTACTAGTCCCATGATTAGTGGCTAGTACGCGTATTTACAACAATTGATAACACAACCATACTCAATATTTCATATGATAATGGCAATGTATACAATAAGGTCTTACAAAGTAGAGTATATTGCAGTGGAAAGAAGCAAAAGTCTTGTAGTGTGCCCATCCAACCCTTAGGCAAGTGACAAGGTATAATCTCTAGAAAGTCGCATCCACAAATTTCCCGTATCCTGCGGCGAAGCATATATAAACGGGGGCTTCTTCTTCAACTAAACCAACAAATAAGCAAGCGTGAGTACTTTCATACTTAGCAAGACTTAAGGTGTATCGCAAAAATGCAGTAAATGCAGGCTATGTCAATGGGGGCTTCTATGGTTACTTTGCGTAAAGCGAATTTAAACTTGTAAATCAAGTAGTAATTTGCAAACAGAATTTTGTAAGAGCAAGATTGACAGGTATTTAAATAAATAAGAGTAGCATAGCATAATGTAACTCACAGTCCTCCATGAATGCGAGAATTGTATCATCTTGTTGCCATTCCCTCGCATGAAATCTGAAACAAAGAGCTTCCAACAAATATCTCCAATTCAAACCATTTTGAAAATACCAAAACATCTAACTAGCAATACTACAGAAAGGCTTATATTAGACGCCTCATCACAGACGGTTCCTCAAAACCGTCTGTGATGATTAACATCACTGACGGTTTTATATTGAAACCGTCAGTGACATCATCACAGACGGTACTCTTAAAAAACCGTCAGTGATATACATCAATGTCACAGACGGTTTTAGTTCAAAACCATCTGTGAAGCTATCACAGACGGTTTTATAAAAAAACCGTCTGTAATATCATGTATTATCCCAGACGATTTTATAATAAAACCGTCTATGACATGTAGTTCTTCAGGGAAAAAAGAGGATTATCGGAGTAGAGAATGTAGTAGATGAGGAAGAATACAATCAATTTGATGAGTTGCCTCCTATCGGAAATAGCATCACAGTCCAGGAAGAACAACCCGAGGAAGCTAGCTACACACGCGTCGATCATCATGAAGGGCTAATTTTTATACGAAAGAATAAGCAAGTGGAGTTATGATTTTAAGTGTACTCTCTATCATAATAGAGTTGTTTTTAATGAGACGCTCGAAATTCAAAACAACTTTGTGTATGCATCTAATTTATTTAATAAAGTTTCCTTTCTTTTACTGATGTTGGTTCATCCACAATTCCATATACATTATGCAATTCCTTCACTGATGTTGGTCCATCCACAATTCCATTTAGGGTGTGTTTGGTTGGTGGGATGAGGTTGATTGGGATGGGATGGTCCTGTACCATTTGGTTCTATTGTTTTGGGTGAATGGAATGGTTCAGCATCTATAGGGAATATTTCTCAAATTTGTGTTGCACCATCCAGGACGGGATAGTTCCATTCAAGCGACCAAATACATGGATGACTTTTTTCTTGAATCATCTCATACATGTACCACTTTGTACAAGCAATCAAACACACAACATTATGCAATTCCTTCTGGGCTCATTTATATCACAGACGGTTCTAGTTTATAACTGTCTTTGATAAGGAACATCACAGACGGTTCTATTTTAGAACCGTCTGTGATGTGACTTATCACAGACAGGTCTTAACTAGAACTATCTGTGATAGGGACTCTATAAAATGGTCCCTCGCGCAGATCGTTCATTTACCACCCTCCAATGCTCAAACACTAGCCGACGCTTCGTCTCCCGCCACGGCAACTCCACCCCCGACCTTGCCAACCCCCGGCCTTTCCACCTCCCCGGCCGGCATCTCCCCCCGTGGAGCCTCCTCCTGTTGTTCCCTATCGCCGCCTCCTTGCTGCGACCCTGCTCCTCCCGCTCGCCCGCTCCGACTGCTCTGCTCCTCACCGCCACGACGAGCTACACCTCACCGCACTGACCGACTTGAACAATTGGTGCTTTGTGAGTATTCTTAAATTGCTGATTACATTTCTTTATATTGCAAAGGCCACCAATTAATTGGCTTGGGGACCTTGCATGTGGGAGACAATTGTTCTGTGAGGATTTGGGTTAAGGTAGATTGTTTGTGACAAAAAATTTAGCTATTTACATGCCGCAATACTTGGTTAGATCATTTGATTATCCTCTGTGACTTGTATATACATGTATATGTGGTAGATTGCTTTACGCTCAATAGCCATTATCGCGCTTTAATTCATCCCGCTGTTTACTGTTGATGTTCTTACATGCTATTGTCTCATCAAAGAAGCATTCTTCTTGGTTTATCCTTATATACATGTCTCGCATAGTTCTAGATTATCATTTGATTAGGTTCTTTAACTGCCAAGTATTGAAATTGTTAATTTGAGGTAAGGCTGTCACAAACAAGTCTATATCTTACCCTAGTGGCGAGGAGGGCCTAAGGCAACCCAACATCTGAGAACACTCAATATGATTAACTTGAGCTTTATGCGAGTTGTTATATCTCCCTTAGTGTTCATTGTTATGCAATTGCTTAAATACTCGATTATGAGCCTTCATGCTTTGATATTGACAAATATCTTGTTTCAGTATTTTAGCTTATGCTTAATTAACAATGATAATTCTTGGTTATTTAATATGCTTGGAATAATTGTCATGATAATTTTGCTAATACCGCAATATTTACAACAATCCAAAGCAGAGCGAGAGATGATATGAAACAAAAATTGGAATGTGGGAATTTGGAATTAGCAAAAAAATCTTGCTCTTATTGTGATTTTCAATATGTTAATAGATAAATCAATATGTATATAAAATAAAAGCAGTCATCAATTGATAGCCTTTCTTGCTTGATTCCTTTTCCTTCCTGTTGAGCCATGAAAACTAGCCTACATTGCAAGTATGCCTCTTCTAGTGGAATATATCCCTCTAACTTATCTTTTGAGGCCTAAATAGAATATATAATATATGGTCTAGTTAAAAAGAAGATGGCGTCCCCTCATTCGTCGTCTCAAGGATGTGATGAGTTATCGAAAAGAAAACCTCCTCGAGGTCCAAGAGGAGCAAATAAAAGGCCCGCGGAACGATATACCATCATGGTGGTTGATCGAAAGGATGGAGCCTCCACCAAACCAAGAAAGGCGGTGAATGCATTTAGGACATTGTGCGGGATAGTCGCACAGGAATGGGTCCCCATCACTTGTCCATCCTGGAAGTCGCTGACTGATGAGAGCCGCAACGACTTGGTGACATAAATTATGTCTTCGTTTGAGATCCCAGAAGACTTTGTGAGCTCAGTGCGACGGTATGCACTGCTAGTGGCGGGAAAGGCGTGGAAGAATTTCAAGAGCACGCTTGTCAAGGAATATTTCAATAAGGACAGGACTCCCTTCTCTAAGTATGGGTTCATTGCTGAGGACGTATGTCAAAGTTTTGTTGAGGCGAAGATGATGGATGAATTCGTCGTCAAAGTGAAGCCCACAAGGCCCTATAGGCAAGGTGCACCCACCCCCACAGACTTGGCACCGCTGGGTACGCGGGGAAGAGGGACCAATGGGAGAGGGAGGACGAGGAGGCCTATGTGCCATTTGCATATATCATTGACCAGCGCGCCAGTGACTGGCTGAGAGCAAGGTCAAGTGCCACGTCTTCCGGTACCGTCTTCTTTACAAACCCCGCGAACGAGAAAGTCTGCCAACGCCTGGTAAGATATCCGACTTCCAATTTTGTACGTAATTAGTCTGTAATTTTGTAAGTGAAATAACTTGTCGGGATCTTGCTGGTAGCGTTGAGAACACAATCTTCCGAGGGCACTTTTTTGCCAAACAGGGAGAAAGATGTACTCTCCATGGCCTTGGGAAACAAGGAACACCCTGGTCGCACGCGAGGCATGGGGGTTTTTGTTCCCTAGAAGTCAGGATTCCCAGACGACTCAGACAAATACTGGAATAGGAAGAGAACCAAAGCAGAGCGAGAGGAACGACTGGTACAAAAGATTGAGGAAAGACTAAGAGAAGAATTCAACAATAAGATAAGAAGCCTCGAGGAAAGGCTCAATAATCAGCCTGCGCAAGTCCTAGATGTATGTACGCAAATCAGCCCCACTACCAAAAAGAGCAGCTGTGCGTCCGCCACTCCCACAGATGAACATAGAAAATTTCCTGTTTGTGACATCAAGGTACTTTTATATATATGTCTTGAATGCTCCATACAAATAGCTGTTGGACACAGTAGCTAATTGTGTACCGTTATGTAGGTGGCCAGGCAGTGCACTCTCTAAGTGAGACTTGTCCATGGTGCCATTCTTATTTCGGCTGCTTCGGGGGTCGCGTATCCGTTTATTGAAGAGGCGCTGGTGCACAGCACCCTGGTGGCACCGGGATTCACGAAGATTAGTGTAGATGATGTAAATGATAATTTCAAGATCGTCCCGCTACCGATGCCCCCAAATGACGAGATAGTGACACTGGGGGACGCCATTCGCACTTTCATCCAGTGGCCCAGCAGCGACATCTCCCTGGACGCCCGTCCTCCATCACCGGAGCTTCCCAATCGCTGAGTCATCTCGCCGCGCCAAGAGCCACCAAATCAGCTCTCGTGCCCCCTGCATCAAAGGATTTTCAGTCGGATGGTGCCCACTTGTCTCCCGTGAAGACTCCCTATAGCAGAAAGCAAGTCAAGGGCAAAGCGAAGTAGATCACGAAGAAATTGGACTATCCGATTGCCCCGATGGCCCGAGTATACCAGCTAGGAGAGCCTTTTGTAACAGGAGGGCGCATGAAGAACCTTTCTATGACTTGCGTTAGATTGCAGAATTGGTGCATTGAACAAGCTAAAAAGCCAGTGCAAGACCGCATAACGAGTATCTCAGTCAGCTTCAAGCCTGAGCATCTATTCAACGAGTCATCGGGGGGGGGGGGAGTTCTTCATAGCCGACTTCAAGGACCTGTTTGATGTCTTCAACCTCGACGCCCTCGACGCCGCGCTCTTGAGATGCTGGACATTTTAAGTGTGTGCAATCATAATCTACATTTGTGTAATACCGATAAAAGTCATATAAATATATATATGACTCAATGCTTTCGTATATTTAGATACATGATCCGTGAAGCGAGACAGAACAAACAACCGGTAGGTTTCCTGGACCTACACATAGTCTCCAAGCAAACAATAGATAAAGATTTAGTATTTGTCGATAAATACGTCGGGAATGCCTTGGCGGCTCAAAAAGATAAAGAATTCATACTTTTACCCCACAACCCAGGGTAAGTGCTACTTTGATTTGCACTATACTCGCAACTCTATTCTGTTAATTGGCTATGCCGACATACCTGTGTAGGTTTCACTGGGTTCTCATTGTAATTCATCCGTCTATGAATCTGGTTATTTACCTTGATTCCTTATAGAGTGGCAGTCATGACTTAAAACCTATCGCAAAATTACTCACCAGGTAATTAATCACATTTCCTCGAAAGATAACATGGTCATGTAGGTTGTTCAACGTGTATGTTTCTCCTGGAATAGCTGAGGCTAACCTTTTGCAATCACGTAGGGCGTTCAAAGTGTACAAAGCTTATGGAGGGCCTTCTGACAAGGACAAGGCGAAGCTGAATCATGATTTTAAGTTTTCGGTATCCGCTATATACAATAATCCTATATAAACTATGTAATAATGATTCTGGAACTAACCAAATCTATATTTGCAGTGCCACCAGCAGGGAAAGGGAAATAACCGTTGTGGATTTTACGTTTGCCACAACATGGAACTCCTTATCACTAAGAAAATGCCTAATCAGGTAATAACTGCGTTGGAAGAGGCCGATCTGGAGCGAATTCGAGGACAGCTTTGTGCCTTCTTTCTCAGTCAAGTCTTAAATGAAAAAACGAGTTCCACGCTGCCTTATAATTTCAGGAGTTGTATTTTTTCTGAATTGCCATTTGGGTTAATTTTCAAACTTGTGCTGTGGATTTGTAAATTGTAGTTGTATATTCAATTAATTGGTTAATGGTATTAAGTTCCATTTGGTTAATATATCTAAGTTCATTTCTGAAAGAGATGTGCCGTGCAATATTAATCTATACGTAATCTGCTTCGCGCTGTGATGTAATCTGAGTTGATTGATGAAATGGATATAATGCCTATAATCTGAAATGGTTGTAATGTTTGTAATGTGAGTTTAGTTATTCTGTAATCTGCTTTTTCTAGAGGGCATGGCTAGCATTTCCTGAGGCTAGCCAATAAATAGAAAAATGATTGTCTGTTGGAAGTCTTATCACAGACGGTTTTTAATTAAAAATGGTCTGTGATGTAATGATGTAACAGACGGTTTCAAACTAAAACCGTATGTGATATCATAACATCACAGATGGTTTTTAATTAAAAATGGTCTGTGATGTAATGATGTAACAGACAGTTTCAAACTAAACCGTCTGTGATATCTTCTATCACAGACGGTTTCTAAATTGTCTATGATATGCCGTAATATCACTGACACATGGTTACAGATGGTTCGAGGAACCGTCTGTGATGATGGTTCCGAACCGTCCGCGATAAGCTTTTCTGTAGTAGTGTAGTGTCAGTTCACCAAGTCTCCCATAACTGTGGGCATGGTTTTTCAAAATGATTTATACTCTGCAGAGGTGTACAACTTTACCCACAAGTCATGACATTTTATTTTTACTGCTATTTTCACGCTCCTTTGGCGTGTGGTCAGAATGTTAATGACGAAAACCTTTACATTAACTAGGTTAACTTTGCACCAACCTGGTGACGTCAAATCCTTTCTATGGTGGCAGAAGATATTTGTACACACATTGTACTCTCAACAGGCTATTCCTGATGAGTCCTCACTTCCCTATGTTCTAAAGCCACGGAAGATATTTGTATAATATTGTACTCTCAACAGTTCACTCCTGTTGAGTCCCCACTTCCCCATCATAACAAGGCATACACCGTTGTATTGGTATGTAGAAACTCCTACGAGCAACCAGTCTCAGAAAGCCCGTGCTACTCTAGCCTTCTATTGTGCAAAATTAAACTAGATAACTTAATTGGTTTAAGGTTATCCCATACTAGTACTTATGATTGTACGGATATCCCTTGGATCATACAACACTACGTTCGGTCCTCAATCCGACCCGGGCGATAATCTCCTCTACACTACGTGCAAGTCCCATGCACATCGGCTATTGCCAATAATCGCATGCGTAAAAACCATAGTTTTATTTTCATTTTTACCAAAAATATTAGCAACCTTTCAAAGTCATATCCAACCTTTTTAAATTATAAGAAACAACATGTTTCTTTTTAAAGCATGGCTAAGCATGATTAATATATAATCTCGTATACCCATGTTGATATTATGTATTGTCTAACCTTATTATACGATTATCAAGGTTCAATGTTCAATATTTATTAAGGAAGTTCCATGAGATAGGGTTATAGCTACCAATAACACAATACAACAAATTTACAGGAAATACGCGCGTGCATAACTAGATTTGACAAAACAAAACAAAATTAAAACTCTGGGATCAATATGATCAAAGAGGGTGCTTGCCTTGGTTTGTTGGTTCTGGAATTGACTCGGTGTCGAGGTCGACAGTTGTAGCTTTAGATACGTCGGTGTCTAGACATGATTACATATAGCAAAAACAATAAGAGGCAAAAAGAAATCAAATAACAACTTCAAATATGAATTAAAATAGAAGGTTCTAGTGATAAAAAGATTTTTTATATTCATTTATCATTATTTAATTCCATTTATTTGTGTTATGGATTTCAGGGTTTGTATTACAAATGGTTAGGTTTTCTTTTAATAGGATTCAGAAGCAAAGAATGTTTATATACAACTATTTTTTGTAGAATTAGATGGTCTTGTCCTTAAGGAGCATTTTTAAACTATTCCTATTAGTATCTAAAGTTTATTTGTGATATTGTATTCATTTCCTAATTTTATGTGTTTCTAAAGTTTATGTTATAAGAGGTCATATTTCTTTTTAGGTTTGCGAATGCAATTCACAAACATATGCAACCATTCTTGTACTATTAGAAGGTCTTAACATCAGAAGTGTCTTGAAACTGGTTTTGCATCTTTTTGCTTTCATTTCTGAAGTTATTCATATTCCAATTATATATGTATATAGGAAACAAAATCTGTTATGAACTTTAACGCAACTAAGTCAAATATTGAATATTTTTATATAAATAGGGGAGTTATGATTTTTACAAGGTCTATAACTTATTCTTATCAAATTTTCAAGTTATTTGTACTAGTTATAATTATTTGCATAAGGCATTTAATGAAACTTACCCTAACTAAAGTTTGATACAAACTAAGTCTAAATTCAGATTTATTTGTAGAAATGGGGTTACCATGATCTCTAAAATACTTAGAAATTTGTTTCATTCATTTTAAAGTTAATTTGCAAAAAGTCTTTAATGGAGTATATTCTATATGCTATTTAAATTTAAATTTTAAATTTATTAACAGAGGTCAATAGTAATCTATTTTTGTATGAATAGAGCAATTATCATATCTACAGAGCATAGGATTTAGTTTTATTTATATTAGCATTTATTTGTGATATTTTGTTCATATACTATTTTTATGTGCATAGCAATCAGTTATTTATAAACTTGATTCAAACTCAGTTGAACATTAAATATTTTCTTTGCAGGATTAGATGATATGGACCTATAGTGTGTTTAGAAAATAATTTTACATGTATTATCCTCTATTTGCAAAAGTTATGCATATGCTACTACTATGTGCAAATAAAACATGGTCTTTTCTAAACTTGGTTTCAAACCTAACAATCATGAAATGTTTTTTCATACACAGGGTTATGATGGTCTTAACAGGTATTAGGAATTGGTTTCACCAAAATTTGAATTTATATGTACAAGTTATAACTATTTGAGTTTCTATGCATTGGAAAACAACCAATTTACAAATTTATATCAAACTAGGTTCAAATCTAAATATTTTTTTGCAAAAATAGGTTTCTTATGGTCTCAGGTGTATGTATAAATTTATTTTATAATTTTTAGAGCTAGGGTTTATACATTTCTGATAGTAACCATATTAGGGTTTATTCAAGTTTTAACTAAAATAATTCAAACTGAGGTTCAAAATTAAATATTTTCCATATTATGAAACTACATGATTTTAGATTAATTTGGAAATTTATTTCATTGGAATTGAACTTAAAACGCAAAAGATATAAGCATTTCAATTGTGTAAGTTTGGGGATTACCAAGAAATTAGGAAATACGTTTTCCAACCAGAGAAAGCATATTTCACTATTTTGAATCGGTCTTGTGTCCCATGTTGACTGACGGAGGGGACCCATTAGTCAGCAGCTCGGCTTAGCTTGTGAGGTGTGTGGCTGACAGTATGGCCCCATAGGTCAGCGACCCGGAGAAAGGGAAGGTGTATGGAAAGCTCACCGGCAGCGAGGCAAAGCCGGAGGTGCTCTTCCGAGACCTTGGAGAGCCATAGAGCATTACTGCGGACTTATAGGTGGACTTGAAGGTGGTTGGTGGTGGCCAGAGTCATGTCGCCACCGAGCTCCAACGGCAACGGCGATGGCAGAACAGTGAACCAAGGGTTCCAATGATGGTTAAGCTCGAGCGAAGTGAGGTTGAGCATCAGTGAACCCGGGGAAGTTCATTTTACTATTTTGCTGCGGTGGCGAATGACTGAGGTGAGCCACCATCGACTGATCGGAGGTGGAGAAGAAGAGCTCAGGGAGGTGATGTTTCGACCGTTTTAACTGAAATCGAGGAGTGGAATGAGATCAAGGAGATAAAGAGGTGCTTCAACCAAATTTAATTTGGGTGTTGTACACCGGATGAGCCAATTGGGTTTCTTCCCAATTTTCTCGGTGCTTTCTGGCAATGCCGGCCGGGGAGAGGCTGGGTTTAAATTGGTGTGTGAGAGAGCTTTAGTGACGTGTTCTGAAGCTTGCGGTAGCTCCGGGTGGATTTTTATAGATGGAGTAAGAAAGTGGCAACAGGGTGTGAATGGAGGCACGGGATTATGGCGGCAAAGGATTTCTAGGACATGGTCAGCACAAAGGGTATGGTGAGGGTGATGCTGTGGCCGGGAATGGGCATGAGGTGCTTGACTTATACGACGGCTTCGGTTGATTTGACTGAGTACATGGAGACAGTGCTCTGAACCGAGGAAGAAGATGAGGCACTGGGTCATGGTTGAGTTCACACGGTGGACGAGCTTGGGCGACGAAATTTCCTGTCGTGGCAGCTATTTGGATGGCATTGGCTTGTCACGGCAGCATCTGGGCAAGAGCGGAGCAGCATCGACTGAGAAGGAGGGCAAGGCAGAGAGAGGTTGGGGAAATTCTAGGGTCTTCAACTGTGTTCCAGAGCAGGAGACTGACAATGGTGGCTTAAGGGCAGGCAGGGTTCACACGATGCAAATGAGCTCGGGCTGCATCCCACGTTTGCCGTGGCAATGGATTCGGTTGGGTTTTGCTGTCGCGGCAAGGCTGAGGTAGGGCACAACAGAGGGGAAAGGCAAGGCAGTGAGGCTATGCTGTTGTCTAGTGGGGCCGAGCTAGAGATGGGTTCACATGGCAGAGAAACTAAAGAGATGACTCTGGATTTTTCTATTGAGACAAATAGGGTTTGGTCATTAATTGAGCTTATATTCTTATTTCAAACATTTTCAAAAAAATTTGGGTTTCCAAGGTAATATTTATCCTAATATAAAAATATCAGACCAAGATTTTATCTGTGTAATTTTATAAAATTGTAACAAAACTACTGTTACAGTTTCATATTTTCTGATTTTTATTTTTATTTTGTTCCAAATTATCTTTATTTTATATGAAACATTTTATATGTGATTATTATTATTATTATTGGGAGCTACCATAAAATTTCATACGATGATCAATCATATATAATTTTATAAAATTCTGAAATTGATAATGTTGCTTTTAAATTGATTTTATTTTTTATTTTATAAAAGGTCCAAATCAGCTTAATTATTACTGAAACTTTTTATTTTAGTTCCCAAGGAACTTAAGATGATGACATAAAAATATCGAATGATTATCTCATTCATATATTTTTATTTAATTATGATACTTGTAATATTTTTAGTGATTTATAACTATTCTTAATTTCTTTTCAGCACCATGCCTTTTAAAGTTTCTAGGTATGTCCTGGAGATAATTTAAGGTTTATGTAAATTTTTACAGATTTTCTTTCTTATGGGATTTTGGGTTTTGCATTTCGAAGGAGAAAGAAACGGTCAATATAAAAGATTTTCTTAATAACCAAAATTCAAGAAAAATTCAGAAAAGATGGAAATTTAAAATAATATCATCCTTCAAACTCATTTTCATAGTTTGTTCATTTTGGAAGAAAGGATTTCAACATTGCAACTATTCTTTTCTTAAGACTAGAATTCAAGAAAATAAGGAAAAAGATGATATTTTAAATTAAAACCTTGATTCTAATTAAAAAATTTATTCAATTCCATTTTAAATTTTTAAATTTTCCCATTGTTGAATTTTTTGGGATGTTATACGAGCAGTCTAAAATTGGGGATATGGCCACGCTGACCAAGAAGTTGAGGACTTCTACTAGGATTTCCTCGAAGACGGTGGAACCGGCTACCGCTCAGACTAGTGTTGACCCGACTAGCACAAGTCAAGCTTTGGTGCCGGTCGATGCCATATGCTCGAAGCTTGTGTATGATCGACCCCAAGCATAAGGGAAGAAAGTGACGTTTGCTATGGGGACGCAGACAAGGACCTCATCCCTGGTGCGCAATAAGAAAAGATTTGACCACAATTGGGACCTACCATATATACACCTTCCCAAATTCCTCTTTGTTCAGGGTGAGAATGAAGATGAAGAGTATGATACCCCTCTTATTATATCAAGGAAGAGGAAGACTCCTGACCTAGATATAGGGGTGTCATCAAATCTTATGTTATCCTGAGTTATGGAATAGGATTATGTTGTAGGTATTTTTCTTCTGCTGTCATTTATTTTTAAGTATATCTCTTCAGAATCTAAGCATACTTTTTTGTTTAAATCCTCAGGCAGCTGCCCCTGATTCTTCTGAAGATCAGGACGCAAGTACTCAAGTAGGTCTTGAGGCCAATCCGCTGGTCACACTTGCAACGACCAGTTTGGAGCAGGCCACGGCACCAATGGAAGTGGCTAGCCAAGGAAATTCGACCAATGGGTAGGTAGGCCCAAATAGTGCTGTGGGTGAAAACCCTATAGCTACTGTTGAAGATTGTTTGGTCGGAGAGGCTATAACAACCAAAGAGAAGGTCGGTGTGCCTCCTACAAAGACAATAGAGGTGGTTAGGATGACCACAACTACTAAAGAAGTCTCTGCGATCGTGGAGATTGAAGATATCCCTACTGCGGCAGAGACGCTGGACGTTCTAACCAGCGGGACTAAGTTGGAAGTAGTGATTGCAAAAGCCGTGATCACCGATGTCATCATCTTAGTGGCTTTGCCATTAGCATCGTTTTCTGGTCATTCCGACCAAAAGAACATTAAGCAAGTTTTTGATAATTTGCTATCAAAGGTAATCATCTTTCCTTATTTTCTTAAAGAATTTTAAGAAAAGGGTATATTAATGTTGGAATAATTAGCACTTTCAGGTTTATATAAATTCCGAGATAAAACATTAACATGAACAGATTGACTGACATAATCATATTGTGAGAGTATAATCTACACATGCATATCACAAAGCTACACATGAACAGATCTACTATACTCGTGGAGTAAAACAAAGAATAGATTAAACATGATTCTCACGCATCGATGCATCAGAGAGGAAGCAACAACTGATGTAGATGGTATGTTGTTGATGACGATAACGTGTTGGCACCGAGCGCGTCGACGACGAACAACAGCGCCCGAGCGTACAGGTAGACGAGCTGTGATGACGATCGTGAGCAGTCGCGCGAAGCGCTTCCCAAAAACCTTATTCGCTTTCTCCCGGTGCAGGATCGCAAAGACGACAGATTTCGGAGACTCGCTCTCCCGTTCACGGCAGCACGACGCAATGGATGAGGCGACTACGGTGGCGCGCAGAATCGAAGGAGGCAAAAGCCCGTATAGATCCGTATTTTTGCTCATGGACTCGGCCAAGATATATAGAGACGAAAACGATTTAGCGCTTAGGATCCGAAACTCACACGATTTTATCTCTATATCTCGAATCGATCCCGAGTAGCAAAAGATAAAAATTGCAAAGGAAGTTGCGTCGCACAAGGCATCCGGTCCGATTTCGACGACCATTCACGCAGTGCCGCGCGCGCCGCCCATGCCCATGCCCATGCCCAAGCCTGCCCGGCCCGCCCGAGGCGAAGCGAGCGCGCGTGTGGGTTCTTTCTTTACCCTCCATTGCCATGTGTAATAGGGAGAGAACCAACTCCATATTTATGTAGGTCTCTCTCCACTTCCACAAGCAATATGGTACTAAAGACATCCCACCTCTCTCCTTTCATGTATGGGCCTTTGAGATTTATTGGATTTTCAATTAAATGGGCTAAGCCCATGTAATTCAACAATCCCCCACCAAATCTCAAAGGTCCTCTCAGATTTGCCTGCTCCAATACTTTTTGATATACCAAATGCTTCGATGGAGACCGTTGTTGAACATCTATCTAGAACATTAAGCTACACCGATCCACAACTTGAACAATGGACTAGGCCTTGAATTGCAAGTCTTGTGTGGACAAGTTTCACTTAAAACCAAACCGATACTAGGTCGCTGTAGCCTACCCCATGGTGGAGCATATACGTCAGACTCCTTGGTCTATTCATGAGCTTACTAAAGAAAACCCATCTCATAGATTACGACGCTCAATAATCGAGCTCATATAGGTATGTACTTTCAAGAGCGCTCAGAGAACAGCGTCTTCGCTAATTAAAGCCAATAGTACACATTAAGGCATTAGCCAACCTGCTTAATACCAATCACCGACTAACCTTAGTTAATTAGTCGAATATGAGAGTATTGCATCATGGAGTGGGTTAAGGTCTTTACTCTCCTTCAATTAACCAACAACTTGTTTTTCCTGTGTCCTACTTCACGGATCTCCGATCACATAGGTTGGGTTACCATTGTGGTGTAACTTCTCATGTGGGTCTCATACCCATCTCCTCGATGCATTATCTATCACATTTCGTGATAGTCCCTTTGTAAAGGATCTCGCAGTTTTTCTCGCTTGGATATAATCCAATGTAATAACTCCGAGTTTCTCATTTTCCGATGACTTCAATCGCTTTTCTCACATGTCTTGAGGACTTCATATTATCCTTAGAACTGCTCACCTTGACAATTACCGCTTGATTGTCACAACATGAGAATAGCCAGACGGTTTCTCAACCACCGGAAGTCCATCAAGAGGTCACGCAGCCATTCTGCCTCAACGATAGCAGTATCTAATGCTGTGAGTTCTGCTTCCATGGTTGACCTCGTCAATATGGTCTGTTTGCAAGACCTCCATGACACAGCACCACCCCCTAGGATGAAGACATATCCACTGTGGCATAAAGCTCATCAAGATCGATATCCAATTTGAATCATCAGATCCTCAAGTACCCTAGGGTACCTCGAATAGTGAATCCCACAACTCATTGTTCCTCTCAAGTAGCGCATTACCCTTTCCAAAGGCATGCCAATGATCATTACCCGGTTTGACATGAACCGACTCAACTTGCTCACAAAGAAATGAGATATCGTGTCTCGTAGCGCTAGCTAGGTACATGAGCAATCCAACAACTGAGAGTATCTCAATTGGTCTCGACCAATTCTCTTATTCTTTCGCAGAATCAGACTAGGATCATAAGGAGTTGAAGAGGGTTTGCTATCCATGTAGCCAAACCGACTCAAAACCTTCTCAACATAATGAGATTGCGAAAGTGTAATCCCATTCTCACCCTTGATTAACTTGATGTTCAAAATCACATCAACATCTCCAAGGTCTTTCATATCAAAGTTCTCGCACGTAAAAGTCTTAACTTTGTTAATCATATCAAGATTTGTGCCAAAAATCAAGATGTCATCAACATACAAGCACAATATAACTCCTCACCCCCACCATGCGGATAATATACACATTTATCTCGACTCATTCAACGCAAAGCTCGCAGAGTCAAAGTTCTATCGAACTTCTCGTGCCATTGCTTAGAGCTTGCTTCAGCCATACAAAGATTTCAAAGAACTTACACACCTTGCTCTCTTGACCTTCTACTACAAAACCATCGGATGATCCATGTAGATCTCCTCATCCAACTCTCCATTAAAGAAAGTTGTCTTCACGCCCATTTGATGAACGATAAGACCATATGAGGCGCCTAAGGAAAGTAGCACTCGAATAGTGGTCATTCTCGCGACAGTGAATAGGTATCAAAAAATCTTCACCTTCTTTTGTGTGTAGCCCTTAGCCACAAGCCGAGCCTTGTACTTTTCAATCGCACTCATCGTGCCTAAGCTTCTTCTTGAATACCCACTTGCACCAACAAAGCTTGCATCCATAAGGTCGTTCCGTGACTTCCCAAGTTCCATTAGAGATAATGGAATCCATCTCACTACGGATTGCCTCCTTCCAAAGAGTCAAGATCCGGGATGCATAGGCTTCAAATAGACGGGAGTGTCATCCACGAGGTACACAAAGAAATCATCACCAAAAGATTTTGCAATCCTTGGTCTCTTGCTCCTCCTTGAGCTTCACTATCCTCCTCCTCGTGAATTTGCTCTGATAAGTATTCAAGAGATTCAAGAGGTTCAGAACTATCTCGAATTTATTCTAGACATGCTATGTAAATCCTTCATAGGAAATATATTCTCAAAGAATGTTGCATCACGAGACTCCATAATCGATCGACAAACATGTCGATACCTCGATTTTACTACTAGAATCTATAAGCTATGCTCTGATGAGCATATCCAAGAAATACACAATCCACGCTTTAGGCCCAAGTTTATGCTTTCTTAGTTATCGGACATTGACTTTCGCCAAGCACCCCAAGTGCGCAAATAAGAAAGTGATGGTTTTCTCCCAACCCATTCCTCGTATGGGGTTTTCTTCTTATACATTATTGGAACTCTATTTAGAACATGACATGAAGTCAATAAAGCCTCCCCCCACCATGCCTTAGATAAACCCGCAGTGTCTAACATGGCATTCACCAAGTCAGTCAAAGTGCGGTTCTTTCTTTCAGCAACCCCGTTTGATTGGGGTGAATAGGGAGGCGTTCTCTCATGTATAAGCCCAAGTTCCGCACAGAATATGTCAAACTCATTAGAGAAATACTCTCCACCACGATCTGACCTAAGTCTTTTGATCTTTCTTTCAAGTTGATTCTCAACTTCTGCCTTATAGATCTTAAAGTACTCTAGAGCCTCATCCTTAGATTTCAACAAGTAAACATAGCAAAATCTAGAAGCATCATCAATCAATGTCATGAAATATCTCTTTTCACCCTTTGTCAACACACCATTCATTTCACAAAGGTCTGAATGTATGAGTTTTAGAGGTGCCAAATTTCTCTCCTCGGCTACCTTGTGAGGCTTTCGAGGTTGCTTAGATTGTACACAACTTTGGCACTTAGAACCTTTGGCATTGGATAGTTTTGGAATTAAACTCATACTGGATAACCAAAACATTGAACCAAAATTTAAATGACATAAACATGAGTGCCACACACTGGCCTCATTTCCATTAGAATTGCCACAAATATGGTTCATCAGATTATCACATAAATCGAAAGAGAAAGACTAACAAGCCTCCGCACTCATAGCCTTTACCAATAAACAATCCACGCTTGGACACGACTACTTTATTGACTCAAATACCACTTTAAACCCATCTCTACAGAGAAGGGAGTCGCTCACTAGGTTTTTGTGAATAGAAACAACATGCTGCACGTTCCTTAGTTGCACGATCTTGCCCAAGTAAACTTCAGATCCACCGTGCCAACTCCATGAATCAAGCATGCACCCATTCCCCATTAGGACGGAGGAATTCCTAGTGACTGATAAGAAGAAAACAACGTGATATCAAGACACACATGCACATTAGCTCCAAGATCAATCCACCAATTGGTAGATTGACTCACCAAAAGACAGCAAGTACAATACCATACCCTCCGGATGCATCTCCGTGTCACCGATGACCATGTTGGCGCACTTTGATTCGCCCTTATGAGCCTTTTGCCTTTGCGGTTTGCACACCGGGCACCCAATGTCCAAGTTCACCGCACACATAGCAAGGCTCCTCCTTAGGGTTCTTCATCTTCTTCTTCTTGAAATTGGTGGTTTTATTGGCCTTGTTGTTCCCTTTGTTCTTGAAGTGGGGATGCTTCGCACCATATTGGCGCTAGAATGTCCTCACCCCATTGTTAGGTCCATCCTTAACTCCGAAGCTTTCTCTCAACATCAAGAGACGCAATGAGACTCTCAACAGAGATCTCTTGTCTCTTGTGTTTGAGAACAAGTGAAAACTCCTCCATGACGAAGGTAATTTTGCAATCATGCACCCGCCACAAACTTGTCGTAAGGAACACTTAACTAGGTCGAGTTCCTTTACAATGCATCAGATCTCATGAGCTTGTTCTACTACGTAACGGTTGTCACCATCTTGTAGTCATGGAACGCTCCATAATATACGCTTCATCACAAGATCCGATGCACCGAATTTAGCATTCAACGCATCCCACAGCTTCCTTAGCGTCTCTTATGTGCATATACACATCACATAGACGATCGCAAGAACACTCGTAACGCATCCCACAAAGAGTGTAGTGGCTTCGAGAACGCTTTCTCCTGCTCAGAGTAAGGTCCCCAGTCGCAACTAGACACCTGAACACGCTCAAGGCAAGAAGCCACGATTGACTTTAACTCGCCATCTCTTGAAGTGCACACCAAGAATTTATCCGGCCTCAATGCAACGGTAAATCCAACCATCGTTAAACCAAAGTGCCTAATATAAGGTTTTTGGATTGTTGGAATAATTAGCACTTTCGTGTTTATATAAATTCGAGATAAAACATTAACATGAATGAGTTGACGACATAATCATATTGTGAGAGTATAATCTACACATGCATATCACAAAGCTACACATGAACAGATCTACTATACTCGTGGAGTAAAACAAAGAATAGATTAAACATGATTCTCACGCATCGATGCATCAGAGAGGAAGCAACAATCGATGTAGATGGTATGTTGTTGATGACGATAACGTGTTGGCACCGAGCGCCGATGATGACAACAACAGCGCCTCGAGCGCATGTGTAGACGAGCCGTGATGACGATCGTGAGCGATCGTGCGGCGCTTCCAAAACCTTATTCGCTTTCTCCCGCGCAGATCGCAAAGATGACAGATTTCGAGACCGCTTCTCCGTCACGCCACGCCGACGCAGCGGGATGAGGCGGACTACGGTGGCGCGCAGAATCGAAGGAGGCAAAAGCCCGTATAGATCCGTATTTTTGCTCATGGACTCGCCAAGATATATAGAGACGGAAACGCGCGTTAGCGCTTAGGATCCGAAACTAACACGATTTTATCTCTATATCTCGAACTGATCCCGAGTAGCAAAAGATAAAAATTGCAAAAGGAAGTTGCGTCTGCACAAGGCATCCGGTCCGATTTCGGCGGACCATTCACGCAGGTGCCGCGCGCCCGCCGCCCATGCCCATGCCCATGCCCATGCCCATGCCCAAGCCCGGCCCGGCGAGGCAAGGCGAGCGAGCGCGCGTGTGGGTTCTTTCTTTACCCTCCATTGCCATGTGTAATAGGGAGAGAACCAACTCCATATTTATGTAGGTCTCTCTCCACTTCCACAAGCAATATGGTACTAAAGACATCCCACCTCTCTCCCTTCATGTATGGGCCTTTGAGATTTATTGGATTTTCAATTAAATGGGCTAAGCCCATGTAATTCAACAATTAATTCATTTGTTACTTGCTTTTTTCAGCATTCACAAGAACTGTTCGACCTGTTAGGTTGACAAGCAAAGACTTTGGCCAAGGCCGAAGTAGAAAAAAACAAAAAGGTATGCTTAAAAAATGACGACCTGGTTTTGCTTTGTCTTAAAAGATTTCTTCTAACAAGTCTGTTCGGGAACAGATTGGAAGAACAAATAATGGAATTGTAACAACAACTCTTGGTGGCTCAAAATACCACCAAGGGTTATAAATCTGATCTTATCAAAGCCAATGACAAGTATAGATTTTATGAAGAGAAGAACCAAAGACTCCACGAGGCCTTTAAAACAACTGAAGAGAAAACTCAACAGCTTTCTGAAGAGTACAAGGCCATTCTTCAATCAAAGGAGTCTGAAATAACAGATAAGTTTCTATACCGACCTGTTTAATTTTTCTTTTTGAAAGAAATAATTTTTTTTATCTTTGTAGAATTAAAAAATGTAATAAGGGCCAAACAGACTCAATTCTCCGAAGGAAAAATAGAGAAAAAGAAATCTGAAGAGTTGAGGTCGAAGATGAAAAAAGAGACAGAATATGACAGAGCAAACGAAACTCTTCTTAAAAGATATGGTCACAATTCAGAGAGGTAGGAAATCTACTTTGAATTTCATTCTTGAGCAGCTAAGAAAAATCACAGCGGATCTTAAGGGTACGGAAGTAAGACTTACAACTCTAATTCATCTATCGATGAGTTGGTCGCGGGGGTAAATGATCAATGGAAGAAAATCCAAGATCACATCCCCGCAATGGCGTAGACTATGAAAGCAGTGCTTCGGACCTCAATCATCATCCAAGTAGTACCCTCTTCGTCAAGTTGAGGCATTTCTACAAGAACATAGTTGAGTATGAGAGATTGGCGCCCGACCTAAAGTTGGATACTCAAGAAGAGATAAGTAAAAAACGTGCAGAAGTACAATATCCTGTTGATTTTGACGAGGATTAAAAGCCTCTTTTTCTGGGCCCTCAACAGTTAAAAACCGTACTCTATTAATGGGTCTATAATCCATAAAGCCATAATATAGAACGAGGCCCATGCTTAACTAGACATTTTTATCTTTGACCAGTATAGTTAAGATGGCCTAACACATTACTTCACACTTGTCGTCCCCAATTAGTGAAATAGTCACTCTGACCAATGACACTGGTCGGGACAAATGATTTTTTTCCTTCACATGTCTCTGTGCGAACAGTTATCTGACAAACACACGCAACTACCTAGAAGTTATCGCTGGAAAAGGCACCATTTGGTGAGAAGGCACCTCTCGATTACACGATGCCTCTTTAAAGAACAATTACCGCCTTTACATCCAATATATATAGGGAGAACCTTCAAGATATAGACATTTGGATATAAAGAATAGATTCTTAATAGCTATTTGTAATCAAGTATTCATCTCTTAGACAGAAATTCCATCATCTGTGTACTATGTTGAGCCGCTTGGCTAATAAAGAAGCAATCGCCATATTCATTTCTATCATCTTGTTTACTAGGAGCCCACAATCATCTTTTCGAAAGCTTGGTTAAGAGACTCTAGGTTTTGAACATTGACAGATTTGTACATGAAGAATGTAAAGATTGCATTTAAGTAAATGTACCAAGCTTATGGAATGAATGGAAAAATATCTCTTCTTTTGTTATATTTTGCCTTGTCTCTTGTCTGCTTGTATATTTTTCTAAGCATATCACTAGCCCAAATATTCTCTTAATCTTCTCTTGCCATACATATTTGATGATAACCTGAGCATACGTCCAGGAAACTCATCAACTCGCAACCGCTATTGAGTTGACCAGTTAGTCAATTTGCGGTAAAGGAAAATTATCCTTTGGATAAACGGTATTTAAGCTAGTAAAGTCGACGCACATACACCACTTACCATTTGCTTTCTTAACCATGACCAGATTCACAAGCCAGTTCGAATGACCAACTTCACGAATAAAACCAGCCTCTAAAAGTTTGTCCAGCTCTTGTCGAATGGCTTCTTGCTGATCAGGAGCGGATCACTGCAGCTTCTACTTTACTGGTCGTACATCAGGTCACATGGCTAACCTGTGATCTATTATCTCCTTTGGGACCCAGGCATGTCAGATGGTAATTGGTGCCTTGTTGGCACCAACCAAATGAAGAATGTTCCATATGGGAATCAGTGTGAGACCTTGTGGACACAGACATGACTTGTACTTCATCAACAACCTCTTGTAAATCAGCGGCTAGGGATTTTATAATTGTGGCATCAAGCTTATTATTCCCTTCCATTGGTTGGTTTAGGATCGCACCAGTTAAAATATGAATTCTTTCTACAGGGGTAGTCTCCTGTGAACTACATGGAACCAGGTTTTCGTCCCTTACCATCGCCCTCTGGGTTTGCAGTGTGATCGAAAGCATGTGTCGAGGATGACTTTCTGAAAGACCTGGTCTTAGTGATGACCCTGGTTGGCTGTTGTAATATTAACATTTCGATCCATGCACAACCTTTGTCACTACTACACGAATATACATCACAATCGGTTTTTTTTGTCATCACAGTCGGTTCTTGTGGTGACACAAAGTCATTCGACAGAGATGAGACGGCGCTATCATAGTCAGTTATTGCCCGATTGTGATGAGCGATCATCTCTATCGGTTCTTTAAAAAAAGCGATAAAGATGAACACTCATCTCTATCGGTTCTCAGAATAAAGCGATAGAGATGAGGGGGTCATCTCTATCGGTTCTATGGAAGAAGCGATAGAGATAGGGCCATCTCTATCGCTTCTTCCATAGAACCGATAGAGATGACCCCCTCATCTCTATCGCTTCTTTAAGAACCGATAGAGATGATATGTCATCTCTATCGCTTCTTCCAAAGAATCGATAGAGATGAAACTGTCATCTCTATCGCTTCTTACAAAGACTCAATAGAGATGACATTCTCATCTCTATCGTTTTCTTATGAGAACTGATAGAAATAAGGGGATGTGCTGTTTTCCAATTCACCCTCTAATCAGCACATATTTCACACAGTATGCATGCACATATCACATTCACACAGTATAAATCATTGCACACATTATGCACATATCACATTCACAGAACACAAACACTTTATTACAACACACATCACATTCGTTCAAAAAATAGAACTCAAACATGCTTAACAGTCAATACACATGCAATCGTATTCACATATGTAATATTGTTCACATATGGACTAGTAGGAGCTTTCAGGATCTCTAAACTACCAAAATAAATCATTTGCAAGTTGTATTTACAAAGAAAAAATGTAAATCCACTAAATGACCAGCACCTAGCTAACTCCATACTCCAAGCAACAATATTCTGCAGTAATTAGGACGCCAGCAGTAGATAGTTTTGGACAATAGACATAATCAAAAAGAACATCTTGGAGCCTAGTCACCAGGACAAACAAAGAAACTTGTGAAACACTCAATGATCCCAGGGCTTTAACTTCATATACAAAACCAGTAACCAAAACCAAATATTCCATAAAAAGTCTGAGAGAAGTAAAAAGAGAAGGTACTATACCACTGAGAACAAATTGATGAGCGAGGAAGGAACAAAAGATGGCACTGAAAGGTTTCATTCTGCTCCCTGTTCCACGCCGTCAATCCATCTGACATATTCTCACTGCGGCAGCTGAAATAAAGAATAAACCAACTGAAACCATAATAGTAAAAGCCCGCATGCAGATATATGAGCAGTTTTACGTAGTTGTGGTTATGATCTGTTGACAGTCTGGCAATGGCACCACAACAAGAGCAGCGAAAATAAAAATGGATGTTTTAGCCAGTGAATTGACAGTAAGGACCTATCCATATTCTTTCATACGGAAAGGGAAAAAATGTCTTTGAATTTTATTAGAAATCTAGCGATGGACGAAGTTACATTGTCCCATTGACATGTAAAATAACCAAAGCGAATATTACTGAAGATATCATGTCGGTTGCTAGAGAGATGGCAGCAAACTTGCAAAACAGTAATTAGACAGGCAAGAGTGTACTGTACTAAAAAAACTGCATACAGATGCTCAAAAAAACTAACCATGAGGGGGATGAATGCGGTTTAATATTGTAAGGGAACTCATTCATATATGCCGAACAAACAGACAGCTTCTTACACACAATAGCCGGCAACAAATTCTTGGTGAATGACATCAGCAGTTTTCAATTTCTTCAATTTCTGGTGGGAGGTTCTTGTTCGTTGCCTTCAGTCACATGAAAAGCCATTAGAATCATGGAAGGCAGCATAAAACAGTTTTGTATTCCTGCATAGAGAACCATCAACTATTAAACAAACTAAATGTTCAAAAGTCATATCATATTGTACTCTAGACCCTTTGGGAAAGTTGTTACCTGCTTGCACAGTAACCAGAGGGAAGAAACATCCCGCGTTGTAAAATTGAGGTGATAACAGTTGGCTAATGCAGATTTGACATGTTCAAAAATTGCTTCCTTTTGCTTCTCAACATCAGGCTCCTTTCTTTTCCTGTAGTCCTGAACATGTTATTGTAGTTATAATCCTAGTACCAATAGTCACAAAAGAGAGGAAGCTATGAATATGACCTTCTTTGATAAAGAAAAAAAAGAAAGAAAGGATCGGAAACAACAGGATCCAACTTGCTAAGTACCAAATGTCGGAATAGGTGCAAGCAGAAGAGTGAACGAAGCAAGTGTGAAACAATCTGTGCAAAAATTGTATAATAACATTTAGGCTCTGCCATTTTTAGTACTTTGTGCAACACAATAGCAATATTTGCATCACAACTGGCAATTTCTCTCTTTCTCTCTCTTGGCTGAATTTTATGAGGCCTCTTCAGAATAAGGTAATTCAGATATCCGTTCACCTCTCTTCCAAATATGAAAGGTGAGCACCCAAAGAGAAAGGAATAAAAAGGTAAAGTCACATAAGCATGCTATCTTCTTATAAATATGTTCTTGATTTCTTAGCAATGTTAGTGCTACCATAAATAGTACCTTGTACGTTTCATCTATACCCCTTTATAATGCACCTAAGCATTCTTTTCTACGTTCACCCCAAATAATGCACCCCACTAGAGATGGCCCAACCTTCATGCACCCAGCGAAACGTCCCCAGAAACTTGCCTCCATCAAAATTAACCTCTCAGGTCTTTCCTCAGCTTTACTCACCCACATCCGATGGCCATTGTTTAATGTGTCTAACTCATCCCTGTGGCCCACAACAGATCTCCCCCCACCTCCAGCATCATCTCAAGGAAAAGGAAACAAATATCCTGGAATTAAGGAAAAGGAAACAAATATTCCAGAAAAGGAAAAGACTATATATTACGTGCTGGGAAAAGAAAACCGGAAGACAGGGCACTATACTAGTAGCTATCAAAGAATTGCAAACAAATATCACTTGCACTACTCTCACTCAGAACAGACAGGCTCGGTTTTTCCCTGGTCCAAGCTTTCCTTTCCAAGACAGTAGTCCCAAACCAAATTCTACCGCACTAGCTGATGCTCAAGGAACCTGCATTTCAAACATATAGCTAGTCAACCCTACCACACCATAGTAAAATTTAGCAACATTTAATATCCTCCATAAGCTTAAAACCTTCCAACAAAGTCAACTGATTATTGTCGACAGATAATGCAACATGTTGAAATCATCAGTGTAGATCCACCTGTTTTTGTTTTGGGCAAACAAATTCGCCTTAATGTAGATCAAGCATATTAGCATAGTAGATTCATCTCTTACAAAAACACATGCCAGTAAAAAGGAGAAAAGAAAAGGAACAGAACTCATACAACAACAATAACCCTATAATGTAGGTACTTTGGCTCAAACGACAAAACTGTAAGAAAAATACACAGAGACGGATCACCTCATGGCCGTTGTGGCAGACGAGGCTGTAGGTGGTGCAGACTCCGTCGGCGCCGGTGGGCACGCAGGTGAGGCTAGAGAAGACGACCTGGTGCCTGAGGTAGCCGCTGCCGAAGGTGCACTCCTTGCCGTCGTCCCGGCCCAGCACCAAATCCGCCTTCTAGGATTCCGTTTCCAAACCCCCCCCCCCCAAAAAGAGAAAAAAAACACAAACAACTTGAGCACCAAATCGAACCACAGTGTTTGTGGAGGGCGAGGGGATTTTGGATGAGATGAGCGAGTTTACCAGCCTCTCAGCCTCGATGCCTTTGATGTACTCCTCGATAGGCATCGATTAGACGGCGGTAGAGGCATGCCTTTGATGTACCCCCACCACGAGCAAAGCAGGCAAAGGCTCGACGGGGACTGCACGGTTTGCGTCTAGGGTTTGGAGAGGGGCTTTAATCCTCGTCAGACATAAAGGAAACAAGTTCCTACCTTATGACGGAGTTTGAGATAAAAGATTTTATTAAAACCAAATATTGTTTAGGCCTGCTTCTAGAGCATTTTTCTTGAAGGAATTCTTGTGCACTAGTATACTAATACCAAGAAGGTATTGGAAAAATTCAACATGGATAAATCTCATCCTTTAAAGACCCACATAGAAGTTAAATCTCTTGATGTGGATAAAGACCTATTCGACCAAGGATGGAAAAAATGAGGAAGTCTTAGGACATGATGTTCCATACTTAAATGACATATGAGCACTTATGTATCTTGTGAATTACACCAGGCCTGATATTAAATTCGCAATAAATTTATTAGCTAGACAAAGTGCAGCCCCAACCAGTAGGCATTGGGCTAGTGTCAAGACTTTACTTAGATACCTCCAAAGTACACAAGATGTTGGCTTATTTTACCAGAAGGATCAAGACTCAACAATGGTAGAACCTACGAATGCTGGTTATCTGTCTGATCCTCACAGTGTCAAATGTCACACTGGGTTTGTGTTTCTGTGCGATGGTATAGCCATTTCTTGGTGATCTTTTAAGCAGGCTTTGGTAGCTACTTTTACCAACCACTTAGAGATTATAGCACTATATGAAACCTCATGTGAATGTGTTTGGCTAAGACGTGTGATCAGGCATATTTAGAAGTCTTGTGGCATTAACACCGTTGATACCCCACAACAATCTATGAAGATAATACTGCTTGTGTTGCATAAATGCAAATGGGTTGTGTTAAGAGCAATATCACGAAGCATATTGCCCCCAAACTTTTCTATCCTCATGATCTCCAGGATAAAGGTGAGGTAAAGATACTGCAAACTAAGTTATGTGAAATTCTAGCTGATTTATTCACTAAGTCTTTGCCGATATCTAGTTTCCAAAAATGTGTTCATACCATTGGAATGAGATGACTTAAAAGATGCAAAGTTCAGGGGGAGTAATTCCCTGAACCATTACCCTTAGTATCATCCTGAAGATGTTACCTAAATCTAGAAGATTGCAAGTTGCACTCTTTTTTCCTTAGTGAATTTTCCTGAAGTTTCTCACATGAAGGTTTTTAATGAGGCAACAAGTGTAACACAATATGCGGATGCAACGTACTCTTTTCTCAATCCTTTTTTCCTACTAGTTTTTGGGAGGAGTTTTTGATGAGGCATATATATAATGCGGTATTTGTCTAAGGGAAAGTGTTGAGATATAACCGAACTCTAAGGTTTGGTGGACAAATTTCGAAACTATCCTTGAGAGGTTTTGGCTCTAAATATAACCCACATTGTACACGAAAATAACAAAGGAATCAAGATTAATAAAGGAAGTTGTACTCCCTATATCCGGTATTCATCTTTGTGATTGTTCTTGAATATTCTCTATTTGGTGATTGGCGTTGGATCTATTATTTGACGACTCATTGATTATTTAACAGTGTGGCATTGTTTTCTAGCGCAAGTTATATTTAAAGTGCTAATATATGCGATCGTCGACGTGTTGATCTAATCACACATGCATTGAGATTTTATCTTATAGGATTATTTTCCTTGATCATCCGATCAATTAATGTGAGATCATCCGATCAATTAATGTGAATACATGTCATGTACAGATGCTACAGCCACATACACGTAGGCTACCACCCAATGGTTCAGAGGATGCAGAGTCCAAATGTATGGAGCGAGTACATGTGGTCCTGATCTGAGATCATTCCGTGCTAGGGTACGTTACATATGACAAGCAGCTCCGACACTCGAGTTAAGAGAACCAATGGTTCAAACCTAGATTAGCGAGAACTCAGAGGACTATATCTTTCCAAAAGATGCCGTCCGCCCGTCCCGATCTGTCTCTCTCCCTCTCTATCTCTCTCTCTAATCAAAGGACATGCACGTCTAGAGAAGAGAGGAGAGCTTCAGATATCCCAACCAAAGGACACCAATCTCTAGGCTTAACTCTGGCCGTGTCGGGACAACTTTTTGAAGGACGATCTCCTCGGGCGGATTGCCTGCCCAAGCCAATGCACCAAACACAAACATATGCAACAGTAGGAATACACACCGCTGCATTTGCATTGCATATGCAGTACTGTTTGATGCTCGTGCTTCTCCTTTTGTTTTTTTATGCCGTCTTATTTTACTACTGCCCCGGTCTCCACACATGCATGCAGATGCAACAACAGATTACACGAAGCACAAGGCGTGCAAACCCTGCCAAACTGGGCATTAGGCTTCTAAACAACAGCTGCGGGTGTGTTTGGTTATCTATACCATCCTAATCTGTCCTGTATGAGTTATCCAGTCTAGTCTTTGCTTGCATGAATGGTTGCAAGTTGAGCTGTTTGGTTGCTTATTTATGTATCTCACGGACTTGCATTGGAAAGAAACCAAATTTCTGTGTTTCCTTCATCCTACATAAGTGGGTACAATTGCATCCACTTAGTCTAGATGAACAGAAAATCAAACACGTGTCTAACAGATACAGTTGCATTCACTCATATAATTAGATACTCCGTGCATGGATGCATGCATTCTGCGACATTTGCATGAAATCACCTTTCAGGAAATGCTTGTTTAGAGCATGCTCTTCACCTCTTGCTTGGAGTAGCTAGCGCATATCATTGTCGATTCACGTTATAATTAAGCACGTCGTGCATATATAGGTGGCCAGCCAGGAACCAAACACGAAACATGGGTTAGCTAGGCCAGGTATATGCTTTGGGTAAGGTCGTGTCGGCGCTTTGGCCGTTGGGCAGCAGCATACGGAATGATGGGGCTCCACAGGCTTTCGCTTTCTCTGGCATGGCTGCCTCCTTTGACTTGGCAGGGGGAATTAAGCAGCTTATACTAGCATCAATAAAGGAAAAGGGAAAGCCAAGGAAAAGAAAAGCCAAGCCCAGTAGTGCGACTAGAAGAGGAGATGGAAGATTAAGAAGAAGAACAAGAAATGACCAGGCTATAGTTCTGGGACCCGTATCGGATCCCCGGGGCGTGTGGGCCAGCGAGAGATCCTGGATTTGCGTGCGTGGAGGTTGGTGCCCAAAGGCGGGATCTTCTATGCCTGACTGCGACTGTTCCTTGGACCGATGATCAGATTCGATTCGACGGGGGCCTTTATGGAACTTGGGGGAGCCATGATGGCGCGCCCAATTATATCGCCCGCTCCGCCCGTCTTTTCCCGTGTTCCCTCCTCAATGTCCTCATCCTCCTCGCTACTCCTGGCCTTCTTTGCCCTTTTGCTTCTTTTGATTTGGTTGGTTTCTCTTTTATTTTCCCCCTTCCTTCCCTTCTTTCGCTACGGCTCCTTTGCCCTTTCTCTTTGTGTTTGGAAGCTCGCAGCGCTTCTTCTGACCTAATTATGTGACCAAACGTGCTGTTTATGGAGCTAGCTTACTTTAGCAGTTTTAGCTAGATTGGTTCAAGCACCTGTTCAAATGAGCTGATCATGAGCCTGCCCTGTGTCCAAATGCGAAAGTATCGTACTGTAACATCATCATCGGTCTATGCATGTGGCGCAGTCAAAGCCCTGCATGCGATAGTGGCGTTACGTACATTGCGTGCTAGCTTCCGGCGTGGAATCACATCTCACACATACGAGTGGTGTAATAACTTCGATCCATCGTGTCATCGCAAAAATGACGTGAATGGGAAATTAAGACGGACCCGATCGAGTACATGCTTTCAGCCTTGCTAACGGACGCCTTGCATGCATGCCCGCCGGCCACGCCATGCCATGCATCTCGTATTCTCATTGCTGCTAGCTTACAGCGACTCACCCGGTAGTGGTCTGGTCTGGGATCCCACAACCCCGCAGAGGAGTAGGACTAGGGAGGAGGGAGGGACAGATCGAACTGTGCCCCTCGTGATCGGCAAAAACTCCAGTCCAACGGAGCCGTAGTGGTACAATCCCCTGATCTTCTCTCTCAGCTCGAGTGAGAGCTCGCAGTCGCAGCCACCACGTCCCCATATGTGCGTGGGAGACTGTTCCCCGTTTCACATGGCCGCTCTTTTGACCGAGCGCAACGCCACATCCAGCTCCCTCTTTGACCACGCCCCACAGCCAGGCACGAGACATCCTCTTCTTTCTCCCTGCGCTGCGGTGCCGTGCTCGCGCTGCATCGGGTCTCACGCACGGCCGGAATCCGAAACCTGCTGCCCAGACCAGGTCAGCTTAACACGTAAAAACCCACCACCACCGCCGTTCTCCCACGTCGTCGCTATAAGAAGCCGAGCCCCCGTACCCTACCGCCCACATCCAGCACACAGCTCGCACACACAATCCTGCCTCGCCAAGCGGCGCGTAGCACGAGCTAACACACGCGATCAAACCGTAGTGTGGTGGCCATTTCCAAGAGCAGACAACCAACCCCTCGATCCATCCCCTGCTTGGTTCCTCCTCCAATCTCGAGGCTCTATCTATATATATTACTCTCGTGATTCGTCTGTCATCTCGAGGCTCTATCTATATATACACTAGCACACACCAGTGCTGGTACTATTGCAATCTCTGTCCGATATTCGATCAGTAGCCGGGAGCCCGGGACGATGTTGCACGAGGCGGCGCCATGCACGTGCGGGCTGCTCTACGGCAGCTGCGGCGGCGGCTGCTCGCTGCTGTTCGCGGCAGCAGAGCCGGGGGACCACCACCACTACTACAAGCAATGCGGCGATGAGGAAGCCGCCGGGCGATTCGACGGATCGTCGTACGGCGGCTCGGTGGACTGCACGCTGTCGCTCGGTACGCCGTCCACCAGGCGCGCCGAGGCAGGCGGCCGCGTGCAGGCTGCAGCCGGGCTACCGTGGGAGGCGGTGCCCAGCTGCAACGGCAGGCAGGAGAGCGGAGCGGCGCGCACGGATCAGCCTAACGCCGGCGCCGCGTCCGCTCGCCGGTGCGCCAACTGCGACACGACTTCTACTCCACTCTGGAGGAACGGGCCACGCGGACCAAAGGTGTGTGTTAAGTACTACTATACATTGATCGATCATAGGGCCACGTATGTATGTACACATGCGGTCCTACTGGCTCTCACACTACATAAGGCCGTGCACCGCACCTATACACATTTTGATACTGTACGGATGCTGATGTACGATACTGACACGCACGTGTTTGCTATTTGCAGTCGTTGTGCAACGCGTGTGGGATCCGGTACAAGAAAGAGGAGAGGCGCGCCGCCGCCGCCGCGGTGGCGCCGACGGTCCTGGCGTCGGACAGCGGGGTGGAGTACGCCTACGGGTACGCGCGGCAGCAGCAGCAGTGGGGGTGCTACGGCCCGGCCGTGGCGAAGGCGGCGTCCTTCGGGATGTTCGGCGACGCGGCCGCCGAGGAGGGGTCGTGCCTGCCGTGGGGGCTCGGCGTCATGCCCTCGGCATCGCCGGCGTTCGGCGCCGTCCGGGAGATGCCCAGTCTGTTCCAGTACTACTAGCTAGACTACTACTCGTCTTCATTCTTTTTTCTTCTTCCCTTTTTAGTAACAAGATGCGGTACTTCTTTTTGAGGGCACGAGAAAGTGTGCTTGACCAACGACCCGGCTGCGTGAAAGTTGGAGGCTTGGAGCTAGCTGAAATAGATTATTTTTTTTAATTAACTCCTCCCATCTCAATCCCTTGTTGTATTGCATGATGATTCTTTATTTTTCTTTTTCTTTTTTTTAAGCCAACTTTGCATAATAACTTCATTCCTAATACTCTCTCCGTCTAAGTTTAGCAAACGTATTTCTTCTTGGCATATAAACTAAAAAGACATTAAAAATGACTAGATTACCTTTAATTATTATCACTAAGCACTATACTCCATGAATGTAGAAATTATAAGTAAAGATGGATATTTATTAGGGGTATAGAGGGAATATCACATTAATTTCGCATTACAATATGAAATACGCTCTATATTTATAGACATGATCATTCAAAAAATAAGCATTATAAACTTGGACGAAGGAGTAAATGTCATTTTAGGATATTGCACCTCTACCAAGGAAAATAAAAAATAAAAACTGTATTATGTCGATCACTTATTGCTCTTTGGATGGTGTTTCTAATCTAATTCATAGTGATAAATGGCACTGTGAATAGCTAAACGAAAAGAGTATACAAATAAAAATAGTAAAATGTCATTTGAAATTTGTAGAATAACACGTATATATTTAGAAATAAAATTTTAAAAATAGAATGACACACTCATAAACGGACGAGCATATATACTTGCACGGTGATTTACTCTATAACCAGACCATCTTTTTGTTTGAGTCGATATTGCACGATGGTTTCAACTAACAGTACTTTGTCCTGCTTTGCAAATCATCATTTGGGCTCATTGGAGACGCCGTGCACAGCTAGATAGATTTGCACCTTTTTTAGCTGGCGGGGTGCCCCATGCCCCAACGGTCAATCATCGGTAGCTGTATATCTTTTGGGACCCACAGACGTACGGGTCTACCTTTTATGGATAGCTTCGTAGCTTCGAAACTTTTACTGTACTGCCCCGTCAATTTTTTTCCCTAAAAATAGCCTCTTCAAAATTACAAAAATTGACCCCTATACGAGCGTGAAAAACTCGACAAGTAACGCGTATCACCTGCCGTAGTAAGGGAGCTTGGAAGCGAGCGGCAAGTACGGAATGCGCACAAGGCATCGTCGTTGCCGCACTCCCAGAGTGTGGAAGAAGGTACCGTGCCTGGAGAACATGGCAACACACACTACTACAGAATGGTACATCACTATAGCTTCATCTGGGTCGGTTTTTAAGTTTTTAGGAAAAAACGATTGTGATAGATGACTTAGGAGAAGTGTTAATAATAATCACTATCAGTTCTCAGGTTAAAAGTGATTGTGATGTAACACTGTGCACATCACAATCAGTTCTTATGTGAGAACCGATATTGATGTGCACAAAAGAACCGATAGTGATATGCACGTGATCATCACTATGATATACACGTGATCATCACTATCGTTTCTTTTGTGAGAACCGATAGTGATGTTCAGTCGCTGATTGATATAGTTACCTATCACAAGAGATACGTCTCTTCCCAGCCCCCTCAACCGAGCAACCAGAAAATTCTAGACTCGAGAATGTTGCTTTGGACAGCAGGCGGGTTACACGTTCTACTGTGCCGAGATGTGAGGTGCAGGTGGTGATGATCACCCCAGGGTATCCGCAAAGGAACCTCCTGTGGAGCTGGAGAAGCCCTTGCTTGCTCGACGACTAGGGGCGCTTGATTATCCTGACTTCGGGTTGGATCCGTTCTCGGTTTGGTTCGGGCCCCTCTCGATCTTTTGCGTATGAGGGAAGGGGTCAAATACGGAATGTGTACGATGTCTTCGACCACCAGGCAGACCCGATTCCATAAGAGGCGTAGCGTTCCATTACCGATCATGGTGGTATCGAAAGCACCCCTACTCCTCTGGTCTGCCCACCTTACCTTCTGGCGCAACGCTCCGGTCATTATACGACTAGAATGTGTGTCTAGTCCTTCTTTGCACCTTATCATTATTGCTGACTTTCACTTTAGTACTTTACACTTAACTCTAGGGCTTGCTATAAGGATGGATTGCTTTTACCCTAGAACCCTCTATCCTAATCTCGAATTGCACTTGGCGCTTCGCGTGTCCTAAACAAAAAATAAAGTTTCTATTCCCGAGTGTGAAATTCTAGACTTTTAATGTCTTGACTCTGGAGCGAGCCTTTTCCCGATCCATCTCAAAGGTTTTTTTCCCTCTCTCGCCCCATCATCGTACCCAGTCCTGCATCGGTGGATGAAGAATCACGAACATAAGAATTTCTGGTTTTTTTGAGGTCATCCTCTTCAGCCTGTGTTAGTAGTGCCCAGAAAATGGCTCCTGGGCCCATGGCTAGCCGAAGGAAAACTAGTTTGCGGAATGCTCTCGAAACCAATTCACTTGAGTGAGACAGAGGAGAGTGGAATTTCGCCCCTGATCAAGTTGAAGGAGACAGAGCAGCGACGAGTGAGCGATTGCGCTTATAAGGCCTTTATTTGATCAGGATTCCTTAGAAGAAATTGGAAGAAAACCGTAGCGAAACGGTTGAACCTTAGCGAAGTATTTTTGTTTCAAAATGTCTGACTTTTTATAAAAAATATCATTATATATATATATACATATATCCTAAAAAATCATATAATATGACGGATACAGTAACGATCATAGCGATCTCCTCTGGTACCTACTGGTACGTCAAGATCCGATCTCATCACTATCGGTTCTCACATAAGAACTGATTGTGATGTGCCTCGCTAGGTTATTTATACCCCTCGGGCTGAACTCTCCTCTGTTATTGTTCCAGAGAAGATTTCTCCGCTTCCACTCGAAAAAACAGTACATATTTCGGTTGAAAGCAATACTTGAGTGAGAAAATTTGAAATCCTCAAGGGTGGGTGCATTAAGAGGGTAAATTTGAAGCCCTAACTTAAGGAGATTTCCCCTCTTTTTGCAGAATTTGTGGTTTCCTTCAAAATGTAAGCATTCCTCAAACCCCTTC
The DNA here is from genome assembly GCA_036346275.1 of Otatea glauca. Classification (NCBI taxonomy): domain Eukaryota; kingdom Viridiplantae; phylum Streptophyta; class Magnoliopsida; order Poales; family Poaceae; genus Otatea; species Otatea glauca. Next base: position 57,704,141 of record CM070711.1, read on the forward strand.
AATTTTGTACTAGGTAATTTTGATATGTCGCGAAGAAAGTTTAGGTTACACTGAAATTGTGGTATCCCAAAGCATGTTTCTGAAAAAATTCAAATAATTTCAACTATGTATGAAAAAGTTATGGCCTTTTGTCTCTTCGATGAAATGCTGAAAATTCAGAATTTACCATGGTGTGATAAATTTGATATTTTATATTTGTGTCGGTTTTAAGACTAAACCGATTGAGATAAGCATTTATATGTGTCGGCTTTTGAGTTAAAACCGATGGTGCTGATGTATCTATTTGTGTCGGTTTGTAGATGAAATTGACTGCGATATTGTTACTATTTCTGTCAGTTTGAAGACAAAACCGATTGAGATAAGAATTTATCTATGTCGGGTTTCTTTGTTAAAACCGATGGTGCTAAGGTATCTATTTGTGTCGGTTTAAGAGAAAACCGATTGAGATAAGCATTTATCTGTATCGGTTTTTGGTTCAAAACCGATGGTGGTGATTTATTTATTTGTGTCGGTTTCTATATGAAACTGATTGAGATGTTTGTTCTATTTGTGTCAGTTTTAAAACAAAATCGATTGAGAAATGCTTTTATTTGTGTCTGTTTTTGGGTTAAAAACCGATTGAGATAAGCGAATACAGTTGTGTCGGTTTTTGTTTTAAAACCGATTGAGATGGCTCTAAGTGTTGTGTCGGTTTTGGGATAAAACCGATTCAGATGAGTTTGTCCTCCATTTAACCAGCAAGCATGGTCTTCTTTGCCCCGATAGTCACTAGCCTCCTGCTCTTCCTCCTTCTCCTCCGGCCTCATCTGCCCTCCCCGCACTGGCCGGTCCGCCTCTGTCGTCCTCTGCGCAATGCTTCGCCTCCTCCGGCCTCCGTCGACCTCCTCCTTCTCCGGCCTCTGTCCACTTCCTCCTCCTCTACCCTCCTCGCACTGGTTCGCCTCCTCGGCCTCATCCGCCCTCCCCACATTGGCCGGTCCGCCTCCGTTGGCCTCCGTGCATTGCTCCGTTTCCTCTGGCTTCCGTCGACCTCCTCCTTCTTCGGCCTCCCCGCATCCTCCGGCCTCTGTCCACCTCCTCCTCCTCTAGCCTCCCCGCACTAGTCTGCCTCCTCCGGCTTCCCTCACCTCCCAGGCCGCGACTGACGACAACCCCTAGCTAAGGTATGGACTAATAGATAGATGATTCTTATACTAAAAGATCTAAGTATGTTGGTTAAATTTCAGAAGTGCAATCGTATGTTGTGCTGGAATTACAGGGGCGGTGGCTTTATCTCTTTAGAGAATTTACTATACTTTGCTAGAAACTATCCAATGAGTTCAAATCCCTCGACTCCAGTGCTGGTTTAGATTCATCTAAGCTTTTCACTGATTCTAGGCTACGTCTCTAATGTAGCCTTAATACTTTTCCTTGAGCTAAGAGCTGGTAAGAATCTAAGGGCTTATGTAATGTACATATTTGTTGGACTAGAAATGAAACTCTACCTCCTTGTCCCTTTTTGGCGATTGAATAGCTAATGAGCTAATGATCCTTTGACAATGATCTTACCGTGGATATAAGAAATCATAATATATATGTGATATACCCGATAGAGAGCTAATATTTATAGGTTGGACCTTTCATTCATTTCAATAAGTCTCTTTTTGTGCCTTCCAGGAGCTCCTTTGTAAGCAGAATGGTGATAGAGCATTGTGGGAATATCCATTTGCTGTAGCTGGTGTAAATATTACATTCATGCTCATTCAGATGCTTGATCTTCAAGCAGGTCTGTTCATTAAACTTTTCAGTGCTTCTTGATTAGTTAATCTATTTACTATCCAATGTTTCTCTGGGCATAGTTTGTAAACTGTGGAACTGCTTTTGCAATTGCAATTAACAATGTGGATCTGTGGCACAATGACTGATATTGATTTCCTCTGCAGCTAAGCCAAGGTCGTTGATTGGATCAGTGTTCCTGAATCTACTTTTAGGTACAGTAAGTATTTCACATTTTTAATGTTACATTTGTTCAAGATTGAAATATTACAGAACATATATGGACCTTTTGTCCCAAAATATGGTAGGGTATGTGAAATTATGTGCTGAAAAATTTGTTTAGTGATGAAATTGGCATTGCAAAGTGGTTATGCTCGTGGCATGTGTGGTGCTTGTGCATATGTTGTTTCAGATGATTACTTAATATGCTTGTGATAGCATGGTAATTGTTTTGCTTGATGCAATGCGCTCGTGTGAGTGGCTGCATGGACTGATCTTGAGTCAAGTCGTTGACTTGTGCTCGTACACGGTTTTCGTGTTTGTTCATATCAGGTGTTGCTTGAGGGTGAACGTGGTCGATGACGGGACCGGAACTAGGTTCATAGAGGAATCGAGGTCTTGATGGTTAAGGATGTCATGCGGGACATTCGGGCTAGAGAACGGTGCATATGGAGGCTGGTTAGTCACATGAGTGCGGCATGTGGGCCGTACGCGTGCAGTTGTAATCGTTTGGGGCAGTTTGCATGTATTAAGCCATGTTGGGCCAGGTAGATATGCATGCGAACTGTTGCTCATTATAAATAGAAGAGGGATGTCTCCTGTTTAAGTAAGAGAGCTGGGTATTAGAGTTTGTACTCTTTTATTTAGAGTACTCTAACAAGACTGACCAAAGAAATAAAAAATCAATTTCTTCGACCAAAGCTTTAGATTGCGGCGACCAGAGCTTCAGCTTGTTTTTCATGGCGTCAAGTGCTCATGCGCTTGTAGCTTCTTGCGGGCAGAAGTCCTTTCGACTAGGAGAGTTCCTGACGGTTTGGCTGTGATCTGGGTGTCTAGAAGCGGTTCGCGTCATCGAAGCTACAGCACTTACTACAGTGTTCGCAGATTACTGTTCATGCTTGAATTGCTACAGTACTCAGCTTTGGTTTTGTTTGTCCGGTTTTGGTCCTTATTGATTGATTTATTGTCTCTCTTGATTCAACGAGTTTAATCTTGATTTGATCCATCTAAAACCTTCCTAGGGCATCAACTTAGAGTTTCTGAAAGTTGCATTAGCTAATCTTTTTGTAGATTGTGATTAATCACAAAATTAGGGTTTGCTTGATTTTCGTCATTATCTGACACAGTCTGCTTTTAGGGTTTATAAATTTTGATCCGTAGGTCCGATCGAGCTGATTCTTTTTTTGATAGATTCTTATTGAAATTTAGTTTCTTCTATTTAAATTGAATATCAATCCGACGGTTGGATCTCCAGGAATTCGCGATTTACCGAACACATTTACTCTGTTTTGTTGAATACGAAGCAATTATTTTAGTCCGAATTGGGGTGATTTTTTAGTAGGTCAAAAATTTGATTTTAGCTTCTACGCAATCATTCACCCCTCTCTGATTGCTAGCTTAGTGTATATCGATCCGGTAACTTCATGCAGTGATCTACATGATTAACACATCAACTTAGTGAGGGCTGCTCCTACTCTTAAAAGTACATCTAGATACTAACATCAGCTTGTGAGGGCTGCTCCTACTCTTAAAACTACATCTAGATACTAACACATCAGCTTAGTGTATTGCAAGTCTAATATTTTACATGCTTGGCTTATTCCAAGGAAGGCTAACATGGCTATTTTGCAGTAAAGCAGCATTTATAAAAGAATACAGTAAGCAGATTTGAAAGACAATAAAACAAATAACAGTAAATAATAGATTCAACTTTTCAAGTAAACAGGATTTTTCATCCTAAGTCAAATTTCAAGTTTTCATGGCAATCCACCATCCCAACAAGTTTTTATTTAACAAAAGTCTAACCCTTGACTGTAGTTCCCGAGCATTGCCCAATATCGTGAGCACGGCTATTCGAATATGGTTCACACTCTGCAGAGGTTATGCACTTTACCCACACGATATAATCAAACACCACACAGGTGAGTGACCATAACAAAGCCTTTACAATGCTCTGTTTAGACCTGGTACTACCCGCTAAGGTTTTAACACTAGTGGGACTGGTTACCACATACAGGGCCCCCTTCTTGTGCCATGTGAGCTACCCCATAACCCGGGACTCACTGAACACTATCGTAGTACCAAAATCTAAACATCACAAATTAATCAGCTAGGCTGTCCCATTCCAGACGTGTGGTTGCAAGTAAGACTCAGGTCAAACGCTTGCAAGGTTAAGTCCTTAAAGTGACCGAGGCAAGACTTCCACATACCCCTGCCCAACAGGCCCGCCTTGGCATACTGCCCCTTGCCACCTGCCCCGATCTAAAATGATTACCACCCCAGTTGATTACCATGCACCACGTGCTATCAATAATTCAATCTAGTTGTGTGACCTCCTCGCCACGACAACTCAATATCACTATGTGACAACACATGACACACCAATTTATAAACATTGTTCTATAATCCATTAGTCAAGATTAAATATCAATATTCCAGATACATGTGATGACGTGGCATGGCTAAGCAAACTAACACGGTATAACTAGTCCCATGTTGATTATTAATATTAACCAACTATAGTTTCACAGCCTAGGGTGACAATTAGATCATGGCATACAATTGACAAGGTATGATTTAATTCAAATAGGCATATTATCTAGTTCCCAGATTAATTGAAATCATTTATACACATAAAGTATCATGCATAAATTTTAAAGACAAAATAGCAATTTTGTGAAATTAGGTGTAATATGATCAAAGCACAACTAGCCTTGGAACAGTCTTGGTCTTGCTCAACTTGGGTCTTGAAGCGATTTAATCCTCCTCCGAGCACCGAGCAATTCAACGTCTACGCGAATCGAGATAAAATAGCAATAAACACCCAAAACAGAGAGCAAACAGACTCCAAAAATTCAAATAAAAAGCACCATTAAATAGATCTTGATTTTACAAAATTTTATAAATTTGAATCACTCAAATCCGAGTTCAAATGCAAAGATATAGATATTCAAAGTTTTAATTAATTCTGAAATTAGAAATTCTGATTTTCCCGAATTATTTTTATAAAGAAAACTCGGATTATTGCGCAAGCGACACGTGGACCAATCCCAGGCTGACACGCGGCTCGGTCTACGGACCCGGTCCACGGACCTCCTCTGGTCCACCGTGAACCCGGCGCACGGCGCTTCAGTTTCCACACCGACACGCGTCGCACATCCGCGAGATGATCCAACGGCTGCCATACTACGCACACGCGGCTCAATCCCGAACGTCTATTCAAATCTAACGGCCAGAGCTATACCCGAGTGAAACACTGTTGACGAAGCGACGTGGCACGATCGCGGTGGTTCGACGAGGATCCAACGGTCGACGAAGCTTCCCAACGTAGATGGCGGCACGACGGCGGACTTTCACCGGAGCGGAGGAAGACGACCACCAAGACAGCGTTTCGGCACAACTCCGGCGTGAAGAAGTGGCAGTGTCGAAACCCGCAAAAAGGATACGGGCCCCAGCTGTGTTTACCTGTACCAGTCCCTGGATCAATAGCTAGTACACACAGATCATAACAGTATGGACCATAACAATGCGATAAACAAAAATTGAATTCAGTGTACTGGCTGACATGGCCCATTATTACAAAAGTTGGACCCATGGGTCATATAGCAGCGAAAACATTAAACTGGCAAATAAACTTGACGAAGCGAAGTCCAAAACACCATAGGCAAAGACTGGAGAAAACGCGATCCTAGACGTCTGGATAATCCTCCTCTTCAAAGCCTTCATCGCAGATGTCGAACGGTGGGATGCAAGCTCTTGGATAGCTATCTCTGATCTCCTGATCTGCTTTATGGAATAAGTAGCCCCGCAATGAAAAGCGAGGGTGAGTATGCAACATACTCAACAAGTCCGAAAAGAAATGCAGTATGTAGTTTAATTCAAGGGAGGGAATTGGTTAATTTGCCAAAAGCCAATTTTTAAGATTTTATCCCATAATTTTGAAGAGCACTTTTCAAAGCTATTTTCTTTTAAGAAATAAGAGCTTCAAACTTTTCAGGACACGGCTCCAACCGTGGGAAAAACAAAACATAAACCAACCCACGGCATTGGCCATGGTTTTATTTTAAGAATACTTTTTCACAGCACCAACTGTGGTTTTCTTTTGAAATATTTTCCTCGTGGCTCCAACCACGGACTTTTATCAAATCAAAACATTCGCGGCTCCAACCGTGCTTCACTTTATAAAAATTCTGATTTTGAAACCAAATAGGGAAAATCTACCATGTGACAACGCCCTCTGTCTACCCTTGACCGTGGGTATGGCTATTCGAATAGTTTGTTTACTCTGCAGAGTTTGCATGCTTTACCCACGAGAGATATTTCATTATATTTGGTCATACACTTCCTTTGGCATATAACCCCAAGTGAAAATCACAAGGCCATTTCTCTAGCTACATCTTCACTAAGTCACGCCCGCTGAGGTTTCACCGCCAAATGGCTACAACCATAATGGAAGCCCTCTTGCGCTGTAGGACTCTGTGGCTCCAACCACGCCTACTCTATCGTCTGCATGCCTTAATTAAGTTTTCACTAGTTACTCGGCGGGCCAGCCCATACTCGAACCCGCGCCATAGCATATACATTGTTTGACAATCACAAGGATCAGTCCTTAGGGTGACTAGGGTGGTACATACTCAAACCCGAGTCTCGTGCATTCTGCACCCGCCTTGCAACCTTCCACCCTATTCAATTTTAAAATACTAAATCTTTTCTTTTATTTTACCAAACCGGCAAAGACTAATCGCCCTTTTTAAATAATATTTTCACTCAATCATTTAGAATTTCAAGTAACAAGACTTCAATTAAACATACAAATAGTATTTAGCATAACTAAGCACTACTATTATACTAAACAAGGTGTCAAGCCATTTATAATATAATTAATCATTCTAGGGCAGCCAAAGAACAGATGGATTAATATGTAGCAAACATACATATTAACAAGGTATTTAACTACAATCTATCATAATATAATATTTTTTTAATCAACATAGCATGCAAGTTTGTAAATCTACAAAGCATTTCAAAACATGGATCAACATGATTCAAAGAGACTTGCCTTCGACGAAGTGCACTGCGCTGTTCTGGAGGTCTTCTCCTTCGTCGGCGACGACGATCGCTTCTTCGACTACGCGCAAAATGGTGCACGAGATGAATAAAATAAAATAAAATAAATAGAAACTAAAAATTATAATAAAAATACTGGCAGGTAGAGGATGAATTTAGACATTTGAACCACTCGATTCCGAGTTCGGATGGAGGAGAACGGGTCAAAGAAAGTTTGGCAAAAACTAAAATCACGAAATTGCACTGTAGCATCGCGATGCTACAGTGCTTCGTTCTCCTGTGCGCCTATGTTACAGAGACATATTAGAGCTTCTTGCGCAAATGATTGCCGGAGCTAGAGGGCACGGCGGCAAGCGGCAAATTGGAACGAGGACGACATTGCGGTGCCGGGGCAAGTGACTGCACGAAGAATGGTGGCCGGAGCGACACTCAGCGACGACCATGAACGGGGTCGGTGGCATGGCGGCCAAAAACATGTCAAAACATGAAATTTCTCGAAACTAAGGTGAGCACGGGATAGCTAGCATCAAGGGGAGTCTAAGGATGCAAGGAATTGAATTGAATCGTACCCAAATGGAAGAAATCGATGACGAACGGAGCGACGACCAACGATGAACAAACTCGAAGTACGGGGTCAATCTGCGACGAAAATCAAATCCGATTGAATGGTTGTGATCACGAAAGCAAAAGGCACAAAGTGACGCGGTTAGTTTACCCGAAAACTCACCGGAGCAAAAAATGGCTCGCAGGTGTCTTTGGAGAACGCCGGGCGTCGGTTTTTCTTGAGTTTTGGAAAGGGAAACGGCACTGAATCAATGGGGTAAGGTGAGCAAGGGGTAGAGGACAGCAAGACGAAACTTTTGAGTACTCGCACGTCCGGTGAGGTGAAGAAACGCCCGAGATAATGACCGAGCAATAAATTGTCATTAACGCTTAATTGCGACCGTTTCACTTGGATTAAAGATGGATAACGGTAGGGCATTTAATCTCCATTATGACACCGTCACGATGCTTCAGATCTCACTTATTTTGAACATTCATGGAGAAAGATATGAGAGATTGAAGTTCTTGCAAAGAGCTAGAACATGAAAAGGATGTTGAATTTTTGGAGAAGATGAACAGTGCGAATTTTAAAGCGTGCGAGATAAAATATATAACAAGATCTAAAAATACCGGAAAAGATCCTAAAAATCCTAATGAGTAAAATGGAACCCAATAAAATTGGTTTCACTTATTTTGGATGAATTTTGAAATTTAGATAATTTCGGGACGAATATAATGGATTTGATGAAAGCACGAGAGATAAAATAGCAAAGAGATTCTATAAATCTTGAAAAAATTCCCAAAATCATTATAGAATATTTGGAACCTAATTCAATGGATTTTGAGAGTTTTGGAGCATTTTGGAACTCGGGTGAAATTTTGAATAAGGATCGGAATTTGGAATTTTGACTTTGCGGATGATAAAGAATTGAACTCCAATTTCAGAAGGATATGGATGCAAGGTTAATTAGAACACCAAGTAAAATCCAAATTTTGAATTTAATTAATTTTAAAATAATTTTTGGAACAAGAGAAAATCTGGGATGTTACAGGCAGCTTCGATGCGGCTTGGAATGTGGAGTCCGGATCTGGAACCCGTGCGGCGAATGGCAGCTTGACGACGGCGAAATGGCGAAAAAACTAGCGGCGGCACTACGGGAAACTACGGCGAGCTCCTGAGCAACAACGGCGGCAAAACTGGCGAAGACGCTAGGCTGGCAGATGTGCACTGGGATTGCGATCATCGGGGTGCGGTCCGCGCTTTAAATAGCCTCGACGAGCACCTAGAAAAGGCAACCCTAAATCACACAGCGGCGGCGGCTAAACGGCGGCGGATTCGAAAATCGAATCGAAGACGATGATTGCGGTCTGTCCGATCTGCGATGAACGGCTGAAATTCCCCCGAACGCGATACGATCCGATCCGCACCTTCCAAAATCAACAGATACAATCCACTCTTACCAAAATCAACGCGCCTCAACCTCCACCGCAAGATCCTGATCCAACGGCTGGAGGTGCTAGGGTTTTGGCTAGAAGATGGCCGCACGATGGAAATCCAACGGCCGAGCGCGAAGGCGACGACGGAGCGGGCCGAACGGGCGCGACACGCAGCTGCGCTCACATCGTGCACGCGATCTTTGGGCTTCGCCCGATGCTATTTCAAACGATTTTCTCGAGTTTTTGATTTAAAATAATTACAAAATTAGTCTAATTAGTTTTAAGCAATTAAAATATCAGGAAAAATTCAAGAAAATTCTCATAAATACTTTGAGACATTTTGAACTCAAATAAAATGTTTTTGGCAAAACTTTATATTAGTTTTATCTATTTATAATTAGTTTTCACAAAAGGTTCAATATACTTAATTCAAATAAATTCTAGAAAAATCCAATAAATTCAGAAAAACACAAAATGCACAAATAATCGGAGAATAAAATTATAAGCAAATTTTAGGATGTTACAGTAAAGTGATTCTTTAACAACGTTATGTACATCATGGCGTTATGTACTTATTGTTCGTTCTACATGCTTTGGTTCATTTTTGATACAAAATGATATCAAATACTCCTTACAAAGTCTCTTAAATATTGAACTATTCACAACTGTATTGTGACAACAACATATAATACGCATCGCGACAACCGCTCCTTGCTGACAAAAATTAAGAGCCATATTCTGTTTTGGGCATGTAACTCTATAAGAAAAAGCCCATAACGAAGAACAAGGCCCATGATCAATTACCTGGTTTCGGCTCCAACCAGTTAGGCCCACAATCAGTTACCTAGTTACGGCTCCGACTAGTTCCCTGACGTGTACTCTATTAATTTACACTGGTCCACCCCGACCAGCGATTCGACTACCCTGGACAGATCAAACTGGTCAGGATAGGCAGTTACCTCCGCACAAGAACAACATGCGGACAGTTTCCTTGATAGGTACAAATAAATCTGTCAGAAGTTACCCCCAAAAATGCATCTCCCCTGAAGAGACACCTTTTAATGAGAAGATACCTTTCGGCCAGAAAATACCTTTTGAAGCATAACTGTCACCCCTTCGTTTTGTATAAATAGGGAGGCCCTTTGTACCACTCAAGACATGTTTTACATGATCATCTCTTGAATCACATCTCGAACGAATCAAACTCTGGAATACTTATACTCTGTCAAGCCGCTTGGCTAATAGAAGCAATTCTTTGTTCCACCTTTCACACTTTCTGATTAGAAAAGCTTGCAACCATTTTTCATTCATATGCTCGATCTAGAGACATTGTGTCTTGAACATGGACACCTGCTTTTTCACACTGATGTGAAAGTACACTACCACATACTATGCATGCATCTGGGGTGACAACACAATGCTACATTTTGTTTCTGACCGAGGTGAGAACACACTGCCATCTGCTTTTCATCACATGTGACACCGCACTGCCACCTACATTCACATGGACACGACCACACTTTCCTAGTGCCACAATTTATGTGCGCCATGTTCGCAACCCACATCCGACATGTCCTATAAATACATCATGCACCATAACCTAACTATATCATGTGCCGCATGACGGACAGAGCAGGAAGCTCAAGGCGTGGGAGGGGAAGAAGGGGATGGACAAGGTTTCGAGGGTGTGACCATTCATTCGAGGATACACACATCTACGGTCCACTTAACCCCAATCCCCTAGCCCCGATCTTCTACTCAAAACATGAGAGTCCTACACAGGACAAACCCGCTGTGTGACCATGCACACCTCCCTGAGTATTGGCCACAATGTAGGAACAACCTCGACATGGTAGTCTAGATTTGCAATGACCAGTTGAACCTAGGACATCGTCTTTTCTGATGCTCCCTATTCATGGTAACTACTTCATTTCTTACCTATACTTCTACGCATGTATCACTATATCGCCTGCTAACACATGCTCTTCCTTGTAGACCATGGATTGCAAATTCATTGAATAGGTAGAATTACCGTATTGAATACCTGCCCAAGTTTACATCCTCACATTGCTAATACGCCTTGACAAATTGCAAGAGGAGCTCTAGAGGTAGAACAATGACCTCTAGAGGCAGAGAATCGGGGAGAGGAACAATGAGGAGGCGGTCATCCTCAGCAGTGACTACCACCCTTACTGCTACTGCACCAATCCGAGCTGCAATTGTGCTTGCCACTACCGTGACAACCAGCCATATCCACGCTGTCCTAAAGATTGACACTCCATGTGGGTGCCGTATGGTTTCCATTTGAGACTTAGGGGCCTGCGTTAAGAATGTCGATTCTATATACACCCACCATGACTTCTTTTCTATCCTCCGGTGTTTTCATTTTTCAAAAGACGCATATGTATCTTAGCTGTAATTTATATTCATGGTTCATCTATGTTACCATTTATATCGAACTGAACTCTATGCGTTATGTAATTCACACTTATATTATGAAATGCTATGTCCGGTTTCGTCCAGTTTGTTCAAATAAGAAATACCACTTCACCTCAAACTTGCACACTACTAATTCCTTGTGGATCATTCAAACACCGCCTTCGGACACTACAGGCTGAACATACTACATGTGCTCAGATATTTGCTTAAGTGATTGTCATGTGCACATATTTCACATTGCATGTTGCCTTCTTCAGTATCGCTATCATTATTTTTTTCCTTCTAACCTACATCGAATTTTTTTTAAAAAAAAATTGCACCACACCACACCGCTACTGCTACAGCGTGCTGCAACAAGTGTTGGCGCTCTACCCTAACGCGACAGGAGCCGACAGCATCCTGTCGCTCTGTCCTACCATGGCAGGAGCCAGGACTCCCTGCCGATCTGCCATGGCACGGTAGGGTCACTTCCTCCCGCAGCCACCGCACACTCCCACGGTCTGGCCTCCTATCATGGCAGCATCTCGCTTCTGCGCTGCCCTAGCGTGGCAGGGGACAGATGTCCCCCACCAGCCCTTCCGTGCTCACTCAAGGTGCTAGATTTGTATTTCTTTTCGTAGGGCGCCAGATTTACAAGAAAAAAAATGAAGTTTACGTGGCCAGATAAGTGAACACTTCCATAGCTTCTGACCTGTCTAATCTTACTACCACTGGTATTCTGCTTAAGAGGGCTCCACATACGTGTATAGGTTCTCAATCGCCTAGGTTCGAACATTTTCACATCGTCATCGTCATCATCATCATCATTATTATTATTATTATTATTATTATTATTATTATTTTGCTGTGTGATCCACTAATTTTTTAGTACAAGTTTATATAGACGTTTAGTTACATTGAACAGGTTGCATGGTGTTGCCGTCAGATTTTGACAAGTACAATAGTCGATAAAAGTATTTTTGATAGTTGATAAGATTTTAAGTAAATATCAGGATTTGTAAAAAAAAAATCAGATTCAAGCTTCGGCTACACTAAGAAACCTCTAGAAGATGCTAACTATAGAAAGTAGATGCGAGAAAAGAAATCATCCACGGGAGATTGAAAACTATAAGATTTGAAGATGTACGAGGACTCTATCCAAGTAAAGGTTGATCTGACATGAAGAGGAAGACTTGAAGCACAATTTAAGATTAAGTTAGATCTTTTAGGATATAAATACCTTGTACCGGTTGAGAGAGAAAGACGCATACTGCGAGCCTTACTATCTTTTTGCGTCTATTTTTTCTATACCATATGAGTGGGCCATAGCTAGTAGATTTTTAGCTTTCGTAATTTAATTTTGATAAAATATATATTGCTTCGCATCGACGTGTTGATCAGCTTACGTGTTACTTATTTTAAAAAAAATAATATATTCTTTTATTCAAATTGCAAAAATATACCACGATCTCAAAAAATTACCAAAATATACCTCTGTCGCTCTTTAAACGGGCGACAGGGGCAACTGAGGCCTCTGTCGCCCTCTGATTGGACGATTTTGGCACTTGTCGCCCTTTGAATGGGCGAGATGTCGTTTTCCTATAGCCAGTTTCTAAAGAAAATCATAACTTTTTCATATGATCTCGGATGGAGATGAACTTTATATGAAAATTATAGCTCTCGACGAGATCTACAACCTTGGTATATAAATATTTTTCATTTGAATCCATTTGGACTACCAAAAACGAGATAGAAGTTTCAGATCCGGTGTAGATCTGATTTTTAGATCTGAACTTTTCATCCTATTTTTTGCCATCTAAATGGATTCAAATGAAAAATAATTTGTATAAAAAAGTTGTAAATCTCGTCGAGAGCTAAAATTTTCATATAAAGTTCATCTCCATCCGAGATCATATGAAAAAGTTATGATTTTCTTTAGAAACTGGCTACAGGAAAGGGGACATGTCGCCCATTCAGAGGGCGACAAGTGCCAAAATCGCCCATTCAGAGGACGACAGAGGCAACAGATGCCTCTGTCGCCCGTTCAAAGGGCGACATAGGTATATATTTGCAATTTTTTGAGATCGTGGTATATTTTTGCAATTTAAATAAAAAAATGTATTATTTTAAAAAAAATTCTGATACACCTATCTTCTGTTTCGAGATTTCGTTCCTATCAGTTATTGCTTTGCATCAACCTTTAACCTTTTGTCCAGGGTTGACTTTCCTTCAGGTTTGCTTATTGTCAACTTTGCTAATTTGCTAAAAAAATTCAGCCGGCATTGCTAGAGAGCACCTTCCATAGAGACACATTGCTATTGACAGGAATTCTTCGATAGCAACACATGAGTTGCATTTTTTTGAAATTTGACTAAGAGCTCTGGCATTCACTATAAAAGAAAAAACAACGGGTGAACTACAAACTTACACACACCAACACACGTACTTACACACATCCCATATGCACACGCTGCATCCAACCATCATGCACATGCGTGTCGGGCCGAAGCCTCGAACGCGGGTGGGCCAGGACGCGCGTCGGTGTCCCCACCAACTGAGCTGGGCTCAGTTCGCACATGTGTTGCATTTTGTGAACCAATTATCAGATCTCCATATCAAATCTCGGAAACACCCACCCAACACGTAGTTTAATGGATATGAAACATCAAAATTTAATTATCAGGACAACCTAATTGCCTCACCGATCAAGCTACCACCACAATTGATCAGAAAAATTGCATAAGCCAGCTTGGAATCTGGGATGAAAGCAAAAGGCCATGCACATAGACGAAGTTATGTGACCAGACTAAACAGCACGGTATCAACAAATCAAACTTGGAAGGATAGACACTTTGGGAGTTGGGCCGAACTAAGCAAACAGGCCTGTCTAATGTGCTTAACGGTTTAAGACCGGTCGGGCCTTTTGTTTAAAAGCCCATCAATTCGGCCCAGTACGACGCCCGACCGCCGGCTGAACCAACCGCACGCCATCGAGCTCTCTGCTTGCCGGGAGAAATACTCTGTTAGAAGTCGTATTTCTTCGTGACATATAAATTAAAAAAATATTAAAAATTATTAGATTATTTTTACTTATTATTATTAAGAACTATATTTAATACATACATGTAGAGAATATAAAGTAAGGATAGATATTTATTAGAGGTATAAAGGGAACATCACATTAATTTTATATTAAAATAAATGATATACTATATATTTATGAATAAGGCCATTCAACAAAATATGTCAAATAAAATTAGATCTGCACCGAGCGAGTCGTGAGGAGCGAACGTGGCCGCGATTTCTAGCCTTCTTCAAAATTTCAATCGCTTGGGTGAATGGCCGCACCGCCACGCCGGTCGCCGGGAACCTCGTCGTGCTCGCGCGGGAGCAGCGTAATCTGAGCAGAGATGGAGCGAGCAGTTGCGCGAGCTGTGGCCGCCGCCGCAACCACCGACAAGGGCATCCGGCCAAACAAAGGTCAGTGCTTGCGGCTAGATTGTAGGTGTAGAATAGATACCGACTAACCTGCTTATTTGTATCCGCTGCTCCAAGGCCTCTTAGCTTTGATGGTGTTGTAATTACTGCTTGGGTGTTGACCACATGTTGTGTGTAATGCTCGCGTAGTTTCATACAAGTTCGTAATTGAAGTCTCAGGCAATAACCAGGGCTAGCTGTGTATAGGGTAATCTTGGTCTATATATTATTGATCAGAGTAATCTACCAAATTCTTGGGATGAACGAACTTAAATTGATTCGTCATTCGTTGTAGTTTGCTTCATTTTGTTGCACTTGGAAGATTTGTCAATATCAAGTATCGGTGGGGTTTTAGGGATGTTGATGGATCAGGCATTTAGACTATTTACCTGATAGGAAAAATTCTTGGAATCACTTCTGGTCCTGGTTCTACTAGGCTAAAAAAGATGCATATAGTGTTGCTAGGATCTATGGTGTGTAGAACTGTTGATGGTTTGGGCATTAGATTATTTGCACCGTTCTTGAGAACGACTTGTTGCAATTGGTGCCTTAATTTCTAAATTCCAGTTCTTGAAAAAGCAAGAGTCGACAAACATTCTGTTATTAGCTACCAACTTTCAGAGTGCATAGGCAAAGGCAACACTGTGCTATTAACTGCATGAGCTTACATCAACATCTAAATGGAAGGGATAACGAAGGAATTTAAAGGGCAAATGTAGACATCTGAAGTCTTAAACCAATTGATGGAGACAGCAGGATTCCACCAAGCACAACTTTATAGTAATTATTAGCACATAGGTACAGGAGTTCTACATCACTGATGCTTACTCCGTAACATAGTAGGGTGGAGTAACAAATACACGCAATGGCAAATGCAGGCTAGCTCTGCAAGAACAAGGGCACTTGATTTGCTTACAACCTAAAACTACACACACACATATATATATATTCTTCCTTTACTTTTAACCAAGCAACCACAAACCTCTTAATATCACAACAATATATCAGAATGCTTCCTTGAATAGCTTAGTCCAAGCCAAGGACTCTAAATTATACAACAGTTTTTCCTGTCTGGAGGTGCTTCAGATGCTTCGCCCCTGAAAAAATATGGCCGAAAATGCACCCTTCAAGTTTATATTAACAGTGATCAAACTTAGAACTACTTACAGGGCAACATGATGTTGCACTTGAATAGGAGAAACACGCCCCCCGTTTTATTTTAAAAAAACAATTGTACCTTTCTATGTATACATGCTAGGTTTGGTAAACTGGGTTCCATTAATTGGTTGCTTGTCTATAATTTGTAAAGCATGGGATATGCACAGCTGCTACTTATATGGGTACCATGCATGGTTTTGCCCTCCCAAGAGAACAAAATAGACTTCAATTACTTGCTTTTTTGCAAAAGACAAGTGCGCCTCTAAAAGAAGGGCAACAAACACCTTTTTGCAATACGAAATGACTTGAAATGGAAATGTTAGTGCATGTCGGTTACAAGCCTGGAACTGAAGCACAGCTGCACAAGGGGTTAGACTGCAAGATCCCAACATTTTTTTTTGTCAGCAGGGAGATTATTTTTCTAGGATTAATTAGATCCCACGTGATTAACTGGAACTAGAATACAAACAGCTGTACAATTGAGAGCCAGCTCCTGAGTCTAGTGCAAAACGGCCACATAACAGATGGGTGCATACTGCTGCATGCAAATTGTGCGTGCATGATGGACTGGCACAGGTTCAAATTACGTGCTCTTGGTTTGGCTGGATTCGCTTGTTTGTGCAATAGTGCAAGTACTCTAATGTTGCAATGCATCTGGAAAAGAACAGTAAAGTAAATTATGACAAGTGAATTCCCATAGCTAAGAGCGCCCAGCCATCTAGGGCATGGTTTGCATGGCTAACATCTCGTCCGCGCATAAATGCTTGTGTGTGACAATATCTAGCAGCGTTACAAGATCTGCAACCGCATCTTACTTTGCTCAGTAGCATGCTTTGGCCTTATCAGGACAAGCGACCACCACCTTTGTTCTAGGAAAACCTTTATATTAATTAACACTAAGATTGCATTAGGTTGAGTTTTTTGTTTTGGTTGTTACCTCAGTTCCAAGCTTCCTGTGTGTTGTACTTGGGGAACGGGAGCCTGCCCGACTCGATCAGCTTGACGTCGTCGACGAGGATCTCGTAGTGGCAGCGCACCTCGTCGGCCGTCTTGCTCCCGCCCATGGCGCGGGACACCTTGTGCCAGCGATCGGGCGTGCCCTCGCCGTAGCAGGCGAGGGCCTCCTCGAACAGCTTGTTCTCCTTGGCGCTCCACGCCGACGCCGCGTTGGCGTTGCGGGAGGAGCTCCTCGACCCAGAAGACATCTTTGGTTTGATTGTGTCTTTCTTGGAAACTGAACTAGCGCTGATGTTTTCTGTGTCTTTGTGCAGGCTCTAGCTAGACTAAAGTTTGTGCTCTTCGGAAGCTAGCTCTGATGGTTTGTGATCCCTGTGCTGCTCGGGTGGCTGTTATTTATAGGCCCCTGGGGCCTGGAGCGACGGCCTCTTCGGTATGCATGGTGCTGCGTCTACAGGTAATAAATGAAACGCATTTGCTTTGCAAGCATGAAGTACCTATGTCCTTAAATCACCAACTCACCAAGCAGCAGTCTAGTATTGACATTCAGTGACATCAATTATATGTGATCTCTGCTGTTATTGTGCTGCTGTGCATGTCTAGCCAATATATAGTCATATATGTTGGCAAAGTATCTATTCTCTCTGTTCTATTTTACTTGATGTTTTTGATTTTTACTGTCTCTATACGTGAATTTGACCGTTATTTTGTATAACTTTACATTAAGATATACTGATAAAGTTATAATATTATGAAAGTACTTTTAACGATAAATCTAATGATATAATTTTCAAACAGCCAATTTATATATATTTAAACTTAGTGACGGTCAAACATTAGAAAGTTTAACGGTATGAATTGTAGGACGTGAAGTAAAAAATAGATCAATGGAGTATATATGAAGTAGCTTAATTTGAAAGCGTGACATAGTTTTGGCAAATACGCTATGAATCTTCATTAGGAGAACAGAGTATAAAAAGATTACACAGGTATAAAGAGATGGAAACTACTCTAGTCTATTGACGCATAATAAACGCTAAGGATGTTTCCATCTATAGCTGATATGTTTCTATCTATAGTTGATCCGATCCTTGAAGATAGGAGGCGCCAAGTCAGGTTCCATAACGCTGCACATCTGTCTAACACGCCCCCTAGTCGGAGCGGGAGGCAACTGGACGTTCAGACTAGTCCGGAACTCGGTGAAGACTGATGTAGGAAGACCTTTGGTGAAGATGTCCGCGAACTGCGACGAAGTGGGAACATGCAAAACACGAACGTGTGGCCAAGCGTGACCTTCTCACGAACGAAGTGTAGATCAATCTCGACATGCTTGGTGCGCTGATGCTGAACCGGGTTGCTAGAGAGGTACACGGTGCTGACGTTATCACAATAGACGATGGTAGCACGCTGTAGAGGGGCGTGGAGCTCCAGAAGCAGCTGGCGTAGCCAGGTGATCTCGGCGACTCCGTTAGCGACAACACGGTATTCTGCTTCAGCGCTAGAGCGAGAGACCGTGTTTTGGCGTTTGGAGGACCAGGATACGAGGTTATCTCCAAGAAAAACCGCATAGCCTGAAGTAGACTTCCTAGTGTCGGGGCAGCCTGCCCAATCAGCATCGGAATAGACGACCAGCTCAGCGTGGTTGGTCCGGTGAAGTGAGAGACCATAATCCAGAGTGCCGCGGAGGTAGCGCAGGATGCGTTTGACCAAGGCGAGATGAGGCTCGCGAGGGTCATGCATGTAGAGACAGGCCTGTTGCACTGCATAAGCAATATCTGGACGGGTGAACGTGAGATACTGTAGGGCACCAGCCAGGCTGCGATAGTGTGTCGGATCATCCACCAGAACACCGTCGCCAGACAACTTAGACTGAGTGTCAACCGGAGTACTGCAGGGCTTGCAATCAGTCATACCAGCTCGCTCTAAGATGTCCAAAACATAATGTTTCTGAGAGAGAAACATACTGCCATGTTGCCGAGTGACAACCATACCCAAGAAATGATGTAGAGGCCCAAGATCTTTCATCGAAAATTCCGCCCGCAAAGCTGAGATAACCTTGTTAAGGAGAGGACTAGACGAGGCCGTCAGCACAATGTCATCCACATATAGGAGTAAATAAATTGTTTCAGCGCGCGGTGATAGATGAATAGGGATGTGTCAGATTTGGCCTCCATAAAACCAAGAGAAGTTAAGTACGAAGCAAATCGACTGTACCAAGCACGAGGCGCCTGCTTCAATCCGTAGAGGGACTTGTTCAGGCGACAGACAAAGTCAGGATGAACAGTGTCGACGAAACCAGAAGGCTGCATGTAGTACACAGTTTTCAGACAGTGTGCCGTGAAGGAAAGCGTTCTTCACGTCAAGCTGATGGATGGGCCAATCACGGGAGAGCGCTAAGGTGAGTGCGAACTGTAGCAGGCTTCACCACTGGACTGAAAGTCTCATCGAAGTCAATACCGGGTCGCTGTGTGAATCCCCGAAGGACCTAGCGAGCCTTGTAGCGTTCAAGAGAACCGTCTGGTTTGAACTTGTGACGATAGACCCATTTGCCGGTGACAATGTTGACTCCAGAGGGACGGGGGACAAGGTCCCACATATGGTTGGACTGCAGAGCATCAAATTTTTCAGTTATAGCAGCCCGCCAATTCGAATCTGCAAGGGCACTCCGAAAAGTCGTGGGTATCGGCGACAACATATCGGTGTGAAGTGTGAGACGCTCCACGGGAACACGATACCCGGTCTTCCCACGGGTAACCATCCGGTGCTCGTTGCGGATCGTTGGAGCGGGCACAGCTGAGCGAGAGCCGGTACGTGTGCCGATGATGGGTGGCACAGAGCCAGCAGGACCAGGTATGGTCGACCACGTAGAAGAGAAAGCGGCGGGCTACGCAAAGAGGCAGTCGCCGGCGGCTAGGTTGCGGAAGCGAGGGTCGCAGGAGGCGAACCGCTCTGATACGATGAAAGCGTGAGATAATTTTGGCAAATACGCTATGAATCTTCATTAGGAGAGAACAGAGTATAAAAAGATTACACAGGTATAAAGAGATGGAAACTACTCTAGTCTATTGACGCATAATAAACGCTGAGGATGTTTCCATCTATAGCTGATATGTTTCTATCTATAGCTGATCCGATCCTTGAAGATAGGAGGCGCTAAGTCAGGTTCCATAACGCTGCACATCTGTCTAACATAATTTACTGTGCAAAGTGTTGCAAAAAGCTGTATATGAGATTTGACCTATTCTATTTCTGTAAGCTAACCAAATTTCATGATCTGTATATTTGTAGATTGGGACAAAACAAAAATTCAGAAGGAAATGTGATGAAATTATCATGTTCATTGTTTGTTTTATTCTCGATCCCTGCTATAAAGAGTTTGATTACGGATTTTGGTAAGTTTATACACAGAACATATCTGACACCGTATATGTGATTGTTTTCCAAATTGTTTTAATTGATACTCCCTCCGTCTAAGTTTATAAGGTGTATTTCTTTTTAGCACATAGGCCAAAAAAATATTAAAATTGATTATATTACCCCTAATTATTATTACTAAACACTATATTCAATGCATACATGTTGATAATCTAAAGTAAAGATGGATATTTATTAGGGATATAGAGGGAAAATTACACTAATTTTGCATTAGAATATAAAATACGCCTTATATTCATGAATAAGATCATTCAAAAAATACGTCTTATAAATTTAGACGAAGAGAGTACTTTGTACAACTTTACACACAAAGGGTAACCATGTGCGAACAGAGTACCCTTTTTGCAGTAAATAGATTACTTGTATGAGTCCCTAACTACGTACTTTATGTGTCACAACCTTAAGCTGGCACAGGAATGGCTGCCTGCCTTTGTCAATGACACAAAGAACTGATCTTGTCTAATCAAATTCCTGATCTCAGTATTTCAAAAAATGAGGAACATGTAGACCACAGAAACTGATAGATAAGATCAAGAGTGTCATGAGATTAAGGTATCGGATCTATCATACAAATCGAGCAACCTTTTATCCTTTGAAATCGCAAGGTATATATGGTGGTGACCATTACCTAGGGTTCCCGGCCGGTAGTGGTTAACAGTTGGTTGCATGCTCGAATTTCCATACATCTAGCTAAACCTGTATTGTTGCTAGTCAGTGGCAATGACATCTAACCGAAGAACTGAAGAAAGATCTAAGCGATGGAATGGTAAAACCAGCTGGTTTTGCTCCTCAGGGAGAGGGATGTACGTGAAGCTACTGGTGGCAATGGAGACGTTGCCTGACTCTTGTAACGGAAAGGATATATTCCTTGGACCTGCATCATGCATGTACATGTGCTACTAGCTAGGGCCTAGGCATCGTGAATAGCAGTGTTATCGTAAGGTTGTTTCCAATGTGCAAAGGGGACTGAATGATGTTGCTGGTAGGCTGGTAGCCTAGTTTTGCAGGGGATATGCTCATTGAGGTGCATGCACATGTGTCGGCCCTTCATGCTAGTATTGGCCGAGTTAAAAGAGTACATATGATCATTCGCTTTATCAATGCATGCGTGGTCCTTGATTTGCATGTGGTGGCTACATTGCCAGGTTACCTATGCTAGTTAGTGACCCAGGGTTCAAGATGCCGACGAAAACTGGTCGGTTTTCGTGAAAACCGGCCGTGCCAAGCCGGTTCGGCAAGTAAAACCGTTCAGATGAATAGTAAATTTAAAAAATTTGAAGAAATTTCGCAGAAAGTGTCAAAATTTTTTGATTTTTTTTGTGCGGTCCTGAGGCCATCCTAATGATTCTGTAAAATTTTCAAATTATTATCAGATACATACATTTTTTAAAAATTCTGACAGTGATACTGTCACAATATATGCTCTTTAGTTTTTTATTTTCTAGGGGCACAAAATGAAGTCTAATATTTATTAAACTTTTTTGTGATGTTATAACTTATTTACAATGATTATGTAAAATTTTCAGAAGATGATTAGATATGTGTATTTTTTAAAAATTCTGAAAGTGATATTATCATTGTATATGCTCTTCTGTTTTTGATTTTATATAGTTACTAAATTAAGTCTAATATTTTTTAAAATTTTATTTCATAATACTTTGGAACTATTTATGGTTACATTAAATTTTCAGAATATAAAAAATCTTTTAAATATTTATATAAATCTGACAATATCTTTGTTCCTTTTCCTTAATTGCTGTTTTGGATTTTTTAGAAGTAAAAAATGACTTCAAAAATTATTTAAATTTCTCTGAGGTGTTTTATAGATTAATTGGGATTTTTTGTAATTTTTTCAATTTTTTTTGCATTTTTTTTCAATTTTTCCTTTCATTTTCACCATTTTTCCATCTGTCGTCGGTTTTCGACGAAAACCGACCGGTTCTCGAGCTTTTCGACCGGTTTTCGTTTTTTTGAATCGGTTTGACCACCTGTTTGACTTTCGCAAACCGATCGATTTTTACGGAATTTCGATTGGTTTTCGCGAAAAACCAATGCCGAGCAATTCTCGAAATTTAGTTCGAAAACGAAATGGTTAACCCTGTAGCAAGGTTCAAAATTTCGGTGAATTTCGGCGAAACTTCGGATTTCGGAACACCCCGAAATCTCAAGTACCGACCGGAATTTTTTTTTGAAATTGCTACAGTCAAATCCAAAATTTCGTGTTTTTTTGCCGGTTTTGAAATTTTTAGGGCCGGATTTGGTCCAATAACCCTTAGGAAAGTCATCTCCTATGAAAATTTGTTGAAAAACCTAATTTTTTAAACATTTTAAAATTTTGGCAGAAACACTGTCAGATTTGTATAAAATTTTACAAGCATGATAATAATCTGAAAAATTTTATGGTACTATCCTTAGTAGATTAGGATCATACATAAAAAAATTAAAAATAATTTAGCTTCATTTGTTATCTTTAAAAAATCAAAAACAGAATGAACATAATTGGGACAGTTATATTGTTAGAATTTTATAAATTTTGTTGAGTGTGATTATGATCTAATTTTTTTTGAGAGATTAAAAATTGACTCAGTAAAATTATATAAATTTTTTAAAAAATTTAAACTTTGTTTGTTTGGTCAATCAAATCTATGTAAGCATTGAACTTCGTTTGTTATATTATATTTCAAAAATCAAAAAGAAAAGAACATAAATGGTACTGTGCTTTGTAAGAATTTTATAAATTCACTGGAGTGTGATCTTGAATCACAATTTTTATGGGATATTAAAAACTTCCTTATCACCATTCTTTAAAATTTTCAAAAAAATTTATGGTTTACATAATTTTTCATTTTGTTCAAGTTTGCCGGTAAGCCTTTTAACATGGCAGTAGTACTGTTGGAATTTTAAAAAATTCATACAGTTTGATCATCATCTGAAAATTTTATGAGAGCATTATAGATACATCATGACCATGCACAAAAAATTTCAACAGTTTCTAATTGAATTTGTATCATTTTCCATTCGGATCAAACTTGTCGGTCAGTGTTCTATCAGGACAGCGCCACTCTACGAATTTTTAAAAAATCCTCATATGTGATAGTCAGCTGAAATTTTTATGAGAACATTAGTTATGGATCATAACCATGCACAAAAAATTTCAACAGTTTATAACTTGATTTGTACAATTTTCCATTACGGTCAAACTTGTCGGTCAGTGTTTTATCAGGACAGTACCACTCTCCGAATTTTTAAAAACTCCTCAAATTCGATCATCAGCTGAAATTTTTGTGAGAACATTAGCATTGTGTCAGGAACTTCCAAAAACAATTTCAAAATTTTTCAATAAAGTTTAGACCACTTTTCAGCCAGTGCAAAAAACCCAAAATTTCGGAAATTTTGGGTTTTTTCGCCGAATTTCGGTTTTTTTCCGTATTGGACCGGATTTGAATTTTCAAATTCAAATTTTGTCCGAAATAATTCCGAAATTTCGTTATCCGGCCCGAGGCGAAATTTATTCCGAAACCGAAATTTGAAACCTTGCCCTGTAGTGACCTATTCATTGTGGGGAAATTAAACATCTAATATGACATGAACAGGTCATCTCTTAGTAAACAGTGAGCTGTTTTAACCATGTATATGAGTGCAATTTAGAGGTGGGCGTTGTGCCGTGCCGGGCCGGCCCGGCACGGGTCCATCGTTCTTCGGGCTGGAATCGTGCCGGGCCACGATGGTCCGTCGTGCCTCCGTGCTGGCCCAGCTCGCTTTCGGCGAGCCCAGGCACGACCCATTTATGCTTCGTGCCTACTTCGTGCCATGCCGGCTCAGGCCCGGTCCATTTACACTATTGCGACGAGAGGAAATAACCCGAAGTTGCTTGAAGTAGCGTGCGTATGCAATACTACGGTATGCAGCGAATGTATAGCCACCTTGATCAAAGAAATATGTAAATCTACAATCGAGCAACATGCATTCGCACGGGTGGCGTTCGCACGCGAGACGGCCCAGCGCGGCTCCCCTGTGGGACTGGCGAGCACGTCGACGGCCCTCGGAGAGGTCTCTGGGTTCGTGCTCCCGGGCGAGGGTGGCTCGGCACTGTGCTTCGACGACCCGACAGCTCTCAGGTAACACCCCTACCCCTCCCACTGTCCCACACCCTTGTCATGGCCGACCGGCATGCCCTGCCGCGGGCTCGCGGCAGTGCCTCCGTGCCCGCCATGCCCCATTCCCGGGCGTGCCGCCGCCGTGCCAAACGTGCCCCATGCCCGGCGTGCCGCCACCGTGCCGTGCCGCCCACCGTGCCCGTATCCTCGACCCAAAGACGGCCGATAAATGATGTCGTCTTGCGGCCGGCCACGCCCACTTCGTCTTGGGCGTGCCGGACCAGCCCACAGAGGCACGACCCAAGTGCCCACCTCTAGAGTGCATGCATTGGTTCTTGAAACCGTGGTACTATATATATATCTTGGTCTATTGTTACCTTTCACCTGCTGCCAAGTGTTCTTGCTAATGTTTTGGGCTCATACAACATCAGCTGTGCCTCTGGTCACCACTACGGATGACTACGGAGCAAGGATTCAAATTTCTTTTCGGATTAAATTTCGCCTTGGATCGAAATTTGAAATTTTTCCGAAATCTCGGTATTTCGGACAAATCTTGGTCGAAATTCAAAAATCAAAATTCAAATCCGAAATTTCGGGCAAAATATCCAAAATTTTGGTGGTTTTGTACTGACTGAAAAGTGGGTCAAACGATGACGAATTTTTTTTAAATTTTTTATGGAGAATCCTGACACATTTATGATATTTTAATAAAAATTTAATATAATTATGAAGTGTGTGGAATTTTAAAAAATTAAAACATTGGTATTGTCCTGATGAAATGTTGACCGGTAATTTTAAAGTGAATGAAAAATGGGACAAACCACGTTATAAATATATGAATTGTTTTTTGAATGATTCTGATGCATTAATAATGCTCCCATAAAATCTTAGATGATGATAAAGATTTATAAATTTTTTAAAATTCGGACAGTGCTACTGTCCTGTTAAAAGCCTTACCAGCAAACTTGAACAAAATGAAAAATGGTTCAAACCAAGTTATAAAATTTTGAATTTTTTTTGGGATGGTACTGATGTATCTTTAATGTTTACATAAAATTTTGAGGTGATTATCACACTCGAGAAAATTTATACAATTCTAATAAGGTTACTGTCCCAATTATGTTCATTCTGTTTTTGTTTTTTAGAGATAACAAATGAAGTTAAATTATTTTCGAAATTTTTATGTAGGATCATAAACTACTAAAGATAGTACCATAAATGTTTCATATCATTATCAAGCTTGTAGAATTTTATAATATTCTAACAGTGTTTCTACCAAAATCTTAAAATGTCCTAGAAAATAAGTTTTTCGACAAATTATCTTCGAAGATCACTCTCTTATGGGTTATTGATGTAATTGAAGTCAAGTTTGGCCATAAAAAAGCAAAATCCGGATTTTTTTTCATGAAATTTCGCTGAAAAAAATGAAAATATTGTAGCATTTTTAAAATATTTCCGGCCGATGATTTAGATCTTGTGGAGGCCTGGAATATGAAATTTCGTCGAACTTACCACGGTGTAGTATTATTTGGTGCCGGGCCTTGGGTCTAGTTAGCAACTGATCGATATAGCATTTACAATTTACCGCTGGTAGAGTAGTACAAATGCAGGTAGACAGCAACAAGGTTCAAAATTTCGGCGAATTTCGGTGAAATTTCGCCGAAATTTCGGATTTCGGACCATCCCGAAATCTCAAGTACCGGCCGGGAAAAAAAATTAAAAAAATTTGAAATTGCTACAGTAAAAATCCGAAATTTCGTTTTTTTTTGGCGAAATTTCGCCAAAATTTCGTGGTTTTTGGCCGGTTTTGAAAGTTTTAGGGGCGGATTTGACCGGATTTGGTCCAATAACCCTTAGGAAAGTCATCTCCTTTGAAAATTTGTTGAAAAACCTAATTTTTAAAATATTTTAAAATTTTGGTAGAAAAACTGTCAGATTTTTATAAAATTTTACAAGCATGTTAATAATCTCAAAATTTTATGGTACTATACTTAGTATATTAGGATCATACATAAAAAATTTCAAAATAATTTAACTTCATTTGTTATCTTTAAAAAATCAAAAACAGAATGAACATAATTGGGACAGTTATATTGTCAGAATTTTATAAATTTTTTTTGTGCGATTATGATCTAAATTTTTTTTGAGAGATTAATAATTGACTCAGTAATATTATACAAAAGTTTCAAAAAATTTAAACTTTGTTTGTTTGGTCAATCAAATCTATGTAAGCATTGAACTTCGTTTGTTATATTATATTTCAAAAATAAAAAAGAAAAGAACATAAATGGTACTATGCCTTGTAAGAATTTTATAAATTCACTTGTGTGTGATCATGAATCAAAATTTTTATGGGATATTAAGAACTTCCTTATAACCATTCTTTAAAATTTTCAAAAAATTTTATGATTTACATAATTTTTCATTTTGTTCAAGTTTGCCGGTAAGCCTTTTAACATGGCAGTAGTACTGTTCGAATTTTTAAAAATTCATACAGTTTGATCATCATCTAAAAATTTTATTAGAGCATTATAGATACATCATAACCATTCACAAAAAATTTCAACAGTTTCTAACTGAATTTGTATCATTTTCCATTCGGATCAAACTTGTCGGTCAGTGTTCTATCAGGACAGCGCCACTCTCAGAATTTTTAAAAATTACTCACATATGATAATCAGCTGAAATTTTTATGAGGACATTATTTATGGATCATAACCATGCGCAAAAAATTTCAACAGTTTATAACTTTATTTGTACCATTTTCCATTCCGATCAAACTTGTCGGTCAGTGTTTTATCACGACAGTATCACTCTCCGAATTTTTAAAAATTCCTCAGATGTGATAATCAGCTGAAATTTTTGTGAGAACATTAGCATTGTGTCAGGAATCTCCAAAAAAAATATCAAAATTTTTCAATAAAGTTTAGACCACTTTTCAGCCAGTGGAAAAAACCCGAAATTTCGGAAATTTCGCCCGAGATTTCGGAAATTTCGCCCGAGATTTCGGGTTTTTTCGGCGAATTTCGGTTTTTTTTCCGGATTGGACCGGATTTGAATTTTCAAATTCAAATTTGGTCCGAAATATTTCCGAAATTTCAAAATTTCGCCGAAATTTCGTTATTCGGCCCAGGGCGAAATTTATTCCGAAACCGAAATTTGAAACCTTGGACAGCAACTCAATGTTGATTGCAGCAGGGCGGCTGAGAACAACTTTTGTTCAAGCACCCAAACCCAACAGGAAATCTTTTGTACTCCTCAAGTTCTCTTGATCTGGACTGCACCACGTGAGATTGGTAGAATAATATGTGCCACAGCATGGGTTGGAGCCTTTTCTGGACCAAAGAATAGGTATCTCCGGTCGGCTGCAAGGACCTTGGAAGAGGGAATTGGATTTGTTCTTTGGTCCTTAGCTTGCACACTGTTCAATTTCCGGCCTTTGAATCCCAGGAAATTATGTAGGCAACTTAAAATGTTTATTCCAAGGCTCTGTACTCTTGTCAGTTGTTACTCTGCATTTTGTAGGCCACTCAATACTTAGTTGTCTTGCAGCAAGAGCTTTTGTGCAATGGTGCTTGCGTACGGCCAGTGACATGTCTTCACTTTAGATTTCTTAAGAAGAACCGACAATGATAATAGAGAAAGTATCACTATCGGTTTGTAAGTCGAACAGATAGTGATAATATTTTTGAAAAATCGTAACTTTTTCATACGGAGTCGGATGGAGACAAAATTTATATGAAAAATATAGCTCTCGATGAGATATACAACTTTGTAGTTAACAACTTTTTTATTTGAAGTCATGTAGATGTCCAAATAATCGTTGAAACTTTCGGATACGAAAGGATAAAATGAAAATATATCTTATAGAAGTTGAGAAGTGTATGTTAGGTGAGATGGTAAGGGGAGTTCGTATTTCGCGTGAAAATCGTGTGACTTGTGACTTTAATGACCGCGCGTAGTAAATACAGGGTGGTCAAGTGCAAAGTGCAAATTGTTTTTTTGATTTTTTTTTTGATTTTAACGAGTGAGGACTATCACTGCCGGTTCGCATACAAACCGGCAGTGGTATCGATATCTTATCCGACCAATCACTACCAGTTCTATATCCGACAGTAAAGAAGATTTGGAACCGACAGTGATCACGTTTTCTGTAGTAGTGTGAACGGTATTCGAATGTGTTTTGTGTTTGTGGGTACTTAGTTTTTTATCCGTTGAATATTGCTTTTTGATCCATATTGCGCTTTATAATTTTGACTTTGTGATTTTCTCTTGAACAATGTGATGAGGGAGTAATCAATTTGTTTAGTGTCATCGGGAGCCATAACATAAACGAACAAGCAGGTTTTGTATAGTTTTTGTTGTGTTCCTTGTAGTTTATTTTGTTCATCTTTTTTACAAACTCATCATTTCTTTTACATAATTTGATGTGTATATAATTAGCATATAATTGATTGATGTAAAAAAAGCCATGCATAAGAGCATTCGTCAACGCAATGCATCGCATCACATGTTAATAACTAATGAGCAAACTAGCGGAAGGATGCGTGCATGCATCCAACGTCTAAATAATGAATTTTTTAAAAATAATACTATTTTTATTCTATTTTACAAAAATAATATACCGATTTTTTTTTCAAAACTACCCACTTGTCACCATTTCAAACGGCGACAGAGAGTTTGTCGCCATTTCAAAAGCGACGACGATCATCGCCGTTTCAGATAGGGACAGGCTCTCTGTCGCCATTTCAAATGGCGACAAAGAGCAACCGTCACCTCTGTCACCAATTTAAATAGCGACAGTCTGTCTGTCGCCATTTGAAACAGCGACAGACTCTCTGTCGCCATTTGAAACAGCGACAGACTCTCTGTCGCCGTTTGAACTGGCGACAGACAGCGCCTATATAAAGCGCGCGCTGCTCGCTTCCACTCGAGCCAGCCACGGCGCCTGAAAAAAACAGAGAGAAGGAGAAGGAGAAGGAGAAGGAGGAGGAGGAGAAAGGGAGAGAGAGAGAAGGAGATCTGCATTTCGTCAGGTACTAATTTTTTTTGTAAGTATTCAAATGTTAAATATGTAATGTAGTAATCAGATTAAATAGAGTAATAATAGTTATTTAGCTAGATGACTTAGTTAGGAATGAGTACCTGATGCATGTAAGGATAGATGTTTAGTTAGATGAATTAGTTAGGAATTTATAGTTACGTTGGTATGGATAGATGTTTAGTTATATGATTTAGTTAGTAATTAATAATTCGTTCGGTACGGATTAAAATGTCGTAGAGGACTTGTAGGTTCTCTGATCGTAATAATAGTTATTTGATTAGAATTTGTGGATAAATTTTTGATGTAGGGATGACCTAGAGGTAGGGATTAAAATTTCGATTGTAATAATAGTTTTTTTGATTGGAGATTCTGGATAAATTTTCGACGAACTGGAAAATGTAGAATCTAAATTCGGTTATTTGTGTACTGAGAAATCGGAGATGTCATGTAGAGCTGGCTGGCTAAAATTGTCAGGACCGAAAAATAACTCAATCTGTAGAGGTTTCTGACACATTAGTTTAGTCATGTTCTCATAGAAATTTGAAATGATTACGGAATCTGAAGAATTTGTAAGAATTGAAATATTGCAACTCTACTGATTAAACGCTGGCCGGCAAGTATGGACCGAAAGAAAAATAAATTAAACTACGTTCCTAGAATTCAAATTTGTGATCATTATTAGTCGTACAATGTAGCGTTAAATTGTGCAAATGTTAAGAGTTCGATGAATTTGCATGACAGGTATGGATGATAGAGTGAAATTTAAAATATATTATAGAGAAGGAGTTCCGCAAATGGGTGTTGAAGGGGTAGATCTAAGTCATTTCGCAAGTGTAGAGGCTAGCTTTGTCACTTGTGAGGAGCATTCATGGGCTACGGTTATGAGATGGTTGTACCACATGTTCTCTTTGGACCGTGAATTGCATGATCTGAAGTTACACGGAGTAGTTTGTCGGAGAATAGATTGCACATACTGGGAGTTAATGGAAATGAGAGGGCCGAAATCTTGGAGTTCATACGTAAGAATTGCAATTGAGAAAGGATGGCCATTAGTGTTATGGCACAAGCATTTGAGAAAGTCAATACCGGGCATGCGATATAGCAAGAGGTTGTTGATGAAGAACCAGAGGAAGTTGGGGAGAGCAGTAGAAGTAGAGAAGGCTTAGTAGAGCAGGATGTAGGTTCGGGTCAGTACGAAGTGCAAGGTGAGAGAGCTGATGTTGTAATGGGAGAGGTTCAAGAAGCAATGGGTATGGCAGACGATGGCGAAAACATTGAATCAGTGGTCGAAGCGATGGACACAGAGAATGAGGACTATGAGGCTTTAAGTAATGATGAAGCGTGAAGATCTATTCCTGCGAGTGGGATGAGTATCCGTTCGACAGTGGTGGTGAGCGATGACGAACAGTTCCTTCGCGATATGATCGAATGAGGTGAGACAAGGTGCAATTTACAAGAATAAGAGTGAGGTTCAAGAAGCAGTAATAGCATGGACAGTGTCGTTGCGTAGAACCTTCAAGGTTGTAAAGTCCGATCAGCGGGTGTATGATGTCAGATGCCAGACGGAGGGTTGCCCGTGGCGTGTCCATGCGTACCAGCCTAAATGGGACACCATTTGGAAGTGTTCTATAGTCGTCCCACATACATGTGTACTAACGGAGTCTGCGCAGTCACATCGGAACATATCATCAGGCTTTATTGCCAATGCAATGTACGGAGAGATTGTAGGCAACCTAGATTTAGAGCCACGGGCCATCGTACTCGCAATACAACAGAGGTTCCAGTATACAATAAGCTACGCGAAGGCATGGAGAGTAAAGCAGAAGGCATTGAAAACACGGTTCGGCACGTACGAAGACTCCTACCAGAACTTGCCAGGTTTGCTTCAGGTGATAAAGGACAGAAATCCTGGAACTTATGTTGACATTTGTGAGCATCCTTCGCAGCGCTTCTCTGGGAAGATGGTTTTGAAACGGGCATTCTTCGCTTTAGGTGCATGAATCAATGCGTTTAGGCATTGTCGTCCTTTGTTATGTGTGAATGGGACATTTTGACCGGTAAATATAAAGGGCAGATATTGACGGCCATAGGAGTGGATGGCAATAATCAAGTTCTCCCCGTAGCGCTCGCATTCGTGGAGGGTGAAAACACAGATAGCTGGCATTGGTTCCTACAGAATGTCAAAGCCGGTGTCGTTCATCAACGGCCTGGAGTGTGTATCATACACGATCGGTATACCGGGCTTTTGAGGGCAATTATTCAGTTGCAGCAAGGTGTGGATGAGACTCATCTATGGCCTAATTTGCGTAGTAGGTGGTGCAAGCGCCATATGGGTGCCAACTTTTACAAGCAGTTCAGGAACAAGGAGCTAACAAAGCTTTTCAAGAGGCTCTGCGACCAGAATCAGCAGAGAAAGTTTGATGTACTCTGGAAGAAATTGGATGAGCTGACATCGAGGCACACAGCTGAGGCAACGAAGAGGGCAGCCCCGGCCACAGGGGAGGCCCCAGTCGCGCTGGAGGAGTTACCCACTGACCCTTCTCACCTGGTTCGAAGGAATGGGAGGGCGCTGAAATGCTTCTCCGAATGGATAGAGCATGAGCTTAGGGAGAAATGGGCTCTGCTTTACGACACCGATGGTGCGAGGTATGGGATCATGACAACAAACCTTGCGGAGGTTTACAACTGGGTGATGCGAGGGTTGAGACCCCTTCCCTTGGTTGGTATAGTTGAGGGTGTTCTCATGGCATTACAAAGTACTTCGTTGATCGCCATGCAAGGGCGGTCACGCGCATGAACGATCCTGCTATGAAGTACTCAGAGATGATTTCTGCATACATGGAGGACAAAGGAAAGAAGGGGGAGATGCACGCAGCAACGAAGATGGGTACGAGGGAGCTCCGTTTCGAGGTGAGGTGCGAGGAGAAATCCGGTCGTGGGACGAACCGGCGGAAAGTTGCTCACGAATGCATCATACATAGGCAAACTTGTGTATGCACCTGCAATAAGCCTCGTCTATTACACAGGCCATGCTCCCATGTTATGGCTGCCTGCTCGACAATTCATATGGATCCAGGTATATTCATGTCTCAATTCTTTAGTAAGGAAGCTATGGCTGCAACTTGGAGCGCGGAAATGTACGGTTTCCGAGTGGTGGGTTTATTCACGGAGCACAAAAGCTGGGAGGATACACGTTGGGTCCCAGACATGAGCAAGCTAAAGGGAGTAGGAAGAAGGCAATCCAGGCGTATAAGGAATGATATGGATGCCGCTGAAAGTGGCCGCCGTGTAAAGAAATGTTCTGCTTGCAAGGAGACAGGGCACTCTTTCAAGAGTTGCCCGAAGATTCAGAAGCCGTGAAGTGTTATATGTTCTTTCCGTTACGAATCGTGGTTTACTTGATGCACTAAATTTCATTTGCTTGTATCGAATTAAATGCGTGTGGTCAAAATATGTACTATGAATGTTATTGTACTTGATTAAATGAGAGTGTAGTATGTTGTATTCATTTTGTATCTTTTAACGCTTAGCACATAGATGAACATTTTACTTCCATGTATTACGTGTGCTCTAAATTACGATGATACTTGTTCCATTAATATTCTATTTGTAATTGTTGTATTTATTTTGCACCTTTTTACACCTTGTAGTAACATAAACATTTTTATTTGCACGCATGGCGGCGGACGATTATCTGAGTTGCTTGACCGTCGGTCGGCGCGACTCACCGAGTGTTTAGCGACCTTGCCCCCGCAGGGTGGGGAGGCGGCGTTGGAGCTTAGGGCCCTGCGCTTGCGCACCCCCATGAGGGCGTGGCGTCTCGATCCGCGTTGGATCCCGAGGTTATTTCAATTTCGTCGCAGCGTTGTACTCATGTCCCCTTCAACACCACAATAATAATTGTCACATTCTTTTGCAGGTTGAGGGCGGCTGGCCTACTACCTGTTGCCCGTATGGTCGAGGAGACCGCCGCGGATGCGTAGGACCGACGGAGTGCCTCTAGGTGCTTCTTCCAATGGATCGACGAGCCAGAACGGCGTGACTTCGAATTTATGTACAACTACCATGACGCCTACCCCGCTTCGCCCGAGAACTTCACCTGGTGGGAGAGATCGCCAGGATATGTCCCCGCTCTAGATCGACCAGAGCTCAGGTTCGGTGGGCAAGGGGCCAACCAACGGGTGAGTTTCATGCGACATAATCATGTTTCACTCACAAAGTAGTAATTTTAAACCAGTTCATCGCATACAGGAGTTCAAAAAGAAAATTGCAAAATTGCTGGAGTCAAAGGAGAAACCTCCTTAAGGCACACCCGAAATGCCCGACTTTTGCAAACACGGCCTTCAGGCAGTGGTAGATACCTGCCACGATGAACTAGCGGACCGAAGATTCTACCGGTGCCCCTTGGCCGAGGATGAATGGTGCGGCTACTTCAATTGGGTGGACCCGGAGACATACCACCCACATCTCAAACTTCCTGTATGGGATAACTGGGGGAGCAACCCTCTCCGTTGTGCTACTACCGCCCAGAAAAGCCAGACCCCGAGTACGCCTACGGTGTTATTCAACGGCCAAAGCGGGCATCTTGCATTGGCTGCGCAGGCACGCTTCGGTTGTCTAACGATAAGCCCAACACACACCTCCCGCAAACCATACGGTGGAGTGCGAGCGAAGCAGAGCGGGCGTCTCGGCAAGTGTCCGCTAACAGCCAACACACGAGAGGTGCAGAGGGTACCTCCTCTCGAAGAGGAAGGGACAAGGGAAGCGGCGTAGAGGTCCGCACCACGCAACAAATCCTTGACGCGTTACGCAGACCATCCGGGTACCCAGGTGGTATTATCATAGGGGACGCCGGGAATTGGGATACATGCCCATGTGGGAGGGCAGAAATTCACATAAAAAAGACCAAAAAATTCTGTCTTATACACCCGAGACGTACGACATAGGGCACCCATTCGGCGATAGTTGGGAGCACTGCGGATCCCCATGGAGTTCTTTCATAGTAGGGATTGAGCTGTGCCCGAGTACAAATCTCAAAATTTACACCGGTCAGGTAATATGCAGAAAATGTGGGACATCATTCTGGCTATACCCAGATAGGCGGAACGATCATCTGTTCCACCATGACAACCAATGCTTTCGTTAATTAGTTCGGCAAGCAATTTCGTCGCTGTTGTAATGCCCTTGCAATATAATCTATCTATTGCTTATTTTATCTTCTGAACTTTCGATGTATGTACCCTTATATATATGTTCAACAAATAATTTAAGTGCTTCGTGGGAACTATTTATAACATGCGTTGTTGTCGACTATAATACTTAGGGTTGTTGAACTAGTGGAAATTAGATGCAAAGCAAGGTGTAAATTAAATATTTTCCCAGAATATGGTAGTGCACATATCAAAGAGAAAATCTGGTCTACTCTTCCTAAAAATTATATTTAAACAATAAATTTTACGGGCTGCCGAAAAGGCAAAAAAATCACTCTCCCTGATCTCAGATTCGCACTCTCTTTGATCTCCCTCTCCCTTTTATTCAACAGTACACCGAACGAGAATGACGAACAAAGAAATTTAATTTTTTTTCCTGAAAAAATTTACTCACAATTACCACATTAATTTCGTAAAACATCGCAACAACTAATATTGACTTTTTATTAACTGCAGCTCATAATTTACATACATTTTTCCATTGATATCAAATATATTTTTTGCAATTCGAATAAAAAAATGGGCAAAACCTCTCTGTCGCCATTTCAAACGGCGACAGAGAGTCTGTCGCCATTTCAAATGGCGACATAAAATCTGTCGCTGTTTCAAACGGCGACAGAGAGCCTATCCCTATCTGAAACGGCCGTTTGAAATGGCGACTGACTCTCTGTCGCCGTTTGAAATGGCGACAAGTGGGTAGTTTTGTAAAAAAAAAATTCGGCATATTATTTTTGTAAAATAGAATAAAAATAGTATTATTTAAAAAAAATTCTCTAAATAATTGAGTACTTTTTGATAAAATAGTACTCGAATAAGATGAGAGAAGGCAAAATGATTTCATCCATTGGAACTAGATCTAACGGATTAAAATCAAGATTGAAATCTGAGTTTTATTTAGCAACAAAGCACTCAAGCACTCCATATACAACACCATACTGCAATTTCGGAACCTTTGGAAGGCATTCTATGTTAAAGTTCTAATAACGAGTCAAAGACCTAGCAATAGTGTTCTTGTGCTTTATAGAAAAGAAAATTAAACATATTCCAAAGCGCCGGAGTTACTAACATGTCACATGTGGAACTATTGCATATAAGTTACCACAAAAGTGCACACGAGCATTTTTGCCCTCTGCATTATTGTTGTCGAACAATGAGCGCTAGTGGAAACCTAGCTCACGCACGTGAGAGAAAACCCCACAATGTGGGGACAATAGAGTTGCTTTGGTAAGCGGAGCCAAATAGGAGTAGTACGTACAAAAGGGCACAAAGCAAGTTGTCTCCCTCAAATTCGACAAAAGCATGCGTGGATAATTCCTTAGTACAAATGTCCTCTACTAGGTGGTTTGAGTTGGCCTAAGGTGATTTATTTTTGTTTGGACTGTGGTCAATCGGATCAGTGGCTAGACACTACTAGTTTCTGCCTAAAGGAAATGCTGTCTTCTAATTTTTGTGGTTGATTTTTACATACCGGAAAAAACTATAATAAAACCATAATATCTTGATAGTGTTTTTTAAAGTTGAATATGCTTGCATCATTTTCTCGTGACTGAACTACATACTTACAAATACATATAATGAGCACAGGCTGTAGGTCAGATGGCAAGACTGCGGTTGTACAGTCGGCCGGTCGCGTGTTCAAGCCTCGGCTTGGCACCGTCGCTCATGAGCCGTGGTGCAGCGTGTGTGAGTATGGGTATGTGTGCGTTTATAGCCCAGCTGTTGTTCTAATTCTTCTATAATGAATGTCAGAGCTCTAATTTTTTTAAAAAAACAAATACATATAATCTTTAAGTAACACATTGCCCAGCCTCATTGACAAAGCTGTAAGCCCTTCAGATACTTGATTTTAAGCAAACAAGCCCCATGATCCCATTTTTGATGAGTTGAGCCTTTCCTTTAGGGTGTGTTTGGTTAGTAGAATGAGGTTGAATGGGATGTGATGGTCCTGTACGGCTGTACCATTTGGTTCTATTGTTTTGGATGAATGAAATTGTTCAGCATTTATAGGAAATATTTTTAAATTTATATCCCATCATTCAGAATGGGATAATTCCATTCAAGTAATCAAACATATAGATGGTTTTTTTCTTGAACTATCTCATACATATACCACTTGATACAAGCAATAAAACACACTCTTAGTAGAGTCAAGCTCGTATAACTGAAGCTTGTTAAATGAACCATCTGCTACCTTCATTAATCATTAACAGGCGTGTAGTGCATGAGTTAGGCTCGGTTCTTTGTGTTGATGCACCTTACAGCCTCGCACAATCCCAGTCATCCAATGCATACTACACTGGCAGAAGTCACAGAGAGCCTA
The DNA here is from genome assembly GCA_036346275.1 of Otatea glauca. Lineage (NCBI taxonomy): Eukaryota > Viridiplantae > Streptophyta > Magnoliopsida > Poales > Poaceae > Otatea > Otatea glauca. The sequence continues at coordinate 57,741,278 of CM070711.1, forward strand.
TTCCAACTTCAGGGCTTGTTTGGATGCTAGAGAAAACAAACCCAGGGAAAAATTTCCCTATAGGGGGTTTTGAAGGCATATTAAATCCCCCTTAATCCCTATGGCAATTTCTCCCAAGGGAAATTTATTCCCTATCACCATTTGAAAACTATATGGGTAAAATTCGATAACATTCAAAAAAATGCAATGAAACAAGGAAAAAAAATCAACATGATGAACTCTAGAAAATCGCCTTCGCCTTCATCTTCCACCTCGTCGTCGGCTTCGACACCCTTGAACCCCAGCCCCGTCCGATCCGCCGGCGATGCAGCACGGCAACAACGACTACGCGTCCTCAGCCCCCGGGGGTCACTACTACCCCCACCAGTATTTGCCCCCCTCCACCCCGTCCTGGGGGCTACGCCTCCGTGCCGCCCTACTCCCTCGACGGCTACCCCGACCAGCCCCCCTCCACCCCGTCCTACTTGCAGTCGCCCTAGTACGTCTGGTACTAGTCGTGAGCGAGATCCACGATGCTCGTCGAGATCCCGAGGCGACGCGAGCGGAGAGAAGGATAATGGTTTCGGCCACCAAGATATAGTGGCTGATACTAATCTTGACACTTTGGGAAAATCATTATATGATAGATTCATAGTTACCACATAATATAATTATGAAAGAATCACTGTTGCATTGATCAAAATCATTCAAGGCACAACTTGTATCGTGCTTATAAGGAGAATAGACAAAGATTATACACGGTCAATATTACTTGATACAAAATCATATAGTCCTCAAAATCCATAGAAACTCAACTGATCCCGGTTGCTAGCAATATAATCCAACAGCCATTACTCCTACATCAACAAACATCTTAACAAGCGACAAGCACTTAGCCAGTTTGGCCCAGAACTTAACAAAAGCAAATAAACAATCAAACATACTTCGACATCTCATTCAGTATTACCATATCATCAACAAATGTCACAATGCTTGGGATTAACCCAGCAATAAATAGGCAGTTTCTCACACTCACCATACACTCAGATGTCGACCATTAATTTTCCAATCACAGCAATTCCACATACAAACAACAAAACCATCCATGAATGCAAAGGACATAACAATAACAACTAGTCAAGTGATAAGAAATAGAAATTAGGTGCAACAACAAAATAACTACATTCGTCTCACTCTTGTCTATTACAATGGAAAGGAAAACTGCAGCAAACGAAAGGGATTGCGATAAGTCCCCAACTCTCCATGATTCTCTAAGCTACTAACCAGCGGAATAGTAGATTCATACTACTACCAGTACAGTAATATCAGCACCACGACAAAAAAAGGATTATCCAATCTCATATAAGCCATACCAGCAGAGCAAAACTTCCGACGCATCAGAGCACCAGATTACCTCTTCAGGTGGAGGAAGACCACTGCAATGGCGGCTGTGGCGGCGGCCACCACCAGCCCGGGAGATGCCACCTCCGCTTCCTTAGGCGCCATGGTCGAGGAAGCAGCAGTCTCCTCCTTCTTCTTTGCAGCGGCGGCGGCAAAAGTCTTCAGGGCCTTTATCTGCTCCTCGAGAGCGACCTTCTCCTGGTGCGCACTCTGCAGCTCGGCGCCGAGGCCAGTGCCCTTGCGCATCTCAGCATCGTGGTTGGACTTCTTAGAGGCGACGCGAGCGGAGGATGCTCGAGAGAGAGAGGCGACACGACGCGAGCGGAGGAGGCGACGCAAGAGAGGAGGCACTGTCGCGAGAGAGGAACCGAGAGGAGACGACACAAGAGAGGTGACGGGGAAAGATAGTCCGACGTGAGGAGACGTTGATTTTTTCCCTGTGAAAGCGGGATGAATTGGGCCGAGAAATCCTGGGCTCGACTGCTTCCAAACACGCTTAGAATCAGACCAGGGCAAACTAGCCCAGTGGATTTTTGGCCTAGAGAATGGGCCGGGATCCCGGCCGGGATCTGAGCTCCCAAATAAGCCCTCGAGTGACAGGTAAGTGAGTAAAAACCCCGTGGGCCAAAAAGAATAATGGATCTCTCCATCTCCAACTCCGATGTCTTTGGAGAGGGAATTTTGCTTTTGCCATGAAGTGATGCTTTATCCATGGTCCTGTGACTGCTCATGCTCCTCGGTTGGCCACGGGGGCCATGGAATTACGCAAGATTTTCCAACGCCACGGAAAGATTTCGCCGCCACTTGTTCGATCTCCTCTAGAAAGTAGCATGACCTTTACGGGAGAAGCTAACGTGGAGGTGTTCGGGTCCATCTGATGCTCGGAGTTGGACCAAGGAAACCAGTTGGTATCTTGGCGCAATTGCGCCTGCGCATGCATATATGGGCCGATCGAGCCTCTGGAGAGGTGGAGATCTCTGTGGAATATAATCTGCATAAAGTGCAGTTTCAGGATTCCCTGTGATATTTTGTTGAGAAAATTCCTTATTATTCCCTTCATTGCCATCACATCTCAGCTTTTATCCGTTTTTACCACTCCCGTTAGTGGCTCATTATTTGACCGTTAACTTGTATGTGAAAAGACGATTATGTCCATCTTCATCCTCATTTAATTCGAAGTTAAACAACCTGCCAAGTGAACTTGACTCGGTAAAGATGAGCGGCAGAGACGGACAAAGTCGTATAACCGAGAAGGAAGAGAGGAGGAAGAAGGGTTTTGACCAAAGCGTAGGACTGTTATTTTCTAAAAAAACTGACAAGGTCAAGAGGGCAAATGGCAGTTGAGTCATGCCAAAGTGATGGGAGTGATAAAAACGGAATGAAAGTTGAGATCTGATGGCAACGAAGAGAAGAGTAGTTTTGCGATGTCATTTTAAGGATCCGGCCAACTTTCAATAGCAAATACGGAATTTTCTCTATTTTGAACCATCCGAGTTAAAGTGTTCCTCTTTTTTTCTTGGTGGAATCCATGCTAGTGAAATTCGTTTTGCCAACATTCTTAGTAAGCTCTCGAGTTTGTAGGCTGCTAATTAACGACGGCTTCAGACTTCAGTTCTTCATGTGCTGAATTTGCTGTTTCAGTTCAGTTCTGATGTGTAGCAACCTCGCAACATGGCAATTACTGCTCTCCAAGTGGTTTGGCATCTTGTTACTCCATATGTGTTGCTGAATTCCAAAATTAACTCATTTTAAACTGGTTATAAATTGTGCAGAGCACTCAGTTGCTCTGAACCATCACTCGTCGTCGATGTCTTGACTAGTACGCAGCCACCGCACGCGGTCTGGATCAACCGGATCCCAAATCTGCAAAAAGGACCCGCTCGGATTCCGGACACCAACTTGCAGGATTGGAATCCAGGTGGTCTCTACATCAATTTAGCCAGGATTCAGAATATTTACTCCTTTCCCCTGCTGAAAAGGCATCCCAATCGTGATGTTCAGATTCCGTCGGCACATATATACCCACCCTACCCTATATATCTATCTTGTCCAAGTACGCTCTGTAGGCGGTAACTATTGTGAGTGAGTACATCTTATCTGATAAATTGACGCAGCCAGCCTACTGATTGATACCGAAAGGCGATTGATCAACTGCTATGAGCAGCGTGGACCGGCGAACATCGCTCCTAGACCACAGTTGCCAGATGCCAGCCTTCGCTCGCAAACCTGTCGTCTATGGTGTCACCAAAGGGCGCGCTTGATGATGAGTGATGAGGGCGGGCACCGACCGCAAAGGCGGATTCCAGCGTGTGGATATCCTGTCCTGTAATACTGCTCCGCCGGGGCAGGTCTAAGCTGGTTTTCGCGCCTCGTCAGCTGCGGTCGCTACTGCATCTCCAAGAGGCAAGAGCATCCGATGATCACGTCGGATAGAATTGAGGCTTAACTTCGCTTGAGACTCGAGAAAAGCAAGAGGTGTGTGGTCGTGGTCACCAACTCATCGCCATATTGCCGAGGCCCGGACGGCGCCACGTTGGTGGGAGTGACTGCCTGACTGGTGTGGTAGGCGGGAACGCTAGCTGTTCGCTTTTGAATCGCGATTTGAATGCAATGCAGTGCAGGACCCCCCAGATGCCTGATTCTGCTGCAAATAGGATGACAATCGTGTGGGTATCTTCGGATACCACTGCTTTAAATCCAAACCCAAATAAAGTCCCGTCTACCTAAACCCACTAAGCTATACGGATACAGATCTTTGCCCATACCCAAACTCAATGGGTACCCGATACTCAATGGTACCCACGGGCATAGATCTGTGCGCGAGCACCGAAGGGCAAAGGCGGAGAGGTGGGGGGCGCCACGGTCGCCGCATGCTCCCCTCCCCTCTCGCGGACGCCGGAGGCTAAGGGATGTGGCCATGGCGAAGGAGGCGACAACACCAACGAGGCAGGGAGTGATTCTCCAATGACGACCGACCAATTCTTTTCGCCTATTGTTCCTTCTCTCCTCCCCGAAAGAAACCCACAAAAAACTACTCCGATATACCAAGAACAGCAAACCATTGAACCAAGAAACCAAAACCCGGCGCATCAACCGCACCACAGGAGCGAGGGGAGAGAAAGAGAGGTACCTCAGACTCGAGTAGGATGATGTAGGTGATGAGCGCCGCAGCGTTGCCTTGTCACGGCGCCTGACAGACTCCTCGTCAAGGCGGACCTCACGGAGCTTCCTCTATATTGCCTTGTCCTAACGCCGCCGCCGCTTCTGGTCAGTCGCAGGCTCGCCATGGCTCCGTCGAAACACTAGACCTTGGAGGTACGCGCGGGGGGTAGTGCACTCCGAGTGAGTAGAGGTCGCCTCTCCCTCTATCTCCTTCTTGCCTCTCCTTTCTCTCTCTTCTTTTGGGCACTGTGCGCCCCAGGGCGGAGGGAGGCAATAGGAGGAGCCGGTGCCAAGGGAGGCGAGGCGAGGAGCGGCGTCGACCACCGAGGAGGCGAGGCGAGGGAGGAGGCCGAGGCAATCGGCGATGGGGCAAGGGGAGGGAGGAGATGGGGGCGAGGGGAATTAGGGAGGAGCCGACTCAGTCGAGCAATCAGTGATTTTGTTTTTCTAATATATCTCTAAAAAGTGGGTCCATATATCATAGGATACCAATTGGGTACCTATGGGGTACAAATTGACACCCGCACCCATCCTATGGGTTTATCGGGTATCCAAACCCGTAAACCCATGGGTATAAAGTGCTACCTATACCCGCTCTTATCGGATCGGGTACCTACGAGTACCCAAACCCATGGGTAAAATTGCCGTCCCTAGCTGCAAATGCAGGGATTGCATGGTTGGTGTAATATGCTAGAAACGCAAAAGGAATCGATAATTAGGTTTGCCTTTCTGCCTCAGAGTGATGAACCTTAGTCGATCATGGGGGAGGAGGAATCGAAGCAAATATGCACCAACAAAAGTCAGGTTTAGCATGCATGCACACATCAGAGCTACAGATACGAAGATGCAAGCAAGACGTACGTGATACAGAATGGGTGCCCACCAGGGTTTGAAATATAGATGAAAATGGCTCGAAAATCGTGATTTCGATCGTATTGGTCTAGCTCGAGAAACGGAACCGATCGATAAATCGGTCCAATTCAAACTAAAAAAAAATTAGAAATTTTAGAATTTTTTTTTCCAAAAGTTCCCTAACATTATTATTAATAGCTTTATGACATTGTCATGAATTTTTTTAAAAAATAAATGTACATAATCGAAAAGGGGAAAAAAAAAGAAAAACCTGAGCAAGCTGCAGCCCATAGCCATTTGGGCTCAATAGCGCCATTCAAGATCTTCACGAGACTGATCTTTTCAGAAGGAATGTTGGAACGTTCACGAGTGTTCTAGCTGAGAAGATGGCATATGATATCAAAACTTTCCTAGTATTTTCCTTATGCCGCCTTAAATGTAACGCCACTCTTATTGGTACTTACTATTCTCTTCGTTAACTTGTAGCATATTAGTGAGTGTGTTCGGTTTGGACATACCCATGCTTCAATAGTTTGCCATGCAGATCTTTTCGCATTGTGCTTCTTCTAATGGATGCGAGCGCAATTGGAATACGTTTGCGTTCATCCACACGAAAGTTCGCAACCGCCTATCGTATAAGAAGCTCTATAAGTTGATGTACGTTAACTACAATATGCGTCTTTGAATTCAAGCTAAAGAAAACCAAAGATGCATAGCTGAAGACAATCCATTACATCGTCTTATGGAGTTTACATTGTGCGTCGCTGAAAATCAATCCAACAGTAGATGGAAAAAGAGAGGTTCAATGCTGACCTCTTACTTGATGAGGATGACAAAGAGAGTGACACCTCTCTCCCATCACACCTTGTGACAGACTCGATTGATCACAACTTGAGAAATCAAAACGTGAGCACGATCCCATTCCTGCCCCAATTTTGGAAGCAGATGTCTATGAAGCATATCCCATGGAAGTTGACAATGATCATGTTTTCCATGACAATAACAATATTCTGGAGAGCCCAACCTCGAAAGCTTGCCTCGAATGAAGATGGAGCACTCACACCATCTAACTACTCTGGGTTACGCACTTGTGCGGTTACAAGTGAGATAGATGAACAATGAGTAGAACGAGAACAACGTGAAGCCCTTGAATTGGTAGAAAAAGCCGCTCAAGGGCAACATAAACAACTCATGGTAGCAAAACAAAAGGCTGTGGATGAGGCAAAATGTCAGTATTACAGCAGTCAACCAGGGTCATCACAAAGACCAGATCCTTCGAAAAGTCATCCCCGACGCATGCTTCTGGCCACGCTACAAGTCTAGGGGGCGACGGTAAGAGACCTGAACTTGGTTCCAAGCAGTTCTTGGGAGAATACCTTGTAGAAAGAATTCACATTTTAACTTGGTTTCAAGCTATTGCATTAAGTTGCCATCGAAAATTATTTGAAATTATCGACCCGTTACCATTAAGCGATGCTAATGATGCAGATAAATCTTGTAAGGCTGAAAAGCATATCAAGATGGATAAGCTGAAGATAACTCCTCAGCCAAATAAGAAAATTAAGCAAGTTCCTATTGACCCCACCGACCAGTCAAAATTGTCTGGATAGGGTCAGGAATGGATGTCAAATAGGAAGACGCATTCGTTACTTTCCTCCAGACTAATGCAGATGTGTCTGCGTGAAAACCATTCGACATGCCTAGAGTCCCGAGAAAAGTAATAGAGCACAAGTTAGCCATACGGCGTGATGTACGACTAGTGAAGTAGAACCTACGGCGATTCACTTCTGAATGACAAGAAGCCAATCGACAAGAGTTGGACAAACTCTTAGAAGCTGATTTCATTCATGAAGTTGGTCATCCAGACTGGCTAGCGAATCCGTTCATGATCAAGAAAGCAAATGGTAAGTGGCGTATGTGCATTAATTTTACTAGTTTAAATACCGCTTGTCTAAAAGATGATTTCCCTTTACCCCGAATCGATCAACTAGTTGACTCAACAGCGGGTTGCGAGATGATGAGTTTTATAGATGCATACTCAGGTTATCATCAAATAAACATGGCAAGAGAAGATGAAGAGAAGACTTCCTTCGTAACTCCGTTTAGCATCTATTGCTACAAAAGAATGCGATTTTGGTTGAAAAATGCTGAAGCCACGTACTAGTGCCTTACGCAGAAGACTTTTATTAGTCAGATAGGGCAAAATCTCGAAGTTTATGTAGATAATCTCGTTGTAAAGAGTAAGAAAAGCTGTAACGACCCCCATTTTCGCATAAATGTAAAGATGGAAATCTAATGCGCATACAGTACTAGTCCCATGATCAGTGGCTAGTACGCACATTTTCAACAATTGGAATCACAAGCATACATCATTATATTAAAGCAGAAGCTATTTGTTCATGGTATTCTTACAATTCAGAGTATATGTACATATAGCACAGAGGAAGCAAAGTCTTGTAGTGTGCCCATCCAATCCACAGGCAACTGACAAGGCATAAATCCCTAGAAAGATCGTGTCATTAGAATTCCCGTGTCTTGCGACGAAAGGTAATCTTTGGAGCTTCGCTTTCTTACCAACCTAAAATAATAGATTAAGCAAGGTTGAGTACTTTCGTACTCCGCAAGACTTAAGTGGTATTTGCAAATGCAATAATGCAGACTATATCAAAGGAGGCTACTACAGTTAATTTGCATAAAGCGATATTGAATTTGTAAATCAAGTTGTCATTTGCAAACGGAATTTGTAAGAGCAAATTTGACTGATAAGAAATAAGTAAAGTATAAGTAATACACACAGCCCTTCACGAGTATTGAATAATTCAATGATCCAATAATCCAATTCTGTCACAACCATTCCTTTGCCAACACATAACCATTCATCCAATAATCCAATCCTGTCATCATCATTCCTTACCAACACGTGGCAAAACAAATGAAACCAAGTCCTTTTGAAAATAACAAAATATTTAACTAGTGCCAGTTCACCAAGTTTCCCATAACCACGGGTACGGCCAATCGATTAGATTTTCACTCTGCAGAGATGTACAGCTTTACCCACAAGACATGACTGACTCTTTGTGCAATCAATAATTAGCACACTTTCTTTGGTGTGCCACAGAGAGTCATAACATAACCGTTACATTACATAGACCTAACTTTGCACTAGCACGAGTGACGAAAAATCCTTGTTATGGAAGAAGAAACACAATTAAGTAAACCATGATAGTCCATCTCTGTATATAGATCAATATTGTTGGCAGTCCATCTCTGCAAGAAACGATTTCTTCCCATTACAAGGCGTTCACCGTTATATCGGCAAGCGTTGTTCCCAACACTACAGTGAGGGCACCCCTTCGAGCAAACCTTGAAAGGAGAGCCCGTACTACTTCGGCCTACCAATGTGCAAAGCTATATCTATATAACTTAATAGGTTAAGGCTGTCCCATACCAGCACTTGTGGTTGTACGAATTTATCTTGGATCATACAACACTATGTTCGGTCCTTAATCCAACACAGGCAATAATCTCCCCCTACACTACGTACAAGTCCATATCTTGCACAACCAGCTATTGCCAATAATTGCCGGCGTCAAAACCATAGTTTTGATTTTTGGGTTTTTAACTAAAATACTTACAACGAACATCACGTCATAACCAACATTTTCAATTTTCCCAAGAAACAATCTTGATCTGATCATGTACAATGTTAGTTCTAAAGCATGGCTAAGCATAATTATTAGATCGTATATATATACCCATGTTGATATAATGTACTGTCTAACTTTATTCTAGGGTTATCAAGGTTCACATATCAATACTTATCAAGGAGGTTTTATGAGACAACAGGTATATCTACTAGTACCACAAAATAGTGAATTTACAGAAAATAATCGCATGCATGAAACAGTTTGATAAATAAAAGGAAAATTAAATACTGGGATCAATATGATCAAAGGGGTGCTTGCCTTGCTTATTAGCTGTTTACGACGAAGTCGCGGTCGAAGCCTGCGTTGTCGATGATGGAATTAATGACGTCGGGTTCTACATGTTGTTCACGAAAATATATCAAATAACGAACTTTAATAAAGGCAAAAAGAAGACAGACAGAAAATCAAATAGAACATGCTATAAGAAACAGATGCACATTCTTTTATAGATTATTTATTCTTGTTTTATGAATGCTAGATGCTAAAATTATTTGGATTAATGAAAGTAAACATTAGTTAAAGGTTTCATAAACTCAATTACTCATATAATGTGTTTTTGGTGATCTTATCACTTAAGGTTATTGCACTAGCAGGATTTAGATAAAATGCACGATGAAATAAGAATATTTTTCCAGATTATGGTAGACCACAACCTAAATAACATTTCTAGGCTAATCTTCTCAAAATTTGCATTTAGATGAGATGTTTTATAAACTGTCAAAAAGGCTTAAGCGTTTCTGAAAACATAAAACATAAGGTTATTTTGCTATTAAGATTTATATGCAAAGCATGGTGAAATGAAATTGTTTCTTTAGAATATGATGGTATATACTTTGGAGAGTATTTCTAAACTGATTTTATAAATTTTAATTTTTAGACGAGATATTTTATTTGCTGATGAAATAGCATAAATGATCATTCTGAAATACATGCATGTACATAACTTTTACACTAGGGTCTTATTCTTATTCATGAAACAATTCAAGTCAATATTATTTCTTAAATATTTTAGTATACACAGATAATCTACTGACATATTAGTATTTAGAAAACAATTATTCCCATGTTGGATTTCTTCTGTACAAAGTACACATTCTTGAATATTTTAATGTATTAAGAGCAACCTTTAATACAAAATAACTCAAACAAAGATAATGTTTAAATATTTTTATATATTTGGGTTGTTGGAAGTCTAAGGATTCCAATAAAATTGGTTTCATCCAATTCTCAGCATGCTTGTAGAAACTTTGTTCATAGCATATTTTGGACCCCTTTCACAGAGTTTATTTTCAAAATATTTTTGTATATTCAGAAAATACATTATTTTAGATGAATATAGAAATTTATTTCATTCAATTTGGAGCTATGGTTCAAAAGTTATAGCTATTTGATTCAACTCGGGTTTGAAAAATGAAGCAAAATATGGAAATACGTTTTCACCTAACCGAGGACGTATTCGTCACTTTGGCGCATTCCTTTGAGCTTGGCTGCACCACTAACCTTTGGGGCCCACTCGACGAAGACTCTAGAGCAGAGCTTTGGCTAGGGCACGCTGGCGACGCTTCTCCGGAGATCTGGTGAAGGCGAGTACATGGGGAGCATGAGCTCGACAAGGCGCATCTGATGGTGGTACCGATTCGGCCAGAGGCGAACCGAGGTGAGCTGCCACCGAGAGCCCGCGGCGGCAAAGAAGGTGCCTCGTCGGGGAAGATGAATAGAGGTATGACAGATCGAATCGGTAGCACATTAGGCACTAATGGATGCTAGAGGTTCCGTTTTACCTGTTATTCGAAGTGGAGATGAACGGAGGAGCTGCGCCACCGGTGGTCGGCCGTGGGGAAGATGAACGCTGGTGGCGGCGAGCTACAGGCGTGATGAACTGAAAATGAAGCTTGCGTTGGAGTTAGTGATGCCCAGGGATGCTCTCCGCCAAAGGAATTTGGAAATGGTTCACTGGTTTTGTTAATTCGATTTTGGCTCTGAGCTTTGAAGCTTTCGTCAATGGAAGAGTTGGGGTGGCTCAGAGGCTTCTCAGTCTGAACTAGCAGAGGGGAACTGAGAGAGAGGACGACGCAGACTCAACGCAAGCTCTGGGTGCCTTTTATAGCCGAGGAAACGCACATAAGCCTGCCCAGGTCGCGAGCTCGGCGAGATGAGTTCTCAACGCTGCACAGGAAGAAACAGGCTGGACTCCGGGAAACACGGCGAGGGCAGCAGCGTGGCAGCAGGATGTGGCAAGGCAATGATTGCGCCGCAATTGATGGATTCGATTCATACGGCGTGGCAACAAATCGTTGGCTAGAAGCTGCAAATGAGCTACGGCAGATGGAATGAATCGGGTCGAGAAAGCTGCGAGGAAGGAGGGGGAAGGAAGGAGGAGAAGGGAAGAAGTGAGGCAAACATGCTCGGCCTCAATTATTGTTTTGTTGATTTCAAATGAAACCGCTTATCCTTCCGCACACAGGCATTGATGTTGAGCTTTAAATGATCATCAATAATTGATGAAAATTTTTTGATAATTTTTATCAGAGATTTTTAGACAATTATATTTATACTGTACAAATTTCAGATAAAAATACATTGTACAGAATTTACAGAAATTCTGACAAGGCACTGTACTCAGAATTGGGTTTTCTGTTTTTAATTTATCAGAGGACTTATATATTACGAAAACTTTTTGAAACTTTTTATAGGAGTTTATGTTGGCCATATAAGCCTTCATTAAAAATTTTAATTTAATATATTTTTTATTTAATTTATAACAATTCTGACATTATGATTCCTAGATTTTCAAAATTCTGTTTTTGAATTTTAAAATATACTAAAAATTATTATTTATTTTTCATATTTTTACTGTAGATGTATTTATATATCCGAAATATAATATTAAATTTTTAGCTCGAGATAAGGTTTTATTATTATTATTTAAATCTGACAATCTTACTGTTGCTAGCCAAGAAACATTAATTGGGTATTTATTGCACATTATGATTACTTGGATTTTAAAATTCAGAGGATAGATTCTAGAGATCTCTTAATATCATGCAGGGATTTTTATACATTTTATTAATGTAAACTTTTATTATTGTTATTTATCTATTACATATAAAGGTTTTCTTATTAGAGAAAAAATCAAGGAAAATCCAGAATAATTCAGAAAATGCAGAAAAATCATTAATAAATATAATTAATTTCTAAAATTTAATTTCTTACTTTATTTTAATTTTTGGGATGTTACAAAAGCTCTAACCATTTGTTAGACCTAGCTGAAACCTTTGATAATTTGAATAAGTATGAGATTAAGTTGAATCAAAAAAATTTATATTTGGAGTTTCTTCTAGAAAATTGCTTGATTTCCTTGTTTGTTCTAGAGGTGTTGAAGTAAACCCTGAGAAGATCCAGACCATTACATCTTTGAAAACACCTTCTAAAATAAAGGAGGTTCAATGTTTAACTGATCGGATGGATGCTTTGTCGTTTTATCTCAAGATCAAAAGAGCGTGGCTAACCTTTTTTTTAAGGTAATAAGAAAACATGATAAATTCCACTGGCCGGATGTAGCAAATAAAGCCTTCTAAGACATCAAAACTTATTTACAAAGCCCATCCACACTGGTCTCACCCACCCTTGGGGAACCTTTGTTGGTATATTTAGCGGCTTCAACAAACCTATCTATTTACAAGATACAAAAACCTATCTATTTTGTAAGCGAAGTCTTACACGGACCTAAGGAGAGATACCCTCAGGTTCAAAAATTGCTTTACACGTTATTAATGGCTTCTAAAAAATTAAGACATTATTTACAATCTCATCGGATTACAATGCCCTTATCTTTTGCCATGGATAACATACTCCATAACCAAGAAGTAACGGTCGGATTCCTAAGTGGGCAGTAGAACTTGAATCTTCTGACATCCATTTCGTTGCCTGAATAGCAATTAAGTCGCAAATTTTGGTAGATTTTATCGTCGAATGGACTAATAGTGAACCCTCTATAAAGTAGGATTCCACTGATACCGATCACTGAAAATTATACTTTGATGGCTCTCAAGAAATCAAAGGCTGGAGATACAGTTCCCTACTACCAATAATGTAGAAACGTATGAAAGACTTCTAGCCGGGCTCCGACCAACAAAATTCATTGGAATCCACGGACTTTTGGCAATAGGCGATTCACAATTAGTCATAAACCAAGTTAGGAAGGAATACAGGATATCCGATGAGGTAATGACAAACTACCTCGATGAAGTGAGAAAATTAGAAAAATATTTCAGTCATTTCGAGGTCCAATATATACCGTGAAAAGATAATCTCTTAGCAGACTAGTTATCAAAAATGGGATCCTCATGATCACCTATTCCAACAGGTATATTTCTTGAATATCAATCAATACCTTCTATAGAAACATCCATAGAAAAGTCCTTGACCAGTACAGAGATCGGATGTCGCAAATGTACAAACTTCTCGACAATACTCTTTATAGAAAGGGAACACATGGTACTCTAATTCGGTGTATATCCCAAGAACAGGGGATAACATTGCTTAATGAAATACATAGGGCCTTATGTGGAGCACATGCTACATATAGAACACTGATCGGGAAAGCATTCCAACAAGATTTTTATTGGCCCACTGCTTTACAAGATGCTATACAATTTGCAAAGACCTGTGAGCAATGTCAATTTTATGCTCGACAGGTGCACCTACCCGCTAATCAATTGCAAATCATACCATTGTCATGGCCATTTTTGACATGAGGAATTGATATAGTAGGTTTGTTACCAAAAGCAACTAAAGGATTCAAATTTCTGTGTATTGCAATTGATACATTCACAAAATGGATTGAGGTTGAGCCTTTGTTTTCAATTACGGCTCAAGCAGCAAAGAAATTCTTTGTAAAAAATATAGTCACTAGATTTTGTGCTCCTAGTCGACTAATTACTGATTTATTAGTGGTCTATTTCAAGACTATGGTGATGAAATAGGCACAAAATTTTGTTACTCTTCAGTTGCTCATCCTCAAAGCAATGGATTAATTGAACGTGCTAATGGTTATATCACACAAGGTATGAAAAAGCGAGTGTTCTATCATCTTACGAAACACTTGGGGGCTTAGGTAGAAGAACCCTACCAAGTACTTTGGGACACACGCATGACGACCAGTACAGCAACAGGAGAAACACATTTTCAACTGGTCTACAGAGCAGAAGCCGTGTTACCTAGTGAGATCCACTTAGGTTCTACATGAACTACTCTCTATGAACAGGTCAATCAATACATTCAACGAGAAAATGATATCAATATCCTAGAAGAAAAGCGGATCGATAACTTATCAGGTTGGTGGCCTATTTAAAAGGCTTAAGACGATACTATAACAAAAGACTTCAACCACAAACAATCAATGTGGGAGACCTAGTTCTAAAGCGTATCCAGAATCAGTCTAGATTACATAAGTTATCTTCCAAATGGGAAGTTACCCGACCAGGTTCTGTTTTGCTAGCTATGGAAGAGGCAAGGATTTTGTCAAATGCATGGAACATCCAGCATCTTCGCAATTTTTATGTGTAAATAAGTTCATTTCATATTTCATTTACATTTAAATCTTTTTATTGTTTTATGTAAAATTGTTTTCTATCTTGCTTAACTTCTGAGAAATCACAAGAACATTTTTTGACCAAACCCTCTAAAAATGAAATACGAAGTTACTGGTCGGATTGTGAGATAACTTCTAATAGAGACTTTTCATGTAAGCCAATACTTACTGCATTGAAACTCATTAGACTGACCTTGTCTCCAATCTGCTACTATTTAAAACTAAGTACAATGTAAAAGGGAACAGGTCGTCACTCTATAACTATTTGTATTCTGACCACACAGCTGATCAGAATACAAACAGTTGGGGGCTAGTGATATACTTAGAAAAATATACAAGCAAACAAGTGACAAGACAAAATACAACATAAGAAGAGATATCTTCATTCATTCCAAATGTTTACTTAAATGTAATCTTTATATTCTTCATGTACAATTCACTGGAGGACTGTACTTCTGCACATTTCCTATTTATCTCTTCTAGAGCGACTAGCTTTAGGTCGGATGCCTATCTCTCCAACTCAACTATGTCCTTTTAGAAGTGCCTCAACTTGACAACCATTGCGGGGACGTGATCTTGGATTTTATTCAGTTGATCATTCACCCCTTGACCAACTCATCGGCAGACGGATCAGAAGTTGTAAGTTTTACTTCCGTATCTTTTATATCCATTGTGATTTTTCTTAGCTACTCAAAAATGAAATTCAGAGTACATTTCCTACCTCTCTGAATTGTGGCCATATCTTTGAAGAAGAGTTTCATTTGCTCTCTCATTTTCTCTATCTCTTCTTTCATCTCCAACCTCAGCTCTTCAGATTTCTTTTTCTCTATTTCTCGTTCGGAGAGCTGGGTTTGTTTGGCCTTTATTAATTTTTTTAATTATGCAAAGGTTAATTTTTTTTACTATTTCTTTCAAAAAAGAAAAGTTAAGCAGATAGAGATAGAGACTTACACATTATTTCAGACTCCTTTGATTGAAGAATAGCCTTGCACTCTTCGAATAGCCGTTGAGATTCTCTACATTTTCTAACATACCTTTTTATTATTTTTTCTACTTTGGCCTTGGCCAAAGGTTTTGCTTGCCAACCTAACAGGTCGAACAATTCATATGAAAGGTGTAAAAATCAAGTAGCAAATGAATTATTATACCCTGTTCTTAAAATTCTTTAAGAAGAGAAGGAGACATAATTACGTTTCATAGGAAGTTATCAAAAACTTACTTGAAGTCCTTCTGGTCGGCATGACCAGAGGAAGATGCTAGTGGCAAAGCCACTAGGACGATGATGTCAGTGGTCACAGCTTTTGCAGTCACCACTTCCACCCTAATCCCGCTGGTCAGAACGACCAACGTCTCCTCTGTCGTAGCAAGGATATCTTCAGTCTCCACGACTGTGGAGACCTCTTTAGTATCAATGGTCATCCCAACCACCCCTGTTGTCATTGCAGGAGGCACACTGACCTCCTCCGCGGTTGTTGTAGCCTCCTCGACCAAATAATTTTCAATAGTGGTTGTAGGGTTTTCACCCTTGGCTAGCCGCTTCAGTTGGTGTCACGGCCTGCTCTGGACTAGTCGTTGCAAGTGTGACCAGTGGACTGGCCTCGGCACCTACTTGCGTACTTGCATCCTAATCTTCAGAAGAATCAGGGGTGGATGCCTGAGGACTGAGACAAAAGATATGCTTAGATTCTGAAGAGATATACTCAGAAATAAAGGATAGTGGAAGAAAAATACCTGCAACATAATGCTGATTGCATAACCCAGGATACCATAAGATTTGATAACGCCCATATATCCAGGTTGGGAGTCTTCCTCTTCCTTGATATAATAAGAGGGGCACCATCCTCTTCCTCTTCACTCTCGTCCTAAACAAAGGGGAATTTGGGAAGGTGTCTATATGGTAGGTCCCAATTGTGGCCAAATCTTTTCTTATTTTGCACCTGGGATGAGGTACTTATCTGCATCTCCACAGCAAATTTTATCTTCTTCCCTTGTGCTCAGGGCCAATCATGCACATGCTTAGAGCATATAGCACCAACCAGCACCAAAGCTTGACCAGTGCTGGTCGGGTCAGCACTAGTATGAGCGGTGGTCAGGTCCACCGTCTTCGAAGAACTCCTAGTAGAAGTCCTCGTCTTCTTGGTCGATGAGGCCATATCCCCAATTTCAGACTGCTAGGCAGCACATTTTTGACCATGCATCTGAAATTAAACCTAATTATTAGCATAAAACAGTTAGTAAACAAAAATTATCAAAGAAATTATAGTAAATAGATTGAAAAGACAGTAAATAATAATTTCCAGCATCTCTAAGTAAACATGGTATCCAGCCCTAAGTCAAGTTTCAACCCTCCAACGGCAACCTGTCATCCCAACCAAGTTTTCATTTTATAAAATCTAACCCTTGACTGTAATTCCTGAGCATTGCTCAATACCGCAAGCATGGCTATCCAAATAGATTTTACACTCTGCAGAAGTTATGCACTTTACCCACATGACATGAATATCTCTTTGTGCAACGTCATTAACACACTTCCTTTGGTATGCCGCAGAAAGATCATGACAAAACATTTACAAAGCTCTGCCTTAACTGAGTACTACCCGTTAAGGTGTCAACACTAAAGGGTTAAACTGCCACAACAGGGTCCCCCTCTTGCGCCATGTGAGTTGATCCGTAAATCCGGGACTCACACCATCACTGGTAGTACCAAAGCTAAAACATTGCTAGTTAATCAGCTAGGTTCGTCCCATTCTAGATATGTGGTTGCATGTTTGACTCAGGTAAGAGGTTTGCAAGGTTAAGTCCTTAGGATGACTAGGGAAAGACTTCCACATCTGCCCTTCGGCCCACCTTGGTACTGAAGAGAAAACGGTATGCTACACTAGCATAAAAAAAACTACCGCATAATCAGAAAGCTACTCGCAAGAAGGGGATCACAGATTAGATTACCACTAGACGCGCAGTTGAGGAATCCTTCGCGCATCGATGTAGTGGATCGTCCTCGCCGCAGTCGTTGCGTCGATGGAGTAGATCGTCCTCGCCTCACCGTGGATCGTCCTCCCACGCCGCAGTCGCAGCAGCGTCACTGTAGTAGTCCACACGTACAGGGATGGAATGCCGTGCGTCGGTGTGCAAGCACCTGGTCGCTCGGTAGGGGCAGCGAGAGGAGGAGGCTAGGGTTTCGGGTGAATCACTTCTAAACCGTGGAAAGCACACCCTGTGCCCACCCTCCTCCCCTCCTTATATAGCCACGAGATGAAACCCTAAACCGGGGCCCATCAGCGTGCTAAGCCCACGAGGTCCATTAATTACGAATCCAATCCAAATTAATGTGTCCCAGCCCATTAAGTGTGTGACCCTGCAGGTTCACGTACGTTTGGACATGGATTTGGAAAACTCCTTTTCAATCCAATAGTTGGTAGCGGCTCCTTGCAAAGTGTAACATCCCAAATTTTCATTTCAAAAATAGGATAAAAAAAATAAAAAATTATTATTTTTATCGGTTGTTCAAGTTTATTTGTCTCCTCTTTATTTTCTGGATTTCTCTAGAGTTCAAAAGAAAAAGACTTTTGCCTATTTTTAGAAAAACTTAAAACTATTTCCTAAAAAAAACCCTATTTAAGTTGGAATTAATTGTTTTAAAAAAATATATCACAAGGAACTTCGGTGAATTATCCCATTATTTGTTAAAATCCTGATTTCAAAATCTTTCCAAAAGTCTCATCAATTAAAATATAGTTTGGAGACAAAATAAAAGATTTGGTTTTGCTAAAACTATCTTATTTAATATAAATAAACCTAAGGGAATTTCTGTGAAATTTTCTATATTTGTCAAATTATATATTTTCTAAAGCCTTTCAGAAAGCTTTAACAAAATAAAAATATATGTGGGTACAAAAATAAAATATTTGGTGGTACCAAAATATTTTATTTGATCTCAAAATGTCCTAATTAAAGTCCCTGAATTGTCTTAGAATTTTTGGGGTTGTTTTAGTATTTTCCAAATTAAAAAGATATTAAAAACAATATAAAAGTATTTACTGTACACGAATAAAATTATTATTTTATGTAATAATATTTTATTTGTGTTACTAAAGCTGTGGGATTGACTCTCAATCACGGCATGGCCATGCACTTCCTTAATCATATCACACGGTGGCCTTGTCATATATCTCTGTTTCATTGGAGTGGCAAATTCCATCTTGATCTGCTCACTTCCTCTGCACGCTTCATAGTAAACATGAAAGCTACCTTTATAACTATCCAGGTTAGGAAGTAGTGTTTGATAGCCCCAAGGAAAACTATTACACATGTAGGGAATATGACAATCTCAGTCTAAGGATCATACATCTACTATGTATGAGATACAATCGATGACACATAAGAATGAAACATTCTCATAGTGTCCCATGGCGGGTCTATCTAACCCATGTTCTTCAACATGCGCCCACAATGTATAGATGATATCTCCATATCCCATGATCTATGAAGCATGATCATCGATCACTACATGTGCCGATCTATTCATCGTTGTCCTATACGATGATATCCGATCGTAGATATTTATCGAATTATATCAATAAGTAAAGAGCTTCATAAGCAAGTCACATACTTGTTGATCAATACAATGATATACATTCATTAGACCAATAATCATATTATTATTCATAAACATAGTCATGTTACAATCATCTAAATGATTGCCTCAAGGGCATAATGTAAGCCCGGAAAGCAAGCCAGGACGCCAAATTGCTTTCAATTTGGGATCTACGCCACCAAGACCCCAGCCCCAGAGCGGGACGGAGTGCCCTGCATCCTAACCAAGCCACCAGACTCCGCGCCATTGAAGAGGCCGTGAATCACATCACCACCGAGGATGCCCACCTGGCACCAGGGCGCCATACTAGGTAAGCTCCTAGTCAACTCAAAGATCTCGCCATGGTTTTGTTTGATTCGAGCTACGCGATTCGCTTGTTTCTCGAAGTTTTCTTCGCAAATCATCAATTAAAGACAATGCCTCTTAAGATCGCTTTTACTAGTGCAATCCTCGTTCTCATTTGAGTACGAACCAAGGTCGCCAAGGGTTAAGATATTAATTGGAGGGGTAGAATTTCTAGCCAACCTTATTGTCCTAGACACCAAGTCCCTAGATGTGATCCTAGGAATGGATTGGCTCTCTAAGAACCAAGCAATTTTGGATTGTGGGAATAGAGAGATCACCCTAACCATCGAGATGGAGCCAAGTTAAAAGTTCAAGCCGCCTGGATCGAGTCGAGGTGATTAAAGTTTGTGGCGCCAAAGGAATAAGTTTGAAGATGTACCATGCGCAAATGAATTTCCCGATGTGTTTCGGATGAGTTGCCCGATGCCACCGATCGAGATATAGAGTTCTTGATAGAACTAGTTCTCGAAAGCCACCCATTTCCAAGAGACCTTATAGGATGCCCTTGCTAATGAGTTAGCCAAGTAAAGAGACAGATCAAAGAGCTACAAGATCAAGGTTTTGTTAGACCAAGTTCTTCGCCATGGGACCAGTTCTTCTAGTTGAAAAGAAAGATGGAACTCGGAGAATGTGTGTAGATTACGCCACTTAATGAGGTCACCATCAAGAATAAGTACCCTCCGCCAAGAATCGATGATTTGTTTGACCAACTTCAAGGAGCCGAGTGTTCTCGAAGATTGACCCGAGATCGATATCACCAGTTGAAGATTCGCCATCGAGTGTAACATCCCAAAATTTGAGTTTCGAATGTTGATTTCAAAATTAAACCATTTGCATTTTCGGAATTAAGTCTAGCTTAATTTGAATTTCTAAATAGTGAAAGGATTTAATTTGGCTAAACTATTCATCAAACTAAAGAATTTTGGGTTCCTTATGCTCCAAGGAATTTTTTGTATTTTGGGATTTTTCGAATTTATTTGACATTTATTTGAATTTATTTGGTTTTATTCGGTTTGGAATTATTTAAAATCGGAAAATGTTTTAAAACGCTCTCGGGCCAAAATTCCTCGGCCGCTCCGTTTTTCCTCGCATGCCCGCTTCCCTCCGCGTCGCCTCGGCCCACCGCTTCCGCTCGACCGCTCGCTCGCCATGGCCCACCGCCCAATGAGCCCGAGTGCCCTAACCCTAGCCATGGCCAGCGTGAAACCGCGTCGCCGCCGCCCTTGAGTCCGTGTCGGACACGGCCGCCGAGGCCCTATTTAAGCCGCCAGACGCCCCGAGGATCGCCTCCTCGCGCCGCCTTTTGCCCCACCTCTCGCCGCCTAGCTGCCGCCACAGCCGCGCGAGCTCGCTGTTGATCTCCGCCGTGCCCGAGCCCTTCCGCCGTCTTTTCCATCGTCGCCGGTGCCTCCCGCCGCCGCCGTCGGTCTCTCCGCATTACCCGCGTCGTCCTCTCCCCGTTCCGCCTTGCCCCGCGCCCGATCCGGCTCTCCTCCGCCGCCGGCCTCGTCTTCTTCCCCGTCTCCGGTAAAACCTCGCCGCCGTTCTTCTTCGCCTAACCCAGTGTCGTCCGTCGCTGCGTGCGTCTCGAATCGCCACGTCTCTGTCGGCCGAGCTCTTGCATCCCCGCCGTCCGACGCGATCGACGCCTTGCCGGATCGTGCGCGTCACCTCGGCCGCTGCGCCACTCCTCGGCCGTCCGTCGCTCTCTCTCAGATCTGGCGCGTTCGTCGGCCATGGCTGCGTCGGTAGAGCCAGCGTCGTGTGACGTCGGCCGTCGGGCAAGGCGCCGCATGGATCGAGCCCGCGCCGTGGACCGAGTCCACCGTGAGCCCGATGACGTCAGCGATTGCGCAATAAATCTTTTTTTTCCAGTACAAAAATAAATCCAAAAATTCTGATTTTCTGATTTTCTGTATTTTCTCTGAATTTAATCTTTCGGAGGCCCGTTCTCACTCATACGAACTCCGATTGAGGCGATTCAAGTTTCTAAATTTTTCTAAAATCAAGATCTATCTTCCAGAGCCATTTATTTTCAGTTTTGAGCTTGGTTGAGTCTCTGTTTTGTATTTATTTGGTTTCGTTGCTTCTTTTCGGTGAGACGCTAATTCGAGGAGCAAACGAAGACTTGAAGACCAAGATTCACACTAGATCAGCAAGGCAAGTCGTAACCTTGATCATATTGATCCTATGTTTGCAAAGTAATTTATTTTATACACTTGCATGCTATTTACGTATCAATGTTTATTTAATGGGAGTAGATGTATACCTAGTTGACATTATGCCACCTTGATTAGTTGTATACCATGTATCCATTGCTAAACCTAGGTTGGGACATTACTAGTTGGACATAAATATTACACCAACATTGGGTTATCGTAGCTATGCTTAGACATGCTTAGATATACGTTGGGATTCATACCACATGTTGAATAATGTTAATCTTGACTTAATGAGATATTGAATCGTGGCCGTTAGCCACTGTTGTAAAATTTGTAGTACCATGGCGGGGTTTGCCATTGGTCTTGGCTGAACGAATTGTTTTTCCTCGGGCAAGTGATCGTGAAGTAAAGGGGGTGTTTTTTTAGCACATTGGGATGTGGATGTCTTGCCTGAGACAACTTAAGGACTTAATCTTGTGCGCCATTGAACTGGGCCTAACCGTACTACCACATGTCTGGAATGGGACAGACTTAGGTGATTAATTTGCAATGTCTAGCCTTGAGTATTGCCAGGTTGGTGGTGTGGGTTCGGGATGGACGGGTAGATTCACAAGAAGCAGAGGGCCCTAAAGGCGAAACCTTAGCGGGCGATCTGAGTTTAGGCGAAGGCATTGTAAAGGCTTTGTCATGATATCTCTGCGACACAGAAGGAAGTGTGTTAAGATCGATTGCACAAAGAGATGTTCATGTCTTGTGGGTAAAGTTGTATAACCTCTGCAGAGTGTAAAACTATTCGAATAGCGCGTCATGATCATGGACAAAGCAGGAATTTCACACGGGGTATAGAGTGTTTCATAAAATGTGGAATGTGGAATTGTTGGGATGTGAGCGGGAGTTCACTTTGTTGTTTTGTTGTCTATCATTGATCTATCGCTTATTTATTTATCTTTTCATAAATATGCTTCCAATCTATTTATTGTATTTCAATTCAAGTTATTGCTTTACGCAAAAGAACTATATAGCCATCCTTGTCAAGCCGTGCATAAATATATTGCATCATTTCCCTACGACTTCTTGAGTACCTTTGTACTCACGGCTTTATGCCCTTGTTGATCGATTCTTTGAAGGAGATAATGAATATCATGAGGAAGAATTCTATGAAGACTACGTGGATTAGGAAGGCGTTCCCAGACGATTGCTGTGGCATGTCGAATGGTTCAAGTTATCTTTTCATTGCAGTAGTATTTGTTTCTTAAGCCCTTAAGGCGTAATGGTGTAAACATTGACCATAAGGTCGTTTGCTTTATTTAATAATAAATTGCTTCTTCTTAGTTAATTCGTTGTATGGAATGGTATTTCATCTATGTTTTCACTGTGTGCACTAGCGTGATCCTGGACTAGTGCAGTATACACAGAGGGTTTCGGATTTGCAAATCCGGGTCCCGACACATAACACTAACAGGTACACTGCCCTTTGCCACTTGCCCTAATCTAAATGATTACCACCCCAGTTGATTATCAAGCACCACGTGCTATCAACATGTCAACTCGTTGCGTGGCATCCCTCGTCACTACAACTCAACATCATTGTGTAACAACACCTGACACACCAATTCAAAATCATGTTCCACATTCCATTAGTCAAGATTAACTTTTGGTATCTCAAAAGACATGTGATGAACGTGGCATGGCTAAGCGTACTAACACGGTCTAACCAACCCATCTTGGTTATTATTATTAACCAACTAATAATGAACCAATCTAGGGTGACAATGAATCATGGCATACAAATGACAAGGTAGGGTATAGTTCAATTAGGTAGATTAACTACATCCCAATTTAATTTGAAATAATTATACACATAAAATAACATGAATAAACTAAAACATCATAACAATTTTATAAACTGGGTTCAACATGATCAAAGCATAACTTGCCTTGATAAAGCTCTTATTCTTGCTCTGGAATCTACTCTTGAGTCAACAAATCTTCCTCGGACGCTCCGAGCACTTCGATATCTCCGCGTAACGGGAAAGAATGGCAAATAAATACCAAAAAATATCAAACAAACTCAAAAAATCAAATAAAATTTATCATTAAATAGATCTCAATTTTACACATTTTTAGAAATTTGAATCGTCTCAATCGGAGCTCGTATGAAGGAGAACGGGCTCTCAAAAGATTTGAAAATAAAGAAAATACCAAAAATCAGAAATCCAATATTTAATCTGGAAATAAAGAAAATCCAAAATCAGAAACCTGATTATTGCGTCATTGCTGACGTTAGCATCACCGGACCAATCACGGGTCGCCACGCGGCACCGGTCCATAGACCCAGTCCACGGTCGAACGCCAATCCACCGTGGACCCGGTGCATGGCGCCACGGTCCCCACATGTGACGTCACCGCTGACATCGCACACATGATGTCAGCCTTGCTACGTGGTTACCCTGGCATGTGCCATCTGGCCTTGATCTCGGCCGGTCACGCAAAATCCAATGGGTGAGATACATTGGATCTACAGCGCAGAGCACAATTACGTGGTGCATCTCCGACCATTTGTGGATGATCTGACAGTTGGGTCAAATAGCAAAGAAAAATGATGATGGTCCGACCATGGCTACAGCGGTGCGACACCAGATTCGAGGAAGATGACTAACCGTACAGCGTTCTAGCGGCTTCCCAGTGACAACTCTCGGAGCATCTAGAAGATCTCGACGCGAGGGTTCCGAATCCGAGCTCGGTTGCAGAGGAAGCACGTCGACTGTGGTAGAATTGGTGGAAAAACCTAGCGGCTCGATCGATCTACTCCGATGAGCTCTTCCAGCCAACTCACAGCGTCTCGACGAAAACAAATTCGATGAAAACCTTTCGCGATGACACGACAATCCTCGAAAAACGTCTCGATGGTCCTTTTATTGCCTCATCCTCCGTCCATGAGCCAGAAACCAACTCTGACACGACGGCGGAGTCCCAAACCCATACGGCAGTGGCGGCTCGGAGAAGAAGGTATACGTGTTGGTTATCCAACGGTCTCCCTCGCACATCATGCGTCTCAATCCTAGCCGTTACTGCGGCTAGATCTGATGGCAACCAGGAGTTAGGGTTTCCAAACCTCATTAGCAAATCTCAGCTCTCCATTCTTGATCCAACAGTGATGACGCTTAATCTTCTGGAAACCGGGCCGGCGGCGATTTGGGCTACACAACGACGGGCTGACTTAGGCCGAACCAAGGGCTTTCAGCCAAACTATTTTAAAATACTTTGAGACTTTTGAAACTTAAATAAAATATTTTTGATCAAACTTTATTTTAAAATTTTCAATATTTTAATAGTTTTCACAAAAGGCAAATAAACAAAATATTTAATAAATCCAAATAAAATCCAAAAAAATTCCAATGAATTCAGAAAATTCACAAAATGCATATTAAATTCAAATAAAGCTAAAAATTGGGATGTTACAACCTGCTACCTATCCAGTCCGAATGTTTCATCCATTACTGAAACTTCTCCTTTTTTTAAGAAGATATCCAGGAAAACAAAGTTCGTGCCAAACCTAATGGCATTTAGCCTCACCAACTATCAACCTATTTGTTGCCTCATTGTGCATGCTGATTCTTATGGTTGTACAAGAATATGCAAATCCTCTTGAGCTCTCCCACAACCTGTTTGATATGTGGAACGTCACACATCTTTTCAGCATAAGATTCATAGTGTGTGCCAAGCACGGCTGCCATATAATCTGTGGGTGCTCCACTCGAACAACTGGCATGCTTTCTTGAAGTTTGCCGCGTTGTCGGCAACCACCTGCACGATGTGCTCTGCCCCAATTTTCTCGGCCACGACCTTTGTTATCTCGCGTAGCAGATACTTGTGGTCCTGGACCTTGCCTATGAATGAACAAGCCAGAAGTTAATACACACATTTCTAGTACGGAAGAGTAAAAACTAAACCGAATGTTGTACCTGTGGCATTAACGGCCTTATGAAAGAACATGACCCATTGCAGTACACCATGAAGTTGATGATGCTCTGGCCTATTCCAGGCATCACACTTGAGTGTCACACCAAATGTGGGCGTGGCCCAGTCGTCCCTGAACTTTCGAATGTACTGCACAATCTCTTGTTCGTTCTCGTCCAGGTACTTCCCGTCTATCTTGTGGGCCCGTGGTACATGAACCCCTAAGCCTAGCTCCTGCGTCATCTTGAGTGCACATAACCATTGCGGGCATAAGAGGTTAATACAATCATCAAAAGAGTTGTAACTTACAACCCTACGATCGTTTCATACTTGTAAAATACGAACACTCGGCCTTCCTTCCTAAAATTGCATTAGCATGGAACTACTTAGACCATACTCTCCCTAGCTTCTGCCTCGCCCCCTACTGGAATGCAGTGTCAATATGGGGTTGCTGTGGGGCACCACTCTGTGCAAGGTCAACATCAATGGAGGCATAGCTTTTCTATGTCGATTTGGACCTACCGAAAATTTTACTAAGAGTGGATTGGACCGAGGGCCTCGCTGCACCACTCCCAGACTCTGATCCTGGGGTCAAACCTTAGCTTCTTAGGTAGGCCTCTTCTTTCGAGGCCCTTATGGCCATCTTGAGCTGCTCCTGCTCGGTACGGTACTTTGCGACCAAGGTGGCCCAATCGTCACAAGTCTCCTCCTTATGGAGGCATACTGCCTCCTTCTCTTTCTCCTTCTTCTTCTCCCGACCTCCACAGAGGTCTGCGGGCATGGCCTACCTAACCACTTTAGGCACATCGAGGCAGACCTTCACATTACCGGCGCGGCTAGTCAGATGTTCCTTCAGACGGGTCGCCCCTCCACCCTTCATAACATTCCTGAAGTAGTTGCACTTCAACCCAAATAGTCTGATGTGCTCCCCATGCTCCCATACGGTACCCGCATGATCTGCCATCACAAGAACCTACAACGGAACACAAATGATGCCAATGAGGCAATGAATCAACAATGAAAACATTATTTGTGATAACTAAATGCAAAGTATTCATTAACATCATCTTGAACAAGGAGTGGCAATAGTTGATTAGCAGAGTGGCATCCATTATTTAGTTGATTAGTAGAGTGGCATCCATTTTTTTCTAAAAAATGACATGAACATCCTACGGTAGATCAACACTTAAAATGATAGTACATACTAAGTGGCAAATGCTAGACTCATGAAATACAACAAATTTGATAGACAAACTATTGTGCTGCACTCATAAAATTTTCAGCACTTGCAGGCATGTATGTCAATACACCCAAATACACCTAATCTGACCTACAAATGTCCAAATCCGGCACATATACTGAAGGACCATGTGGAGGTCCATCCATGTTTGTGATGAGTATTTGACTTTATTTGAGCAAGGTGTGCTCAAGTTTGAGTTTGATTTGGATTGTTTTTCGAGCTAGAGCAATTTGAGTTACTGGTTGGAGACCAGTCGTCCGACCCGAGTGGTCGGTCGTCCGACCCCGAGTGGTCGGGTCGTCCGACCTGAGTGGTCGGGGCTTTGGCTGTGTTGCAGACCAGTCGTCCGACCCCGAGTGGTCGGGTCGTCCGACCTGAGTGGTCGGGGCTTTGGCTGTGTTGCAGACTAGTCGTCCGACCCCGAGTGGTTGGGTCGTCCGACTCCGAGTGGTTGAGACTTCGAGTGATTGAGTCGGAGACCAGTGAACAGACCTCGAGTGGTCGGGATGGAGACCAGTGGTCAGACCATGGTTGGTCGGGATGGAGACCAGTGGTCAGACCATGGTTGGTCGGGATGGAGACCAGTGGTCAGACTACGTGTGGTCGGGGTTATGTTGGTCAGCGTAGTGTATATCTGTCTGTTGAGATGGATATGTGTTGTTGGACATTGCTATGTGATGTGGTTTCCTTGTCTATGATGGTTGCAGGACTTTGGAGCTAGGTCATGGTGAGGCGAAGGGGATCAGGACTAGGCTGGAAGAGCTGAGGTCCAAATGATCAAGGTGTCGCCAAAGATGACTGAGGCCAGGGAGTAGCTGCAAGCCGAGAAGACAAAGGAATGGATGAGATGCTAACTTGGAGCTGCTCTGATCTAGGAGGACCGTTGGATCGCGGTCAGGAAGATAGAGTAGCGGTCAAGTTAGTGTGAGTTGAAAAGCGTGCAAAACCCGTTGTGTTGTTGGGTTTGGTGAGCCCATGCATAGCTTTGTGAGTGGGTAAAATCTCACCCTTGATGGAGTGCTCTAGGGTTTAGAGGCTCATCCAAGGGTGGTAGGTGTTCCAAGCCCGCTATGAATAGCAGGAGAGGGGTGTCTCCTTGGGGGTGGCAGTGAGGAAAGTGTACGTGAGTAGTAGAGAGTTGTTGAGAGTGATGTGTAAGGATCAAATCCTGGCTCTTGGATGTTGGCTTAGGATTGAAGCAGACATCCAAAGGTGGGAATTGATCCTGTGTCACTATAAATAGATGGGTAGGGCAGCCTCCCTCGGTGAAGGTTCCGAGGTTTTGCCGCTCATTTGAGCTTTGCCACTTTGTTGTGAGGCTTTGTAAACCTCCCTTCCGAAATGAAATGTTCTTCATTTATATTCTTGTTTTATTTCTCTTACGTATTTACATTACGCACTTAAATTCTGTTATCTAAATTCCGCATTTACTTACTTGCAATTTACTTTACGTAATTTGGATTTGCCTCATCTCCTTCTACATGTTATTGAGTCTTTGTTGAAATTCATGATTGATGAACTCTTCTCTGGACTTGGTGCTTTCAATCATCTAGGCAATCCTTGCATTCTTGTTGCAAGTTAGTAAATCTGTGTTCTTAAAGTGCGTAAGCGTGTGACTTGCAGTTCTTTAGTCTTGATTGGCTTCTGGTTCTTGTTGCCAAGGATGAAAGATTGCTGGATGAATCTTCTATGGATCATATCCCAATCATCTAGGCAATCTACAACCTCTTCTATTCAGTTTTGCAAGAAGCCAATTTCTGTGCCTAGTTTTCAGATAGTGTTTCTATTTGTTTGAAGGGTTGTTTCTTCGTGTACTTACTTGCTATGATTTGTGGAGAGTCATCCAAGGATTTCTGACCATCAACTCCCACCAGCAAGTTAGGGGTGAAGTTTGTGTCCGTGACTCTGTTTTTGGTGTTGCATTTGTTAAACTGAAAAGGACGGAACCTTGGTATTATTTCCTTCGATTATTGATTGAAATAGGTTCCTGACATCCTTTGGGAGGTGCACACCAATTTTCACTGTTTTTGGATCAGCCGATCAAAAGTTACATCGATTTCTGTTTTTGAGATCGTACTGTTCACCTGAATACTATTCACACGAGTACTGTTCATCCGATCCCTGCAGGTCGGGGGGTACTGTTCATCTGATCGGGGGTATTGTTCACCCAAACACTATTCACCCAATTACTGTTCATCCGACCACTTCAGGTCGGGAGTACTGCTCATCCGACCGATCTTTGGCCTGGAGTCTCGCTCATCC
This sequence comes from Otatea glauca, assembly GCA_036346275.1. Classification (NCBI taxonomy): domain Eukaryota; kingdom Viridiplantae; phylum Streptophyta; class Magnoliopsida; order Poales; family Poaceae; genus Otatea; species Otatea glauca. The sequence goes on from CM070711.1 coordinate 57,770,535, forward strand.
GGCCGGTCTTTGGTGGTACCGCTCACCCGAATACTATTCATTCTGAGTACTGTTCATCCGACCTCTGTAGGTCGGGGGCACTGTTCATCCGACCAGAAATACCCGACCAGTGCAGTTTCTTTCTGGTCTTTTGGTGGTTTGAATTTTAGGGGGAGAGTTTATTCGAAAATTTTATTTGGCTACTATTCACCCCCCTCTAGTCGCCTTTTTCGATCTTTCATATACACACTAATCTGGCACTACATACCGAGATATCGCCCAATATAAACGAGACTTCGCTCGGGAAATCGAGATTTCGTCACCTGATTAGTCGTTGAAGAGGCCAAAATTTCGCTTCTTCTGGCCGAGATCTCACTGCAGAGGGGCGAAATCTCGGATTAATCCACAGAGATTTGGCTGCTGTTGAACGGAGAAGGCCAAATTTTGGCCAGAGTCTAGAGAGGAAGGTAGCTGGGTGGCTCGAGAAGTGAATATGCAGAGGGGAAAGCGAATGAGTGAAGTGTCTGTGAACCGATGTGCCGAATGATTGAGTGGGCATTAAAAATGGTGTGGCTGCCATGTATAAAACAATTTACTTTTCAATACTAATAGTCACCAGTAGCCCTTCTCAGTTGGTAAAGGACAAGCCTTGCAAACACGAGGTCTCGGGTTCGAGTTCTAGCCATGGCACCTTTTTTGCAAGTTTTTTGCATAGTTCCGAGCAAGCAAAAATTATGATAATTTTTGTGAATAGTCGCGAAGCATCCGTAATGTTCTCATAAAATTTTTAGATCATTATCAAACCTAACGAATTCTCAAAAATTGTGACAGTGGCACTTCACAGTTTTCAGACTTTAGAGTGCGTACTTGTATAGTTTACAATATTTAATTGAGCAACCAAAACAGGTTTAAATTTTTTAAAACTTTTAGACAAGTGTTCTAAGGAAATTCTTAAGCTCTCCTAAAAATTTTAGATGATGCTCAAACTAAAAAAATTTATAAAATTCTGACACGATTACTACCTCATTTATGCCTATTCTGTTTTTTATTTTTTAAAGATAACAAATGAAGTTAAAATATTTTGAAAAATTTTCTGTATGATCCTAGATTTTTTAAGATAGTACCATAAATTTTTCATAGCATGATAAAGCTTATAAAATTTTATAAAAAATTTAAAATATCTCAAAAATCGGTTTTTGACAAATTCTCATGGAAGATCACTTTGTCAAGGGTTATTGATGCAATTCGTCAATTTTGGCCATAAAACCCCAAATTCCGGTCCTAAAACACGAAATTTTGACGAGATTGGGCGAAATCTCATCGAAATTACTGTAGTATTTTTAAAAATTTTATCTAACTAGAGTTTTAGATCTCATCTCTAACCGGAATCTGAAATCTAGTCCGAGATTTTTGAGATTTCGTTGATTTTGCATTCATTGAGAGGGATACGGTGGCGGCGGGCGCCCGTCGGGACTCGTGAGCAGGTATCTCAAGTCCGCCCGAGCGGGCGCGGCCCGGCAACAGTTGTCCGGCGCGCTGGGTTTCGTGGTTCGCTTGCTGGTGCGGCCCGCGTTGCGGCGTGTCAAGAATGGCTTTAATGAAGGTCGGCGCCATGGCCCCTAGCCTATTGGGCTTATGCGCGCTGCTTGAGTTTGGGTCCATGTTTTGAACTCGGCCGGCCTATTCTTGCATCGAGCAGTTTACACTTTTCTAACGGGCATTTGACAGGTTTATCTCCTGGGTTCCCGCTAGCTTTTTTTTCCTATCCGTATTTTCTTAAGTACTGCCGCAGTTACTTTGCTCGATGTTTTCTATTAGTCGATGCCGTGGACGATTATTTAAATTTCGATGCTGTTTTGGAGTTTGTATTTTTTTTCTCTTAAAGAAAACAAGCATGCATGCCATAGATTTAACATAGAGAAGTGCGCAGTACAAAAAGAAGACTAAAGTATTCACGCCGTAGATTTGGCGTAAAGAAGTGCGCCATCCAAAAAGAATACTGAACTATGCATGCGATGGAACATTGGTGGCAGCCGGCAAGAACTCCAAACCAGGCGTGATTTGCTCTCCAAAAGCACTCAATCCCGTGGCTGGTGCCGGAAATGCGTCTTCTTCTGCCCAGTGGACTATCACAACACCAGCTCGTTCCGCCGTTCCGCTCAATTAGGTGCCCGTGCTATAAATAGTCGGTATGCCATCCAATCTATTAACCCCTTCTCAAAGAGATCGGAGCGTCACCTCCGTTACAATTGTTTCTTGTTAGGAAACCTATGTCCAGGAGCCAGGAATTAGAGATGATGAGGATCAAATATACTATATAGCGTAATTTCATTCAATAAGACGGGCTAAATACCATCAATTCAAATTAAATCTTTTGAAACACAAAGAGATATATTTGCAATTGCTGGATCATGGAGGAGCCATAGCACCTGTCAGTCTTCCCCTCCCTCCGCCCCTGCCTATGCCAACTTCGGGCGAGAGAAAATGAGGCTCAAATTATCTTGTTTTTGAGCTAATTCAGTGGGATCCATACAAATGACACATTGGATTGGAGGCTTCAAGCCCACGCATGCTGCAAGCCAGATTAGGTAGCGTTTTTTTTTCCCGAGGAAGATAATTAGGTAGCGTTGATTTGGCTTGCTATGTTTCGGTCTGTTGTCAGAATTTAGCAAGACTGAGAATCACCTTTTAGTAGGTAGTGGAGTTTTGATGCCGAGTTCAAATACTTTTCTAGTCTTATGTGTAATTTTTTTTTCAAATTTGATCTATTTTTGAAAGCAATTGCAAAAAATAGCATCATTCCTGAGTTCGAAAAGGTGACAATCTGTTGTCAGAATTTAGCAAGACTAGAACCACCTTTTAGTAGGGTAGTAGGGAAGTTGTGATGCCGAGATCATCACTTTTCTAGTCCCGTATGTAATTTTTTTTTGCAAATTTGACCATTTTCTAAATGCAATTGCAAAAATAGCATCATCCCTGATTTCGGAAGTGTCAGAGGTGACACATGTCACATTCAGCGCTCCCACACCGCAGAAGCGCCTACCGAGCTCTCAGAGCTCGACAAGAGCTCTGGGAACTCGGTAGGCACTTCTGTGATACAGGAGCGTGGAAGGTTGTGGTACAAGAGTGTGGAAGGTGACATGCGTCATCTTCCGACACTTTCGTGGTCAGGGATATCGTTATTTTTGCAATTGTGTTCATAAGAGGGTTGGATTTGAAAAAAGAATGTTCGTCATGGGACTAGAAAAATGATGATTTCGTGATGACCATCTATTATGCACAAGCAAGTACACCTTAGTAGAAATTCTATGAGCTCGTGGATTTATCCTCTCGATCTCTGTCTATTTAGGCATATACCAAGGGGGCACACTCGTGTGTAGCTAAGTATAGTGTGTGTATATGTGTGTTTTCCTTGTAAAAAAGGAAGTTGGCAATACTTTCTTCATGGATGACCAATTTTGGGTGTGTTTCGATCGTAGCCCACTTTGAAATGCCAATTTTGATTGGTCGTTCCACGCTGTTTTGGCTATTGTTTGTTTTGCAAAAAAATTGGATCACTTCAATGATTTGACAAGTTAATTTTGGCTTAATCTTGCAGAAACTTTGGCCAAAAAATAACATGTGGTGGCAAAAACTGAGCCGCCAACGAGTGCCGAATTTCTTTGCTGCCAAATGTTTGCCCTTCATTATAATTTGTTAGCATCCTAGTCCGTTTTCTAGTTACATCTTAGGTAATTCGTGGTTGATCAGTTCTATGGCTAAATTTTGATAGCATCAAATTTTTGGCACACATTGGCAAAGCTAAAGATGGCACAAACAAATAATTATACTCTATGGCCAAATTTCACGCTATGTCCCTTCTGACATGTGGGCCATAAATAGGCAAGTCAAAGTTTCGGCCATTCTTTGGTTTACTACTTTTTAGCCACGCTTCACTTTTGCCCTCAACCAGAAGTTGTAAGGTATTATGGGCAGGTGCTAATCCAAAATAATTAAATTTTAGAGATACCAAATTTTACGCAAAATCTCTACTACTTCTAATTATGACTTGGTGGCAGCGGTCCGTTCTTCATACCCTCTCTTTCCTTCTATTCGTTCAGCTCGCCCCCACCCCCTTTCCTTTTGTTCGCTCAGCCTTTCTTTTTGTTCACTCAACCTTTTCTTCTGTTCGCTCAGCCCGCCCCCCACCCGATCCGGATTCCCTCTATTTATGGAAATATTACTGATCACATCTCCTTAAAATAGAAGGATTTTATTCATCTCTCTTATAAATAAAAGAGTTTCCTCATCATATCCCGCTTGAATGGAATGACATACTCATCATATCTCATGACATGAAAATTCTATTTCACTGTATCTCATTCAGATGGAAATGCAGATATTAAAAGGCAAGAATTGCATAATCAAATCACGTGTCAATCCTAGAGATCACAAGGCACCGTATCATATAAGCTGAGCACTCACACGTCTGGCTACCCTCTCCTCCACTTATAAAAGGCCACATTCATCTTCATCATAGAGGACATACGAAGAGATATAGAAAGAGATAGAAGAGATGAAGGCTCATACACACACATGAGAAAGAAGCAATACAAAAGATTCAAAGGGGTGCAAAAAATGATATGAAAGGAGGCCATGGCCATGGCTCCTCTCTTTTTTTAAAACAACTAAAGCTATGATTAAATTATGATGATAGAAAACAAAGTTTAAAATTACAAGGTACAAAAGACTACACTCGAGACAAAAGGGGAGGAGAAAAAAAAAGAAAAAAGACCAAATTCTTTAAAGTTGCGTTGTACTATCATGTTGAGGCTTTTTAAAATTATACTAGCATGAATAATTAACTGATAATTTGAAGCACTCTTAATTAGCTAACCAGTTCGCTTCATATATGTCTTTTTCATCAACCAACTTGGCTGTTGCTTTAAAAAAATTCTCTTAATAAGGTTGTTTGAGAATTTTTATAGCAACGCACGGACACTTAACTAGTGCTAAGAACAATTTTGACACAGAGACCTGACAGTTACCCCTGCACCTGTGCGCGCATCCACCACGCTAGAATTTTTTGTGTCGGTCGTGGTGGAGTAATTACTCCCACACATAACATAAGGAACACGCCCAGCGCACGAAAACCTCTGATCTTTATATACGGTAGTATTATAGACTGTTAAACCATATGAAAAAAAAAGTCAATGAAAATCAGTAATGTGTACATAAAAAACCATATATGATAATGATAAATAATAGACGGTTTCAATTACAAACCATCTGTGATAATGATAAATAACAGACTGTTCGTACTTATTAACTGTTGTGATATGTATTTTTTTATATACATAATTTTAGTTTTATAACTAGCCTCAGTAGTCAAGCTATATGTACAGATATACAACATATATTGAAACAGATATAAGATACACAAGTCACAATTAAGATAAATTCACACAACATACATTCAAACAGTCATGAGATGCATATATTATTCATAGTTGAAAATTCACAGTTAAGATATATACACATAACATACATTCAAACATAATAAATAACTTAAAATTCACAATTCAAATACATCTACATGCACTTTACACAATTCACAATTGAATAATACACACAATCTACTATACAACTTACGCACTATCCGAGACACTGAGCCTATCCCCAGCTCGAATTACATCAGCCAGGAAGAAGGTGGTAAGCTCTCCTTGAACCATTGGAAGATCCTCAAGGGGAAAGAAGTAGAGAATTTCTCTACTTGAACGATATTAAATGCATGCAAAATACTTAGGCCACTAGACTACTCATAGTCCTTGGTCTCACAACCACCAATTTCTAGGATTAATTGATAAAATGCTCTTACTTACATGTGCCATTGATAAAATGCCCCGTGATGTCTTACTGACATGTGAGTCCTGGGCCACATGTGAGTAAGACAAACGGGGTATTTCATCAATTGCACCAAGTAAAATGGGGCATATGATCAATTCCCCCCAATTTCTACTAGTAGTATTGTATTCCTACCATATGTTCACTCTTAATTGAAGTAATAAAATTCTAGGCTGATGGTAGTACCTGAGAGATGGTGGAGAAGGGCGACGACGTGTTGAGGAGAGGACGACGACGAGGGCAACGACGCAGGTGATGACGACAAAAGCAACGCAGAGAGGACGACGACGGTGCGAAGAGGACAGGGACGACAATAGCCTGGTGCCCAGGGCGACGGAGCAGTACGTAGAGAACGGGGATAGCAATGATGCGATAATGAGGGCGGCCGCACAGGTGATGAGGGCAGCAACAATGCAGAGGACAGCGATGGTGTGGAGAGGAAACCCTAGATTTAGATAGAGAGACACTAAGTGTGAGTATGTGAATCGACCAAATAGGGAGTTAAATAGACATAGTCCTCTGCTTGTCATTATAGATAGTTAGAAGACGGCAACCGTCTGTGATATTTGATCATCACTGATGTTTGTAATAAAGGGACCATCTGCGATAGTGCATATCACATACGGTTATTTAAGTAATAACTATTTGTGATATGCAATTTTTTTACATATTTTTTCTATTTTTACAGCTAGACTTAGGAATCACACTAACTATACCATCTATATAGATATAACACAAGACAACAACACAATAGAGTTAACAACAGACAGTTAACAAAACACTTGTGAATCAATAATAGACTGCTAACAAAACATCTGTAAAATTAACAATTAATCTCGGTTAACAACAGATAGTACAACACATTTCATAGTTAACAAAAGTACTCACACACCATGTCTCCTCTTTCGAAACATAACAACAGATGGTTGTGGCTTAATAACACTAGAGAGTGCATGGTCTTTAAACTCTTTAAAAGATAACACTTGATGGATACGTTTGAATGTCACATCTACACATGCAAACCTCTTACGACAACCATCTAGATCCTTCACAAGAGATAAATCCTTCAAGGAGACGAAAATTTGGCCATTATAATGCACAGAGAGGTTGAATGGGCCTTCATGGTTCTTTGCATTCATAACACGTAAGGCTAAGAACACCCTATTAAAGTCTTCACCATCGACGTCATTAAAAGCACATTATCTACAGGAATATACTAGATATCCAGCATTTTGTTGATGTGACTTGACATCATAACTATAAAATCATTGAATGATGATCGTGTCATCCGTTAAATATTACAAAAATAGTCAGTATTAACACAATTAATTTGATCAGTGGATACACAGATGAACTTAAAAATATATATAATCGAACCTATTACATAGATTATTAAGAAAGTAATTTTCGGTTATGTGCACTCCAACATAACAAGATATAGTTACACGTACTACTAGAATATGATAACCAAGTTACAATGAAATAAAAAAATAATAGAGTTTACAATGTGTATAGATATTATGACCAAATGTATATATATCTTATGACCAAACACCTTTGATGCTTTGGCTTTGGTCTAAAACCAACACTTAATAAGCCAAAAAAAAACACCTTTCTCAAGTCTTATGACTTCTGAAAAAGCCTAGTTAAAAAGCTACATATTTCTTTAGGCTTTGATGCTTTGGCTTTTAAACTAGAAAAAAGTTCCAAACAAACAAGATCTTAGCATGTTAGAGTGGGCAAAGACACAAAGTGGTTTTTGTGATTCAAAAACATTACTCCAGCCTCCAGGCTTGATGATTCAGCTTGTGCTCTTTTGCTTTAGTTTGAAATCACCTTAAGGAGATAGAAAATGACGTGGCAAATTATTACGTACTTGAGAAATAAGCGTGCCGCCGAGCCCGCATTCGACTCTGATCAAATACACGTCCTCACTTGATTCACCCCTCGTGTAAATGCACACGCGTGAGTAAATGTGTTGTATAAGTGTAATGTGTATAGATTGTGTGCGTTACATTGTAGCTCTCTGAAAAAATTATTGCGTACGTGAATCGGCTGTTGAGTTTGGTAGCCCAAAAGGTAATTGATGCTTGTCTTTGATTACATCGAAAATTTCGAAGGAAAAAGCCCCCGCATGTGCTGATGTGTGCGTGCATGGCATCTAACAATGCGTACGGAATGTTTGTTGGGTTTGGACATCTTAGGAGGGTTCATAAGCTGATTTGCGTTGTAATTGGTGACGAAATATTCTACCGCCTAACCATTCAACGAGTAAACATGTTAACATAGTGCCAGTAAGAAAAAAGACGTAAATATAGAGCTAGTACTGTACTACTACTAGAGGAAGGTTCTGTTTCCAGATCATGTTGGTATGCAACAAATATCACACACATTTGTTTCTAGCATAGTGCCACAATACACCTTTCATATTTCATATAGTGACATATTGACATCTCCAAAGTTCAAGCTAAAGAATCTAGTTTACAAAAGAGCTAAATTAAGAATCTATGAAAGCGACATTCACTACTACAGAGGGGTATATCCGCGACGCCTCATCAGTGCCGGGTGAGACCCACCCGGCAGTGATTGTATTATCACTGCCGGTTCCAAGTCAAACCGGCACAATAGTTTTTTCCCGGGTGAATTGAAGCAATATCACTGCCGGTTCATTTTATCCAACCGACAGTAATATATCACTGCCGGTTTGTAAACAAAAGCCGGCAGTGATAAGATTACCCTAAATTCTCCCGCGCGAACAGGAGAGCAGTATCACTGCCGGTTCGTATTATAAAACCGGCAGTGATATATTACTGCCGGTTTGTAAATAATAACCGGCAGTGATAAGAATTACCCTAAATTTTCACGCGGGAACGACAGAGAGTATCACTGCCGAATTATATTATTGAACCGGCACTGATATTTTACTGCCAGGTTTTGAAAAAGAACCGGCAGTGATAATTCGACACTATAAATACCCTTCGTACTTGCCCCACCTCTAGAACAGAGAGGAGCTCTGTTCTTGCTCGGTTGGGGAAGAGAGGGGGCGAATTTTTGCTCTCAAATTTGGTGGAATTCACTTCTAATTCGTGATCTACGGTTCGTATCTTGATGTACATTTTATTTGTAGTTGGTTTTTGTTGGATATTACGTTTTATATGGTTGTTGGCTGTGAGAATTGTCGATTGCATAATGAGCACAATTAGAGCTCTAATTTAGAGACTAGATTTGAATTCAACACCTTTTTATGTGTGCAGTGATTAGTGAGATTAAGATGTAGCTTGAATTTAAGTTTTTACGAGGACCAAATTAGTGATTGCGTTTAATATGTTAAGTATGACAGCACTACATAATTAATTGTCATTGTATGCAACTATTTAGATATCATGTGTCTAGAAAAAGTATTTATATTCTTTGTTGAATTATGTTTTAAACAATAAATTATGTATTTATGAGTTTTTATGCTTTTTAGCTAATTATTTAAAATATTTTCCTATTAAGAAGAGGAAGTTTTGAATTTTAGAGAAAATTTAAAATGTGATAAAACGTTGAAAATTAATTTTTAAATGTTATATTATTTGTGGAACTTTCTCAAAAAAAATTTGTCAAAAAATTTCATAATTTTTGAAGTTGGTTTGCTAATTTTAATAATTGAAACTTGCTTTATTGATTTTAATAGTGAGATTTGGAAATGGATTTCTTGATTAATTAGTAGTACGTAACAAATTAAATGAATAAAATAATTTGTGACCATTTATTGATTTACTGAGATTTTATTTGTTATAAATATTTGCAGATGGACCGAAGATGGATGTATGAAGCGGACCGTCGCGATAGAGAGTACTTTAGCGGTGTGACTAGTTTTATAAGCGTGGCTGCGGCGTACAAGTCAACTATACTAACGGACTACATTTGTTGCCCGTGCGTAGATTGCAAGAATGAGAAGCAGTTTTCTAATCTTGAGGCGATCCGTGCACACTTGCTTCGAAGGGGTTTCAAGCCTGCCTATACCTGTTGGACTGAGCACGGTGAAAATGAGATTTTACGTGAAGATCATCCGATTGATGATGATGACGAAGACAACGACTCCACGGCGGTTGAGGATACGTTCATGGTCACCCAAGATGATACGTTCGTCGATAACCATGAAGATGATCTAGAACAGATGTTGCATGATGGGGAGGAGGACCACACGAGTGAAAGGGATTTTCAGAAGTTCCAGCGTATGGTAGAGGACTCTACAACACCTTTGTACCCGGGCTGCAAGGAGGGCCTCAAAAAGCTGCATATTGTGCTAACGCTGCTGCAGTTGAAGGCAAGCAATGGTTGGTCCGATAAGAGCTTCACAGAGTTGTTAGGTTTCCTGCGAGACGTTCTTCCGGAGGGAAACGTGTTGCCAGCAACCACGTACCAGACCAAGCAGATTGTCTGCCCATTGGGACTGGAAGTACAGAAAATACACGCATGTCCAAACGATTGCGTATTGTATCGCAATGAGTTTGTAAAATTGGATGCGTGTCACGTTTGCAAGGCATCTCGTTATAAGCGTGGTGATGCCGACATCGAAGTGCATCGTAAGAAAAAAAAACCCCAACCAAGGTGTTGTGGTATTTCCCTATAATCCCACGTCTGAAGCGTCTGTTTGCGAACAAAAGGCATGCTCAAATACTTCGATGGCACGCTGAAGAGCGTAAGAAGGATGGAATGCTCAGACACCCTGTTGACTCTGCGTAGTGGAGGAACATTGATACAAAATACAAGAAACACTTTGCATGTGATGTGAGGAATATAAGGTTCGGGCTCAGTACGGATGGGATGAATCCTTTCGGCAACATGAGCAGTCATCATAGCACTTGGCCGGTGACTTTATGTATCTACAACCTTCCTCCTTGGCTTTGTATGAAGCGAAAGTACATTATGATGCCGCTGCTGATCCAAGAGCCAAGGCAACCTGGCAACGATATCGATGTGTACCTGAAACCAATGGTTGAAGATCTTCTTTTATTGTGGAACGATGGTGTATGGCTATGGGATGAGTATAAAAGAGAGTATTTCATGCTACACGCGTTGTTGTTCGTAACCATCAATGATTACCCTACTCTCGGTAGTCTTTCAGGCCAGACTATTAAAGGATTCAACGGATCGCCCATTGCTTGGGTGATCTGGTGGCCGGTGGCTGAAATCTCGCAGAAAATGTGTTACATGCGACATCGTAGGTTCCTTCGTAAGGACCATCCGTATCGCAACAACAAGAGAGGTTTCGATGGTACAAAGGAGACGACTTGACTCCAAAAAATCGCAACGACAAAGAGATATACTCGGCCGTAAAGGATATTAAAATTATCCATGGAAAGGGCCGGTAACATCGGTCCGTGTTCCGTGATACTCCTTTGTGGAAAAAGAGATCAGATTTATGGACCTACCTTATTGGTCGCACCTGGATGTTCGACATGAAATCGACGTTATGCACGTAGAGAAGAACGTGTGTGACAGCTTGCTCGGTATTTTACTAGACATACCTGGCAAAACAAAAGACACACTCAAAGCACGGATGGACCTGGAAGATATGAACCTTAGGAAGGAGCTACATCATGAAGATTTGGGTAAAGGCAAAAAGTACCTTCCGGTAGCTTGCTACACTCTTAGCAAGAAAGAGAAAATTAGCGTGTGTGACTGCTTGTACGGAGTCAAAGTACCGTCCGGTTATTCTGCCAACATAAAGAGGCTAGTCTCAATGAAAGACTTGAAATTAATTGGCATGAAGTCTCACGATTGCCACGTGATGATGACACGATGCTTCTGTTGCAATTAGGGTGTTACGCGGAGAAAGTGCGAGACCCAATTATAAAGTTGTGTTCATTCTTCAATGCGATTTCACAAAAGGTCATTGATCCAATGAAACTGGGTAAGCTGCAGTAAGACGTGATTCACACTCTATGTCGGCTTGAGATGTGCTTCCCCCCATCCTTTTTTGATATTATGGTCCATCTCATTGTTCATAATGTGAAAGAGATCGCTTGGCCTGTGTTTCTACATCGGATGTACCCTTCGAGAGGTTCATGGGGTTGTGAAGAAATATGTTCGTAATCGACATCGGCCAGAAGGGTGCATTGCCGAAGGTTGGGGAACCGAGGAGGTCATTGAAATCTGCGTCGATTACATGGATCTCAAACCGATTGGTGTGCCCATATCTCGCCATGAGGGGATGCTACAGGGCAAAGGGACATTAGGTCAGAAATCGAAGCGTACTAACGATCGTGCTTCATTCATTCAAGCACATTTTACAGTTCTGGACCAATCAGTTGTGGCGGCACCATATGTTGATATGCACAAGAATATGCTAAGAAGAAAAAACCCATTTAAATCTGAGGTTTGGATTTCGAGATACCACAGAGATAACTTCGGAGATTGGTTGCTTAGACACATGATGCATACGCAGATGAGTGTGCTCGGTTGAGAGCGCTGTCTCGTGGACCGTCATGTACAATCCTCGATATTTGAAGGATACGACATAAATGGATATACATTTTATACGAGCACAAGATAACAAGAGCACCAACGAGCAAATGAGTCCGTATAGATGCCTACGATAGCAATGGTAATATGCGGACCTACTACGGATTCATAGAAGAGATTTGGGAGCTTGATTATGGGCCTTTGAAGGTTCCTCTCTTCGGTGCCAATGGGTCGCCTCCTGGGGCGTGAACATCGACAAGTACGGTATCACTTAGTGGACTTCAAGCACATCGGATCTGAGAGAAGAACCATTCGTACTTGCTAATGTCGTTATACAAATCTTTTTGTTCGGGACCGGTGACAAAGAACGCCACGTGGTTCTTCAAGGAAAAGAAGAATTGTCGGAGTTGACAATGTAGTCGACGAGGAAGACTACAACCAATTCGATGAGCTTCCTCCTTTTGGTGAGAACGTCGACCTAGGTCTCATGGAAGACAGTGAGGAAGCTACATACATACGCCGTGATCATAACGAAGGTCGAATCGTTGCTTAGTTGTAATAATATACGGATATGTCTTATCTTGTATGAAGGATATGCTTCAATTTGTAATATATGGATATACTTTATTTTGTATGGAGAACATGCTTCCAGTTGTAATATATGGATACACTTTATTTTGTATGGAGAACATGCTTCCATTTGTAATATACGGATATACTTTATTTTGTATGGAGAAAATGCTTCCATTTGTAATATACGGATATGCTTTATCTTCAATTATCAATTTTTATTTACTTAAGACTTCTTTTGCATAAATCATGTATTTTTTAATATCTAGCACATTGAAGTTAATCTTTATTAAAAAGATTCAAATTAATGCTCATGGTGTTATAGTATTTATGTAAAGTCCATGTAGGGTTCTTAGCAAATTTGTAATTCACTTAATTTTTATTTGATTAAAAAAATCAATGTTTCATATATTCTAAAACTTCATGATTTTATACAAATTTATAAATTTATTTCATCCTTTTTGGAGCTATATATCAAAATTTATGCTAATTTGAATTTGAGCTTGGCTTTAGCCACTGACTTTTGGGGCCCACCCACATCACTGCCGGTTCTAGAGAAAAAACCATCAGTGATGTTGTGGTATCACTGCCAGTTGAAATTAGAATCGGCAGTAATACCTCCACATCACTGCCGGTTCATGAGAAAAATCCGGCAATGATGTTGTGGTATCACTGCCGGTTGAAATTAGAACCGGCAGTAATACCTCCACATCACTGCCGGATCTAATTAGAACCGGCAGTGATGTGGAGGTATTACTGCCGTTCTAATTTCAACCGGCAGTGATTGTTATATCACTGCCGGATTTCTTTCATGAACCGGCAGTGATTGTTATCGCTATATAAACGAAGCGCGCGGTCTTCTTCCCACACTTCGCCGTTTTTTCCCACACTCTGTGCCCTAGCCTCCGCACCGCGCCTCCACCGCGCCGGCGCCCTCCTCCGCGACTAGTCCTCCGCGGCAGCCCTCCTCCCACGCTCGCCCTCCTCCGCACCGCGCCTCCACCGTGCCGTCCCTCCTCGACGTCCGGCCCTCCTCCAAGAGTAGTCCTCCGCACCCACCCTCCTCCCCGCGCCGGCCCTCCTCCGCACCGCGCCTCCACCGTGTCGACCCTCCTCGACGTCCGGCCCTCCACCGCGTCGGTGCTTCTCCGCACCGCCCCAGCCCTAGTCCACGTCCGGTGCTTCTCCGCGCCGACCCTCCTATGTACCGAGTAGTGTACTTTTGCTTGTTCTGCAATGCAAATAACTAATTGTGAATGTTGTGATCGCCGTATATTGCTTAACATGGATCTTTGGTCATGTGATTAACCGATCCAATATGTCAATTAGTTTACTGCAGAAAATCATTAGAATGTAGACGACGTTTGAATTGCATCATATATTTGTAAGGTGATGTTATAGACATATATTGTACTCCACACACATGTACAGGCTCTACATCGGTAGCCAAACATCTTAATTTTTGTTTGTGTTAACATGATATGCATTCGATTACTAGAAAACTTTTCATAATGTTCAAATTAGGTCCATCAAGGTGATATTATGATTTCTAGTTAAGGATTCGGTTTTGAATCTACTCAAGTTCTCCTGAACTGCGATTTTCATGACGCTACTTTAGATATCTTCTCAATTGCGTCAAACGTTCATAGTCAATTGCTTAAAGATAATAATTTATCTTGTCAATTGGTTAAAGATAATAATTTATCTCCCTAAACATATTTCTTTATGCTACTTAATTTGTTCTTTGCTTTACGAAACTATAACACTTAGATAAACAATTACTTACTCAACTTGTTGAATTAATTAGTTTTTAATCTGTACCTGTAGTTTTTAACTGATCTTCATTTTTTGTGCAATGTGCTGCACAATTAGCAATACATTGACATTTTTCAGGATCAATTGGTTGCTCTCCTGATTAAATGTAATTTGTTCCTATTTCCAGCTTAGTGAAGTTTTGTTATGAAGAATCTTGTAGAAGTCTTCACACTATATTCATGTAATAAATACCTTATATTGTATTTGTTATATTCATGTAATGAGATTTTTGTTGTTTTAACAATACATTGTATTTATTATATTCATGTAATAAATACCTTATATATTGTATGTGTCAGTTTTGTTCTCTATACTAGTGCAATACATGCGTGAAATGAGTTAAACGTGAAACTAGGCGTAATATCACCATTCCTATGTTTAATTATGTACCGAGTAGTGTAGTTTCGCATGGAAATAATATCACTAGGTTTAAGAAAGTAATGGCCAAATGTGTGTAATATTGTACGTATAATTAGTCCATTTCGGTCCACAACTTCGTGCATGACCAATTTATACGTATACCATCACATTCATCTCATGCCTTTGTTAATTTTAAATTTTAGATAAATTAGGTGCATATGGCGCTAACCAGAACAAGTCTTTGGATGGCGCTGAGCATTTGAACCAAAGCCCGGAACAAAGCCCGACAAGCTTCCTCAACCTACAGCAAACCGAGGCAACAAACATACCCGGGGTAATTATTTCAGACCAAATCTTCACGTATACCGATTAGACGAGTAACGAAATAGTCAAAATGCAGGGCCAGACATCACGTGAACAGAGGTAGCATCGTCACCGAGGTCCTAACAAGTTGCGGACGGGTGAACGAAGGTGATCGTGGAGCTTAATGCGATCGGCGAACCGGTTATACCAAAGATCACCGCTTGGGCCATACCGAACGACATGCGGGTCCTAGCTAGAGATAACGTGCCCATCACCTACAAATCATGGACACGTCGTGGCGTTTGCCGTCGATGTTCCCAATGAAATCAAGGAAGCATTGTGGATAGATTTGACATCCAAGTTTCAGCTTCAAGATCGGTTGGAGCATGCGAAGAAACGCACTAGCCATCATGGGAAACTCTGGAAGAATTGGAAGACAAAGTGAATAAGGAGTATGTGAAGAAGGATGAAACGCCGAACTTTGATACGCACAGAGGTTGAGGCAATTTTGGGATGAATTCGCAATATAAGAAGTCCGATGAAGCCCAAGCTATCGCTGAAAAGAACAAAGCAAACTCGGACAAGAACATTTACCCCCATACGCTAGGCACCGGTGGCTACGTGAAGAAAGTACCCAAGTGGGATGCAAGGGAAGAAGAGCTAATTCTTAGTGGAGTTGTTCGTACAACGTCCGAGATGGCCCCAAGATCAAAGTCTTCGGATGCTTGCGAGGGAGCTAGTCTGTTTGGATGATGGCGCTTAAGCTTCGTATGAAAAAGAAGAAGAAATTTCAAAGAAGATCGCAGATGCCCATGCCCAATCTACCTGTGTCGCTTCCAACCAAGAAGAGAGAACGACGAGCTAACACGCATACTGGTAACAAAGAGCACCTGGTCGTACTAGAGGGTTAGGCTTGGTGCCCCGAAAGCGGCGTTCGAGGACGCTTCTATCTATAAGCGTCCGGCTAACTAGACAAGAACGATTGGATGCACGTGTACGAGTAATAGAAGAAAGGATGCATGTAAAGGAAATTCAATTTCAAGAACAGATACAAAAGATGCAAGAAATGCTAGTGAGCGTCCTCAACGAACGTCAGGCACATGACCTCCAGAGTCCCGCCGTTGCTCGTAAAAGCAGCCAAGCATCCGCGGACCCTCCCGAAGAGGACTCGGCCTGTAGTTTTCCCGTGGACAAAATCGTAGAGCCAACACGTTGCAGTCTGCACCTGCCTCTAGCGAACATAACCATTAAGGTGGTTGAAGGGATGGCTTGGCCATACGGCGAGGGGCAGATGTTGCATAACCGCCCAATTCCTGAGGGATACGCCAGAGTATCAGTAGACAGTATGGTTGGCAATTACCGTGAAGTTGAGGTACAGATCCCCAGCGAGGAAGGTAGAAATACTCTTGGACAAAGCGTGGGCACATTCATCGCGTGGCGCAAGCGCTACATAATGTTTTTGTCCGATGACGACAATGGCGATGATGATACTAATGATGACGGCGCGGCCTATCCTGGTAGTAAAAGTCCTCCTCCGTCACCTAAAAAAAGTCCGCCTCCTGCTCCAGCGCCATGGAAAAATAATGAAAGAGCACCGCGATCTCAAAATTGATCACGGTCAGTGGGGAAAAGTGCCACATCTGTGAAGCCAGCACAATCTGGTAAGAAACGAGCATATGACATGACCGAAGAAGAAACTAAAAAGGAAGTAGACGCCAGTGTGACAGCTCACTTCAATAAGACGCCAGCACCTGATAAAGTTGAAATCGAAGCTGCCAAAAGAGATTTCTTCCTAGACATAGCGACGATTAAACAGACTGGACGGGCAACCGAATCTCCTCAACCTAGCCAACGATCAGACTACGAGCGCATCTCTAGGCAGAAATCTAAATGACAAAGTTGGTAAAAAGCTCTGCTGCAGCACTAGAAGGGTGCTAAAGGCGGGGCCCCTCTAAGGTGGAAGTTCGTTAACGGGAAGCATTGGTGGATCCAAACGAGGAGTAGAGATCGACGACACGATTCTGGCGTCTACATCAATGGTATCGCAGCTTTGTCCAAGAGACAAAAACGACGCGTTCCCGTCAAATACAAAGAAATGGATTTTCACAATATGGACGGAGTTTTCGGGTAGAAACCTCCGAGTTATACCAGTTGTACCAACGAGATGCTCGACATGTCTCAGATTAAGAATTTGGACTCGTAAGTCTCTTGTATAATTCAATCTTGTACATTCACGCACTTTAAACTTAGTGTCTAACTTCTTTTTTATGTAGAATGGAGACAATGACACTCAGAGCGGACTTAAATGAAAGGGTAGGATTCCTCGATCCCGGCCTTGTCAACTGCAAACTTATTAAAGATCCATTGACAGAGAGAGAGATCGAGGAGTACGTAATAAAGGCGCTGCTAAAGTTACAAGACAAGACCTACGTACTTTTACGCTACAACTTTCAGTACGTGTTTCCCTGCCTACTAGTCAGTTTTATCATGTGCAACACCATGTCATGACTAATGGGCTTCTGCAGCTTTCACTGGATCCTTCTCGTCATTACATTAGACGATAGCACGATCACTGTGTTGGACTCAATGAGGAAACCGACAAACGATTACAAAGAAGTAATAGAATTGCTAGACAGGTAAACTCGATCGTTGCGTTATTGCTCCCGTAATATTTCATTCCATTGCACTTAATTGCACCTAATTAAGTTTAATGAGTATTCATAACCATACATAGGGCGTACACAAAATACCGCAAGAAGAGCACGCGGTACCGTCCATTCATGAAGAAGTTCAGAATAAAAACCGATTTTCCGTGCCTAAGACAGCCGCAAGGGAACAATTTATATGCATACTACGTAATGACACACATACACATGTTTGTCACTGACAGTACCGACTAAAATGGCGAGATGGTATATCATTACATGTTGACGCTTACTTTTCTTTATAAAAACTACGATACTAATTAATGCATTATTTTCTTCAATGACAGCGCGTGAAGCTCGGCACCAACAGCCTACTTGACAGTGAAGTTGAAGCCCTTCGAGAGCAGATGGCTGGGTTCATTGTTCGAGAAGTGATCAACCTGAAGGGCGAGTTTTACAAGCCACACGCTACAATTAACTGAAATGTGAACGATTGTCAATGAACAATGTAATAATTAGATATTACGATGATTTAATGTATTTCAATTATGCTTTACAAATACTTCATTAATATTGTCATGATTAAATGAGTATTCAATGTTAAATATTATGATGATTTAATATATTTGAATTATTCTTTATCAATACTTCATTAATATTACGCATAACATATACCGTACAGAATACATGTACTGTACAATATATATATAATACAGCGTTACATCATACATATAATACAAAAAAAATTATGTAACCGATTTTGGAGGATAATATGGCACTGTACTTATCACTGCCGGTTTTAAAGAAATAACTGGCAATAATAACACCTTATCACTGCCGGTTGGAAAATATTAAGTGGCAGTGATATGGATTATCACTGCCGGTTGAAAAATAACAACCGGCAGTGATAATGTGTTATCACTGCCGGTTGAAAAATAAAAACCGGCAGTGATAAGTTGCCGGTTATGGATAAAAATCCGGCAGTGATAATCCTTATTACTGCCGGTTGTATAATATAAACCGGCAGTGATATTATTATCACTGTCGGTTCTGCCAGTTAGGGAGTGTCGGGTTAACATCCGGCAGTGATGTTGATGTTGATCCGACAGTGATGTCTTTTTCTATAGTGGTGATTGCATAGCGATGATCTGAACAACTCGATTAAACAGTGCTTCCAATCTGTCAATGGGTTGATCAATGCATAGGAATTTCTCTATGCGTTATTATACGACCACCGGAAATTCCGTATCTCACGCACCAGCACAACACGCATGCAACGCCCTGTACCGGGAATCGACCGTCCTGATCATCCAGATCTGCCGGTGCCGAAGTGCGAGCAGTACTGTTGCTCCACAAGAAAACTAAAAGAGCAAAAGACGCGCGATAAGATGGGGGCTGGAAGGACTCGGAAGCAGGGTTTACAAAACCGTTTTTAAAAATTGGTTTGAAAACCGAATTTCAAAAATCGGAAAAATCGAATCGAAAATCGCTTGAAAATCGTCAGAAACCGAAGATTTAGGAAGTAAAAAATTAAGAAAAAATTCAAAAAAAAATAAATAAAAAATCGGTCGAAAACCATAGCGTCATTTTACTCACGTACATGACTACTGCAGTACGAAGTGGGTGCTCGTTCATAGCGCCACCGCATGTACATGCCAAGCAATACCATTACTTAGAACGGCGCGCGCAACAAAAGAATATGTTGGGCTAACTGCCACGAGCGTGTGTTGCGAGGTTGGCATGTCGATCCGCCGGTGCACTGCCGTCTCTGTCCTTTCCCATCTCCCATGTGCCTCCGCATGTGTGGCGATGGATACCGGTACAAATATGGAGGGGTGACTTGGGGTCGCTGGATTTATAATAAGATTATATATTTATATATTAAAAAAATCATATATATTATACTAGAGGGTGTCAGTATCGTTTAATCCCGATAATTACACTATAGATCTATCCCTACAAATATGTATTATATTAGATCCCGGTGTAGACGGTGTGCTACCGTAGCAATATTTCTCGTAGGTAGATGGACGCAGGATGCTGCTCTGATACACCTAACGCGCGCATGACCGCTGCTGAACTAGGGGCTAGCGAGCTAGTGATGATGCATTTCACGGTACCAAACCGGATTTACGACGCCGGCCTTCACATAGGAAAAAAAAAACCAAGATCTATGGGTGCTAGTTAAGCATCGGCATTAGCTTGTTAGACATCGGCATTAGCTTGTTAGACAAAGACACATCCCATGCTTCTCTGGGAGGGAAGGAACAAATTAACTAGCTTTCAAGCATGCATGCGTGCGTGATTGCATCCTCAAACAGTGGAGTACGCAGGAAGGGGCCCAAAGTGACTAGTACACCGGCTCTAACCTCGTTTTCCTGATACCTCTTACTCCCACGGTCTTTTTCTGATAGTCTTTAAGTCGTCTCACCGGTCGTCCGCTATGAACATAAGTAAGCACAGTAACACTGTACACCCCTCTATTTTTCTCCTACGTACGTCACTGTCCTCAAATGATCTTGCAAATAGGCTTAGACAAATGAGAACGTACTAGAAGCCGAGTTCAACGCTTTTCTAGCCCCCTCGTATCTTTTTTTTTTGGCAAATCTAGCCCCATCAACAAACTCGAATGCAAAAATAGCCCTCTTCCCATCGTGGAAGCACTGACAGTGTCATCTGCAGTGCTTGTGTACCGCGCTGCTACCACACCTGTGGTGCTCAACACCTGGCTAGTCGTAGTTCCGCTCCCCTATTGTGGTACACAGATGCGGTAGGTGGCATGTGTCATCTGCGGGTGCTTCCGCGATGAAACAACCTAGAAAACTAATTATGCAAATGAGATCATGAATTCAAATTAATTATCACACATAATAAATTGCTCCACAAATTAATCACCAACTTTATTAATTTTCAACATGAATTACATTTACATAATTACATTGTGGCACAAATAACAAAGTTACATCAAAAAGAAGATTACAAGAAAATTTAAATTCTTAAAATCTACAGCTTCTTGACCCTCATCTGGTTCCTGCAAAACAAATAATCCACACACATACATATATAACAATAGGTCAAGATGTAGACTAATTAAATTTTTAGAGTTGCCATCAGACCCGTATACGTTGGTACACTCATCGAGATACTAGATCATCCGGAGCCAGTCGGCACCTCTCGCTAAAAATGAGTATCATCATTTGGCGTAAAACAAACATGTAGTTATCGGGTAACCGTAGCAATGCATGAATAGTACCAAAATATCCCTAGTGAAAAGATAAAAATGTGTATAGTAAAAAGGTAACAGAGCCTATGTTAAAATAGATAAGGGCAAACCACCGAGAGCACCTCCCATATCATCACACACTAGCAGGAAGCACAAAGCCTCCCAAGCACAAAGCTCTCCAAGCCAATCTACCAGTAGGCCACAAGCCGTTTCCATGCACCAAGCTCCCACACAAGCGCATAGCCACAAGACCAAGCCATCCTCATAAAGCACAACTAGCAAGGAGCTAGGAAGCCACCACAAGCCCAAGAGCAAGCACAACCAAAGAGAAAGACCACCAAGGGCCAGCCAGCCACCATAAGAACATGAGGAGGCCAAGCACCACCAAGGAGTAAGGAGCAAGAGGAGGCCAGCACACCCCTAGTACATTCACATTCCATTCCTGCATCCCATTTCATCCACACCATAGGTCCAAGAGCAAGCACAACCAAAGAGCAAGACCACCAAAAGCCAGCCAACCACCACAAGAAGAACACCAGGAGGCCAAGCACCACCAAGGAGCAAGGAGCAAGAGGAGGCCAGCAAACTCCCAGCACATTCACCATTCCATTTCATCCACACCACAGATAACCCCCCCCCACACACATATTTTAACCATAGCGTATATATAGCAATGGCAGTAGTAAAACCAGTTTAGAGGCTAAAAACAATAGGTGGGTTAGTGTAACATCCTAAAAATTTTATTTTAATTTGTTTTATTTATTTTATTCAATTTGGAATTTATTTTGAATTTTACGGATTTTATTAAAACTCTTTTTTGCAATTCTTAGTTTTACAAAATAGATTTCTGCAAAAAAATTAAAAGCTTAAAAATTCTGAAAATAATTTTATTGGGTTAAAAATATTCCAAAGTATTTTTGAGAATTTTTTCAAAGATTTTTAGAGCCTTTTTGCTATTTTATCCCTAGCGCTTTTGTTCTCAACACTATTCAAATTCCACTAAATAAAGGGGGGCCACCTGCTTCAATGCGTCTTCTACCTCTAGCACGCACGCACCATAAGCTCTCCCTCTCTTTCTCCATTGGAGCACACTAGAAGCTTTGAAACTCTATCAAATCCACACCGAAACGTCCCAAATAAATGCGCATTCAAATCCTAGTCGCATGCTCAATGTTCTAGGATTAATTCCCCATTCAAAACCATCATGAATTGCTCTAATTTTCGTAAAAACTTTATTCCGCCCGTTACCGTTTCGTCCATGAATGCGCCTTCTCCGGTCCTTCTCCCGCCCTATAAAAGGGAGCACCGGGTGCCTCTCCCTGTCGCCAACCCCTTTTGCCTCTCCTCCCGAGTTATCTCGTCCTCGTTTCGTCGGATTTCGCAAGGTAATGAACTCCGGTAGAGCCCCAATTTTTCAACCGTGAAACTCCGTCTGGCCTCCACCAGCACCGCCGACTTCGCCGCGCCACCGCGCCTCCGGTGCTCTCCATCGACCAGCCCGCCCGGCCGTCCCCAACCCTTTTCCCCTTGCACCATTCTCATTACAGAGAGCAAGGCTCTCTGTTGCTCTTTTGTGTCGCGCATAAATAGTAGCGTGATGCTACAGTAACTCTGCTACAGTATTGTTTCTCCTTTTTATGTGATTTAAATCTTTTTGAAGGACTATGTGGAGGTCTATCCTGATTTGTGATGAGTATTTGACTAAATTTGAGTTTGGATTGCTCATGTTTGAGTTTGATTTGAAATAGATTTTTAATTGGAAGTAATTTGAGGTCTTCTTTGTTTTCCCGGTGCTACCGGCCAGAACGAGGAAAAATGAATTTTAATGAGTGTACTTTGATGCATTTATTGCACATCTTTGTGGGCATTGCTATGTGAGGAGTTTCCTTGTTTTTGATGGTTGCAGGACGACGGTGCTAGGTCATGGTGAGGCGAAGGATGGCTGGGACTAGGCGAGGAGCGTCGGAGGTCCAGACGGTCGGGGATCACTGGAAGATGATCGGAGACGGAGTTCGTACAAGCCATGAAGACAAGGAAAGGAGAAGATGCTAGCTAGATGCTACTCGGATCGATGAGGGCCGTCGGATTGCGGTCTAGTTGATAGGATAGCGGGTCTAGTTAGTATGCTTTGAAAACCGTGCAAGAAAACCCATTTGTGTGGTGGGTTTTGGGTGAACCCTTGCATGGCTGGTTGAGTGGGTTAATCCTAGCCCTTGATGGATGCTCTAGGGTTTAGAGGCTCATCCAAGGGTGGTAGGTGGCCCAAGAGTTGTATAAATAGGGGTGGAGGGGTAGCCTTCCCCTCTTGAAGGTTTTGAGGTTTTTGATGCTCCTTTGAGCTTTGCCCACATGAATGTGAGGCTTTGTAACCTCTCCTTCCAGAAATGAAATGTTTCCTCAAATCATTTCTTTTCTTTGTGCATTTACATTACGCATTTAAATTACGCAATTTACATTATGCACTTAAATTCCGCAATTAAATTCAGCACTTACATTTTTGCAATTTACATTTATGCAATTTGGATTTGCCTTCCCTCCTTCTAAATGATGTTCTTATAGGATGTTTTGAGGGTGTTCATTTGGTTTTACATCTTTCATACACCCTTGGATAGACTAGAGATCAAGTTTTTTTTATCAAATTGCAAATCTGTCCAAAACTTGTTCTTCGCGCAGCAGTCAGTGTTTGATTTTTATAAACATATATAAAAATCATTTTTAAGTTATTCTTTTTGGAGAAGGTGAAGAACTCATATATACATCTGTATAAAATTTCTTGAGTCCACTGGTTGCACCGTTTGAGATCTATGAAGTGAAAACTGAGCCTCAAACGTTCTGGTCGAAGTTCCTGACTGTCTGTATTGCTTGATTTTTCATTCTTATTATACAAAGCTTTATGAGGTTATTTTTGGTGGAGTGTTTCACGACTCAACTTCTCATAGGGAAAAATTACCAAAATTTTTAGAGCAACATAAACTCACCAACCACCTGTTCCAACTGAGGATAATTTCTGAAAAACTGCTTTAAACTTTTCTGAAAAGAGACTTTGGTGTTTTAGCTTTTTCTCTTTTAGAAAAGAAGTCTTTGAATTGATTCGTCTTTTGTTTGGACACTTGACAACCAGGATTGTAATTAAAAAACCCCTCACATGATTCATGGTTCTTATCCATGCAAGCTAGGGGTACATATAATTGTCTAATTGTTCTGGGTTTTGGAGGGTGTGTGAATCTGAGAAGCATCAGTTTGAATGAAAATCTTTGGGTGCTTTAGATTTTTATTGCAAGAGTGTTTGGAGTACTTTGAGTGGGGAAAATTTTATTTGTGATCATTCACCCCCTCTGATCGCTATTTCGATCTTTCACTTTCAGGAGTCAGTTCTCCTTCGTTCGAGCTCCGATTGAGGCGATTCCAGTTCCTAAATTTTTTTCTCAAATCAAGCTCTACCTTCGAGAGCTATTTATTTTCAATTTTGAGGTTGTTTGAGTCTCTGTTTGGTTTTTATTTGTATTCATTGCTTTCTTTGCCGGTAGACGTCAATCCCGAAGGAGTGAATGGAGACTTCGAAAACCAAAACTCAGCATTAGATCAGCAAGGCAAGTCGTAACCTTTGATCATATTGATCCTATGTTTACAAAAGTACTTTGCTTTCATACAATTGCATGCTACTTGTGTATCAATGATTATTTCATGGGAATAGCTATGTACCTCGGGCAAGTGATCGTGCAGTAAAGGGGTGCTTTTAGCATATTGGGATGTAGATGTCTTGCCTGAGATAACTTTAGGACTTAATCTTGTACGCCATTGAACTAGGCCTAACTGTACTACCACAAGTCTGGTATGGGACATACCTGTTGATTAATTTGCAATATTTAGCCTTGAGTACTGCCAATTGGTGGTGTGGATTCCGGGATGGATGGGTAGATTCGCACGGTGCAAGAGGGGACCCTGAGGGGTGAAACCTTAGCGAGCAGTACCGAGTTTAGAATTGTAAAAGCTTTGTCATGATCTCTGTGCAACACACCAAAGGAAGTGTGCTAATGACGTTGCACAAAGATATGATCATATCTTGTGGGTAAAGCTGTACAACCTCTGCATGGTGTAAAACTATTCGAATAGCTGTGTCCGCAGTCATGGATATGTCCAAAAATTTCACATGAGGTATAGAGTGTTTCATACAATGTTGGATGGTAGATTTGTTGGGATGTGAACGGGGAGTTTAGTGTTGCTTTGTTGTCTAAAGTTATGCTATTGAATTTGGTGGTTGATCATTGTTTTAGATGGTGTAAGGTGATGCCTCGCCATTATGTTCATGTTGTCTACCATTGATTTACTAGTTATTTATTATCTTTTCGTAAATGTGCTTTCAAACTATTTACTATATTTCAATTCAAGTTATTGCTTTCTGCAAATGAACCATATGTCTACCCTTTGTCAAGCCTGCATGAATATATTGCATCATTTCCCTGCGGCTTGTTGAGTACTTTTTTTACTCACGGTTTTACGCCTTTGTTGATCAGTTGCTGAGGAAGGACCAGGAAATATTGAATATCATGAGGTGGAATATTATGAAGACTACGTGGATTAGGAAGGCGTTTCCCAGATGATTGCTTCTGGCATGTCGAATGGCCTAAGTTATTTTATTTTCGCTGCAACAGTTTATTTGTTTCTTAAGCCCTTAAGGCATAGTGGTGTAAACTTTAACCATAAGGTCTGTTGCTTTACTTAATAATAATTTGCCTTTTTCTTAGTTAATTCATTGTATGGAATGATATTTCATCTATGTTTCCACTGTGTGCACTAGCGTGATCCTGGACTAGTACAGTATATACAGAGGGTTTTGGATTTGCAAATCCGGGTCCCCACAGAGATGGTATCAGAGTCATATCGACTGTAGGTCGCTATCCTAGTTAGCATGGTCTTCAAAATTATTTTCTAAATCAAACCAATAAATTGGTGTTTAATAGTTTATCTCCTCTCATCTTATTCTTAGTTTCTTATTCCTCTCCTTTGCTGAAATTTTGTTTTGAAAGTTTAAATTGATCTTATCTCATGAACTTCTCGAAGCCTCTGGTCTTCTGCAAGGATTGAAACCAAGGAAGGTGAGGATCAAGCTGTCGAGAGTATGTACGAGAAGACTACCATGTAAGATAGGTTTTTAGTGGCCAGTGGTGTTTGAGCTTGCCCTCCTTTCAGTTTAGTACGTATAGTCCGCGTATATTAGGATTTTCATTGCTTGTGTGTCAGGTATGTTGTACACTTACCCCAAGCATGGTGTTGCAGCCATATCTTAAGTCGAAAGCTTTGTTTGCCTCTTTAATTTGCAGCCTTTTCGGTTATGTCCCTTGTTGACTTTTGTCCTTAGGTATTACCTTCTCCCTTAGATGACCTTACCAATTATCTACTACTTTTCCCTCTTACCTATCAAATCCTTGTACTGCATCACAGATGGTTGACACTCGTTCAGGAGCCGATCGTGGTTCGCCAGTGGATGCTAATGCCAATGCCGATGCTAGTGCCAGTGCCAACCCCAATGCACCACTACCACCTGCAGTGACAGATCAGAACATGAGACACTTTCTGGCAGCTCAGACTCAGGTCATGAATACAATGATGCAGAATATGAACAATATGATGAATCAATAGAATCAGACTGCGGTTGCCCTAGCTAATCTATTGAAGCAGCAGAACGAACCCACTACTGCACCTCCTCAAGCTCGTCCACAGTCCAAGCTAGCCGAATTCATGAGGACTCACCCACCCACTTTCTCCAGTTCTTCAGAACCATTGGACGCAGATGATTGGATACGCACCATAGAGAAGAAGCTCGCAATTGCTCAGTACACAGATCGTGAGAAGGTTCTCTATGCCACTCATCAGTTGGAAGGCACCGCCTCTGAATGGTGGGAGAATTATAGTGCTGCCCACGATGACCCCCAGGCTATCACTTGGGTAGAGTTTTCTACTACATTTCGCTATTCCCATATCCCAGATGGCAAGGTGAAAATGAAGAAGAATGAGTTCCGTGAGCTCAAGCAAGAAGGGATGTCAGTGAGTGAATATCTCAACAAGTTCACTCAACTTGCTCGCTATGCTCCAGAAGATGTTGCTACGGATGATGCATGTCAGAAGAAGTTCAAGCGTGGGCTCAATCCAGGTTTAAAAGTGCAAGTCATTGGCAATGACTATGCTGATTTTCAGCATCTTGTAGACAAAGCCATGCTTATTGAGGAATCTTGTCGTGAATTGGAATAATCTCGCAAGAGAAAGATGATGCCGCTTGGAGCCCATCAGAATCACCAGCAGAGAGCCAGAACCAATGCACAACAGCCTGCTCGTTTCACTCCTCCAACTGCATTTAGGACTCTTGCACCAACACCTCGCCTAGCTCCTTCAAGCAATCGCAACTTCAACACCAACAGCAATCCACCTCAGAGGACCAATAATCCAGCTGCAGGAGTCACCTGTTTCAACTACCATGAACTCAGTCATTATGCCAACAGTTGCCCAAGGAAGCAAGCTATGACTCCAGTATGTTTGAACTGGGAGCTACACCAGCCAAGACCCCTGCACCAGGAGCAAGACGTGGAGCGCCCCAGAATCCCAATCAAGCCACCAGGACTCCACCGCCTGTAGGAAGAGGTCGTGTGAACCACATCACCACTGAGGACACTCAGTTTGCACCAGACGTCATACTAGGTAAACTCCTAGTTAACTCAACGTCTGTCATGGTTTTGTTTGATTCTAGAGCTACGCATTCGTTTATTTCTCGAAGTTTTGATGCAAATCATCAACTAAAGAGAATGCCTCTTAAAACTGTTTTATTAGTGCAATCACCTGGTTCTGATTTGAGTACGAACCAAGGCTACCCCGAAGTTAATATATTAATTGGAGGGGTAGAATTTCTAGCCAACCTCATTGTCCTAGACACCAAGTCCTTAGATGTGATCCTAGGAATGGATTGGCTCTTCAAGAACCAAGCAGTTTTTGATTGTGGGAATAGAGAGATCACATTAACCAGTCCAAATGGAACTAAGTTAAAGTTTCAAGCTGCTACAGACAAGTCTGAAGGAATAAAAGTTTGTAGTGCCAAAGGAATATGTTTGGAAGATGTGCCAATCGCTAGAGAGTTTTCTGATGTGTTTCTAGTTGAGTTGCCTGGATGCCACCAGACAAGGATATAGAATTTCTGATTGAGCTAGTTCCTGTGTAACATCCCAAAAATTCTAAATAATAAAAATATAAATATAAAAATTTAGAAAATAAAATTGAATAGAATTTTAATTAGAATATCAAGAATGAATTAAAATATTATCTTCTATTTCAATATCTTGAAATCCAACCATAATAAAAGTATGAGTTACAAAATAAAACTTCAAATCAAACAACATATGAAAATAAGTTGGAAATAAAAATTCACATTGAAATTCCAACTAATATAAAATTTTATTGAATTTTGGTTCTTAAGAGAATCTTTAAGTATACTAATTTCATTTTCTCTACAATACAAAACTTAAAGTACAATAAGCAAATAAAGTTCAACATTAAAATATATTTGTTGATGATTTTTATGAATTTATTTTTATTTTGTTGAAATTCCTTGATTTTTGTTACAAAGGAAAAGTCTTTTCATATAATCATGATAATAGATAAAGAAAAGAGTAAAAAGTTTATAACAAAAAATAAAAAAAATTTATTTAAACATAGAAAATTATTCAAAAATTAATTTTGGAATTTAAAGGCCAGACCAAGATATTTTAGGAAGTTACATGTCACATCAAAGCAATTAAGAGTGCAATTAATGAATCCTTGACTAGCAACAGTGAATTTGTCATATTTAAATAAAAATAATGCTGCATTAATTCGACCTGAATTTTTTATATTATCTTAATTCTGGATTATCATATGAACATTAAAAATATCAGGAAATAATAATTATTTTGATAATTTTACAAATTCGAAAACTGAAAAGCTAAAAATCTGGTAATTCCAATGTCAGCATTTTAGTAAATAAAATATAAATAATTATAAGGTTAAAATTTTACAGGATACTATTACGGCCATGAGAAACATCTAAAATTTTTTTTAGAAACATTTCATAAGTTATGAACTCCCATATAAATTAAATACAGAAAACTAAAATCTGTGCACAGTGCACTGTTCGAATTTTTATAAATTATACAAGCATGAGATAATTCTGAAAATTTTTGAGTACCTTAAATCCTATCTTTAGTACACACCATAAATTCCTCATTAAATAAACATCATGATTGATAACTGATTCATTGAACCCAAGGCCATCTACATCTGCCGTAAGCACAAGGGGAGATGAATTCCCTCCTCCTCCCACCTTCCTTGAAGCTTCCTCCGCACAGCCAGCTTCCCATTCGCAGCCTTGCTTGGCTATAAAAGCCATTGAGCTCCCCTCAAATGGCCCTTTTCCCTGAGCGTGCAAACCAAGCCTCAAATGCCGATGTCTTCCCTCCATTCTGTGACTCCAATCTCGCGCCTTACAACCAAGAAACCTGCCCTTCCTTTTTCCCTGCCGCGGTAAGACGCCAGGATCATCTCCTTGCAAACTTCGCTGCCACGGCCATCAATTCCCCGGATATCCATTGCCCACACCGTGTTTGAGCATGCACAAGCCGAACCTCACCTGGCAGCTTCATCTCACCTGGGACCTGCCCTGAGATCACACCACTTTCTTGCATCTCCTCTCATGCGTCTCCTCTCTGCCTAGGCTTCATTTTCTGCAAGCATGAGCACCCCAGCCGAAACCACCAGAGGAGCTCTCCATGGCGCCATCTCTTGTTCTGTGAGCTTGCTCTCTGTTTTCTTCTTTTTCTGTATTCATTTCCTTCACTAATGACTCACTAGTGCCTCTTAATTCTATGTCATATGAGACCAGCCCCAGATAAGCCTTCAGCCATGATTGCCATGGCGCCTGTCTGTGCTTCCTCTGTTCGTCCTGTCCAATGGCCCCATCTAAGGTAACTGGAGTTAGTAATTTTAGTTAGTCATCTTGGTTATATGGCAAAACTTGATTAATATAGGCAGTAAAAATCTAGTATGCTAGTAAGGTTATCAATGTCCATATGTTGGCAGATGGCAACTCAAGGTTCCAGCAACTAACAATTATAAGTTCTGTAATCTGTACATGTATAAATCCTCATATGAGTTTTCATAATAAGTAAATAGCAGGCATGACTAGTGGGACCAATTGTTTAAGCTCTGTTGTTGGTTGGTCCAGGATTAAGGTAAGCTAAAGAAGTTAGAGTACTCTGGTTAAAGACCTTAGCTTAAGAAGGAGATTTGCAGTTATGCATGTGTTGAATAAACTAGTAGTAGTGGTATACATGTATGCATATGTAGGAGGGACCATAGAGCTAATTTACCTTACAGCAACAGAATGTTAAAGAAGTGATCTTTATTTGGAATAAGCCTTATGAATGGAGTGTAACCCAGATGAGAAAGATGTATGTAAAATACATATATGTGCATATATAATAACTAACAGTAGCATAGATGTGCATGACCATGAGATTGATTTAGTTCTGCTGAAACATGTGTTCATATAGTATATGCACGTTTGAAAATTTGAAATGGATAGACCTCACAAAATGAAGTACAAGACTAGGTAGTGCTAATATCAGCATATATTTTTAGATAAGCTCATGATAATTGGCAAAAAGAACTAGTCTAGATTGCTTGCATAATAGACTTCATCCCTCATATGCATATAAAACACCTCGGCCAAAATCAAAATAATGCCAAACCAGTTCTAAAACACTTTTAAGATCATACCCTGTTAATACCAGAAAAATAAATGAAAAATCATGTATAGTGTAGCCGCAAACGAAAAGCGAAATCCGACTCATTATAGTGTCAACTTTATGATCACAAATGCTGTTTCAACAGCAAATAAAATATCTTTTCTAAACTCCAAAATTTATAAAATTAGTATAGAAATACTCTCCAAAGTACATAGCACCATATTCTAAAGAAATAATTTCACTTCATCATGGTTTGCATATAAATCTTGCTTGTGACATAACCTTAAGTATTATGATTTCTGGACTTTAGTAACATTTAAGCATTTTTGGCAACACATAAAACAACTCGTTTAAATGCGAATTTTATGAAGAACAGCCCAGAAATAATCTTTGAGATATGGACTACCACAATCTGCAAAAATATTCTTTTTACAACTTGCTTTGCATATGAATCTTGCTAGCTCAGAACCCTTCAGTGTTATGGTCATCGGAAACCCTAATGCCATTTAAGCTGTTTTAGCAATGAATATAATGTCTCGTCCAAATCCTAAAATTTATAAAATCAGCTTAGGATTGCTACCCAAAGTATAGACCACCTTATTATGAAGAAATAATCTTGTTTCATTATGCTCTACATATAAATCATATCATCCAAATAACCCTAAGTATTATGATCTCTATAATCCGTAATATAAATAAACGAGCTTTAATAACAAATAAGAAATCAATTCTTAAGATATTTGTTTTAACCAAGACCTTCTTGCAAACCAAAATATGTAACCAATAGCCCAACCTAACAGATCTAGTGTGTATATATATTCAAAACGAATGCTTATGCAAAGTCAGTACTACTCATATGTAATATGATAACTAACATTTTAATCCTATTAATCCAAGTAATTTTAGCATCTATAATTCGAAGTTATAAATACAAGAATACATAATTTTAGCCTCTTGAATTTGTAAAACAAGAATAAATAATCTATAAAAGATTATGCATCTGTTTCTTATAGCATGTTCTATTTGATTTTCTGTCTGTCTTCTTTTTGCCTTTATTGAAATTGTTGTTTCGCTATATTTCCATTGAACGACGTGTAGAACCTGACATCATTAATTCCATCGTCGACAACACAGGCTTGGACCGCGACTTCGTCGTAAACAATGATTAAGAAAGCACCCCCTTTGATGATATTGATCCCAGTATTTAATTTTCATTGTGTTTATCAAAATGTTTCATGCATACGTTTATTTTCTGTAAATATGCTATTTTGTGGTATTGGTAGATATACCTGTTGTCTCATGAAACTTCCTTGATAAGTATGGACATGTGAACCTTGATAACCATATAAATGGGTTTGACAATACATAATGTCAACTTGGGTATATGCGATTATTAACCATGCTTTAGAACCAACGTTGAATATGATCAGATCAAAATTGATTCTTGAGAATTGAAAAATGTTGGTTGTGACATGATGTCGTTTGTTGGTATTTTGACTAAAAACCCTAAAATAAAAACTATGGTTTAGATGCGGATAATTATTGGCAATAGCCGATTGTGCAAGAAATGGACTTGTACGTAGTGTAGGGGGAGATTATTGCCCGTGTCGGATTAAGGACCGAGCTATGAGTTGTTTTCAAGCCAAGAATTCCGTGCAACCACAAGTACTGGGATGGGGCAGACTTAACCTATTAAGTTGCTTAGGTCTGGCTTTGCACATTGGTAGGCGGGAGATAGTATGAGAAATCCTTTCTAGGTTTGCTTATGAGGGTCTTCCACACTTCATTGTGGGTAAATGCATATCGGTATAACGGTGTATGCCTTGGTATGGGAAGAAACCCTTATCGCAGGGATTTACTGCTTCTATCGCAAGGAATTACTGCTTGTATTACCACTTTAAATGACAGGGATACACTGTCATATTTCTTCTCCATAACAAGGATTTAACGTCATCGGGCTGGTGCAAAGCTAGGACTAGGTAATGTATCGGTTATGTTGTGATCTCTCTGCGGCACACCAAAGGAAGTGTGTCAATTGCGCTGCACAAAGAGATGGTCATTTCTTGTGGGTAAAGCTGTACACCTCTGCAGAGTGTAAATCTAATTAGTTAGCCGTGCCTACGGTCAAATGCACTTGGTTACGTCATCACATAGCTAAATGTTTTACTATTTTCAAAATGGAATGGTTTTCACCTGATGTGCCTTGTTTTGGCAAAGATTATGGTTATGCCACGTGTTGGCAAGGAATTGATATGACAGGATTGGATTATTGGATTATTGAATTATTCAATGCTCACGAAGGGGCTGTGAGTATTACTTATCCTTTAATTATTTCTTATCAGTCAAACTTGCTTTATTAAATTCCGTTTGCATATGATAACTTGATTTACAAATTCCATTTCGCTTTATGCAAATTAACCGTAGAAGCCTTTCCTTTGAAATGGCCTGCATATATTATAGGATTTTCTAAAGTCTTGTGGAGTACGTAAAGTACTCACCCTTGCTTATATGTTGTTTTAGGTGGAAAAAGATAGCGAAGCTTCGAAAGATCTCTTCTCGTCGCAGGCTACGGGATTTTCAATAAAGCGACCTTTTTAGGGATTATGCCTTGTCAGTTGCCTGAGGGATTGGATGGACACACTACAAGACTTTGCTTCTTTTGTTGCTATATTTATATACTCTGAGTTATAAGAATATATTGTTCAGATAGCTTCCGCTTTAATACAATGATGTATGCTTGTGATTCCGATTGTTGAAAATGTGCGTACTAGCCATTGATAATGGGACTAGAACTGTATGCGCATTAGATTTTTATTTTTGCATTTATGCGAAAATGGGGGTCGTTACATCCTGGAACACCACCCATCTCCAAGAGACTGTACAGAATGCCTGCTAATGAGTTAGCTGAAGTAAAGAGACAGATTAAAGAGCTGCAAGATCAAGGTTTTGTTCGACCAAGTTCTTCGCTATGGGGAGCCCCAGTTCTTCTTGTTGAGAAAAAGGATGGTACTCAGAGAATGTGTGTAGATTATCGTTCTCTCAATGAGATCACCATCAAGAATAAGTACCCATTGTCAAAGATTGATGATTTATTTGACTAACTTGAAGGAGCCAGAGTGTTCTCGAAGATTGACTTGAGATCAGGTTATCATCAGTTGAAGATTCGTCAAGAGGATATTCTCAAGACAACTTTTGTGACTCGATATGGACAGTATGAGTATACCGTGATGTCCTTTGGATTGACCAATGCCCCTGCTTACTTCATGACCTTGATGGATAAGGTATTAATGGAATATTTGGATAAGTTTGTCATTGTCTTCATTAATGACATTTTGATCTACTCCAAGAGTAAGGAAGAACATGAGTATCACTTGCGCCAAGTTTTGAAAAAGCTAAGGGACAACCAGCTATACGCAAAGTTCAGTAAATGTGAGTTTTGGATGAAAGAAGTTGCTTTCCTAGGACATATCATATCGGTAGAAGGAGTCGCTGTTGACCCTGGTAAGGTACACGATGTCCTAAGTTGGGAGTCACCCAAGACGGTAACCCAAGTTCGAAGTTTTCTTGGAATAGCGGGATATTATCGCCGTTTCATAGAAGGATTTTTCAGAAAAGCTAGACCGCTCACTCAGCTATTGAAAAAGGAGAAGAAATTCGTTTGGACAACAGAGTGTGAGCAGAGTTTCCAAGTGCTAAAGAAGTGTTTGACAACTGCCCCAGTGCTAATTCTACCGGATATCAGAAAGAATTTTGAGATATTTTGTGATGCATCGCAACAAGGACTCAGTTGTGTGCTAATGCAAGATTAGAAGGTTGTAGCGTGTGCTTCGTGACAACTAAGGCCATATGAAGTTAACTATCCTACCCATGATTTGGAATTGGCAGCCGTAGTGCATGCTTTAAAGATTTGACGTCATTACCTCATTGGAAATCGTTGTGAGGTTTACACTGATCACAAGAGTTTAAAGTATATTTTTACTCAAGCTGACCTCAATATGAGGTAAAGAAGATGGTTGGAGTTGATCAAAGACTATGACATTGGAATTCATTATCATCTAGGTAAAGCCAATGTGGTAGCTGATGCTTTGAGTAGAAAGAGCTACTATAATACCCTGCTGATTAAAGAAAGTCAGCCAACACTCTATGAGGAATTCCAAAAGCTTAATCTAGAAGTGGTTCAAGAAGATTACTTGGCTACTTTGGAAGTACGCCCTGCATTGGAAGATCAAATTCGAGAAGAACAGGTCAATGATACCGATATCAAGGAGATTAAGAGCAATATGAAGAAAGGAAAAGCCTTAGGTTTCACCGAAGATGAACAAGGTATTGTTTGGTATGAGAATCGTATCTACGTACCAGATCAGAAAGAGCTTAAGGACCTGTTACTCAAAGAAGCGTATAAGAATTTATACTCCATTCATCCTGGAAGTACCAAGATGTATCAAGACCTTAAGGAAAGATATTGGTGGCCTAGCATGAAGCGTGAGATTGCGGAGTATGTTACACTTTGTGATGCCTTTCAAAAGGTCAAAGCAGAACATCAGAGGCCAGCAGGATTACTACAACCATTAAAGATTCTAGAATAGAAGTGGGAAGAAATTGGTATGGATTTTATTACCGGACTTCCTAAGACCCAAGGAGGTTATGACTCGATCTGGGTAATAGTGGATCGATTGACTAAGGTAGCTCACTTCATTCCAGTTAAGACTACCTATGCAGGAGATAAATTGGCAGAATTGTATATGTTAAGGATTGTTAGTCTTCACAGAGTGCCTAAGAAAATAGTGTCTAATAGAGGAACCCAGTTTACCTCTCGTTTTTGTCAGAGTCTACATGAAGCCATGGGAACCCATCAAAGATTCAGTATTGCCTATCATCCCCAAACCGATGGACAAACTGAGCGTGTGAATCAGATTCTTGAAGACATGTTAAGAGCTTGTGCCTTAACGTATGGTGCTAAGTGGGATAAGTGTTTGCCCTATGCAGAGTTTTCTTATAATAACAGATATCAAGCCAGTCTGCAAATGTCTCCTTTTGAAGACTTATATGGAAGAAAGTGCAGAACCCCTCTCAATTGGAAGGAGATCGGAGAAAGAATTGTTTGGCCCTGCTATACTGCAAGAAGTTGAAGAGCAAGTTCAGCTAATTCAAGACAGGTTGAACATAGCTCAAAGCAGACAAAAAGTTATGAAGATAATCGTCGTCGAGATTTGAGTTTCGAGCCCAATGATTATGTGTACTTTAGAGTCACCCCTCTCAAAGGAGTTAATAGATTTCAAGTAACAGGGAAGATTGCTTCTAGATATGTTGGACCTTTCAAAGTCTTAGAACGAAGAGGAGAGGTTGCTTACAAACTTAAGTTGCCTCAGTCTTTTGCCAGAATCCATGAAGTGTTCCACGTGTCGCAGTTAATGAAGTGCCTGCGTGTGCCAGAGGAACAGATGCCGTTGGAAGTTATTGATTTGCAAGAGGATATCACCTACCAGAGTTCAGAATTCTAGATGAGGCAGAGCACAAAATAAGAAACAAGACAATCAAGTTTTGCAAGGTTCAATAGAGCAACTATTCAGAAAATGAAGCAACTTAGGAGCGCGAAGAAGATCTTAGAGTAGAGTACCCCAACCTTTTTTCCCTAGACCGTCCAAATCTCAGGGTTGAGATTCCTTTTAAGGGGGAAGGTTTGTAACATTTTAAAAACTTCATTTTGATTTGTTTTATTTATTTTATTCAATTTGGAATTTATTTTGAATTTATTTGGAATTTTACGGATTTTATTAAAACTCTTTTCGCAATTCTCAGTTTTACAAAATGAATTTCTGCAGAAAATTTAAAAGCTTAAAAAATTTTAAATACTTTTATTGGGTTAAAAATATTCCAAAGTATTTTGTGAATTTTTTAAAGATTTTTATAGCTTTTTTGCTATTTTATCCCTAGCGCTTTTGTTCTTAGCACTATTCAAATTCCACTAAATAAAGGAGGAGCCCACCTGCTTCAGTGCATCTTCTACCTCTAGCACGCACGCATCAGAAGCTCTCCCTCTCTTTCATCCATTGGAGCACACTAGAAGCTTTGAAACTCCATCAAATCCACACGGAAACATCCCAAATATATGCGCAATCAAATTCTAGTCACATGCTCAACGTTCTAGGGTTAATTCCCCATTCAAAACCATCATGAATTGCTATAATTTTCACAAAAACTTTATTCCGACTGTTACCATTTCCTCCATGAATGCGCCTTTTCCGATCCTTCTCCCGCCCTATAAAAGGGAGCACTGGGTGCCTCTCCCTGTCGCCAACCCCTTTTGCCTCTCCTCCCGAGTTATCTTGTCCTTTCGCCATTCTCATTATAGAGAGCAAGGCTCTCTGTTGCTCTTTTGTGTCATGCATAAACAGTAGCGCGATGCTACAGTAACTCTGCTACATTATTGTTTCTCCTTTTTCTGTGATTTAAATCTTCTAGGAGCCCGTTCCCGTTCTCCTTTGTTCGAGCTCCGATTGAGCCAATTCTAGTTTCTAAATTTTTCTAAAATCAAGATCTGCCTTCTAGAGCCATTTATTTTCAATTTTGAGCTAATTTGAGTCTCTGTTTGGTATTTATTTGTATTCATTGCTTTCTTTTCTAGTAGATGTCAATCCCGAAGGAGCGAACGGAGACTTCGAAGGCCAAGACTCAGCACTAGATCAGCAAGAAAAGTCGTAACCTTTGATTATATTGATCCTACGTTTACAAAAGTACTTTGCTTTCATACAATTGCATGCTACTTGTGTATCAACGATTATTTCATGGGAATAGCTATGTACCTAGTTGACATTATGTCACCTTCATCTTTGCAA
This sequence comes from Otatea glauca, assembly GCA_036346275.1. Classification (NCBI taxonomy): domain Eukaryota; kingdom Viridiplantae; phylum Streptophyta; class Magnoliopsida; order Poales; family Poaceae; genus Otatea; species Otatea glauca. Next base: position 57,808,369 of record CM070711.1, read on the forward strand.
TGCTATGTATCCATTGTTAGCCACTAGATGGGACATTATTAGTTGGACATGATGATACTACTAACACTGGGTTATCATAGCTATACTTAGACCAGCTTAGTTGTACGATGGGATTCATATCACATGTTGAATAATGTTAATCTTGACTTAATGAGATATTGAATTGTGGCCGATAGCCACTGTTGTAAAATTTGTTGTACCATGGCAGGGTTGCCATTGGTCTTGGTTGAACGAATTTGTTTTCCCTCGGGCAAGTGATTGTGCAGTAAAGGCGGTGCTTTTAGCACATTGGGATGTGGATGTCTTGCCTGAGACAACTTAAGGACTTAATCTTGTGCGTCATTGAACTGGGCCTAACTGTACTACCATAAGTCTGGTATGGGACAGACCTAACTGATTAATTTGCAATGTCTAGCATTGAGTACTACCAATTGGTGGTGTGGTTTCTGGGATGGACAGGTAGATTCGCACTGCGCAAGAGAGGACCCTGAGCGTTGAAACCTTAGTGGGCAGTACCGAGTTTAGACAGTGCATTGTAAAAGCTTTGTCATGATCTCTCTGCGGCACACCAAAGGAAGTGTGATAATGACATTGCACAAAGAGATGATCATATCTTGTGGGTAAAGCTGTACAACCTCTGCAGAGTGTAAAACTATTCGAATAGCCGTGTTTGCGGTCATGGACATGCCTGGTAATTTTACATGAGGTATAGAGTGTTTCATACAATGTTGGATGGTAGTTTTGTTGGGATGTGAACGGGGAGTTCATTGTTGCTTTGTTGTCTAAAGTTATGCTATTGAATTTGGTGGTTGATCATTGTTTTAGATGGTGTAGGGTGATGCATCGCCATTATGTTCATGTTGTCTACCATTGATTTACTAATTATTTATTATATTTTCATAAATGTGCTTTCAAACTATTTACTAGATTTCAATTCAATTTATTGCTTTCTGCAAATGAACCATATGTCTACCCTTTGTCAAGCCTGCATGAATATATTGCATCAATTCCCTGCGGCTTGCTGAGTATTTTTTTGTACTCACGGCTTTACGCCTTTGTTGATCAGTTGCTGAGGATGGACTAGGAAATATTGAATATCATGAGGAGAAATATTATGAAGTCTACATGGATTAGGAAGGCGTTTCCCAAATGATTGCCTGTGACATGTCGAATGGCCTAAGTTATTTTATTGCAACTGCAACAATTTATTTGTTTCTTAGGCCCTTAAGGCATACTGGTGTAAACTTTGACCTTAAGGTCCGTTGCTTTACTTAATAATAATTTGCCTCTTTCTTAGTTAATTCATTGTATGGAATGATATTTTATCTATATTTCCACTGTCTACACTAGCATGATCATGAACTTGTGCAGTATACACAGAGGGTTTCGAATTTGAAATTCGGGTCTCGACAGTTAGTGGTCTCAGTGTAGTGGTTGCAAGAATAGCGTTGCGTATGCCCACGGACTTCTCACACTCCCTGGCTTGTGACAAGAACCGTGGGTATCGCCACGACACCGCCAACTTGCCATCCGACTAGCTCAAGAATCATCATCGATCTAAAATAAGAGTATGCATATTCATTATTCACATCACAGATCAATAAAGTATCGCCATCAGTAGCATAGTGAAAAGAAAAAGGGGAAGCTAGGGTGTTACCAAACACTAGCAGGAGCGAGTGCTTAGGCCATAGCAGAAGGGGAGCTCCAGGGAGCAGTAGAGGAAGAGTGGCGACTGAGGGAGGCAGAACCAGGAGAGAGGCATCCCAGGCTGGATGAGACCGGCACGGGGTAGCCAGCTCGAGAGAGGGGGCGCGCGTGCAAGAGGGAGGAGGCTGGCGGCCAGGGCACAGGAGGGATGTAACATCCCGAAAAATACAAATAAAATAAAATTAGATATTTTGAATTTAATTATAAATATTTATGAATTTTCCTAGCATTATTGATTTTTAAAGGAATTTCTTAGATTTATGTTTTGTGTGAAAAATCAAACAAATAGAATTAATGAATAGATAATGGTAAAAAGATGAAAAGGTAAAATTTAAAATCTTGAAAAATTGATATTAAATATATTGAACACTCAAGTGAATCATTTCTTCTGACAAATGAATTTTAATGCAAAGGATAATGAAATGATTATTGAAATGACATCTTTTGACCTTCAAATAGTGCATGATCAGAAATTATTAAAACTCTTAGTACATTATCCTCAGCTAAAAATTTTACCATAATATCCTCAAAACATTATTTACCTCTGGTAAAAATAAAAAATTTAATAATATCATGTAAAGTCTTTTAAAATTCAGAAACAGAAACCATGAAAATCTGAAATTTGCACTGTCAGAATTAATATAAAATAAATATGCAATATTTTGTATTTATATTTTTATTTAAGAATTATATGCTCAAATGAAACGCTAAAAAAACATTTCAAAAATAATTGACATAATTATCATCATCAAATAAAAAAAATCTGAAAAGGAATTTCTGATCAGTCAGCAATGTCAGAATTCCTATTAATTTTAGGTGAATTATTTTAATCTAAAATTTCTACCAGATGATAAGAACTACCGATAGAGTTTAATAAAAACATTTGGAAAAATAACTCGATGAAATGATGGCTCATTAACTGCAAGTACTAGCTGTTTGAACCAATTTATCTCCTCACCTCGTTCTATCTCATTAACAAGTGGGCCCGGCTACTGCGTTTACCCCGTTTGCTGGCAAGTGATGGAAAGCCCTCTCAGTCACTGTATGGTGGACCCTGACCCATTGTCAGCCCCTCATTTCTTTTCCCCTCACCTCCTCTTCCTCTCAGCCGAAGCACTCTACGATCTTTTCCACCGCCTCTTAGCCGATACACTAAATCGGTTACGCCGCCACTGCTCAACGCTGCCACGCCATGCCTCGGCCTTCCCGCGCCATCCTTGGCTGTTTCAAGTTGCTCTCTACCTGCAAAAATCCCGCGCCACATCGCCCTAGAAGCACAGAACCGTCCGCCATTTCCTTCCCGTGTTCAGACCCTAGCGAGACCGACTCGATCGGCTATAAACACCGATTCAATGTCGCAATGATACCCCCTCACTCCCTGGTCATTCACTGAACCAAAACAAACCCAATCATCGCAGTGTGCATTGTTGTTCTTAACCGAAAAGACGGGAATTGGTGATTAGAGCACTCCCGGTAATAATCTTTCAAATTGATTCAATCTAAAGCTTCTTTATGATCCCCTAAGTACTTATCACACTTCATTTTCATCTTTTACCACGTGAAGCACCACCACCGCACTTGCCTTCTTCTCCACAACCGATCATCGATGGTAGCCTCACTCGGTTAATCTCCGGCTTCATCTTCAAGTAAAATGGAGTCCTTGCGCTCCACTGATGCTTATCGCACGCTTTCCCGGTGAAAATATGGCCGCTGACGAGCTCACGCCTGCTCGGCCATGGCGCTGCCGCTCGGCCACGGTGGCATTGTATCTCTGTCCATCACCGGCGGCCGAAAACCTCACCAGCATGTGCGCATAGGTACCTGTCGGGAGCCGATTCTGAGAATCTGGACTCTCTGTGTGTTCTGTGCTAGTCCAGGATCACGCTAGCACACACAGTCTTTACAGGGTTGAACATCACAGACATTCACAACGATATAATAGTAAATAGTGCAAACATTTATATAAACTAAATTGTACGACCTTATGGTCTCCTTACATAAGATCAGCCATGCAGGGCTTACATTATCAGAGTAATGAAAGGTAACAGCGGAAAGCAAATAAACTTCGTGGAGTCCCATCAACTTGCCACAGGCAACCGACTGGGCCTACCCCCTAATTGTCCATCTCTTCGATGTACTCCTCCTCCCATGCTGGCGTAGACTCCTCCACTGATGTTGGGGTGGTAGGCAAGGAGGGGTGAGTACTCAAGGCACTCAACAAGTAATGCCCAGAGTGCATTGCTATTACTATATGCAAGACTTATTCCAAAGAATTGGCTTACTTGGCTCATTTGCATTAAACAACATTTTTAAACTAACAATTTATTTAGATTGAAAGCAGTGAAACAGTTAATAATAGTACTAAGTTCTTTAAACGGTTTTTCTCCATAAATTTGGCACACAGCCTTAATCAATTCATTTCCACACTGGCACACAGACACCCATCCCATATTTTATTTTTGAAGATCTAACCCTTGATTGTAATCCCCGAGCAATGTCCAATACCGTGGACACGGCTGTTCGAATAGATTTGATACTCTGTAGAGGTTGTACACTTTACCCACAAGAAACAGCCGCTCACCACACAGGTGATTGCCCGCAACAAAGCCTTTCAGGAACCTCTATCTTAACCAATGAATCTCTCCGGTATTGCCTTCACTATCACTCCCCTCACACAGAGCCGAAGTATAGGACATGCCAACACCGTTGGATGGGCACCAAGCCGTAGCACAGGTACGCTCCCCCGCACAGATACACCCCCGTGTACTGTCACCCTGAGGTTTCAGAGGAAAGATATCAGAACCCTAATCAACTAGGTCTGTCCCATACCAGACATGTGGTTGTACGGGTGACTCAATTCAAAGACTTGCAAGGTGAAGTCCTTAGCTGACCAAGGCAAGACTTCCATCACTCAACAGTGGCACACAGCCCAATGTGGCACATAGACTCACAACTCTCATCAACCCATCGCCACACAGGCCCCCTTGGCACACAGCCTTCTACCACTTGCCCCAGTCTAAATCATTTTCTCACCCAGTTGATTATTGTGCAACACATGCCAACAATAACTCAGCATCGGTACAGAACCACACAGGTCTCCGTACTTCAGTCTCATCACGTGGCATCTCCACACCCTTTTCAAATACATTCCATATGTCATTAATCAACATTGTTGCATTTTCTAAAAGATCATTCATGACACGTTGCAGGGCTAAGCATCTATTCACGGTCTAGCCTCCCGTGTTGGCATCATATTAACATCCAACGAGTACAAGCAATCCTAAGGTGACAATGATTTCAGGGCATACAAGTAATAATTTTCAAGGTGGTAATAACAATATGGGTTGATTAGCTACATTACCCAAATTAATTTAAATCCATTTTTAATTTAATTTAGCATGCATAATTTCAAGCAAAATATATTTTAAAAACTGGGATCAAAATGGTCAAAGCATCACTTGCCTTCAAAGAGTTGCTGGTCGTGATCCGAAGCTTGATCTTGGGCGACAAACTCTTCCTCGAAACTTTCCGGCAGATTTGCGTCAACGCGTAAAAATTATATATGCAATAAATAACCAAAACATTATACTACATAACCTCAAAATTAAAATAAAATTAACCATTAAAAAGATCACAATTTTACAAATTTTTAGAGACTAGAATCACCTCAATCGGAGTTAAAATGCAAAAATTATAGCCTTTCAAAGTTTTAATTAAAATATAAATCAGAAAATAGAAAATCCCGAATTAATTTATTTATTTTTCAATTGAAAACTCGATTTATTGCGTCAGCATGACGTCAGCCAACACGTGGCGCTTCCTAGCGTTGCCACGTCACCTCGGTCCAAGGACTGGGTCCACGGCCCGTCTCTGGTCCACGGTGGACTCGGTCCACAGAACAGTGCACCTGGCCCCCACCAAATGACGTCAGCCGACTGCCTCGAGATTCAAACACGGACACGTGGCGCAATCATGGCCGTTCCCAACCGACGATCAGATCGCTACCACATGGAGCAATCAGGACCGTCAAAGGATCAACGGTCAGATCTCATGCACGCCTGGCGATGCCTCGGCTTACACGAAGACACGCGGCACAATCCCAGCGGCCCGTTTAAAATCAACGGCCAAGATTTGGTCTGATCCCCGGTCGAAGCGCACACGCATCCGCACGCGATTCGGCAAGGGCGCGGCGCAATCACCGCCGCACGTTCAAATCTGAACGGCGCGGATCCTTAGGGCAACCCAATCTAACCTCCACCGTTCAAATCCAATCCAATGGCACAGGTTACCGGAGCGGTTCACCGCGCACGAGGCAACATGGCACTATCCCAAGCATCCACTGCAGATCTAACGGCTAAGATCCACCAAAGACTTAACATCTAGATCTAATCCACGCCGTTCATCCTAGATCCAACGGTCACGAACTACTCTAAGCTTAAACAGAGAAGGGGTGACGTGGACTTACCGACGCGGCGCGATGAGGATCGAACAGTCGGCAAGGGTTCGCGAGGTTGGCGGTGGCGCAGAAGAGAAGGCTGCCGGAGCTGGGGAAGATGACCACGGCGACGGCGCTAGAAGACGATTCCAGCGAGAAGAACTGACGGAATCGACGCGTCTTGGCACGGCAAACTCGGCGAAGACTTCAGCGAACTTCGGTGACCTCTTGAGGGCAAACGGCGGCGGCTCAGGAGGCGTGCGAGGAGTCAAAAGATGCAGCGAGAAGAGCTCTGCTAGACGCGCTAACCGGTGCACTTAAAGGAGTCTCGATGTGCGCGCTACAGGCGATGAAACAAGCGAAAACGCTCGGCGGCGTTAACTCCGGCGATTACGCGGGCGAAGGGACGTGGCTCCATCACGGGCGTCCGCGTGGACTCGATCGGATGGCGCACGCGCGCGGGCGACGCGGCGCAATGGCAACCGTTCAATCAAGATCGGACGGCGCGATTTTAGGGTTTCGACGAACTGGGCCGGGCTAAGCACAGTGCTGGGCCGGCCCAGTACTATTCACACGTTATTAAGGACATTTTCGATTTAAAATAAATTAGATAAATAATCAAAGCCAAAATAAATAGCAAAATGCTCAAGAAAAAAACCAGAAAAATCTAGAAAATATTTTGGGACATTCTAAATTCAAATAAAATATTTCCAATAAAACTTGGCATAAACTTTTATTTTATTTTAATTGACTTCAAGAATGACCATATTTGAATAAATCAAAATCAATTCAAATAAATTTCCAGCAATTTTCAAAAATCAAAATAACTCCAAAATTTAAAATATGGAAAATTTTAGGGTGTTACAGTACCCTAGTGCTCTCTAAAGTCCAGGATGGCCGGCTCTGCCGTGCCTCCGTCGCTGGCGTGATGCCCTAGTCGAACCTCTGTTTTGCCCTCACTGACCAAGGGTCCCCTTGGTCAGAGACTCAAACCGATTCTAAGAGAAACCGTGCATAATCATGAAAATATGCTTTCAGCTTCTGAAAGCGCATTTTCTGATTTTCTAAATTTTCGCACCCGGGATAATTCAACTATTTATAACTTCTGCAATTCTAGCTCAAAATAAATGAAAAAAAATTCTAAAACCATCTAAAATCAAGTAATTTCATAATATGCAATAATATTTTGAAAATGATCTCTGGGTAAATTTAAAATTTAAATTTAAATAGAAGACATAAAGAAAGACTATACATAAAAATTTTGCAAACAAACTCGGAATTGAATTAAACCAATTTTAATGGAATCCTTATGCTTCCAGAAACTTAAATATATAAAAAAAAATCTAAGTTTCAACTTTGTTTGAATCACTTTCTGTTAAAGATTAATTTCAATACATTAAATATTCAAAAATGCATAATCTGTGTAAAAGGAATCTAAAATAAATAAAACTGATTTCTAAATACTAATATGTCAGTAGGGCTCCTAAATATGTCAGAATATTTAAATAATGATTATGACATGAATTGTTTCATGAATAGAATGTAATCCTAAAGTAGAAGGTACATATATTAACTAGTAGTAGTATATATGCATATATTTCAGGATGGGTATATATGCATATATTTCAGGATGGATCATGAAACTGAATTATTACTACTAAAATGTTACATATGGACAAATTTAATTTGCACAAAGATTATAAGCTATATACATGTAAGTATATAATGAAGAATAAAGTCATAAGTCATGAGAAACTAGATTCTAATTATCTTGTATAATCAACTGCTTGCTCCAGCAAAAATCATTATCATAAGATTATAATTAACACTTAACCCATTAGCCGAAATACATTTTCATATGGTATAAGTAAACTTAAGCCTTTTCGACAGCCTGTAAAGTACCTTGTCTTAATGCAAATATTATGAAAATTAGCCTAGAAATGCTCTTTAGGATTTGGACTAGCACAATCTAGAAAAATATTCTTATTATAGTTTGCTTTTCATATAAATCCTATTAGTGTAATACCCATAAGTGTTATGGTCGCTAAAGCTCATTATATGAATAGTTGAGTTTATGAAACCTTTAGTTAATGTGCTTGTGTCTCAAGAATGCAGCTAGTAGCCTTATCTTGTAGATCTCAACATGTATAAATCACCTTTCATGCAAAACACATAGGGCTAAGTATTAATCGTACACTACATCTTACTAATTTGATTCCTTAATACCAAATAAGCTATTTCAACAATGAATATAACGTCTCATTCAAATCTTAAAATTTATAAAATCAGCTTAGAAATGCTTCCCAAAGTAAATACTACCCTATTGTGAAGAAATAATCTTGTTTCGTCATGCTTTGCATATAAATCTTGTTAGAAAAATAACATTAAGTATTATGATTTCTGGACTTCACAATATGAATAAACAAACTTAGTAATAATGAAGAAATCTGTAGTTAAGATATTTGTATCATCAGAGCCTTCTTAAAAACCACGAATATATAAACAGCAACCTAACTTAACCAGTCTTAACATATTTGAAACCGTCTTTTTATGCAAAGTCAATTAAGGATTAAGTGCTATTCATTCATAGCATGCAACTTAATGATATAATGTCTTAATTCTATTAATCCAAATAATTTTAGCATCTAGAATTCGAAAATCAAGAATAGATAGTCTATAAAAGAAATCGTACATCGTTCAACATAAAAGCTATTAACGAATTGAGTGTATATGTATATGTTTGTGTGTGTATATATAATCAATCAACTAAAACACGAGATCATGTAATCATGCAACTTAAACCCTAATCCTCGTCTATTTTCTATAGTGAGTCTTATATGGTTTTCCATCTGTCTTCTTTTTACCCTTATTGAAGTTTGTTATTTGCTATATTTCCGTTGAACGACGTATAGAACCCGATGTCAACGATTCTGTCGTCGACTATGTCAGCTGCAACTTCGACTTCGTTGTAAGCAATAAATAAGCAAGGCAAGCACCCCCTTGGATCATATTGATCCCAGTATTTAATTTTCATTTTGTTTGTCAAATTGTTTCATGCATGCGCTTATATTATGTAAATTCGCTATTTCGTGGTACTGGTAGATATACCTGTTGTCTCATAAAACTTTCTTTATAAGTATGGACATGTGAACCTTGATAACTATAGATTAAGGATAGGCATTACTTAATATCATCATAGGTATATACAATTACATATTAACCATGCTTAGCCATGCTTTAGAACCAATGAGGTAGATGATCAGATCAAAAGTGTTTCCTGAGAATTTAAAATGGTGGGATATGACACTAATGGTGTCGACGATCGGAACCGCCGATCGCAGAGGGGGGATGTGAGGAGATCGACTGAGGGCGAGGCCCGAGGTCATGCTCGTTCAGGAATGGCGCGCGTCGCGGGATGTATGTCAGGGAAGAAGCGATGAACACGAGGTTTATACTGGTTCGAGCTCCCGAGTTAGGGTAACAACTCTACTCCAGTCTTGTCCTGAGGCGAAAGATGTATATGAATCTCGGTGGGAGAATATAAGCGGGAGCGTCTCTTCTCGAGGTCTAAGTGTTCCGGCTGAAGGTGTCGTTTTCTTCGGGGGGGCACCCTAGGTGGGGGTGATCCCCTGTCTTTTATAGCCCTCTGAGAAATTCGCCACCTGGTCGCGAAGCTGACGTCCGGTGACTACGGTGAGTCGACAGGAGTCGCTGAGAGATGACGATAGTCGTTGGGAGTTGACGGGAGTTGTTTGGCCCTAGTTCCCGCTCAGGGGCAGGTTTGGCACTGATTTCCACACAGGGGAGAGTTCTTACACGAGATAGACAAATTATTACAAATGTCGTTTACCCCGAGAGGTGTAGAGGTCGTGGCGTCAAGGTCGAGCCGGGCCCTTGTCCTTGCGCTCGAGCCCGAGCTGCTGTACCCGAGCCTGGGCTGGGGGAGCGCACCCTCTAGGTCAGAGACAAGCCCCCGAGCTCGTGGGAAGCTGCCACGAGACCCCGGGGGATGCTTACACGTGGCCAGGGTACCGATACCCGACAAATGGTTACTGGTATTTTGGTTAAAACCTAAAAATCAAAACTATGATTTTGACACGGGCGATTATTGGTAATAGCCGGTTGTGCAAAGGGAAATGCACGTAGTGTAGGGTGAAGTATCGCCCGGGTCAGCTTAAGGACTGAACAATGGGATGTCATTGATCCACGAAACTCGTACAACCATAAGGGTTGGAATAGGACGGCATTAACCTATTAAGTTGCTTACATATGGCTTTACACATTGGTAGGCGAGAGATACTGGGAGCACTCCGGTTCGGTTTGCTTGCGAGGGGCTTCCACACCTCGGTGTGGGTAAATGCATATCGGTACAACAGTGTACGCCTTGCTGTGGGTAGAAACATCGGCGCCCGACTACTTTACCACACTTTATACACTTTTGTTTCTACCACATAGCAAGGGCTAACATCACCGGGCCGGTGCAAAGTCATGTTTAGGCAATGTAACGGTTATGTATGATATCACCTTGCCGACATACCAAAGGAATTGTGTCGAAGGGCCCAGCAAAAGAGGTTGATCATTCCTTATGGGTAAAGCTGTACACCTCTGCAGAGTGTAAATCTAATCGATTAGCCGCGTCCACGGTCAAGGACAATTGGTGAAGTTGTTCCAATGTTAAGACTTTTGGTATTTTCTAAAATACGTGGGTTTATTTGATTTGCCACGTGCTAGCCGGAACTGTGTGCTGTGTCATGTTATGATAGTAATTGGATGATTTGTTGCTCGTGAAGGACTGTGAGTATTACTTACGCTTTAATTATTTCATACCAATCAAATATGCGTTTACAAATTCCGTTTCTAAATTACAACTTGATTTACAATTTCAATTTCACTTTATGCAAATTAACCGTAGAAGCCTTTGCTTTGAAATGGCCTGCATATATTATAGGTTTTGCTAAAGTCTTGCGGAGTATGTAAAGTACTCACCTTTGCTTATTATGTTGTTTTAGGTGAAAAAGTTAGCGAAGCTCCGAAGTATGTCTTTTCGTCGCAGGACACGGGAACTTCAATGAAGCAATCTTTCTAGGGATTATGCCTTATCAGTTGCCTGAGGGATTGGATGGGCACACTACAAGACTTTGCTTCTTCTGCCGCTATATATATGCTCTGATTTGTAAGAATGCTTTGTACATTAGTTTCTACTTTAATAATATGATGTATGGATGTGGTTCCAATTGTTGAATATGTGTGTACTAACTACTGATCATGGGACTAGTACTGTTTGCATATTAGATTTCCATTTTTGCATTTTATGTAAAAATAGGGGTCGTTCAAGGGAGGAGGCCAGCCGGTAGGTCCAGAGGCGGCGCAAGGCCAGGCCAAGGGCCGGGGGAGGGGAGGCTCAGGCGGCGTGAGGCGGGGTGCGGACGGCATCAACGGCAGACCGACCGAGCCAGTTCAGCAGGAGAGAAAGAGAAGTGAGGAATGGAGGCAAAGAGAAGAAGAGAGGAAGAGGATAAAGCATCGAGGCAGGGGAGAAAAGAAAAGAAAGAGAAGAAAAGAGAGAAAAAAAGAAAAGAGGAGAAAAGAAAGAAAGAAAAGAAAAGAAAAGAAAAGAAAAGGGGTTGAAAATTTTAAATCAGTGTATCATCTAAATTAATTACCCTTAATTAAAATCCGATAAAATAAACAATCTAAATAATCGAGAATTTAAATAATAGGTATAAATTAAAAATATCCAAAATTTCAAAAGGGGCATTGGATGTAAATCAAATAATAAATTTTAATAAAGGTTTGGACGCCGTAACACATGCAAAAATCTAATAACCACTTGAGATGTTGTATTTTGTAATTTCAGAAAATTAATCCAACCGGTGATCTCTTTCAAAATCCACATGAGGACGCCATTTTCAGTCTAATTCCAAGAAAGCATTCCTTGATCACATTTTAATAACTTCAGATAAATTTATTTGGTTATATGTGACATCACCAATGCATGGGAAATACTTTAAAAAAATCATAAATCGGAGGTGGTTGGAGGAATGGTCTGTTGAAGAACTGTTGAAGTAGAAGTGGATATTGATGTGATGGGGAATGTATCTATATACGTGGTGGGTAGAGAGTGCCATGAGAAGGGTATCGTCGGTGGGGCCCTCTATATAGGCTATGATATAAGGATAAACAATTACACTCGAACAATGAGACGTATAATTCGTATCAACCATAGTGTGTGGAAACGACCAGAAAAGATTGTCCTATGAGAATGTTATGATCTCCATATTAGGTAAGAGTAGATAACTACTCGTGTGAAGCTGGGTATGCCGAAAGGCCTAGTGAGGTGACACCGAAAATCAGCTGCAGTTGATTCTTTCAGGCTATATATGTATAAAGCCTTAGGTTGAGTATCAAGGTTGCTGAGGTAGCATGGTACAATTGATAGGCTGCGAGTGGGTGGGGAACGTTGTGAAGGACACCACGGCTCGTCAGCTACCAGGGTTGGGGATCTAATATCTGAGTAGTAATAAACATTCTGCGTTCTCAACTGAAGTTGGATTCATTATGGGTGAAGTAGTACAAATCTGCGCAGGGTCAAATCATGAATTTATGACTGTCTCCTGGATTGGAGGCTACGGGAGCTAAGTCTGTCTTATATACGGTTGCTAGTAGCCATTTCAATAATTAAAATTGAAAATCCATGTTTTACTAATAAAACCCTATTTTCCTGAAAATAGATTTGAGAGGAGGATGTTTATGAGATGGAGGTTGGTAAAATTTTATATGGTGTATTTTGTTATTAATGCTTATTGAGTACTGTTGTACTCACTCTTACTAAATCCCCTTTGCTTAGAAAAATGCTCCTGTGGACAAGTATATGGTTGGGACACGGAACTCAATGGGTTAGACCATGAGGCATGGGGTGAAGGTCATCCGCAGAATCAAGACCACGAGGAGGCGAACTATCAGGAGGGCTAGGTTGATGGTTATGCAGTGCATCAGCTTCCATCAATCTTTTGGAGTATTTAGTACTTTTGTAATATATTTTTGTTGTACATGGGTCATATGTATAATTAATGTAATGGAATTGTAGTCTGTGTGACAATGGAATGTAATAAGTTTCGATTTCAGTCTCTAATTATTGTTCTACTGCAATACTCTGAACACGGTGTATTAACTAATAAAGCATCGGGTGCACTCGTTGTTTTGATTAGCTAATATGGTGAGATTCGTGTAATTATCTCAGAATAATGGTGGTGTTACTATCGTTACGCAGGACTAATTATGCGGATCACCACATGCGATAGAAGAGGGGATTAGTTTTGTAATTGTGTTTATATGGGTGCTAGATTTAAAAAAAAAATCCCTAAAAAGCTACGATGGAATTGCAGATTTGCAGTATATTATTTAGAGGATCGTTGGTGCAGATGGCATGGGATGGGAGGGACCAGTTGCAGCTGTTCTTTTCTTTACTCCATGAAATGGCGTTACTAGAAGAGTAGAGTCAGTTACTGAATGAAGAACTAAACAAATGCGAGTAAGCGTTGACTAACCGATCGAGGGCGTTGGCACTAACATGGATCAATGGAGAGAGTAGTTAATCCTTGGCTGAATTTCGCAGTTAGCATGCCGTCATTGTTAGTTGTTACAGTAAACAGAAGACCTTGTGATGTGGAATTCTACTCTTCGTAGAATATAAAGGCGCCAATCGGACATTCACACTGTCATAACATAATACTTCTTTCTCGTTACAGAACACACTGCCTGAACAGAAATCAACCCCTGAGATTTAGCGTAAAGATAATTTTTTTATAGCTTTGATAAGATAGTAATGCGTACATTTAGTACACTATTTTTGGAGTTTCAGGGCGCGAAATGAGGAGGTTTTTACATTACTTCTTGTAGTTTTAGCTTCTACAGTTAGTACAATGAAAATATGCATTTTGAGGATGTAGAGACTTGAACTTTTTTAAATAATGCAATTTTTAATTAAAAATTACAGAAAAATATGTCAAAAAAATAATTACGTAAATAGACCTCTATCGCCAATTTATTTAGTGATAGAAGCCTATCGGCCAAATGAATCAGTGACAAAACTGTTGGCCAAATAAAACTCTGTCGTCAATTCATTCGATGACAGACTTCTGTGACCACCAAATGAATCGCCGACAGGCTGATGGGAAGTTTCTGTCCCCAAATGATTTGTTGTCAATTCGGTTGACAACAGGAGTTTTGTCTCCAAATAAATTGGCGTGGTATATTTATGTAATTATTTTTGACATATTTTTTGTAATTTTATTTTTTAAATGTATTATTTTAATAAAAATCGTAGAGACTTTGTCTACAAAGAAAATGAAAAGCTCATGATTTCGGTTTTAGTAATCAATGAATTTTTAAAAACTGAGATCTTATGTAAATGAAAGATAATTCACGCTTAAAAATGGATGAAATTCACATATTTGTTCACAAAAATTGAAACACGTTTATCTTCCTATTACCTGCAGAATTGAACTATTTCATACGAAATTTCTGCTAAATTCCTGTAAAATTCTTTCACTACAACAAAACTACACACAGGATCGAAAATTCTAGCACTACTACACAAATATACATCACAATCGATTCTTTTTTATCATTACAGTTAGTTCTGGTGGCGATACAAAGTCATGAGACAGAGATGAGGCCTCATCTCTATCGCTTCTTACAAAGAAGCGATAGAGATATTATACTCATCTCTATCGCTTCTTAGAAAGAACCGATAGAGGATAGTTCATCATCCCTATCGCTTCTTACAAAGAATCGATGGAGATGACCGCCACATCTCTATCATTTTCTTGTGAGAACCGACAGAGATGAAGGGTGTGGTTGTGCTATTTTCTAATTCACCCTCTAATCAGCACATATTCCACACAATATGCACATATCACATTCACACAGAAATTACAGACAACATATCACATTCAAAGAACATGAACACTTTGTTACAACAAACATATATCACATTCGTTAACAAAATAGAACGCAAACATGCTTAACCATAAGTACACATGCAACCGCATTCAGATATGTAATATTGTTCACATATGGTCTAGTAGGAGCTTTCGGGATCTCTAAACCGTCCGTCCTCCGACAAGCATTCTATTCAGTACCACTGGCATAAGTGGTCTCATATCTTGTTGAGTGCAGTGCTGTCTACACTCTTCTGGGGGATGTTGGTATGCTGCAAAATTGAAACGAGTGCTCTAATTTAAGTTTTCAAATTTCTATGTGAAAGACTAATTGTATAATAATGCATGTACTACCTACCTTAGGGAAACGGTCTGAGCCGGCAATCAAGATCACCATGTGTTGCATGACATAGAAACCACAGCGGTCGTCGCTGCCTGTTGATGACATTGTGAAGAAAGAAAAATAAATTAAGAGACGAAGAAAATATGTCAAAAAATCTAAATCTTATATATGATAGCCACTTGTACCTTGAAGCGGACATACTCCAGCTTAGAGCCCTTTTTGTCGTCGTGTGTCCCTCCTGCTTCGACGTATTCCTTGAAACCCCTATATACATTGGAGAGATGACGTTAAGTAAAAAAATAATGAATGTAGTTAAATACAGAAAATGTTAGATAAGAGTGGTGCACTTACTGCTCCAAAGGAGGCTTGATCGCATAGGCCATCGTCTTTTATCAATCAAATTAAAAGTGTACACTTTGTTGTCACTCGAAAGGAGCACAAGTAGAACCCAATGGTTGCTTATTAAATGGTATGCAGCGAAGAAAATAAGTTCACATACGGTTTCAGTGCGTAGAAGTAATTGAACGGTGAAGTAATACTTACTCCTCGTGGTACGGGAGTAGAATGAAGTCCTTCTTCGACTCAGCTTGCAATGCCCTCTTGATGTAGGAGGCAACCCATTCCGGTTGAAACCTAGCCATCGTCGCGAACACAAGCTCAGGGTCGACGAACCCAACTAGTTGTCGATTCGTCACGACTCGCTGCCTCATCGCCCTGCAACTCGCATTGAAAGTTAAAAGGCGTAATGCAAAATCCTATGGAAGTCATAAGGTCGTGCAACGTGGTGCGATACTCACAGCGTCTAGGATCGTACAGTAGAAATATCGATAGCTATCAGTTGGTACAAACGGAACAGATCCTCAAAACTAACTGGGAATGTCCCATCCTCCTCGCAGTGGAAATGTCCCTTTCTGTATCTAACATTGAAGTCGACACGCTCGCTCTCTTTCACTTTGTCAACGTACCATCCATGGAGCTGTTGAGTCCATATGCCTAGAGCATTCAATTTGCTAGAAGGCAAAAGAGGCTTTCCATGTACGTAGGCCTTAAATTCATAAGGCTTCTCTGTGGCCTGTGTCGGCTCTCCTTTATGGGCCGAAGGAGTCTCCGAGGCCAGGGCAGTGAGCTTTTCATGTACCTGAGGGGGCGTTGTGGCCTTTGTGAGCCTTGCCTTTTTAGCAGAGGCCTCCAGTTGTTCTATGGTTGTCGTACTAGTCCTTTTATGCACCAGCTCTGTACTTTATGCAAGACTCGTCACGGTCGTGGGAGCAGGCACAGGTACAGTAGGAACCTACAAAGCACGCACATAATTAAGTAACTTGTTGCAATACTACTGGAATGGTACAGAAGATGCGAGGTTTTTTACCTTGATCAGTACGATGCCTGTCGTGGGCCACTTGATGAACGACATCAGCGCTTGCCCGAGAGTGGTGATGTCTTCGTTGGGGGGAACTCGAGCACATGTGATAAGAAGGCTTCGTGGACATAGTCCACCTGGACCCTCATGTAGCCATTACCCAAAGGCTGACCATGTACCGTGTTGGTCTCCTTGCATGGAAATACAACCCCGCGTGCAGCCTCAATAGGAAATTCGTCTTCCGTCAGTGTGAGCTGGCACTTGGTAGGCGTCCACAAAAAGTACGTGTAACATCCCAAAATTTTACCTATATTTTCACTCATGTGCATTTTGGTGATTTTCTGAATTTATTGGATTTTCTGGAATTTATTTGAATTTATTTTAATTAAGTATATTGAACCTTTGGTGAAAGCTAATTATATATAGATAAAACTAATATGAAGTTTTGTCAAAAAGATTTTATTTGAGTTCAGAATATCTCAAAGTATTTATGAGAATTTTCTGGAATTTTTCATGATATTTTAATTGCTTAAAACTGATTAAACTAATTTCTGTAATTATTTTAAATCGAAAACCGAGAAAATCGGAGAAACAGTACTGGGCTGAAGCCCAGCACTGTGCTCTCGCGGCCCGTTGTTGCGCGGCCCGTTTGGCCCACGTTCTCTGTGACGTCTCACTCGGCCGTGGGATCTTCATCGGGTGGTTTTCATCAAGCCGTGTCACCGGAACTGTATCGACCGTTGGATGGTGAAGGATCGCGTGTGATTTAGAGATGAGGTCAGAAACCCTAGCGTCTGCGAGCCGTCGGATCAAGATCAGACGATGGAAGCCGCTTCGCATTAGTTTTGGAATGGTTAGATCGTATCCGTTGGATTTGGTAGGTGCGGATCGGATCAAATCAGCTGGGATGCAATCGTAGCCGTTCATCGCAGATCGGACGGCTCATGGTCATCGTCCCCGATTCGGTTTCCGAATCCGCCGTCGCTTGCCGTCGCCGCCGCGTGATTTTAGGGTTGCCTTTTCGAGGAGTTTGCCGAGGCTATTTAAAGCGCGGACCGCACCCCGAGAATCGCTGTCTCATTGCGCATCCGTAGCCCAGCCGCCATCGTCCGCCCCGCCATCGTTCGGCGCTAGAGCTCGCCGTAGTTCTCGTAGGCGCCACTGGTTGTTTCCGCCATTTTCCGTCGCCGTTGAGCCATCTTCCGCCGCACCGGTTCCAGATCCAGACTCGTCGCGTCAAGCTGCGCCGAAGCCGCCACTTCTTCTCGCCGGAGTTGCGCTGAAACGCCGTCTGGGTCGTCGTCGTCCTCGTCTTCGGGAACCCAACGCCGCCGCGACATCGCCGCATCTCGGAGCTTCGCGTAGCCATTGGATCTTCGCCGAACCGTCCAGATCAAGCCACATCGCTTCATCAACAGTGTTTCGCTCGGGTAAAGCTTTAACCGTTAGATTCGAATAGACGTTCGGGATTGAGCCGCATAGGTGTAGATCGGTAGCTGTCAAATCGTCACGTGGATGTGCGCCGCGTGTCGAGCATCGGCACGGGCGGCATCGTAGCCAGTCGATGCGCGCCGCGTGTCGGGCGCGTGATGCGAGGCGCCGTGAGCCGCGTCCACGGTGGACCAGAGGGGGTTCCGTGGACCGGGTCTGTGCGCCGAGATGACGTGTCAACACCCGATTGGTCTGGGCCAGGGCTGACGTCAGTGTTGCGCAATAAAAATTTTTTCAATAGAAAAATAATTCGGGAAAATCGGAAATTATATTTTCTGTATTTTCAGTATTTATTCAAACTTCAAAAGGCTATATCTTTTGCATTTTAACTCGGATTTGAGTGATTCAAATTTCTAAAAAAATTTAAAATCAAGATCTATTTATTGGTGAATTTTATTTTATTTTTGGAGTTTGTTTGATCTCTGGTTTGGTGCTTATTGGCTATTTTGGCATCGTTTCGCATAGACGTTGAACTGCTCGGAGATCCGGAGGAAGATTCGTCGCTTCAAGACCCAAGCTCAGAGCAAGACCAGCACCTACTCCAAGGCAAGTTGTGCTTTGATCATGTTGCACATAATTTCACCAAATTGCTATTTTGCCTCTTAAATTTATGCATGATATTTTATGTGTATAAATGATTTCAATTAACCTGGGAATTAGATAATATGCCTATTTGAATTAAATCATACCTTGTCAATTATATGCCATGATCTAATTGTCACCCTAAGATGGTTAATTAATAGTTGGTTAATATTGATAATCAACATGGGCTAGTTAGACCGTCATAGATTGCTTAGCCATGTCGCGTCATCACATGCGTCTGAATATTGATACTTAATCTTGACTAATGGAATATGGAACAATGTTTATGAATTGGTGCGTCATGTGTTGTCACACAGTGATATCAAGTTGTCGTGGCGAGGAGGTCACACAACTAGATTGAAATGCTGGTGGCACGTGGTGCTTGGTAATCAACTAGGGGATAATGATTTAGATTGGGGCAAGTGGCAAGGGGCAGTGTGCCAAGGTGGGTCAGGATTGGCAGGGGTATGTGGAAATCTTGCCTTAATCACTTTCAAGACTTAACCTTGCAAGCCTTTGACCTGAATCTTTCTTGCAACCACATGTCTGGAATGGGATAGCCTAGCTGAATAATTTGTGAAACCTATATTTCGGTACTGTCGTAGTGAATAGTGAGTTCTGGGTTTACGGTTTAACTCACATGGCGCAAGAGGGGGGCCCTGTTGTGGTGGTTTAACCCTTCAGTGTTGAAACCTTAGCGAGCAGTACTGGGTCTAGGTGTAGCATTGTAAAGGCTTTGTTATGATCACTCGCCTTGGTGGTGTTTGGTTGTATCGTGTGGGTAAAGTGCATAACCTCTGCAGAGTGTACAACCTATTCGAATAGCCGTGCTCACGGTATTGGGCAATGCTCAGGAATTACAGTTAAGGGTTAGACTTTTGTTAAACAAAAACCTGTTGGGATGGCAATGTGCCATGGAAAGTGGAAATTGATTTAGGATTAGAAACTTGGTTACTTCAGAAATTGAATCTATTAATTATTGTTATTTGTTTTACTATTTCTTTTTAATCTATTTACTGTATTCTTGTTAAATGTCGCTTTATTGCAAAATAGTCGTATTAGCCATTCCTTTGGATTAAGCCAAGCATATAGAATATTAGACTTGCATTGCTGTGCGCAACTTGTTGAGTGCTTTATGTACTCACCCCAACAACAACTTCAGAAGAAGGAGAATCTACGCTTTTCATGGAGGAGGATTATATGGATGCGAATGCTTAGGGTCCGTTCCTCGTCAGTTACCTGCGGTGAACTGGGGAGCTGCTACGCTTATTTATTTTCCGCTGCTGCTTATTCGCTATTTCTTTTATAAGCCCTGTGTGGCAATAATCATGTAAGACAACAGTTACTATTAATTATTAAAGTTATGCTATATTCCGCGGTGTATGACTGTGATAGCATCTATGTTGAGCCTGTGTGCACTAGCGTGATCTTGGATTAGTGCGGTATACACAGAGGGTCCGGATTTGCAAATTCGGGTCTCGACAGTGCGCAACTTAAGAGAAAACATATGAAGTTACCCTCACACCTTTAAGTTAAGCAAAATTAATTATTACCTTCAGCTGGGGACCGGACTTATCATTTTTGCAAACGCGGCTACTTGGTGGGGGCACAGGTTTCTCTCACGGTGGCGGGGCATCGGCTCGCTGCAGGAGATCATCGCCATCATCTCGGCCCTCAGGCGCTCCTCACGTGCCATCATGTCCACCCTCATCTCCTCCTCACGTGCCGTCATCTCCTCCTCACGTGTCTTCATCTCCCCCCTCATCTCCTCCCTCAGCTGCTCCCTGAGCGTGTCCTTGAGGCACTCCGTGCGTGCCTCCCACGATCTCGATCTGCTACTCCCAGCGTCATCTTGAAAGTAGGACTTCTTCATATGCCCCACCCCTGCGGCAAGTACTCGGCCCTTATGGTCAGGCTTCCCGATCGCTGAGGACAGTATGTCATTTGACCCTTGACTAAGAAAGGTCCCCTGCTCTTTCCTCTGTGATACCTCCTCCTGCAAGAAGCGAGTATGAATTAGATCTGAAATACGACAAGAATGGTTGACTGCAATGTACTAAGTTTGATATCTTACGATGGTGGAGACGACTTGCGCGGTAACGGGGTTTGCTACTACCAGTTGCCCATCCGCGATTTTCTTTGTCCTCGCTAATACCCAGTCACGTGCCCACTCCTCACATATGTGCGAGTAAGGCATCGCTGTCCCGGAGTTCGCACACTCCTCGGCTAGTCGCGCCCATTATGCTTTCTTCCCTTCGTAGTTGCCTGAACCGAGGTGGTGCACGTGCGTGTTCTGCCTCAGGGTAGCAACGTTCTTCTGTCTCAGCTCCTCTGCCTCGGGCGTCCTCTTGATCCTCCTAAACTCCTCCCAAACATCGGGAGTCACGAACGGATACCTCTCGAACGGTGTACGGCCTTTCAGCACGTACTCACTGTGCATGTAGACCCTGAAGTGCCTCAGAGCCACACCCATCCTCTTCAAGGCGTACCGCCTGGCATTGTTTTCATCCTCCTTTTCTATAATCCATTTGCCCTTAACCTCTTCCCACAGCCAGTTCTTCTGCTCGGTGCTGACCTCCTTTCTCCAATCCTTAACCGTTATGGGTAGTCTCTCCCTCGCCAATTGGCCGAGGAATGAGCAGTATCGCCCCTTGTACTTGGGAGGACCCGTGCAAACCCCCGTGGCACTGAAGTGGAGAACCTGCGGTGTTCTCCCTGTGGCCCCTTTGTTCGGTCCTCGGGCCTTCCTCACCTTCCTCGGCCCCTCGACAGTTGGAACTTGGCTCGGCTCGACACATGGAAGTTGGCTCGGGTCAACACTTGGAAGTTGGCTCGGCCCCACAGGAGCACCGTCTACTGCATGCAGCGATGAGCCGATGCTCTCTAATTGCGACATTTTGAGTTTTCTTATCTGACATGGTCATATATTGGACATGAGAGAAAGCAATTGGTAGCTGAATATTGCAGTAGAGTAATAGATGAATGAATGATCTTCAAGAAAGGTCCGTATGTTGACCTTTACTCCGTACGTACGAACGATAATTCCTAATCTCTAAACTGGTTTGGTCCTAATCCCATTCGAGGATATATGGTTCGGGCAAGTTCCTAAGCCGTTGTACAACTCCAGAGAAAATTTCGGCAGCATCTCCCCGCTGTTCTCCAGATACACGTCTCGACAACTGGTCAAGAGGGGTGTGTATCCAGAGAACACCAGGGAGACGGTACCGAAATCTATTCTGTGAGTTGTACAACAGCTTAGGAACTTGCAAGAACCACATATCCTCGAACTGTCCAAAATACATGGACAATTCGAGACTGCTTGCTTATAAATATGCTATTCCAGCATATTTATAAATAAGCACTCTCAAACGGGAGACGTAGGTTACGCAACCTAAACTCTAGCATATGCTGAGATGAAAAAGAAAAATAATATGCAATTATGTTTGAAATAACGATCTCAATTAACAGAGTCAAAAGTTGCATAATAATATGATGAGTAAAGAACCACATATGACAAAATAATGAAAAAGGCATCGTAACATACATGGAAACAGGATGATTTTCATGCTAGAACAAGTGTTAGGACCGAAATATGCCATGTACATTCCACGTGTCCAATTTGCACGATATCATAACTGATAGTTTCCATGGAACCATACCTTTTTATGCATTTTCTCCCTCCCTTTTCTCTAATGCCATTGACACTGATAAGAATCACTTAAGCTGATCATATTTTGGAATACATAATCATGTTGTTTATCAAATAAGTATTGTCGGTGTGACCTAATTTCTTTATCCACCATATAACTAGGCATGTTTCCTCTATCTGTTGTGATCTGGAATAGGTTCCACTTGGCATCTTGTATCAACCTCCAACTTGTTGCAAATGGCTAATATTAGAATCATTTCAGGAAGATTTCATTTCAACTTAAAATTTATAGGGTTCAAAAATTGTACACCAGATATTATCCGTAAACTAATGATTTCTACGTGTGACTTCCAGTGCTATAAGAATTTGGTCTGTTTGATTTCATTGTGCTACTGTTGGAATTTTTATTTATGAGTTATATCAAAAAATTGTGAAAAATTAACTGTTAACCATCTGAACTCTTGTAATTTGCCCATAGCTCAACAACCTGAATGATTCTTCACTTGGTAAAAGGCCTGTTATCTACAGAGATTTCAAGACCCATGTATCAACACGGGTGATGGGAACATATGGTTATGCTGTGTTGATAATTGATATTCTTATAAGATATTAGTAAACTGTTTGGACATTAGCTTCTTGATGTCATATTGTCCAGTCACAAAAGCTATTGCATGAGCTGAGATCTTACATATATATCATTTGCTACTTGTTTCATTATTGGAATTACTTTGTAGAAAAATGTGACCAAACAGTATGCAATATTTGTTTCTGTGCTAATTCTTCTCATGTATATAACCATTTTGTTCTACGTTATGGTTTACCTCTAGGGTCGGGGGAGGAGGCGGTGTCGGTGTCGGAGGAGGCGTCGGCGTCGGGAGGAGGCGGTGTTGACGTCGGAGGAGGCGTCGGCGTCCACGTCCGCGTCGGGAGGAGGCGGTGGCGGCGTCGGCGGCAGAGGGAGCGCGGAGGAAGCGGCGGCGCGGCGGCGGTAGACGGAACGCGGAGGCGCCGGCGCCGGGCGGCGTCGAGGCGTGGGGCTAGCGTCGGGTAGGCGTCGGGTAGCGTGGGGTGGCGTGGGCGGCGTCGGCGGCGAGGAGCGGCGACGCCGGTGGCGTCGCGCCGAGGCGTGGGGTGGCGTGGGCGGCGTCGGCAGCGAGAGGCGCGCGCGCGTGGGGTGGCGTGGGGGCAGCGTCAGCGGAGTGTGGGCGGCGTCGGGGGGAGGAGCCGACGCCGGTCGGGGTAGCGGCTGGGTGGATGGGCGGCGGGAAGCTAGGGCTACAGGGTGCGTGGGCGGGGAAAAAGTACACGCGAGATAATTAGCGATTGGGCAGGTATTAATTCAGTTCGAGAGGCAAATGCTGTCATTTCTCACCAAAAAACCGACACAAAAAATAGTGAAACATCAATATCGGTTTTAATGAAAAACCGACACACATAAGTTGAACATCAGTATCGGTTTAATCCAAAAACCGACACAAATAATACAAAGGACAGTATGGTTTTATTTCGAAAACTGAATCCATATCTCAATCGGTTTTTCTTCAAAACCGACACAAATGAGACATATCTCTATCGGTTTCACTCCAAAAACCGACACAAATGACACAAAGCACTATTATGTTTTCATTTCGAAAACTGAATCCATATCTCAATTGGTTTTTTCTCAAACCGACACAGATGAGTCAGTACAGCATATCTCTATCAGTTTCACTCCAAAAACCGACACAAATTAGAAAAAGCACTATTATGTTTTTATTTCCAAAACTGATTCCATATCTCAATCGGTTTTTTGCACAAACCGACACAAATGAGGAAATATCTCTATCGGTTTTACTCCAAAAACCGACACAAATGACACAAAGCACATAATGTTTGCATTTCGAAAACTGAATCCATATCTCAATTGGTTTTTTTCTAAAACCGACACAGATGAGTCAGTACATCATATCTCTGTCGGTTTCACTTCAAAAACCGGCACAAATGACAAAAAGCACTATTATGTTTTTATTTCCAAAACTGATTCCAGATCGCAATCGGTTTTTTGCACAAACCGACACAAATATAGAAATATCTCTATCGGTTTCAGTCCAAAAACCGACACAAATGGCACAAAGCACATAATGTTTTCATTTCGAAAACTGAGTTCGTATCTCAATAGGTTTTTTTCTAAAACCGACACAGATGAGTCAGTACAGCATATCTCTATCGGTTTCACTCCAAAAACCGACACAAATGACACAAAGCACTATTATGTTTTCATTTTGAAAACTGAATCCATATCTCAATCGGTTTTTTTCTAAAACCGACACAAATGAGTCAGCACAGCATATCTCTATCGGTTTCACTCCAAAAATTGACACAAATCAGAAAAAGCACTATCATATTTTTATTTCCAAAACTGATTTCATATCTCAATTGGTTTTTTGCACAAACCGACACAAATGAGGAAATATCTCTATCAGTTTTACTCTAAAAACCGACACAAATGACACAAAGCACATAATGTTTTCATTTCAAAAACTGAATCCATATCTCAATCGGTTTTTTTCTAAAACCGACACAGATGAGTCAGTACATCATATCTCTATCGGTTTCACTTCAAAAACCGACACAAATGACAAAAAGCACTATTATGTTTTTATTTCCAAAACTGATTCCATATCTCAATCGGTTTTTTGCACAAACCGACACAAATAAAGAAATATCTCTATCGGTTTCACTCCAAAAACCGACACAAAGCACATAATCTTTTCATTTTGAAAACTAAGTGCGTATCTCAATCGGTTTTTTTCTAAAACCGACACAGATGAGGCGGTTTCACTCCAAAAACTGACACAAATGACAAGCACTATTATGTTTTTATTTCCAAAACTGATTCCATATCTCAATCGGTTTTTTGCACAAACCGACACAAATATGGAAATATCTCTATCGGTTTCACTCCAAAAACTGACACAAATGGCACAAAGCAAATAATGTTTTCATTTCAAAAACTGAGTGCGTATCTCAATCGGTTTTTTTCTAAAACCGACACAGATGAGTCAGTACAGCATATCTCTATCGGTTTCACTCCAAAAACCGACACAAATGACAAAAAGCACTATTATGTTTTTATTTCCAAAACTGATTCCATATCTCAATCGGTTTTTTTCACAAACCGACAAAAACGAGGACATATCTCTATCGGTTGCCCTCCAAAAACTGACATAAATGACACAAAGCACTATTATGTTTTTATTTCAAAAACTGAATCCATATCTCAATAGGTTTTTTTCTAAAACCGACACAAATGAGATAGTATCACAAAGTATAGTTTTTTGTTTCGCTTTCCTATAAGAACCGACACAAATGTTGTTTACTGCACTATTTGTTTTCCAGACAAACCATGAATTCTGAACTTGTAGAAATATCTGTTCAAAGAGTGAAAAGGCCATAACTTTTGCAAACATAGTTGGAATTTTTTGAAATTTTGCATTAACATACTTTGTGATACTACAAATATTTTCCAAAAAGGTTTTTGGCAAAAAGAGTTAGCATTGAAAAAAGAAGCCCAAATTCACTTTGTAGGCATGATTTTTGTTCAAAGAGTGAAAAAGTCAAATCTTTCTCAAATGAAGGCCAAGTATTTTGAAAATTTTGAAAAATGATTTGTTGTACAGTGCCTTATTTTTCTTGCATTAAGTAGCTGCATACCACAATCCATTGACAAAAATTGTAAAAGTTTGATACGTGCAGTGCAAACACAAAACTATAGTTATGTACAATACGAACATTTCAAACACGTAGCAACTGATACAATGACGTATTCATTTTATTTACAATACAACCCTTCTTGATGATCTACACGCATATAATTTCTTCCATGTGTGTCGTCGTCGCCACTAAGACAGGCCCCATCCGCAAACGGAGGTATTTCATCGAATTGGTCGTATTCTTCTTTATCTATGATATTTTCAACACCAACAATCCGCCGCTTGCCATAAAGGACGACGTGCAACCTCGGATTGGCCGGATCACGCACATAGAAGACTTGATTTGCTTGCTTCGCAAGTACGAATGGGTCATCTTTATAGGCGAGTCTGTTGAGATCCACAAGAGTAAAACCTCTCTTGTCGACCTTCACTCTATGTGGAAGTCCCACCTACTTACATCGAAACAATGGAATTTGGTATATTCTGTAATCGAATTTCCAAATTTCTTCGATCACCCCGTAGTAAGAGTTCATTGCCATTGAGGATCCTCCTATCGAGTGATGTTCATCGGACAAAGCATCTATGCTTACACCACTGTTTTGAACAGTACTCTTCGCATCCTGACTTTTAGTGTAAAAGGTGTACCCATTAATATCGTACCCCTGCCATGTCTGTACATTAAATCTAGGTCCGTCAGCCAACCATTTGATAGTCTAACTAATAGAGACCTTCGCCTTTTGTTTGAACCATGTGAGAAATCTATCATTGTGTTCTTGCATGATGGAAAGCTCATCCATATGTGGATTCTCTTCTCGTAATATCGACTTGTGCTGCTCGATGTACCCTGCAACTTCTGTGTTGTGCTGCAAGACTGTCAGATACACTTTGCAATACATATCAAATCGTGGCCTCCTTAGTTTCGACCCAACGGTTCCTTTGCCAGCAAGTCTGCCCTCATGGCGAGATAGAGGAACACCGATTGCTTGTCTTTTCCCGAGATAGTCCACGCAGAACTCAATAACCTCTTCAGTACCATAACCTTCGACAATACTACCCTCAGGCTTCGACTGATTCCTCACGTAGGATTTTAATATACCCATGTACCTCTCAAACGGATACATGTAACGTAGGAATGCCTGTCCACATATCTTAATCTCTCTGACGAGGTGAACAACAAGGTGGACCATGACGTCGAAGAACGATGGTGGGAAATGCATCTCAAGCTGACATAGAGTCTGCACCACCTCACTTTGTAAGTTGTCTAGCACATCGGGATCAATAACTTTGCAGGAGATTGCAATAAAGAAATAACACAGCTTTGTGATTGCAAACCTAACATCCTTTGGCAGAATATTTCTTATTGCAACTGGGAGCATTTGGGTCATCAACACATGGCAGTCGTGGGACTTCATGCCTAGCAACTTCAAATCACCCATGGACACAAGCTTCGTAATGTTCGCGGAGTAGCCAGATGGAACTTTAATACCTTGGAGACATTTGCAAAGGTCTTCTTTCACCTTCTTGGACAGGGTGTAGCATGCAGCGGGGATGTACGGACCTTTTCCATCCTCCTCTATCACTGCAAGCCTAGGTCTTATTCCCATGTAGGCCATGTCGCGACGAGCATTCACACCATCCTTGGTCATTTCAGGTATGTTCAGCAGGATGCCAACCAAATTGTCGCAGACATTCTTCTCAACGTGTATGACATCAATACAATGCCAGACATCTAACTCCTTCCAGTACGGTAAGTCCCAAAATATTGACCTCTTCTTCCAAATGGTCCTAGAATGAACAGATTTACGGCTCTTTTCGTACTGTACATCGATATCCTGTATACGTTAATATACTTGCCTACCACTCATAGGCTGCGGTGTCGAACGGATTTCTCTCTTCCCATCAAATTTTTCATCCCTCTTACGGTATCGATGACTTCGAGGTAGAAACCTACGGTGACCCATATACACAGTTTTCTTGGAGTTTGGCAGCTATAGGCCCTCAGTCTCCTCTTCACAAATAGGACACGCTTTGGCTCCTTTCGTACTGTAGCCCGCTAAATTACCAAGGGCCGGGAAATCATTTATAGTGCAAAATACCATAGCCCGTACGGTGAAATGCTCTTTTTTGTACGCATCCCACACCACGACCCCCTCATTCCACAATTTTACCAAATCCTCGATCAGTGGTGCAAGGTATACATCAATATCATTTCCCGGTTGTTTGGGTCCTGAGATTAGCAATGACATCATGATATACTTCTGCTTCATGCACAACCAAGGAGGGAGGTTGTAGATACACAACAGAACTAGCCACGTGCTATGACGACTGCTCATGTTACCAAATGGATTCATTCAATCGGTACTCAATCCAAATCTTGTATTCCTCATTTCGGCACCAAACTCCTCATGTTTCCAATCGATGTTTCTCCATTGAGCCGAATCAGCAGGGTGTCTCAACTTGCCATTTTCCTTTCGAGACTCATAATGCCAACGCAACAATTTTGCTTCTCTGGAATTTGCAAACAACCTCTCCAGATGGGGAATGATGGGCAAGTACCACAATACCCTTGGCCGGTGCACCTTTAGTGACCTCTTCACCGTCATTGCCCTGGCTCTTACGCTTCTTGTCGTTACGCTTCTCCTTTTGTTTGTACCGAGCTACATCGCAAACTGGACAAATGTGCAGCTCTTGATGTGCGTTACGATACAAGATGCAATCATTCGGACATGCATGTATCCTTTCTATTTCCATTCCCATGGGACACAATAGCTTCTTCGCTACATAAATGCTTGTTGGCAACTCGTTTCCCTCCGGAAGCAGATCCGATAGAAGAACTAGAAGTGCATTGAAACTTGTATCTGTCCAACGGTGTTTTGCCTTCAGTTCGAACAATGCAAGGACCGAACCCAACTTGGTGTATTCTGCTTTGCAACCTGTGAACAGTGGTTTGGCATCGTCTTCCATTAAGCTTTTAAACTTTTCAAACTCTCTTTCCGTGTAATTACCCTCCACATCCCGCAAT
Source organism: Otatea glauca (assembly GCA_036346275.1). Classification (NCBI taxonomy): domain Eukaryota; kingdom Viridiplantae; phylum Streptophyta; class Magnoliopsida; order Poales; family Poaceae; genus Otatea; species Otatea glauca. The sequence continues at coordinate 57,837,589 of CM070711.1, forward strand.
ATTTGCTCCAAATTCTCCTCCTCAAACATATCAAACTGCAACTCATCATCCGGTTCCACCGTGTCTTCATTGCATACCGGCAGGGTACTACCTGTCTCCCCATGATGGATCCAACACGTGTAATTCTATGAAGCCACGTCGAATCAGGTGGTCCTCAATTTGAGCTGAGTTGTTAAATCTTCTCAGATTGATGCAATCAATACAAGGACAATATATGAAGCTTACACCCCTCCTCACCATGTCCTCTTCGGCAATTTTTTTGAACTCCTTAACACCCCTCTAAAATTCAGCACTCACACGACTTTTATCATACATCCATTCCTTACGGTTCATCTGCAATTAAACTTCACACAATAAATTAAGCAAAAACTGGAGTGACAGCAAGCTAGCTATTTGAAATATTGAGACATCATTTCAGTTAATATTACCTTTGCAAAATAGAGGACAATTTCCTGCAAGATATATGAAATATGTACTCCCGATCGATACCTAGATTCTTCCCTGGTTTAGAGCTTCCAATTTCCTAGATAGGAGACATACATTTTTAACATGAACAATGATATCAAACAATAAAATTATATAGTGCAGTAGCTTACAAATCTTTTGACTACAACGAAACAAAACAAGGGTACCAACGATGACTCCTAATCTCTAAATAGGTTTGGTCCTAATCCCATTCGAGGATATGTGGTTCGGACAAGTTCCTAAGTCGTTGTACAACTCCAGAGAAAATTTCGGCAGCATCTCCCCGCTATTCTCCATATACACGTCTCGACAACAGGTCAAGAGGGGTGTGTATCTGGAGAATACCAGGGAGATGCTACCGAAATCTACTCTGCAATTGTAAAACACAGCTCAGGAACTTGCCCGAAGCACATATCCTCGAACTGTCCAAAGAATGTGGATAATTCGAGACTGCTCGCTTATAAATATGCTATTTCGTTCGGTATATTTATAAACAATCATTCTCGAACGGGAGACGTAGGTTCCGCAGCCTAAACTCTAACATTCATCAGGTGACAGCAATAATAATTCCATATTAACATCAAAGCACTACAAATTAAGATAATTAAATTCATATGTGCTTGTCAAATAAAGGGTGTGAAATCTGATAGGACATATATACACAATACCAGTGCAATCTAAACTTTCTTCGTGACATATCAAAATTACATAGTGCAAAATTAAAGGGGTTTGAAGGAATGCTCACATTTTGAAGAAAACCACAAATTATGCAAAATGAGGGAAAATCTCCTCAAGTTAGGGCTTCAAATTTACCCTCTTAACACCCACCCTTGAGGATTTCAAATTTTCTCACCCAAGTATTACTTCCAACCACGGAATATGAGCTATTTTTTCGGGTGGCGGCGGAGAAATCTCCTTTGGAACAATATCAGAGAAGAGTTCAGCTCGAGTGGTATAAATAACCTAACGAGGCACATCACTATCGGTCCTCATATAAAAAGCGATAGTGATGTGATCATGCACATCACAGTCGATTCTTATAAGAGAAGCGATAGTGATGATCGTTGTCATCACAATCGGTTACTCATCACTATCGCTTTTTTTGTGAGAAGTGATAGTGATGTGCATTCTCATCACTATCGCTTCTTAAATAAAAACCGATAGTGATGTGTACGTGCTCATCACTATCGCTTTTTATGTAGAAACCGTCACTATCACTTCTCGCATAAGAACCGATTGTGATGTTTCCAGTGCTACATCACAATCACTTCTAACCTGAAAACTGATAGTGATTATTATTAATGCCTCTCCTAAGTCATCTATCACAATCGTATGTGGAAACCGTCACTATCACTTCTCGTATAAGAACCGATTGTGATGTTTCCAGTGCTACATCACAATCACTTCTAACCTGAAAACTGATAGTGATTATTAGTAATGCCTCTCCTAAGTCATCTATCACAATCGTTTTTTTCTAAAAACTTAAGAACCGACACAAATGAAGCGATAGTGATGTACCATTCTGTAGTAGTGTAGACATGATAGATGCTCAACACAGGATCTTCTTCTGCCCTTGTTGTACATAGATTGTCCGAAGACCTGTGTTGCGTTGAGCTATAGCTACAATATTCAAACCGCAAAATCCCCCATTTTTAGTGGCTCATGGGGCTCGAGATAGATTTGGTAAACCCTACCAATGCAACCGTACCATCATGTTCTTCCTTCCCATGTGAGGCGAACTCAAATTCAAGAAGCTTTGGCCTACTATTCGCCAGTACCGACGAAGTTAATGCTCCCCAACCTCTCCTTCTGCACCCACTAAACTAGTCCCAAGTCCCAACTATCCGGTGCTGTTACCGAAGTAAACACCAATGACCCACTAAGGCTAATCCCAGTGCATAATATCATATTCCAAAATCCAAGACTGCCACGTAGGATAGAGAACGTGATACTGTTGAGAAGAAACACCATCTCCAATGCATAGTATCATACTACAATATCCAAGATAGTTTGCGTGCATTAATTGTTGCATGTGTTGTGATCAAATGTTTCATATGAATATGATATGCTTTGCTCCCAGATCTTGATATCATACGAAATCCAAGGCGTTGGATATTGAGCCCAAGCGATATCATCCTCATGATCTCGCTATCTTCTCTTTCTTCATTAATCGATTGCCATGTCAGCAAGAAATCCTATGTGGCGGATCATTTATGGCGTATGATACTACCACTGGGACTAGCCTAACAGATGGGCCTAACCACACAGACCCCGTACAGATAACTACTTAGGCCAAGTCCAACGGTTTTCTGTATCACTCCCTTCATTGTATTTACAGGGCTCAAAAACCTACAACGGTTCCCTACATACCCTCTGCATGCATAGAGGGAAGCCCTGCACCCTGCATATATGAAGGGCTTCTCTCTCCCCTCATCCATGGTGGGACCAATGTGGGTTGTGGCTGAGATGTGGGTCATTTATTTTTGTTGGTTTGGAGGGATTGGGATAGAGGGAATCTCAACTACTTCTAATTAGGAGTTGGTGGCAGTGCTCCGTTCTCCTTCAGAATATCTTATTTGTTGGATCTGATATGAATGGCTGAGATAGAAGAGGATTTAATCATACCTTAGATGGAAGGATTTTATCATATCTTTTTTGAATAGAAATATTATTTTACCATATCTCTATTCACATGTTCTTACTATGGAAGGATGTTATTCATATATCTTATAAATGGAAGGATTTTCTCATCATGTCTTCCAAGGATAGAAGGATATACTCACCATATCACATAATATGGGAATTCTATCTCATCATATCTGGAAATGCATAGATTGAAAGGAAAGAATCACGCAACCAAATCACGTGCCAATCACGAAGAAGTCGGGGAGACCTGGCTTCCATCTGCCTGCGTACGCTGCCTTCTGCTTTCATCTTCTCCCTATTAGAGGGCACCCACTCTCATCTCTAGGAGGAGAGGCCGGTCGGTAGTGGAGACACACGTAGGAAGAGAAGAGAAAAGAAAGGCTGCGTGCAAAAAGCAAGAAGATTTTCTGCAAGAGGAAGGCAATAACTTTCTTGTCCTTCAATGGTAAGTATTGATATCTCTTTACTAATTCTAATTAAGAGTTGGTGGCGATCGTCCGTTCTCCTTCAGAGTACTTGATTTAATCATAACTTAGATGGAAGGATTTTATCATACCTTTTTTGAATAGAAATATTATTTTAGCATATCTCTATTCACATGTTCTTACTATGGACGGATGTTATTCATATCTCTACTACTTCTAATTAGAAGTTGGTGGCAGTGGTCCGTTCTCCTTTAGAGTATCTGATTTGTTGGACCTAACATGAACGACTGAGATAGAAGAGGTTTTAATCATACCTTAGATGGAAGGATTTTATCATATCTTTTTTGAATAAAAAGAATAGAAATATTATTTTAGCATATCTCTATTCACATGTTCTTACTATGAAAGGATGTTATTCATATATCTTATAAATAGAAGCATTTTCTCATCATGTCCTGCATGGATAAAAGGATATACTCACCATATCCTATAATATCTCTACTACTTCTAATTAGGAGTTGGTGGCAGTGGTCCGTTCTCCTTTAGAATATCTGATTTGTTGGATCTGATATGAACGACTGAGATAGAAGAGGATTTAATCATATCCTAGATGGAAGGATTTTATCATATCTTTTTTGAATAGAAATATTATTTTAGCATATCTCTATTCACATGTTCTTACTATGAAAGGATGTTATTCATATATCTTATAAATGGAAGGATTTTCTCATCATATCCTGCATGCATAGAAGGATATACTCACCATATACCATAATATGGGAACTCTATCTCATCATATCTGGAAATGCATAGATGGAAATGAAAGAATCACGCAACCAAATCACGTGCCATTCACGAAGATGTCGGGGAGACCTGGCTTCCATCCGCCTGCGTACGTTGCCTTCTACTTTCATCTACTCCCTATTAGAGGGCACCCACTCTCATCCCCAAGAGGAGAGGCCGGTCGGTAGTGGAGACACACGCAGGAAGAGAAGAGAAGAGAAAGGATGTGTGCAAGAAGCAAGAAGATTTCCGGTAAGAGGAAGGCAATAACTTTCTCATCCTTTAATGGTTAGGATTGATATCTCTTTACTAATTCTAATTAAGAGTTGGTGGCGATCGTTCGTTCTCCTTAAAGTACTTTATTTAATCAAATCTTAGATGGAAAGATTTTATCATATCTTTTTTGAATAGAAATATTATTTTAGCATATATCTATCCACATGTTCTTACTATGGAAGGACGTTATTCATATATCTTATAAATGGAAGGATTTTCTTTTCATGTCCTGCATGGATAGAAGGATATACTCATCATATTCCATAATATGGGAATTCTATCTCATCATATTCGGAAATGCATAGATTGAAAGGAAAGAATCACGCAACCAAATCACATGCCAATCACGAAGATGTCGCGGAGACCTGGCTTCCATCCGCCTGCGTACGCTACCTTCTGCTTTCATCTACTCCTTATTAGAGGGCACCCACTCTCATCTTCAGGTGGAGAGGCCGGTCGATAGTGGAGACACACGCAGGAAGAGAAGAAAAGAGAAGGGGAAGGTTGCGTACAAGAAGCAAGAAGATTTCCTGCAAGAGGAAGGCAATAACTTTCTCGTCCTTCAATAGTAAGGATTGATATCTCTCTACTAATTCTACTTAAGACTTGGTAGCAATCGTCCATTCTCCTTTAGAGTACTTGATTTAATCATATCTTACATAGAAGGATTTTATCATACCTTAGATGAAAGGATTTTATCATACCTTTTTTGAATAGAAATATTAGCATATCTCTATTCACATGTTCTTACTATGGAAGGATGTTATTCATATATCTTATAAATGGAAGGATTTTCTCATCATGTCTTGTATGGATAGAAGGTTATACTCACCATATCCCATAATATGAGAATTCTATCTCATCATATCTGGAAATGCATAGATTGAAAGAAAAGAATCACGCAACCAAATCACGTGCCAATCACGATAATATCGGGGAGACCTGGCTTCCATCCGCCTGTGTGCGCTGCCTTCTGCTTTCATCTACTCCCTATTAGAGGGCACCCACTCTCATCTTCAGGATGAGAGACAGATCAGTAGTGGAGACACACACAAGAAGAGAAGAGAAAGGTTGCGTGCAAGAAGCAAGAAGATTGCCTGCAAGAGGAAGGCAATAACTTTCTCGTCCTTCAATGGTAAGGAATTATATCTCTCTACTAATTCTAATTAAGAGTTGGTGGCGATCATCCGTTCTCCTTTAGAGTACTTGATTTAATCATATCTTAGATGGAAGGATTTTATCTTATCTTTTTTGAATAGAAATATTATTTTAGCATATCTCTATTCACATGTTCTTACTATGGATGGATGTTATTCATATATCTTATAAATGGAAGGATTTCCACATCATGTCCTGCATGGATAGAAGGATATACTCATCATATCCCATAATATGGGAATTCTATCTCATCATATTTGAAAATGCATAGATTGAAAGGAAAGAATCACACAAACAAATCACGTGCCAATCACAAAGATGTCTGGGAGACCTGGCTTTCATCTGCCTGCGTACGCTGCCTTCTGCTTTCATCTACTCCCTATTAGAGGGCACCAGGAGGAGAGGCCGGTCGGTATTGGAGACACGCGCAGGAAGAGAAGAGAAGAGAAAGGTTGCATGCAAGAAGCAAAAAGATTTGCTGCAAGAGGAAGGCAATAACTTTCTCGTCCTTCAAGGATTGATATCTCTCTACTAATTCTAATTAAGAGTTGGTGGTGATCGTCCGTTGTCTTTCAGAGTACTTGATTTAATCATATCTTAGATGGAATGATTTTATCATATCTTTTTTGAATAGAAATATTATTTTAGCATATCTCTATTCACATGTTCTTACTATAGAAGGATGTTATTCATATGTCTTATAAATTGAAGGATTTTCTCATCATGTCCTACATAGATAGAAGGATATACTTACCATATCCCATAATATGGGAATTATATCTCATCATATCTGGAAATGCATAGATTGAACTGAAAGAATCATGCAACCAAATCATGTGCCAATCACGAAGATGTCGGGGAGACCTGGCTTCCATCCGCCTTAGTACGCTGCCTTTTGCTTTCATCTACTCCCTATTAGAGGGCACCCACTCTCGTCTCTAGGAGGATAGGCCGGTCGGTAGTGGAGACACAGGCAGGAAGAGAAGAGAAGAGAAAGGCTACGTGCAAGAAGCAAGAAGATTTCCTGCAAGAGGAAGGCAATAACTTTCTCGTCCTTTAATCGTAAGGAATTGATATCTCTCTACTAATTCTAATTAAGAGTTGGTGGCGATCGTCCGTTCTCCTTCAGAGTACTTGATTCGTTAGATCTGACATGAACGGTTGAGATGGAAGAGGATTTAACCCGATAGTCAAATCTTTTTCGGACGAATAAACTTTTCCTACTATTGAAACATAACTAAAGTTAGTGTTCTTTGCAAATAAATTTTTTGTCGCAAATTGAGTTTTCGTTGCAACGCACAGGCACTTGACTAGTGGTTGGAGAAGATTTTAGATGAGGGGAGGAATCTTTTGATGGAGGGTAATATAGAGGGAAAAATATAGAGGGAATGGTTGGACTTGGCCTTAGCGATGTTGCATTGCCACGTTATGTCCGAGTTTCCAAATTTTGTTTCTAAATACATATTACTCTCTATTATTTTTATAAAACCTATTTAGTTTACATTCTTGTTAAAAATTATAAGACGGGTATGTATCTTTCATACTATTTTCTCTCTTTTATTCTATTTATTTCCTTCTCTTTTCTAAACATTATGCATAACTTTCAAAGCTCTTAATAGAAGGGTACTTTAGTCATTCTATTTAGTGTCTTTCTCGATATTAGAGTTTCCTTAATCTACGAGTCTAGTCAAAATACATCCTATAAAAAAATCAACGGAGGAAGCATTCTACGATTTTGATATAATTTTTTATTATTTTTCATCTATATCCTTTCTATTTAACTATTTTCAATATTATTTATTATCATGTACTAAAGAAAGATACACCACCCAAACATATAATAAAAGGAGGTAATATAGTTTTTTGAATGTGCTTGGTTGAAATAAAAGAACCTAAAATGTCATCTAATAAAAAGGGAAGCACTAGCAGCCGGACGTTCGATTTGAGCATGTTGCGTCGGACGCCCGGTGCAATATTTTTTTTCAACGTATACAACATTCTTTTCGCGCGCATATTTCTACTGTTATAGAAGAAAAATGTTTCACGCGTAGGGAAAAAATGGTTCACTCGTAAGGAAAAAATATTGCAACGATCTGGATCGACATTCTACTGTTATCGAAGGAAAATATTTTACACGTAGGAAAAAAATATTTCACAAATAGAAAAAAAATGTTACAGCGTTCGGAAAAAAATCAGACGTCCACCTCCTAGCAATTCTGTAATAAAAAAACGGAGAGAGGACACACTAGTAGGAGCGTGAAATGTAGCCCTATGAGTTGTGATCTATTTAGTTCCCGCTAAGCCTCTCCTTTCATTATACCTCACCTCACCACCATTGCCATCCAAGAGAGGGGAGGGAGCTAGCACACACAACTAGAGAAGAAATGAGGCTTCTTGGAGCCCTTAGTCTGCTCGTGCTGCTCTGCGTCCATGGAGGACAAGAAGCAGAGGCCGGGGGAGACGGGTTCGTGAGGGCGCAGGGCACGCACTTCGAGATCAACGGCAACCCGTACTACACAAACGGGTTCAACGCCTACTGGCTCATGACCTTTGCCGCCGACCCTGCGCAGAGGGGCAAGGTCACCTCCGTGCTGAGCCAGGCCGCCGGACATGGCCTCTCCGTGGCCAGGACCTGGGCGTTCAACGACGGCGGCAGCAATGCGCTGCAGTACTCCCCCGGCAACTACAACGAAAACACCTTCAAGGTCCTTAACCGCATTTTGCTTTTATTCTCTTGAAATTTGAACTTGCTTCTATTCTCTTGAAATTTGAACCACTTGTTTTTCTTGGATCATTTGGTGCTTTATTTGTGAAGTTTTTGCATTGTTTCTTGGTTCTTTGCGCAGGGGTTGGATTTCGTGCTGTCTGAGGCGAGGAAGTATGGGATCAAGGTGGTACTGAGCCTTGTGAACAACTATGAGACTTTTGGAGGGAGGAAGCAGTATGTGGACTGGGCAAGAGGGCAAGGGCAGGCCATTGGATCTGATGACGAGTTCTTCACCAACCCTGTTGTTAAGGGTTTCTACAAGAACCATGTCAAGGTAATGCATTAATAAAGTCAAAGTAATTTTCACCGTTTTATTGGATATGAACTTTATTTTTAGGACCATGAAGTGAGTGAGTTCCTTCCTTTCCCTTCTTCGTTGAAAAGATGCTCCCTTTGTTTCCTACTAGTATAGTGTCCTGTCTTTCGATTTTCTTTTCCTAGTACATAATATACGGTCTTTTTCTTTTCTAGAACGTTTGTTTCCTTTACCTTAATTTCAGGATATTTGTTTCCTTTTCCTTGAGATGATGCTGGAGGTGGGGGAAGATCTGTTGTGAACCATAGGGATGATTAGACACACTAAACAATAGTCATCGGATGTGGGTGAGTAAAGTTGAGGAAAGATCTGAGAGGTTAATTTTGATGGAGACAAGTTTCTGAGAACGTTTAGCTGGGTGCACGAAGGTTGGATCATCTCCAGTGGGGTGCACTATTTGAAGTGGACGTAGAAAAGAATGCTTATGTGCATTATAAAAGGGTATAGATATCCTTCTTTGGTTCTTGAAGTTCAACAAAATGCTTTGCTTCCTTATAGACAAAATGTTTGTTATCTCATGATTGTGTGGACAAAATTAGAAGATTTGTTTCCATAGATCGACTACTTTGTACTCCTTGTTTATTTATTTTTCATTGAAATCGCTGCTTCACGGTGTATTTTAAAGAAAAAAAATCGAGGTTTGGCTTCACGGGGAAAACATTTTACTTCATGGTTTTGATATCCGCAATCATTGTGGTAAAATATCCATCCTTGAGGAGCGAGGTGGCCTGTTCGAGGTACCAACGGATAAAACAGGTTATTGCAACGGCGCGTGATGCGCCGCTAAGCACACAGTATCTTCCCCACAAGATTACTTTAGATGGATGCATTCTTACGCACAGTCCAATGCGACTACTGTGACTTACAGTGATTTTTTTTGTCTGAATACTGTGGTTTTGTCGGTGGAGGCAGATTGAATATTACAGTACACTGCTTGTACTACTATACTATACTGTATAAAACTAGCGAGTAATGTAGTTGTAAATTCTTGAAGTAAAGAACAGGCAGGAGCAAAGGAAAAAAAAGGAGAACGTTGCACACACTAGTACTGTTTTTATTTTCATTGTTGGACCACTGGTTATCTCTGGATCTTGTTGATCTGCATCAAACAACAAGTGAAAACATTACTGGCCCTCGATTGGATCAGGTGCTTGAAGAGCTCCGACTGTTGCACCCACACCATGCATCACGTTATGTTATCATCAGTTCCCTGAATCTTTATCGATACTTCGAGCACGCTTCTGACAACTTTGCTTATCTTTTGCATCTTGAAGACTGTGCTGACGAGGGTGAACACGATCACCGGGGTGGCGTACAAGGACGACCCGACGATCCTGGCGTGGGAGCTGATGAACGAGCCCAGGTGCCAGTCGGATCTCTCCGGGCGCTCCATCCAGTCGTGGATCACGGAGATGGCGGCCCACGTCAAGTCCATCGACGGCAACCACATGCTGGAGGCCGGCCTCGAGGGCTTCTACGGTGCGTCGTCGTCGTCACGCGACGCCGTGAACCCGTCCGGTTACCAGGTCGGCACCGACTTCATCGCCAACAACCAGGTCCCCGGCATCGACTTCGCCAGCGTCCACTCCTACCCGGACCAATGGTACATACATAAATACATACAGCCACAGGCAGCTTCTTGCAAAGTTGCAATCTTGCACTCAAATGGCAACTGATCGATTGGCAATGGCAAATTGGGCGTGCAGGTTGTCGAACTCGAACGACCAGTCGCAGCTGAGCTTCCTGAGCAGCTGGCTGGACGCGCACATTGAGGACGCGCAGGGGACGCTGCGGAAGCCGCTGCTCTTCACCGAGTTCGGCAAGTCGTGGAAGGACACCGGGTACAGCAGCGCCGAGCGGGACGCGCTGTTCGGCATGGTGTACTCCAAGATCTATGACTCGGCGCGCACTGGTGGCGCCACGGTGGGCGGGCTGTTCTGGCAGCTCATGACGGAGGGCATGGACTCCTACCGGGACGGCTACGAGATCATCTTCGGGGAGGCGGCGTCCACCACCGGCGTCATCACGTCGCAGAGTCGGAGGCTGCAGTTCGTTGGCAAGGGCACCGCCGCGAGCACCGGCGACGGCAACTAGAGAGATCTCGGCTAATTAACCAAGACAAGGATGTTATTATGGAGTAAGAATCCGTGTTTTTGCGTGTGTGTTTTGTATGTTTTTCTATATCAACTCAGGGGTTGGGAAGAGTACCGTGAGTTGGTGTCTCCTCGAGATGATTTAAGATTCATCCGGGAGCGAAGGAGTAATATTTGTCATCCTTCTTGGTGCCTTAAGATGACATTTTTTTAAGTGTTCTTACGGATCACGAGATAGCCAATCTGTGGCGATAAGTTATGATGTGAAGCTGGCTGTGAAAGCAGCAGCCTGTGATTGTAAGCTATAATTTATATGAAGGGATATTTTGGTACTAACCATCTATGAGTATTGCCTTCGTTCTTACCTCATATATTTACTACTCTTTTAATGGGCACGCTGTATTCTTTTCAATTTAATAGATTAGTTAGTATTTATTTATATATCCTACGAGAGTAAGGGCCGGTTTGTTTTATAGCTTTTGATTCTAGATTCTGGTCCTAAAAGCAGAATAAAAAACAAACAACCCGATTCTAGAATCTAATTATCACAATCCAGTCCACCCATATACACTAAAATCCACAATCCACTTTATATATGTTTTTGGAGAATCATCTTCTCTACAACCACAATCCAGAATCAGTTTTTAGAGAATCCAAAACTAAAACAAATAGACCCTAAGTATTATAATCCTAAGAGGGTTAAAACTGTAATTGTGCATCTTTGTTTCAAAGGAAACACAAATGCCACCTGAGTAATTTCAGCAAGAATAATGGTAAGTACCCGGATTATTAGGCCTGGTTGTATATCGGCTCATTCTGGATGGTATGATATATGTTGTGGATACTGTTGAGAAACCCTGAAAGCCCACCGAAGGCCCATATGGTCCCTAATGCCGAAACCCTAGAGAGCACTATAAAAGGAGGAGGGGGGTCCCCCCATGTACACGGAATTCATTAGCAATAAAGAATTTCCGCTTTCGCTCTCCCTAAACACGTGTCTCTCTCTCTTTACATTCTCCACTCAGATCTGTTGGGAACCGGACTATTCGATAGCGAGGTTCCTCAACACGTTATCAGCACGAAGCTCTACGGAGATCAGATTGAAAAGGTGAGAAAAGGTGGGATTAGCGTTTGAATCTAATTGTTCTTTTTCTATGCATGCATCTATCCTACGTGGCACGAAGCTACACGAAGAACGCTCGAAGCGTCTCGGCATGAAGCCATAGTACATGAATTCACTGTTCATCACAGAAAAGAAAAAAAAAACCCCTGACAACGCATGCACGAAGCACTGCGCCTGTCTCGATCCGCGTGTCGGCGCATGAAGCTTGGCATGGAGCCACCGGCGCATGAAGCAACCGCAAGCCACCGGCGGACGGCCACCGGCCCGGCCTCGACCTCCGCCCGCTTCGCCGCCATCGCGCCCGACCTCGACCTCCGGCCGCTCGAGCGCCGCCGGCCGTAGAACCACCTCGCGCCGCCGCGCCGCCTCGACCTCGGCCCTTCAAGCACCGCCCGGCCGTAGAACCACATCGCGCCGCCGCCGCTCCGCCTGACGCACCGTTCGCCTGGCACCTCGGCCCTCGGCCTGCGGCCGTCCGGCCGCCATGGCCTCCGCGCGATGTCGGTTTCGGCTCGCGGCCGTCCGGCCGCCTCACGCCGACGCCTCGAGCCTGGCGCCTGGCGCCACCGCCTCTGGCGTGCTTCGCAGCCGCGCCGTCGGCCGCCTCGGGCTCGACCTCCGTCGCGCGCCCGCCTCGCCGCCGTCGGCGGCCACTTCGGGCCCACGCCCGCCAGAATCGCTCCATCGCCCGGCTCGCCGCGCCCATCGCATCTCGCATACGCTTAGCTGGCGGCCATTGTCTTTGCCGTCGCATCGGATGGCATGGGCGCATGGAGGCGGCGCTGGGGAAAACAGCGTAAAAGCAAATGGCGGCTAGGGGAGGAACCCTAGCCGCCGGGCGAGGTGAGGCCTTGGCTTCTAGCCGGGCGCAGGCCTTGGGCCAGAGAAGCAGCACTTTAGGCCCAGTGGCCCATGCGCAAGAAAAGGAAGAAACGGCCCACGCGCAAGAAAAGGAAAAGCGGACCAGTGGCCGGTTCGCCTGAAAAAAAAAAAAAAAAAAGAAAGAAAAGAGAAAAAAAAGAAAAATTGCGAAAAATTGCAGAAAATTTTGAAAAATTGCCAGAAAATCAAGAAGATTTATTTGGCTCTGTTTTTAATTTTTCTTGCTCTATTTCTCGATTTTTATGAATTTTCTTTATGAATTTTGAATTCTTTGCTTTATTTTATATAATGCAATGCATATGGATTTATTTTCGCAATTTATGCTTTTGCAACCTTTTCTATGAGATTACACGATAATCTAAAACGAATTTTGAAATCATGCGGATGTCGGCATTGTGAATCGTGAGTTTGAAGAACGGCCCCAAGACAGTCAGAACTACCTCACTTGGGCATCGGACGTAAAGATTGTTCTTGGGGCAAGAAGCTCCGTTCGTGATTGGTCTAGGGTCCTCGCGGGGCGCAAAACCTACTACGTGGCGAGCGATCAAGCTCTGCATTTTCGAGGCACCACCTCTCACCACTCTAAAGAATGAATATATGGTGAGGAGAGTGCACTTGAGCTTTGGACCGCACTTGAGCGGTTGAAAAGCTCAAGTACACTATCTTGCCCCAAGCACAGCAAGATTGGATGCGCTGAGGTTTGCGACTTGAGCGAGTGGCGAGTACAATTACGCCTTGCACGAATTTGTACCAATCTCTCTCTATGTGGCAAGAAGATCAGCGATGAAGAGAAGATTGAGAAAACTCTCTCTACCTTCCACCCTAATGCTATCCAGTGCACGCAGCTATCGTCGGGGCGCATACAAGGAGTATAGCGGCCGATTGATGTAATGCAAGTTGCGGAATCGCAAGACGATGTTCTCTGAAAGAACTATGTCTCGCAGACCACAGACGAGGCACCGCATCAAGTCAATGCCAATAGCTACAAGGTGAAAAAGCTCACTCATAGAAAGAAGGGCAAGCAGGGTGGAAAAGAGACCCGAGGCCAAAGGAAAGTCAAAGCCCTGTGAAGAGGATGACAAAGAAAAGACGCCGCCAAGCCGTATGGACAGCGAGAACAGGCGTGCTTCAAGTGTGGCACTTGGGGACATTAGTCGAAGATATGTCGAGAATCCAAGGAAGCGATCAACGCATATCGAGGCTAAGAAGAAGGCAAAGGAAAACGCCCATGAGCGCGCCGCCAACATCGGTGAAGATGATGTCATGGATGTAGACACCCCTTGCCTCATCCTCACAGAATAGCACGGACATCGATCTGCGCACCATGATTATGGCAAATGAAGAAAACCTGCAGATGATATAGAAGCGAAAATTAATGCATATTTCTGATTACATTTAATGCATTTCTTTTAGATTATGGTTGTTAGCATTTTCTTTGAATAAAGGGTTGTAAGCTCTAGAAGAGCATACTTCTTTCTTGAATAAATCGCAATTTATTCTTTATTCGATATTCTTCAATTTTGCAAGTAATATTTGGATTGTTTTGCCTCTATCGATTAGAATTATATTTCTTTTATCTAGAAATCGTGTAGCGCCCAAATGGAAGAGATATGCATTGTTGATAGTGGCACAACAAATACCATCTTAAGAGAGTCTAAGTATTTCCGATCGATCACGAAGAGCGCCGGAAAGATTACTACGATCGCGAGGCGACTCATATGTAATCGGCTCGGGAAGAGCCACTATTATATTGCCTATGGGTACAACTTTGGTAATTGAAGAAGCCCTTTTGTACCTGAATCAACACGTACTCTCTTAAGCTTTAAAGACATCGCGCCAATGGTTTTCACGTAGAAACCAATGAAGAAAATGGCAAAGAATACTTGTGCATTGTGAAGCCGCGGCATGTGGAAAAATGGTATTAGAAAAATGTCCCTCATATGAATCAGGGTTGTACTACGAATATTCATGCACCGAAGTGTATACTTCCTTGAAGACTGCTTTTAGAAGCTCTGAATTATTTTCTTTATGGCATGGTAGATTAGGTCATCTGGTCTTAGAATGATGAGAAATATAGTGAACAACTCACAAGGTCATGGCATTAACGTTAAGAATTTCCCGAATCATGAAGATTTTGTGTGCCTGCATGTGCCACCGAAATTAATAACTAGACCCTCTGTCATGAAAGTGCAAAGTGAAATCCACGCATTCTGGAGCGCATCGAGGGATATTTGCGGTCGATTCAGCCCTGTCGGGCCGTTTCGATACTTTATGGTGCTCATCGATGCTTCCTCGAAATGGTCGCATGTATTCTTGTTGTCAACAAGAAACCATGCTTTACAAAGCGATCTCGCGAGATCATAAAATTAAGAATGCTTTCCCGATCATCGCGTGAAGTCCATTAGAATGGACAATGCGAAGAATTTACTTCAAAGGCATTTGATGATTATTACACGACAACGAGGATAGCGTTGAGCACTCCGTGCCGCCGTCCATACGCGAGCGGACTAGCGAAGCACTAATAAAGAGGATTAAGTTCATTGCGGACCGCTTTTACGAGTTGTAACTTGCCCAACACTTGTTGGGGACACGCGATCTGCGCGCGGCTCTTATCAATTTGGACCGTCGGCCTACAACATCCATTCTCCTATGCGGCTTGTGCAGGATCATCCGAAGATCTCCCATCTTAGAAAATTTGGGTGTATGGTATATGTACCTATACCACCCCTCGTGATTGCAATGGGCCCTCTCCACAAGTCTCGGGATATCGTTGGTTATGAGAGTGCATCCATAATCGGTATTTGGAACCCATATTTGGAGACTTGCACCTGACCCGATTCGATTGCATCTTTGGCGAGGATCGTTTCCGTCATTAGGGAGAAATCAACCTTTGGATGAAAAATGCCGGAAATCATATGGCATTCCAGGGATCCCCACATGACCCCGCACTAATGAAGCAAATCAAGAAGTCGAAGATAATTGATTTGCGAAATTTAGCAAATGAATCTGCTGATCATTTTGTGATCGAAGAGCGTGGTTAAATCGCATGTACCAGCAAGAAATGCACGGAGAGGGTGGAAATACCAAAGGAAATAGAAGGTATCCCTCGGCTGTTCAGAGGCCTCAAAGAAAAAACGAAACTGGCTCCTCAAACCCAAAGTACCGAGGCGTCGAGAAAAGCGGGCGAGAGGACTTACCACAACCAATCACGAAAATGCCCCAAGGAAAGAAGGGGCAGTTGAGACACAGCACCGAAAGAAGCCAACAGGAAAGGCAATTCGGACTTGAATCTTCCACTGCGAAGCGCGGAAATAATGTGTGCGCACACATAGGCGATGAAAAGCTAAAGGAACTTGCTCTGCGATAGGGAAAAGCGGCGAAGAGCAAGTAGAAGTGCATGAAGCACCCCATGAAGAAATGGCCATAAACTTTGTAATAACGGAGAATCCACTGAATAGAGCAACGACCAGCGTTGATGCATACTTCGCAAAGAAGATTGCCTCGATCATTGATCATGATCCGAGCACGCATCTCTCGCGAGTGCAAGAAAAGGCTAGATTGGGAAGCATGGAAAAAGGCAATCAACTGCGAGTTAGTCTCTCGAACAAGAGAGAGTGTTTGAGCCGTATGCCGCACACCTCCCCATATAAACCACGTGAGGTCACAAATGGGTCTTTGTTCGGAAGAGGAATGAAAACAACGAAGTTGTAAGGTACAAAGCAAGGCTTGTAGCTCAAGGTTTCACTCAACGTCACGGAGTTGATTATGAAGAAACCTATTCTCCGGTCATGGGAGGAATTACCTTTAGATATTTGATCTCAATGGCGTCAACTTGAAGTTGAGAATGAAGCTAATGGATGTTGTCACAACATACAGTATGGAAACTTGGATTCGAGATATACATGAAATCAGGAAGGAATTCCTATCTCGAACCAAGATGGAGCAAATAGAAACACATGCAGTGTGAAATTGGAGAAATCATTTGTATGGATTTGAAGCGATCGGGAAGAATGTGGTACAATCGCTTGAGTGACTTTCTCTGCAAGAAAGGCTACACAAGCAATGAAGATTGTCCATGTGTGTTTATCTGTGATCCCGAATGGATTACGTATAATCTCCGTCTATGTAGATGACTTGAACATCATTGGGACGGATGAAGAAATTGAAGAGGCATGCTCATACTTGAAGTCTGAGTTTGAAATGAAAGATTTAGGTAAAACCAAGTTTTGTTTAGGCTTGCGGCTTGAACATGTCAAGGAGGAATCTTGGTACATCAATCAACCTACACACGAAAAGTGTTGGAAAGGTTTGGTTTTGAAAAGGCATATCCTGCAAAGACTCCAATGGTGGAAGGTCACTCCAAGCGCACCTAGACCCATCTGAGACCTAGAGAAGAGGGAGGAAGTCACGGGAGCGAAATTCCCATATCTGAGTGCAATTGGAGCGCTCATGTACCTTGCAAATAGCACTAGGCGGACATTGCGTTATTGTGAATTTGCTAGCTCGATCTGATCTGAGAACCCACCAAAAGGCATTGGAAAGGGATCAAGGACATCTTCCGTTACCTCCAAGGAAGCAAAGACCTCGATGCATTTTTGAAGAAACAATGAATTGAATTTGGTTGGCTACGCCCGATCTTTGGTACCTATCGGACCATCTTGGCAAGTCCCAAAGCGGCTATGTTTTCCTATGTGGAGGAACGGCAATTTCTTGGAAGTCGTCTAGCGGACTCTTGTCTCAACATCGACAAACCACTCGGAAATCATCGCCTTGTATGAAGCATCTCGTGAATGTGCATGGCTCGGAAGAATGGTTCACCACATCCGAAGTCATGTGGTTTGAACATTGAGCAAACTCCTACAATAATTTATGAAGATAATGCGACTTGTGTTGCCCAAGCACAAATGGGTTATGTGAAGAGCAATCTCACGAAGCATATCAACCCCAAGTTCTTCTATGCTCATGAATTGCATAAGATGAGCGAGATCAAGATATTGCATACTAAGTCATGTGAAAATCTTGCAGATTTGTTCACTAAATCACTCCCGGCATCTACCTTTGAAAGGTGCGTGAAAGGAATTGGGATGATGAGACTTAGAAGTGCAGATTTGGGGAGATATGTCACATACTCCCACATGAATCTGAGCATGAATTATGAATACCCAACATGAATCTCGAAGATTAGCAATTGAAGTTGGGAGAATTGTACTCTTTTTCCTTAGCAAGTTTTCATGAAGTTTTCTTGCGTAAGGTTTTAACGAGGCAATTCGTGCAACATAATAGCGTATGCTATGTACTCTTTCTCCAAGTATTTTTCCCCTTTGGGTTTTTACGGAGTTTTAATGAGGCATATGCATCTCGCGACAAAGGGCCCAAGGGGTGTTGAGAAACCACGAAAGCCCACCAAGGCCCATGTGGTCCCTAATGCCAAACCCTAGAGCACTATAAAAGGAGGAGTCCCCATGTACACGAAATTCATTAGCAATAAAGAATTTCCGCTTTCGCTCTCCCTAAACACGTGTCTCTCTCTCTTTCTGTTCTCCACTTCAGATCTGTTCGGGAACCCCGGACTATTCGATAGCGAGGTTCCTCAACAGATACTTTACCTAAACAAAGCCTATTAAGAAGGCAATCAGCCTACAGGGTCTACATACCGTCCACATTATCAGCAAAAAGATCAATAAAGAGATAATGTTGTTTGGGACTGCATCTGGGCGTTCTTGTTATTCTCCAATTCCAATGTCTGTTCCACGTTGACATTGTAACGATTTATCTCCGAGTTCTAATATAAAACACGTTATCAACACCAGATTGCTTGTATACCACTGAATCTGACTACATCGTTCTATATCCTGGCAATTAGATCAATCTCGTTCTTCTGGGTACTAATCACACATAGAACTACTACTATGTTCGCATAGTACACGGGGCGACAATTTCGTCGAGCTCCCATGTCGCCGAGACCACGCGGATATCAGATGCTGAAAACCCCCGGTTATTATTGTTAAGGAACCTCGCTATCGAATAGTCCGAGATTCCCTAACAGATCTGAAGTGGAGAACAGAGAGAGAAAGAGAGACACAATATAGGGAGAACGGCGACGGAATTTTTTATTGATTTCTGATTGCTTGTACATAGGGGGGACCCCCTCCTTCTTATATAGTAGTCGCCTGGGATTTCGGCTAAAAGACCATCGTGGGCTTTTCATTGGGCCACGTGGTTTCCCAACACTCCCCCTTGGGCCCTTTGCCGCGAGATGCATATGCCTCATTAAAACTCCAGAAAAACCCAGTTGAAAAAATACTTGGAGAAAGAGTACATAGCATACGCTTACTATGTTGCACGAATTGCCTCATTAAAACCTTATGCAAGAAAACTTCATGAAAAACTTGCTAAAGAAAAAGAGTACAATTCACCCAAACTTCAACCGCTAATCTTCGAGATTCATGTTGGGTACTCAAAATTCATATTCGAGATTTATGTGGGAGTATGTGAAATATCTCCCCCGAATCGCACTTCTCTAAGTCTCATCATCCCAATCCTTTTACGCACCTTTCAAAGGTAGATCTCATGAGTGATTTAGTGAACAAATCATGAGATTTTCACATGACTTAGTATGCAATATCTTAATCTCGTTCATCTTATGCAATTCGTGAGCATAGAAGAACTTGGGGTTGATATGCTTCGTGAGATTGCTCTTCACATAACCTATCTGTGCTTGGGCAACACAAGCTGCATTATCTTCATAAATATCGTGGGAGTTTGCTCAATATTCAAGTCACATGACTTCTGGATGTGGTGAACCATTCTTCGGAGCCATGCACATTCACGAGATGCTTCATACAAAGCGATGATTTCCGAGTGGTTTGTCGACGTCGAGACGAGAGTCTGCTTAGACGACTTCCAGGAAACTGCTGTTCCTCCACATAGGAAAACATAGCGATTTGGGACTTACCAAGATCTTGGTCCGATAAGTACCCGATATCGGCGTGTGCATCAAATTTAGTTCATTGTTTCTTCCGAAAAATAAACCGAGATCTTTGCTTCCTTGGAGGTAACGGAAGATGTCCTTGATCCCTTTCCAATGCCTTTTGGTGGGTTCTGCACTGTATCGGGCTAGCAAGTTCACAGCGAACGCAATGTCTGACCTAGTGCTATTCGCAAGGTACATGAGCGCTCCAACTGCACTCATATATGGGAATTCTGCTCCTAGGACTTCCTCCCCCTCTTCTCTAGGTCTGTATGGGTCTAGATCTGCTTGGAGTGACCTTCCGACCATTGGAGTCTTTGCAGGATATGCCTTTTCAAAGCCAAATCTTTCCAACACTTTCTGCGTGTAGGTTGATTGATGTACCAAGATTCCTCCTTGGACATGCTCAAGCTGCAAGCCTAAACAAAACTTGGTTTTACCCAAATCCTTCATTTCAAACTCAGACTTCAAGTATGAGCATGCTTCTTCAATTTCTTCATCCGTCCCAATGATGTTCAAGTCATCTACATAGACGGAGATTATACAGAATCCATCCGGGGATCGTTGTATAAACACACATGGACAATCTTCGCTGCTTGTGTAGCCTTTCTTGCGAGAAAGTCGCTCAGCGATTGTACCACATTCTTCTGATGCGTTTTAGACCATACAGTTGATTTCTCCAATTTCACACTCAGTATACGCTTTCTATTTTCTCCGCCTTGGTTGGGATAGAATACCTTCCGACACCTTCATGTATATCTCCGAATCCAAGTTTCCATACAAATATGCTGTGACAACATCCATTAGCTTCATTCTCAACTTCAAGTTGACTGCTATTGAGATCAAATATCTAAAGGTAATTCCTCCCATGACCGGAGAATAGGTTTCTTCATAATCAACTCCAAGACGTTGAGTGAAACCCTGAGCTACGAGCCTTGCCTTGTACCTTACAACTTCGTTGTTTTCATTCCTCTTCCGAACAAAAACCCATTTGTGACCTACAGGGTTTATATGGGGAGGTGTGCGGCATGCTGGCCCAAACACCTCTCTCTTGTTCAGAGAGACTAACTCTGCAGTGATTGCCTTCTTCTATTCTTTCCAATCTAGCCTTTTCTTGCACTCTGCTAAAGATGTAGGCTCGGGATCATAATCAATGATCAAGGCAATCTTCTTTGCGAAGTATGCATCAACGTTGGTTGTTGCTCTATTCAGGGATTCTCCTGTTATTACAAAGTTTATGGCCATTTCTTCATGGGGTGCTTCATGCACTTCTACTTGCTCTTCGCTACTATTCTCTATTACAGGAGCAAGTTCCTTTAGCTTTTCATCGCCTATGTGTGCGCACACATTATTTCCGGCGGCTTCTTGCAGTGGAAGATTCAAGTCTGGAATTGCCTTTTCCATCGGCTTCTTTTGAAGTGCGGTCTCAACTGCTCCCTTCTTTCCTTGGGGTATTTTCGTGATTGGTTGTGGTAAGTCCTCTCGCCAGATTTTCTCCAGACGCCTCCGGTACTTTGGGTTTGAGGAGCGATTTCTATTCTTTTCTTTGAGGCCTCTGAATGATGAGGATACCTTCTATTTTGTTTGGTATTTCCACCCTCTCTGGTGCATTCCTTGCGGGTACATGCGACTTAACCACGCCCTTCAGATCACAAAAATGATCAAAAAGTTCATTTGCTAAATTCTGCAAATCAATTAACTTATGGACTTCTTGATTTGCTTCATTAGTGCGGGGGTCATGCGCGGGGATCCCAGTGGAATGCCATATGATTTCCCAGGATTTTTCATCCAAAGGTTGATTTCCTCCCCCTAATAACGGGAAACGATCCTCGTCAAAAATACAATCAGCGAATCGGGCTGTATGCAAGTCTCCAGTCATGGGTTTCAAATACGTGATTATGGATGCACTCTCATAACCAACGTATATCCCAGACTTGCGGAGAGGGCCCATTGTGGTCCGCTGAGGGGGTGGTATAGGAACGTATACCATACACCCAAATTTCCTGAGATGGGAGATTTTCGGGATAACCCCGTGCACAAGCTGCATAGGAGAATGGATGTTGTAGGCCGAAGGTCTGAAATTAATGAGAGCTGTTGCGTGCAAGACTGCGTATCCCCAACAAGTGTTGGGCAAGTTACAACTCTGCAAGAGCGGTCTGGCAATGAATTTAATCCTCTTTATTAGTGCTTCAGCTAGTCCATTCTGCGTATGGACATGTGGTACAGAGTGCTCAACTGATATCCCTGTTGCAGTGCAATAATCATCAAATGCCTTTGAAGTAAATTCTCCGGCATTGTCCATTCTGATGGACTTCACGCGATGATCAGGGAAAGCATTCTTAATTCTTATGATCTGCGAGATCAGCTTTGCAAAAGCATGGTTTCTTGTTGACAATAAGCATACATGCGACCATTTCGAGGAAGCATCAATGAGCACCATAAAATCAAACGGCCCCGACAAGGGCTGAATCGGGTCGCAAATATCCCCTGGATGCGTTCCAGGAATGCAGGAATTTCACTTTGTACTTTCATGACAGAGTGTCTAGTTATTAATTTTCCAGTGGCACATGCAGGGCACACAAAATCTTCATGATTCGGGAAATTTTCAACATTAATGCCATGACCTTGTGAGTTGTTCACTATATTTCTCATCATTCTAAGACCAGGATGACCTAATCTACTATGCCATAAAGAAAATAACTCAGAGCTTCTAAAAACAGTCTTCAAGGAAGTATACACTTTGGGTACATGAATATTCGTGTAGTACAACCCAGATTCATATGAGGGACATTTTTCTAATACTATTTTTCCACATGCCGCGTGCTTCACAATGCACAAGTATTCTTTGCCATTTTCTTCATCGGTTTCTACATGAAAACCATTGGCGCGGATATCTTTGAAGCTTAAGAGAGTGCGCGTTGATTCTGGTCACAAAAGGGCTTCTTCAATTACCAACGTTGTACCCATAGGCAATATAATAGTGGCTCTTCCTGAGCCTATTACATATGAATCGCTTCATGCGATCTTGTAATCTTTCCAGCGTTCTTTGTGATCGACTGAAAGTCTTTAGACTCTCTTAAGATGGTATTTGTTGTGCCACTGTCAACAATGCATATCTCTTCCATTTGGGCGTTACACGATTTCTAAAAAGGAAAGGAAAAATAATTCCTATCAAACAGAGGCAAAATAATTCAAATATTGCTTGTAAATGAAAGAATACTGGAATAAAGAATAAATTGCATATTTATTCATGAGTGAAGTATGCTCTTCTAGAGCTTACAATTCATTATTCAAAAGAAAATGCCAACAACCATAATCTAAAAAATATGCATTAAACAGAATCTGTAAAATATGCATTAATTTCTGCTTCTATGTCATCGACAGAAGTTTTCTCTTCATTTGCCATAATATTGGCTACAGCATCGATGTCCAGGCTATTATGTGAGGATGAAACAAGTGGGGTATCTTCATCCATGGCATCATCATCACCAATCTTGGCGAAGTGCGCCTCTGCTGGGGCGTTTTCCTTTGCCTTCCTCTTAGCCTGATATGCGTTGATCACTTCCGTGGATTCCCGACATATCTTCGACCAGTGTCCCCAAGTGCCACACCTGAAGCACGTTTGGTTCTGCTGTCCATACGGCTTGGCGTGTGCCTTTTCTTTGTCATCCTTCTTCACTAGGGCTTTGGGCTTTCCTTTGGCCTGATTCCTCTCTTTTCCACCCTGCTTGCCCTTCTTTCTATGAATGGGCTTTCTCACCTTATAGCTATTGGCATTGACTTCTGTGCCAGTGCCTCGTCTAGGTGGCTGTGAGACATAGTTCTTGCGTAGAACATCGTCTTGCGATTCTGCAACTTGCATTACATCAATCAGTTCGCTATACTCCTTGTATGCGTCCTGATGATAGCTGCGTGCACTCTGGATAGCATTTGGGTGGAAGGTAGAGAGATTTTTCTCAATCTTCTCCTCATCAGTGATCTTCTTGCCACATAGAGAGAGATTGGTACAAATTCTGTGCAAGGCAGAATTGTACTTGACCACTGTTTTGAAGTCTGCAAACCACAGGCGGACCCAATCTTGCTGTGCTTGGGGCAAGATGGTGTACTTGAGCTTCTCGAACCGCTTTTGAAGTGCAGTCCAAAGCTCAAGTGCACTCTCCTCAGCCATATATTCATTCTTCAGAGTGGCTGAGAGGTGGTGCCTGAGGAAGTGCAAGGCTTGATCGTTCTGCTCGGTGGTAGGTTTCGCGTCCTGCGAGGACCCTAGACCAATCGCTGCACGGAGATTCTTGCTCCCAAGAACGATCTTCATGTCCGATGCCCAAGTGAGGTAGTTCTCGACTGCAAGGGCGATTCTTCAAACTCACGATTCACGATGCCGGACATCTGTATGATTTCAAAATTTCGACATTAGATTACTGCGTGTAATCTAATAGAAAAAGGTTGCAAAAAGCATAAAGTGAAGAAAATAAATTGACATGTATTTCCAGTATATAAAATAAAGCAATGAATTCAAAGTCATAAAGAATATTCATAAAACCAGAGAAATAAAGCTAGAAAAATTAAAACAGAGCCAAATAATTTTTCTGGATTTTCTGGCAATTTTTTAAAAAATTTCTGCTATTTTCTCTTTTTTTTCTTTTTTCTTTCTTTTCTTCCTTTTCTTTTGCTTCCCTTTTCTTTTCTCTTTCTTTTCTTTTCTCTTTATTTCCCGACCGAAACGGCCTTTGGGCCATGCCCCGGCCCGCGCAGCGTGGGGGTAGGGTTTCCCAACGCTGCCTCCAGTGCGCCGCCTCCTCAGTGCTTCCTCTTGCGCCACCCGCCCGCGTTGCACCGCCCCGCCCGCGTCATACCGCGCACTCGCGCTGAGCTCCCTTCGCGCCGCCTCCCCATCGCGCGCGCTGCCTCGCCTTCTTGCGTGAAGACAGATGGCGTCGGCGACAGAGCCAGAGGTGGCGTCGAGCCGGCGTGCGCGTGGAGGCCGAGCTGGCTTCGTCTTGCGACGCCGCGGACCGAAAGCTGCGGCGGCGCTGCGAGCACGGAGCCGGGCGGCGTCTTGCGAGCCAAAGCGGCGGCGGCTAGCGGCGCGGAGCCAAGCGGCGGCGGCAGCTGCGCGCGCGCTAAGCGGACGGCCGAGAAACCGGCGAGGCCGAGGCGCTCTGCGGAAGCAAAGCGTCGCGGCATCGACCGAGCGAGAGGGGGCGACGACGCGCCGGGCCGAAGCCAGCCGTCTTGGCGGCCGGCGCGGGCCGGTCGGTGACGGCGTCGCGAGATCGAGGCGGTGGCAAAGCGGCCTTGCCGCCGCCGACCGAGGCCGGACCAAGGCGGCGACGCTTACGCGCGGACGGCCGAGGTCAGCTGGCGCGCCGACGGCCGGCCGACCGGCTGCGAGCGAGGGGGGCCGTCTTGTGATGACAACCAGCCGGCGGCTCATCGCGAGGCGGCGATGACCGAGACCGAGCGGCGCGGCTGCGAGCGAGGCCGAGCCCGTCTCGGGTGGCGCGACAGCCGGTCGGGCGACGGCTGGCCGGGCTTCCTGCCGGTGAGCACGGGAACCGAGGTTGCGCGCAGTGCTTCGGTGACTTCGTGTTGTCCACGCGAAACGAGGTAGCGACGGC
Source organism: Otatea glauca (assembly GCA_036346275.1). NCBI lineage: Eukaryota > Viridiplantae > Streptophyta > Magnoliopsida > Poales > Poaceae > Otatea > Otatea glauca. Next base: position 57,863,111 of record CM070711.1, read on the forward strand.
GGCGCGCTGCGAGTGCGGAAGCCGAAGCGCATGTTCTTTTTCTCTGTGAATGATGAACAGTAAAACTGTAGATCCATGTCGTCGTAGCTTCTTACCACGCGACGAAACACAAAACAGATGCGTAGGCTACATGCATGCATAGGATCAACAGCGATTAGATTCAATCGCTGATTCTCACCTTTCCTCACCTTTTAATCTATTCGCCAGTAGAGCTTCGTGCTGATAACGTGTTAAGGAACCTCGCTATCGAATAGTCCGGGGTTCCGTAACAGATCCGAAGTGGAGAACAGAGAGAAAAAGAGACACAGTATAGGGAGAACGGCGACGGAATTCTTTATTGATTTCTGATTGCTTGTACATAGGGGGACCCCCCTTCTCCTTATATAGTAGTCGCCTAGGGTTTCGGCTAAGGGACTATCGTGGGCTTTTCATTGGGCCACGTGGTTTCCCAACAATTATCAATGTAAATGAGATCATCAACACGAATTAATAACACATATAATCAAAATTTATCAATAAAGATTAACTATCAACTTTACTCATTTAACAAAAATCATACAACGGTATCAATTATATAACTCCTAAATATTCAATTACATTCCCAAAGTAAAGATTACAAGAATGTTTAAAATTTCTAAAACCTAAGCTTCATTAGATCCGCAGCCTCAATCTCTGAAAGAGGTTAGTCAATCATGCATATATAACCAAGAGGTAATAAATTAAAATGGTAAGTAAATTTAAAAAGAAGAGTTGCCATCAGACTCATATGTGAATAGATCACGCTGATCGAGATACCAGACCGTCCAGAGTCTGTCAGCACCTCTCATGAATTAAGGTTTCATCATTCGGCAATCTACAAACCTTCATTCATCGGGTAACCATAGCATACACCAATAGTGCACAAATATCCCTTGATAGAAAATTAAAAGCCGCAAGCCCATTGCCTTCTTCAGTAAGCAAAGCCATCCCATGCAGACTCATACACAAGTTCAAGCAAGAAACCATCGGAGTCTTCACGGCCAAGCAACCAAACCACCAATTCCTCAAGCCCTCAAATAAATAGATTGGAGCCAGCTCACATCAAGCCAACACATCTCATCTCACCAAAGCAAAGCCACCAGGCAGCAAAGCAACCAGGAGACCATCCAGCTAAAGCCAACCACAACCAAAGCAAGGAGCCAGGAGCATTCCCAAGGAGCAACCAAGCTCATCCCCAAACACCAAGGCTAGGAGCAAGGAGAGCCCGATAGCAAGGGTAGAGCAAGGGGCAAGAGACTAGGGGCCAGGAAGCCAGGAGCAAGGCCACCACGCCTTCAACCCCATCCTTGACCACATGGTTTAGCACCAACTCCTTTCCACCATCTGCACATATCAGGTAAGCCTATTCACCCATCGGTCAACAATAGTTACATAGAACATTCGTAGTAGGAAACTAGAATAGATGAACTAGTGGTTTCAACAAGTGTGTGTGCCAGAGGTTGCGCCGCGCGTGCCCGACGACCTCGCACTCCCGGGCATATGGGAGATCATCGAACGTCGTCACAGTGCCATCCATCAATAGCAAACCCACCCATGTTCATCATATTAACCATATAACCAACCGTGTGTACACAATCATATACCAGTTGCATAGCAAAAATCATAAGAATCATGAAGTAAAGGGAAAAAGAAAGACAACCAGGGGTGGATAGAAGAATAGGGGGGAAGGGCTAGGTGAGCCCGAGGCAGGAGCGGTTCGGCCCAGGAGCCCTGCGAGGGTGGTAGCCAGCCCGGAGGCAGCTGAGGCAGAGGCGTGGCTCGAGGGTGAGGTCGGGCAGCACCGACAGGAGGAGGAGACGACTGGCGTGGGAGCCCAGGCGGGCAGCGCGGGTGCGCGCAGGTCGGCGCCGACGCACCGGTAGGGAGGCGGCCTGGAGATGATCAAACAGGCTGCGGGGAAGTCGGGTGCCTGAGGCGGCAGTGAGGCTAGGGCTGAGCAGGCCCAGGGCTCGCTCGCGCGCACGAGAGGGCAGGGAGAGACCATGGAGGAGGCTGGGCGACGACTGGAGGAGGGGGGCCGACGCTAGCACCAGGGAGGGAGCCAAGGGGTCGGACCAGATCGGGGAAGCACCAGGGAAAAGAAGAGGAAAAGAAGGAGAAGCCAGAGAGTTAAGGTGCGGCCAGAAAAGAAAAGGAAGAAAAGAGAAGGAAGAGAAAAAGGAGAAGGAGAAGAGAAAAAGAGAGAGAAGAAAAAGATGAGGAGAAAAGAAAAGAAAGGAAAAGAAAAAGAGAAAAAGAAAAGGGAGAAGGAGAAAAGAAAAATGAAGGAGGAGAAAAGAAATGAAAAGAAAATAGGGGTATATATATAAATAAGCATGCGTATATTTGAAACAATTACAACCACAATAAATCAAATAAGAATTCACCAAAATATTATAATTTTAGAGGGAGAATAAATAGCAGCGAATGTCTAAAATAAAGAACCATATAAAAATTTCATGAGCCAGAATAATTAAAAATATGAGATAATACCTCTACACAATTGAAATTTCAAACCAATGTCTAAATAAACCATGTATGTTAAAATGCCCTAAATTAATAAATGATTAATTAATGAATCCTAAATTAAAGTAAATAATATGTCCGTACCAGATTCAAATCAAATCAAAGAATGGTTGGACGCCATAAAACATACAAAAATCTACTAAAATGTATTATTTCTACTTTCAAGAGTTAAATCCAATCCAACCGTTGATCCTCAGCAGTAACCGTGTGAGGACGATTACTTTTATCAAAATTCAGGCAAGTTTCATTGATCATATAATTTTTAATCAAATGTATTTGGTTATATGTGCTATCACCGACGTATTGGAATAATCTTTTAAAAAAACCCTAAATTGCATGTGGTTAGAAAATTTTGAATTGATGATGAGAAGGTGATGTATATGCATATATATATATATATATATATATATATATATATATATATATATATATATATATATATATATATATATATATATATATATATATCGATATACATTGAAGTCGGGATATAGTTGGTATTCGAAGTATCGCTGATGTGCATTGATGTCGGGATACAGTTGGTATTCGAAGTATCACCGATGTGCATTGAAGTCAGGGTACAGTTGGTATTCCAAGTATCACCGAGGTGCATTGAAGTCGGGATACAGTTGGTATTTGAAGTGCCACCGATGTGCATTGAAGTCGAAGGTACAAGTTAGGACTTCCGCCGATGTGCATTGAAGTCGGGGAACAATTAGAATTCAATGTATCTCCGATGTGCATTGAAGTCGGGATACAGTTGATATTAGAAGTACCGTCGATGTGCATTGAAGTCGAGGTACAGTTAAAATTCGAAGTATCACCGATGTGCATTGAAGTCGGGATACGGTGGATACTTGGTGTACCATCGATGTGTATTGATGTCGAGATACAATTGGTATTGTATATATGAGGAATGGTAGTAGCATATTTGATAATTGAAAACTGGAAATGCAAGTTTTTATAATTAAAACCCTACTTTCTGAAAAATGATTTGAAGAAGGATTCATGAGATGATTTTGGAAGAACTCATATGATGCATTTTGTTATTAATGCTTGTTGAATACTTTTGTACTCACTCTTGCTTAACTCCCCCTCTGCTTAGAAAATTGCTCCGGTGGTCTAGCGGGTGGTTTGGACTTAGATCCCAATGGTGCTTGCGAGGCAGGGGGTGAGGGTCACCTGTAGAATCAGATATACCAGGATGTAGGCTACCAAGAGGAATAGGATGTTGGGTAGATCATACACCCACTTTTGTTGGACCCTAGGTGATTAGACTTTTGTATTATATCTTTGTTGTACTTGGATCCTATATATAATTAATGCACTCGACTTGTAGACCTGCGTGACAATGGACTGTAATAAGTTTTCATTTCTGTCTCTAATTATTGTTCTGCTGTAACACTCTGAATACGATGTATTAACTGATAAAACGTCGGGTGCGCTCGATGTTTTGATTAGTTAGTATATCGAGATTCGTGTAATTATCTCAAAGTATGACGATGTTACTGATGTTACCCTAGACTAATTATACGGATACCCAGCAGATCGCACGATTAACCCGGTGGCAGCATCGACCTGCTGTTCTGCCTTCATCGATCCGCACGGGGTCGATCGAACTCATGCACGGCATCGAAAACAATCTATATATTGATCTATAAGTAGCAGCACCGTAAGTAGCATGCATTAACTAACCAAGTTCAATTAGTAGATTGATTTTGCATGCAGTAATCGATTCAATCTACCTTCGAGCTTCGCCTTAGCTTTCCTCCTCAACGGTCGCCTCCGAGTCCGTGTTAGGCACCACGCCTCCGTGCTACGCCACCAGCCAGCAGGCGCATGCCTCCGCGTGCTCGCTGCAACGCAGAAGCCACCGACGGGTCAACCGGCCGCACGCCTCTGCGTGTGCACTGCTGGTTAATTACTAACGTCACTAGACAACGGGCGTACGCCTCCGCGTACGAGCCGTCGTGCCACCAAGATCGATCGGACTGGGCGTATGCCTTCGTGTGCACGTCGCCGATCGTTGTTGTCGGGATGCCGCAAGCCTCCGCATGCACCATGCCCTAAAAGCACCCGTCACTGTTGCCTCCACGCCGGTGTAAATGGTCGTCGTCGCCTCCACGTCAACACTGTGCCGACGACGACCACAGCGTTCCCACGCCATGGTCATCACCACCCAGCTCCCACCATCACTGCCTTCACGGTGTCATCCGGGTCATTGTAGTGTCATTGCAGCTATCGGGATCCGAATATGCAAATTCGGACCCTCTGTGTATACCGCACTAGTTCAGGGTACGCTAGTACACACAAGCTCAACATAAATGTTATCACAATCATACATAGCGAAATAAGATAATAGTTCCATTATTTAGTAGTAACTGTTATGTCTTACATGATTATTGCCACGCAAGGCTTGGACAAAAATAGAAATATGCAGTAGCGGAAATAAAAATAAGCGTAGCAGCTCTCCAGTTCACCACAGGCAACTGACGAGGTTCGAACCCTAAGCATTCGCATCATCTTGGTACTCCTCCTCCGTAACAAGGATAGCCTCTTCATCTTCTGAGGTTTTTGATGTTGGGGTGAGTACATAAAGCACTCAGCAAGTTGTGCACAATATGCAATTCTACCATAACTATATGCAAGGTTTGTTCCAAAGGAATGACTAACAAGGTTAATTTGCAGCAAAACAGTATTTAATAAAGAATACAATAATTAGATTGAAAATGGTAAAACAACTATATATCAATATAAAAAATCTTGCAACATTTCTCGGGTAACATGGTTTAACTCCTATTCTTTCTTTCAATTTACAATGGTGAACCGCCATCCCCTCCAGGTTTTATTAATCAAAAGTTTAATCCTTGACTGTAATTCTCAAGCATTGCTCAATACTGTGAACACGGCTATTCGAATAGATTATACACTCTGCAGAGGTTATGCACTTTACCCACATGATACAACCAAACACCACCAAGGCGAGTGATTGTAACAAAGCCTTTACAATGCTCCATTTAGACCCAGTACTGCTCGCTAAGGTTTCAACACTGAAAGGTTAAACCACCACAACAGGGCCCCCCTCTTGCGTCATGTGAGTTAATCCGTACACCCGGGACTCACTAATCACCACGGCAGTACCGAAATCTAAACATCACAAATTAGTCAGCTAGGCTGTCCCATTCTAGACATGTGGTTGCAAGAAAGACTCAGGTCAAAGGCTTGTAAGGTTAAGTCCTTAGGGTGACTAAGGCAAGACTTCCACATACTCCCTGCCATTCATAACCCACCTTGGCACACTGCCCCTTGCCACTTGCCCCAATCTAAAATCATTCTCACCCCAGTTGATTACCAAGCACCACGTGCCATCAACAATTCGATCTCGTTGTGTGACCTCCCCGCCACAACTCGACATCACTGTGTGACCACACATGACACACAAGTTCAAAACATTGTTTCATATTCCATTAGTCAAAATTAACTCATTTCAAATGTGTGACAGGTACGTGGCATGGCTAAGCAGACTAACACGGTCTAACCAACCCATGTTGATTGCTAATATTAACCAACTAATAATTTAACCATCCTAGGGTGACAATTAGATTATGGCATACAATTGACAAGGTAGGGTGAATAATTCAACTTTAGGCATGCTAACTAGATCCCAAAATAATCGAAATTATTTGTACACATAAAATAATATGCAATAGTTTAAAGACAATATAGCAAATTTGTAAAACTAGGTACAATATGATCAAAGCCCAACTTGCCTTGGAATAAGTCTTGATCCTGCTCTGGACTTGGGTCTTGAAGTGCTGAATTCTCCTTCGGGTTATCGAACAAAGCAACATCTACATGAATCGAGGCAAGCATAGAAAGTAAACATCAAAACAGAGAGTAGACAAACTCTAAAAATAAAATAAAATTCACCATTAAATAGATCAAAACAGAGAGCTGACACGTGGCATCGGCGCATGGACTCAGTCCACGAAACCTCGCTGGTCCACCGTGGACTCGAGGTAATGTGCTGTGGACCGGCTGATGTCAGCATGACGTCATCGCACACGTGGACCAATTGGGTCGCGCCACGTTGCTCGGTCTACGGACTGCGTCCACGGCACAGCGCCTGCCCACCGTGCACCCGGCGCACAACACTCAGCTTCTGTGCCGACACGCGTCGCACATCCGCGCAACGATCTGACGGCTACCGATCTACTCCTACGCGGCACTATCCTGACCGCTCATCTCAGATCCAACAGTCCATCTTACCGGAGATGTTCACTGTTGATGAAGATGACGCGGCGCGATCTGGACGGTTCGATGAAGATCCGACGGCTGCACGAAGCTCCGAGTCCCGGTGATGTCGCGGCGACTCTTGGCTCTCGGAGACGAAGACAACGACCTCCCCGACGGCGAACTAGGCTCCTCCGGCGATGAAGAAGTAGCCGCTCTGGTGCGGCTTGACGCGGTGAACCCGGAACTGGGACCGATGCGGCGCAAGACGTCTCAACGGCGGTGCTTCGGAAACTCCGACGAGCTCTAGCGCACGAACGGCGATGGCACAACGACGGCGGCTGGGGCTGCGGATGCGCACTGGAACGGCGGTTCTCGGGGTGCGGTTCGCGCTTTAAATAGCCTCGGCATGCGCGCAAATATGGCAAACCTAAATCACGCGGCGGCGGCGGCAGGTCGACGGCGGGTTCAAAAACCGAATCGGAGACGACAACCGTGAATCGTCCGATCTGCGATGAACGGCCACGATTGCATCTTAGCCGATTCGATCTGATCCGCACTTTCCAAAATCAACAGATGCGATCAGATCTTTCCTAAGTAACGCGAAGCGATCCCGGACGCACGTCCCCGATCCAACGGCTGAAGAGGCTAGGGTTTCGCGGAGATGAAGACCGCACGATCTGGATCCAACGGTCCACATGCGAGGCGACGGCGAAGCGGGCCGAAAACGCTAGGCTAACGCGCGCACAGTGCTGGGCTTCGGCCCAGTACTGTTCCAAACGATTTTTTTTCGGGTTTTTGATTTAAAATAATTACAGAAATTAGTTTAATTAGTTTTATGCAATAAAAATATCAGGAAAAATCCAAGAAAATTCTCATAAATACTTTGAGACATTTTGAACTCAAATAAAATATTTTTGGCAAAACTTTATATAAACCTTATATATATTTAATTTGTTTTCACAAGAGATCAATATACCTTATTTAAAATAGATTCAAATAAACTCTAGGAAAATCCAATAAATTCCAGAAAAATGCCAAATGCACAAGACATTGAAAATAATATTTGGCAAAAATTTTGGGATGTTACAGCAGCCTCCGCACGCACCACCGGGTCAGACTAGGGCTACACCGTCACCGCCGCTGTGGGACAGGATCATCGCTGCCGCCGTGCGCCTCCCTGCAAAGGGCAACAACAAGCCCTCCCACCTCCAAGCGAAGGACAGGGATAGCAAGCTCCTACCACCGTGGGGCAGGCCCATACATGTATAGCACACTGCTTACACTTTTGTTCTCACTTGAGTAAAAGGGTTAATTCATAGGTGCTATATTTGGACTCAACAGACATTATATATTACTTCAACTCACTTTATGCAAAAAAATATGGGACTAATCCCATCACCGCTTCACATGGGTCTTCACATTAACTGACCACTCACTCCCCCTTAAAGGGGGACGCTCATGGCAGTACATCATATACATAGCAAATGCCAGAACCACCCCTCAATATATATCCGCGTATCAAGTGCCGACGCATATGCCATACCGTGTGTCCACTCCGGACCCACATGCGCCATGCGCCATATACCCATGCCCCTATCCCACACGCATCCGTACAGCAAAGGTTGATGATCTACTAAATTTGTTATACCCTGCCTCAAATTTCTCTTAAAGTCTAGCCCACCGTGGGGCAAGCTCATACATGCACATATAGCACCCTGTTTACATTTTCGTCCTTACTTCATATAAAAGGGTTAATTCGGAAGTACTATGCTTGAATCCAACAAACATTATATACTACTACAACTCACTTTATGCAAGCAATATGGAACTAATCCCACCACCGCTCTACATAGGCCTTCACATTAACGGGCCGGAGTATTACAACCAGCATCGCTGCTACCTCTTGCCAAAGATGGAAGATGGGAAGGGCTCAGTGGGGTCGCATGCACCAATGTCATCGTCGCCATCGGGCCTCGCCGACGCAACCGCACCACCATCATCAAAAACGGGGTGGGCAACACCACCATCTTTGTCGCTCTCGTGTTTGGCAAAGGACAGAATAGGGCACTGGTTTCCATCATCGCTTGAGTTGCGGCTAAGGACAGACAAGCCCCCATGCTGCCATATCCCCACTGCGCCGTCGTGCGATTGGACCTCCATTTCTGACCACGGCCGAGGAGGAGAGAGAGAGGAGGGAGGAGGAGCATAGCCAGGCTTCACCTACGTACCTCCTATTGTTGTCAAAGTCCCCATCGGCTATAATCAAGGTCCACTGTCGTCGCACGAGGCCGCTGCAACTAGACTGGGACCTTCACCGCCACCACCAAGATGAAGGATGGGGATAGGGAAAGGTGGCGGAGACGGATTGCTCTGCCACCACATAGGCCTTGAGCCGCCACCCAGGGCCACGTCATAGTCTCTTTACACTGTTGTGCCAAGCGAGGGGACATAGACTATCGTCGCCACCATACGCCTTTGCACGATGGGACGGGGCAGGATGACGCCTCATCATTGTGGGATACTACCGCCGCTTCCTCCTTATGTCATCGTTCGAGGGAAGGGGATAGGGGGAGCGTCGCCACTGTGAGCTGCGTCGTCGAGCTGGTCACCTCCACGACCGCCATGCCGCTGCCATCACTCTCGTGCTGAAAGAGCATGGGCTTGTTGGTGCTTGGAGGGGATGGGCTAAGGTTAACCCTAACGCAACCATTCAACAGGCCTGTATGAGCTTAGTACACCCACGCGGGATAAGTAAAATCAGCCAAATGGGCCGAATGCGGCCCATAAACAACCAAACCGCGATGGGATATGGTTTGATCATGGCAATTTTGAAGAAAAGCCCTCAGGGTTTTTTTAGAAATTGCATCAAAATCCTTAACTTATTGAAAATAGGTCGTTTCAAACAAGAAATTTCCAGAAGTCCCTAAAAATTTCAGAATGGAGGAGAGCTTCCACTTTCGGGAATTTTGAAGAAAGAACCCTGTAAACTTCAATTACTTAGTGCTATCTGGCCAAGGGAAGCAAAGGGAATTGTTATTCCTAGATAGAAGCACTTTGAACTTAAGACCCACTAACGGATGAGATCTCAGAGAGATCACTTTAAAGAAGGTATTTGTCACATCCACCCTAGAGGCTTCACATCAACACCGTGGTAGTATGGAGTACGCACTATAATGTGATTCGAGCTGATTCCCACATATACCTAGGGCATATGTACTCGGTATTTTAAAGGTTGGCGTGAACAGGAGGACGAATTGTGGGAGTGGCAATAGATATATGGAATAAAGTGATGGCAAAATACAATGGGGAACCTCATGTCAAAATAGATGTGATTATTTGGGGCAATGATCAACCTACTTAGCCTAAGTAAATCAGTGGCATAATTGCTTAAGCACTTATGGCGGAATTTGGGAGTTCATCAATTTACTATGAATGAGTATGTAAGATTCTCTTTGAGCAATCTTAACTCCAAATAAAATGTGGTGACCTGGTGGATTGTGTTGATCATGAGTGATTTAATTTTTCATAATCATACTAAGAATTACATTCTTAGATATGTGACAGACATATAGAGGATCACTAGCTTTTGGTCAATATGTGTGTTCATGAGGAACAACTACAACAATTGGGTGATTCAATTTAATATTCTTGGCAAATATTTGTTATTTCCATGCTTCTGGGCATTAAGTGGCCAATCTTTAATGTCATATTATCATGTATTTTTTTAGTACTGTATATTTGTTTTATATACACCATGATATTGTGTGAGAACATATTTCTATTGATCAAATGTAAACATGTTACAATTGAAAGACCCTTGATTTTCTAGAATGGATTCAAGGTGACATGATAGAACCAATTGCGCTTGTGTAAGGGGCTATACATATAATTTGTAGTATAGATTAATGCTTCCACTAGGTGGACGCACATATTGAGATGCTCTCACGAAGGGAACTTTTTCCATTAGAAATCATACTCCTAGGGAGAGAAGTTTCAATAACCCATTAATAACCAAATTTTGGGATCATCAGACACAATCCATTTTGTGGGTGAAATTGGAAATTTACAATGAAATCATCTTATGTTCATTGTATAATTCTTGGTATGAGAATAAAACATCAATATGGTTCTATAAAAGGCCTTGAGATGGCAAAATCATCGCCCAATAAAGGTCGGGGATAACCAACTAATATTTGGAACCTTTATGCATGATATTGCATGAGTCTAGTACACTGCATATACCCCTTATTTGATGAGGACAACACTCCTTCGGATATACGCAACACAACTCCTCAAGATATACAAGGACCAATTACAAGAGCACGCGCGCGACAATTAAACCACCAGGTGAACTCATTCCTCGCTGTTCATGTTTTCTTGGATGGATTGCTACTAAATTCTTGTGATGTTTTATTGCTTAGGAATATGGGAGAAGCTTCACAAGTTTACCTAGACGTCATCCCTCAAAGCCCAAGTCTACTTGGCCTCAAAGTCGAGCTCAAGTCGGACTCCAACTTCGTTTTGGAGCCTCAGGACAGCACATCAATAAAACGACCATATCTAGGTCATACGAAGTCCAATTGAGGCGTTCTTGGACTCTACGGAGAAGCCCACGACGAGAGCTTTCCAACGGAAGTGGTTTCAAGTCCAAACTCCTTCTAGATCGACGGGAATCACCAAAAAAATATGATGATCAGAATCTGCCGGATGCTGTAACACCTCCACTTGGGCCCAAAGGCCTTGTACGACCTAGGGTTTCCTGGCCACCCCCTTGGCTACCTCCCTTGCCCTCTCCCTCATACATATTCAGTAGCTGTCGCTAGAATAGATGGGTTTTGCTTAGATTACAACTAGACACTTTGTCAGTTCTTCGCCGTTCATCGGTTTGTGGAACCCCAACTCGTGTGCTTAATATTATTCGCAATTTCAGATTGCATCTTCTATGTTCTTGCTTGTGTTCTCGATTCGCATGCAGGGATTAGCCTTCTTGGCGAGGTCAACCGTGTTTGTGCGTGTTTGATAACCAAAGGAGCCGTGGTGTAGCGATTGCTGGGTTCGAATCTGTTCTGATTGGAAGCCGGATCGTCAACGTCGAGTTCTCCACCAATCGACTTACTATTACCTGTCGGAAGATCGGGCCACCATTCCCATCAAGTGGTATCAGAGCTTCGGTTGCCCGATAGATAATTCTTGTATCCCCACTTTTGTTTTGCCATCGTCCTAGAGTCCAGAAAAAAAATTGCCCTACAAAAAGTTCTTCATCGGTTCCGTTGTCCTACAACCCCTTGTGCCTTTGCAATTTTCGTTTTTTAGTTTCGCTTGTTGAGTTTATGTCCATCGTCGTCATCGTGTTGCTGGTTGGAGATTGTGATCCTAGTTTCTAGTGGTCCTTTTCTGTTGCCCTAGTTCTTGTTTTGCACCATTAGTCATCCCACCACTGCCAACCCTAAAACCGAACCGTTTGCCATTGCCGCCGCTCTTATATTTTCTGCTCCGCAAGCCCTAGATAGGTTGCGAGTCGCCTTGTACCAATCGCCTTGCACTGCTGGCCACCCTTGTTCACCTGTGATCCTATTGCTATTTTAGCCCTAACCGGAAGAAAGAAGTGAAGTCGCAGGCAATTGTGCAGTGTTCAGTAAAACTGGCATAACTTTTGCATACGAACTCCGATTGGAGCGATTTTTTTTTGTTTCGAAGAGGACGACGACACGCATCTGAAAAATCCACATGTCTTTAGACCTGTGCAATTTTTTACCCTCAAAATCGGCCTCTAAGACCGAGTTCTGGACCCAACAAGTTTGCTTTCCTGTTTCTACCGTTGTTTGGTCATCTGTTTAACGTCTTCTCTTGTTCCAAAACGTGAGATTTTTTGTTTTCCCTTTGAGTTAACAGAAAGAAAAGCAAAAGGCAAGTGCAAAAAAAAAGAGCCGCACTGAAAAAAAAATCAGGAAAAAAAGAAGCAAAAAGAGGGAAAGAGAAGCTGATAATCATAATTGCTTGCATATTTTGAGTCCTATGTGCTTTGATATATCCCTTGCTAGGTTGAACTAGTTCTAGGAACACATTTAGGCCAACAACTGTGACAAGTACGTTGGACATTTATTCAGCTTGCTAATCTGATTTCGATTTTTGCTTATTCCTTGCTACTAAATATTACCTTCCGAGCTCCACATACTTCTTATCAGTTTAGGTTCTCCTTGCAATCGCTTCGCTCACGCCCTCACGGTATCACGAACCAGCCACCGGTTGTACCACCTGCAGCTTTGGTAAGAACATTTGTAAGAGCGTGGTAAGACGCTTGAGAGTGAGTGTTTCCTCCTTACACCACCTAGTAGTTGATAGGGATAATACTCTTGTGTTGTCTTTTATCTTTTACTAACCATGACAGGTTTGCAAGCTGAAGCTGAGGATGGATTGGAGTGTGTTACGAAAAATGAGCTAAATAACACGCTAAATGACATCAATGAAAACATTGCAAAGATCGGTCGAGACAATGAGCATAGATTGGAGAGAATAGAACGAAGCATCACCAATCTTCTTGCAAGGATGGAGAACTATGAGAGACCGCCGCCTCTCAATGGGGCTCGAAGAGTGGAGGAGCATGATGCAGCCCACGATCATGAGCGATGCATCGTAGGAGATGATGTGGATGGAGAAACCGCGCGCGCCACGCTCGGGCGCAGCACAGGATGTACGACAACAACAACGCCTGAATCACAATCGTCATGGTATGGGAGGTAATAATCTTAATCAGCGCAATGGTCGTGGATACGATGATCCTTTTTCTAAAGTCAAATTTACCATACCATCTTTTTCTGGTGCATATGATGCTGAAATTTATTTAGATTGGGAAATGACTGTTGAACAAAAATTTAACTCCCATCTAGTTCCTGAAGTACATAGAGTCAGACAAGCTACTAGTGAGTTCAAAGATTTTGCTATCATGTGGTGGAATGAAGTAGTTAATTCTGGCTTACAACCTGATACATGGGATAGATTAAAGCGAGCTATGCGTAATAGATTCATCCTCCATCTTATAAACGTGATTTACGTAAGAAATTGCAACGCTTGAATCAAGGAAATAGATCTGTAGAGGAGTACTATCAAGAGCTACAAATAGGTATGTTGCGTTGTGAGGTATTTGAGGATGAAGACAAAATGGCTCGTTTTTGTGGAGGTTTACGACATGAAATTCAGGACATAGTTGATTACAAAGAATATAATAATATCAATAGATTGTTTCAGCTTGCTATGTTGGCAGAAAAAGAATTGCAGGGAAGACAACAAAGGCCAAGAAGCAACTTCGGCAGTGCATCTATACCAAAATCGATGCCGGGGCAAGCCAAATCAACCCCGTCTCCTACTAATCGGCCTGCTGCCCCCTCCATGAGTAGGGCGCGTTCAGCAGCACCGCCACCACCATCACGTGCACCCGAGGTGAGTAAATCTACTACTGTGCAGGCACCAACAAAGAGCTCTTCATCGGTTGCTTCCACGGGTCGTACGAGTGGCATTGTGTGCCATCGTTGCAAGGGAATGGGACATGTCATGAAGGATTGTCCAAGTCAGCGAGCATACATCGCCCCGGAAGAAGGTGGGTAAATTAGTGCTAGTGATGTTGAGGATGAATATGCTCTTGCAGCTAACCTTGCAGATAATGAAGATGACCATGAGATGGACAGTGATGGTGAGGAGATTTTAGGGACCGCTGCCACGGAGAATTACAGGACCATAATTGTGCAGCGAGTGTTGAGTGCTCAAGTGGAGCAAGCGGAGAACCTACAACGCCATAATTTGTTTCAGATTTATTTCATCGTCCGAGACCGTCGTGTTCGTGTGATAATTGATGGTGGAAGTTGCAATAACTTGGTGAGTTCAGATCTGGTCAAGAAACTTTGCTTGACCACCTGTGCACATCCGCATCCATACCATATTCAATGGTTCAACAATAGTGGTAAGGTGAAGGTAACACAAACTGCGAGAGTGCATTTTTCCATTGGAACATACCATGATTTTGCTGATTTTGATGTAGTACCTATGCAAGCATGTTCTCTTTTATTAGGCCGTCCATGAGAATTTGATACTGATGCAACTCATCATGGTAGAAGTAATAAATACACTCTTATGCACAAAGGAAAGAAAATCACTTTGCTTCCTATGACACCTGCTGAAATTGTGCAATGTGATAAAGCGAGAGCTCAAAATGAGAATAAAAAGAGTGCATCAAAATCTGAAAATCAGCAAATAGCTACGAACGTTTTCCCACCTAAGAAAGACAAGAAAGCACCTAGTTCTAAGTCCGAGGGAATTACATTGAAAGGTGGTGTTATGCTTGCTACAAAATCTGATTTTGCTGCAATTACTGAGAATGAGCTGCCATGCTATGCTTTGATATGCAAAGAAGCTTTAGTTTCACTTGAAGATATATCTAGCTCTTTGCCTCCTTCTGTTTCTAACCTTTTGTAGGAGTACATGGATGTCTTTCCAGATGAGATACCCCCGGGATTACCACCTATTCGAGGGATTGAGCATCAAATTGATTTGATCCCGGGAGCAACCTTGCCAAATCGTGTTGCATATAGAACCAACCCGAAGGAGACTAAGGAAATTCAGCGACAAGTCCAAGACCTTTTGGACCGTGGATACGTACGAGAAAGCCTTAGTCCTTGTGCTGTTCCCGTGATCTTGGTTCCTAAGAAAGACGGTAATCGGCGTATGTGTGTTGATTGTAGAGCCATCAATAATATTACCATAAGATATCGTCATCCTATCCCTAGGCTAGATGACATGCTTGATGAGTTGAGTGGTTCTATAATTTTCACTAAAATTGACTTGCGAAGTGGATACCACCAGATTAGAATGAAACTTGGAGATGAATGGAAGACTGCATTTAAAACTAAGTTCGGCTTGTATGAGTGGTTAGTGATGCCTTTTGGGTTAACTAATGCACCTAGTACTTTCATGCGATTGATGAACGAAGTTTTACGTGCGTTCATTGGAAGATTTGTTGTAGTTTATTTTGATGATATCTTGATTTATAGCAAGTCACATGCACTACACTTTGATCATCTACATGCTGTTTTTAAAGCTTTAAGAGATGCACGTTTGTATGGTAACCTCGAAAAGTGCACCTTTTGCACGGATTGAGTCTCGTTTCTTGGTTATGATGTTACTCCACAGGGAATAGAGGTGGATGGAGCAAAAATTGAAGCCATAAAGAGCTGGCCAACACCTGAGACTGTCACACAGGTGAGAAGCTTTCATGGTCTTGCGGGGTTCTATCGGCGTTTTGTGCGGGATTTCAGCACCATTGCTGCCCCATTGAATGAGTTGACAAAGAAAGGAGTAGCTTTCAAATGGGGACCTGCACAAGAAAAAACATTCAAGTTGTTGAAAGAAAAGCTCACCCACGCTCCATTGCTCCAACTCCCGGATTTCAATAAGACTTTTGAGCTAGAATGTGATGCTAGCGGGATTGGAATTGGAGGTGTGCTAATTCAAGAAGGTAAACCAGTTTCTTATTTTAGCGAGAAATTAAGTGGGCCAAGTCTCAATTATTCTACCTATGATAAAGAATTGTATGCTTTACTTTGTGTGCTTGAAACTTGGCAACATTATCTATGGCCCAAAGAATTTGTTATACATCCTGATCATGAATCGCTAAAACATATTAGAAGTCAAGCTAAACTGAATAAACGACATGCTAAATGGGTAGAATATATTGAGTCATTTCCATATGTCATAAAACATAAGAAAGGAAAGGACAATGTGATTGCTGATGCGCTTTCTAGGCGTTATACCATGTTATCTCAACTTGATCATAAGATTTTTGGTTTAGAGACCATTAAGGACTTATATCTGCTGATTTGGACTTTAAAGAAGTGCATGAACATTGTAAAGAAGGAAAACATGGAATAAATACGTCTTTGAATGATGGTTTGCTCTATCGTGCTAACAAGCTATGCATTCCAATAGCTCCGTTCGTCTTTTGTTATTGCGGGAGGCGCATGGAGGCGTTTGATGGCACATTTTGGAGCAAAGAAGACTGAAGATGTGCTGGCCGCCCACTTCTTTTGGCCAAAGATGAGACGCGACGTCGAGCGCTACGTGTTACGCTGTACTACTTGCAATAAAGCTAAGTCCCGCTTAAACCCACATGGTCTTTACATGCCTCTTCCTATTCCTAGTGTACCATAGGAGGATATTTCTATGGATTTTGTTTTAGGGTTGCCTAGGACAAAGAGAGGGAGGGATAGCATATTTGTTGTTGTGGATCGTTTCTCTAAAATGGCACATTTTATACCTTGCCACAAGAGCGATGATGCTACAAATATAGCTGATTTGTTTTTCAGGGAAATCGTTCGACTACATGGAGTGCCTAATACTATTGTCTCGGATCGAGATGCAAAGTTTTTGAGTCACTTTTGGAGATCACTTTGGAACAAATTGGGGACGAAGCTGTTGTTTTCTACTACATGTCATCCCCAAACTGATGGACAAACCGAGGTCGTTAACCGCACATTATCCACTATGTTGCGGGCTGTTTTAAAGAAGAATTTGAAGATGTGTGAAGATTGTTTACCACATATTGAGTTTGCTTACAACAGGTCAAAACACTCCACCACCAAGGTAAGTCCGTTTCAGGTAGTGTATGGTTTTAATCCCCATGCTCCTATTGATTTACTACCTTTGCCCACTTCTGAAAAAACTTAATTTGGATGCTAAGAAGCGTGCTGAATTTATTCTTAAGTTGCATGAAACAACTAAAGAGAATATAGAGCGCATGACCGATAAGTATAGGATTGCTGGAAGTAAAGGTAGGAAAGAAATAAAATTTGAACCAAGTGATTTGGTTTGGTTACATTTGAGAAAGGATAGGTTTCCAGAATTAAGAAAATCAAAGTTGATGCCTAGAGCTGATGGTCCGTTTAAGATAATTGAGAAAATCAATAACAATGCATACAAATTGGATCTACCTGCAGATTTTGGGGTTAGTCCCACATTTAACATTTCAGATTTGAAGCCATACTTGGGAGAGGAAGATGAGCTTGAGTTGAGGACGACTCCAATTCAAGAGGGGGAGGATGATGAGGACATCACTCCTTCGGATGTGCGCAACACAACTCCTCAAGATATACAAGGACCAATTACAAGAGCACGCGCATTAATTAAACCACCAGGTGAACTCATTCCTCGCTGTTCATGTTTTCTTGGATGGATTGCTACTAAATTCTTGTGATGTTTTATTGCTTAGGAATATGGGAGAAGCTTCACAAGTTTACCTAGACGTCATCCCTCAAAGCCCAAGTCTACTTCGTCTCAAAGTCGAGCTCAAGTCGGACTCCAACTTCGTTTCGGAGCCTCGGGACAGCACATCAATAAAACGACCATATCTAGGTCATACGAAGTCCAATTGAGGCGTTCTTGGACTCTACGGAGAAGCCCACGACGAGAGCTTTCCAACAGAAGTGGTTTCAAGTCCAAAATCCTTCTAGATCGACGGGAATCACCAAAACAATATGACGATCAGAATCTGCCGGGTGCTGTGACACCTCCACTTGGGCCCAAAGGCCTTGTACGACCTAGGGTTTCATGGCCACCCCCTTGGCTGCATCCCTTGCCCTCTCCCTCATACATATTCAGTAGCCGTCGCTAGAATAGATGGGTTTTGCTTAGATTACAACTAGACACTTTGTCAGTTCTTCGCCGTTCATCGGTTTGTGGAACCCCAACCGTGTGCTTAATATTATTCGCAATTTCAGATTGCATCTTCTATGTTCTTGCTTGTGTTCTCGATTCGCATGCAGGGATTAGCCTTCTTGGCGAGGTCAACCGTGTTTGTGCGTGGTTGATAACCAAAGGAGCCGTGGTGTAGCGATTGCTGGGTTCGAATCTGTTCTGATTGGAAGCCGGATCGTCAACGTCGAGTTCTCCACCAATCGACTTACTATAACCTGTCGGAAGATCGGGCCACCGTTCCCATCATTATTGATAATATGTGTGTAACATTTCCCAAATAAATCACCACCATAAATGTAATATCATGGATGTTAACAGTGTGTTGGACATATGCTTTCAGATATGGGATATCCTAAAGGCCATGATAGGGGGCCTTTGATATGCTATGAAGATTTATCTCGACATTAGGGGAGAATTGACCCCATGTTTCGAATGTTGTGATGTTTTCATGCAATGAAAATATCTTCAAACTTGGCTGCCGTGAGCAAAGGGCTATGAGCATAGACCATTGTACTAGTCAAACTGAATATAGAGTTCATAAGACACTCCTATGCATAGATGAGCGAGGAGTTTCGCCAGATATTGTAAAGGAGTTATTGTGCATTGAGTGGAGATATCCCGGGATAGATGTATACCCACTTGTGCAAGAGAACTTATAATATTAAGAGAATATGTGACGTTTGCATATTTAGTATCTAAGGATCTACAGGGACATTTGTGGATCTACGATCTATTAACATAAAGTCACGTGATTGATAAATCACTATATAAAGCTCCTATGATAGGATTTGCCTATCAGGTGAGAGTTCACCAATAGATTCATCATGAGGATAAATGGGATGAATGCCTAGCACTTTTGCCATCGCATAGTATAAGGCTCAAATTGCGGAACAACCAAGATTATATTGTTTGGGAAATGATGAAGATCTAGTTAGTATTAAGATACCCATGTGAGTTATGGATATGGGAGAACAATAGAAATATTATCGGCAATCCTACCTCTATAATTGCTTATGAATGTAGATGAGTTTTATAGTACATTACTCAATGTTAAAGGGTCAAATGGACAAAATCAATTCAGGTCAAACCAATATCGCTAAAATCAAATTGGTAGACTCAAATATGAATGGGCATCATAAGGTGGTGTAAAGCAATGTTTTAAAGGTCTTGAGTGACCATATGTCTCTCTCGTAATTAATGAGGTAATGTTCCAAAACATTATATATCTCTCAAGTTAATAAAATGCAGTGAATAAGAGCTTCGTTTGAGCTCTAAGTCCTTATAGAACATTGATCTTGTGTGCAAAAGACACTAATAATCATGTAATCCATGGAATGGATTAAGACCGGCCCATCTAGACCCGAAAAGAATGAAATATTGGAATAAGAGGTTCCATATTTATATCTTGCATGCTGGCTTAATATATATTAATAGGATATGATCCTATACCATTGAACGGTATTAAGCATATCCTCAAAGAAAGATATAAGACCATATGTGCATAGATGGCACATAAGTGTGTATGAATGGCATGTAAGGGCACTACTATATTTCATGAATTATGTATAGGTTTGATACATGTATTCATGATTATTTTACTAGTACTATATAGTTCATCATCGTACCAAAGCGTATGGGAAGAATGGCCATAATATCTTCTACAGTTTTTTGAAGGAATTAATTACATTTGATGGTCATATGACATTTTGGCAAATTAGTATAATCCCCACTATGCTAAATCAGGGATTGGTTATACTCTGAGATGGTATATCCATTATTGATCTATTGGATAGACACTTGATGTATCCTTGGAAGACCACAGAGATAGATGCAAAAGATAAAGCTTCATATTGTTAAGGGTTTGGATAGATTATCTAGCAAATGATGAGGTACCTCAACTACACCCCTATAGTCCTCTAGGAGGATAGTACATGCATTGCACTAGATCACGAAGTGGTAATGTGAAAGAGCAAATATGCGAAACATACCACTCCTGAATTATGCACACTTACGATTTCTACAAGAACAGTGAGCTATGAAATTGGTAGAAAGAAATTTGTGAATATATTTACAAGGTCCATGCCTACATCTATTCAAAGGGATGGCTTATGGCAATGACATAAAAAGAAGACTTCAACGGTTATCGTCTTCAGAGGGAACAAATATCTTATACGAATTCTCGTGCTATAGATTATAGGTCTTAGCACAAGAGAAGTCTGAAAAGTTTAGGCTCAGTACCCTATAGCTCTTATGTTCCAAGGGGCAACTTAAAGCCTCCTTCGGGACAGCTTTTCATTGTACATAGTCTAGGTTATGGGAGAAGTTGCTTCTGATTATGGGAGAATCGGACCGGGCTGGCTGCGCGTGGAGGTGGAGGATCGAACCGGTGAGAATCAGCTGGCACTCGGATTCTAATTCTATGTAGAGGATAGCTTTTGATTGTGGGAGAAGATATCCAGAATCCTCCTGGTCAGCAAATGATCCAATTTTCTTTTAAGCAAAAGCTAGACAGAAGTAGTCCCGAAGAGGGGCCTTAGTCGCTTAAACTTTGAAATGTTTCGTGCAAGTTATACCATTTGAGCATTCTGATCCTAATGATCAAGACATTGGGATTATGCAAGTCACACTCAAATCCAAGAAGGATTAATGTTGTACTCACTTTTCCTTAATTGAGCTTTGTCCCATTGGGTTTTTTCAATTGAAGGTTTTTAACGAACTAACATGTGCAATGGCAAGAACGCGAGATATGTACTCTTTTCTTCTTGTCTTTTTTTTCGCTGGGTTTTCAGAAGGAGTTTTTAATAAGAAATAATCATGTCGTTGGCAAAGTGTAACAAAGAGAGTGTTGTATATCAGCCCGTTCTAGACAGCCTGATAGTGTGGACACTTTACCTAAACAAAGCCCATTAAGGGGTCAACTGGCACACATGGCCTATTAGCTAATTTAGGTCCTGTTTGTTTGGGCTTTTTCACTAACTTAAAAGCCAAAAAGCTAAAGTCTAAACAAATAAGTAGCTTTTTATCTGGGCTTTTCAAAAGCTATAAGCCTCTATATAACTAAAAGCCAAAGGCCATTTAGACTAATACCACTAAAGTTATGGTAAAATTATCCACCTTTATCACGTATAAAACCGTTAACTTTTAAACTGTTTAAGCCTAAAAACTGGCTTTAAGGTATAAACCAAAAGGCTTAAACCTAAATAAACAGGACCTTAGTCATGTATTGCTACTATTGGAGAGATATCCCCCTATATAAGGAGAGTGGTTCCATATTGTACATTCCGCCTACGTACAAAAGATCGACTACATCTATGTGTTCTTATTCTGCTCTAATGTTTGTTCTACGTCAGCATCGTGATGACTATCGCGGAGTGTTAATATACAACATTACTCACCTTAATCAGATCCCAGGATCAAAAACCAGTACCAAGTGTTTTCTCCCAACGATACGAGCAGCCGCCATGGCACCATATGGTCGAGGTCCAATTTCCATGTTCCGGCCGGCCGGCGACCTTGATAGCCGCCCTGACCGCCTAATCACCCCGTAATTAAGCCCAACCCAAAGCAACCCAAAATAGAACAATAATCGCTGTCGTGCGCATACATGAATCAATATGTTAGTTAGGCGCATGCTGCTTTTGCTTTTGTTATCAACCAAATGGGGATCTTGCGGGCAGGGAGGAGCAAAATTAGGTCAGAGAGTACCACGGATCGATATGGTCCAGTGGATTCAAATCAAATGGATATAGCTTATTTTGCCCTAAATGTACAATAAAACTTAATCAACACCCTTAAAAAGACTTAAAACAAAGTCTGTAACACCCCTTATAAATCAATAGCTAGATTTAATTTCTATTACCATCCCTTGCTACCAGTAGGATGTATTGTAAAAATTCTCTAAATCTTATCACTTAATCTCATTGCCTTCCTCTATGTCAATTCCCGTTTAGTTTCTGACTGAACATTCTAGGAAGACATAAAATTATGTCATGAGATCAAAAGAAAGTTAAGACTAGAAGCAATGGTCCTGTTAATCTTCCCTCTGTTTGCTTACTACTAACTTGCATCGTGATTCCTATTCCTGAAGAGCCACGCCAGGGTCAACCCACAAGCATGGTTCTCCAGTATTCCATTATTCCATATAGCCATGCAGGCTGCAGTAAAAATCTTGGATAATAGCAGAGGCCAGCACAAACATTACGGGAGCAACTAATGAGTATGAAAGCCTGCCTTCATAAATATCTTAGCCAAGTTAAAACAGACAGGTTTGAGCATTATTGAGCATGTAACATATATACATACATGCTTGCCAGACATCAAACGGAGCTGAAAAGCTAAATGCTCTGCAGCTCGTCCGGTCACCACGGGGACCTTATGCCGCCTCTGCGAAGCCAACCTTCAGGTTGCCATAGTCGAAGACGGTGTGGTAGGCTCCCATGAATATATCGCCCAAGATCCTGCGACAGCAAATTGTCGTTGTCAGCAAGTATATGAAATATTTGCTTTCAATATTTGGAAGGTGTGTATTTACCACAACAAAGATTGAAAATGAAACCCACAAGAAGAAGAAAAACCAAACACATCTTAATTCTTTAAAGTCTGAAACTGTCAAACAGCTTTTCATTTGTTCCATGTCAAGTATTGTAAAAACGAGCAGAATGAATTAATGAATTACTCACGCATTTGTTTTGTATGAGCACTACATACTACACTTAAAAAGGTCAGTGTTGATGAAAGAAAAAGCTCTAACTTAAAAGGCGCATAATTTACCAGAGAGGACCACGAGGAGGAGGAATGTCCATAGCTGTGAATCCACTGATGCACTGGGCAGTAGGTTCTTCACCAACCTTCAGGATGTACTGAATAACAGAAAGAAAAAGGGAAACAAAATCAGTTTATTATAAATAACAAATAGGGTAACAGAATATATGAATTTGAATGTATAAGGACCATTTGGATAAAGCACTGAGAATTTTGTCTGCAAGAGGCAGTCCCATATGCATTACTTTGACATCATTTCTGTGCCATATGAGTTTTTGAATGATCTCTAGTTGTTATTTTATTTCAAATAGTATGCTTTTTAATTTTAGTTGTCATATAATGACTGAAAAGCCGTAGTTTTTACTATGAGTAGCAATGTATTAGAATAGAAGTCTAAAATAGAGTAATAAACCTTATATGGTTCTTCAACAGTAAGATGCAAAATTGGAATGGTGCTTACATGTATGTACTGTCTAATAGTATGAAAAAAAAACTGATCTACTGAAACTTGCAGGACTTCTCTTCCAAGTACAGAGTACCTCTAAGGAGGAGCAAGATAGCATGCATCTAAGGAAAGCCTACAGGATGCATCTAAGGAATAGATCTTCAAAAATTAGTGGGATGAGCATCTGGAATCTTAAAAAAAATTGATACTTGCTAAACTTGATAGCTAGTCTGGATGCAGTTCCACACAGAAAAATACGAAAGGTAATGTAATATCCACAAAGAAGAAGCAGTACTTGTTCTGGTTTGAGCACAAACTCTTTACCCCCAATGGAGAAGGCAATGTCAGGCATGGATGCAAGGCTGCTGCAGTCCACAGATGATTCTCCCATAGGGTTAGGAAGACGATCACATAGCTGCAAAGTTGAACCAGTTTGGCAAAGTATGTAAAATCTGTATTACAATATGATTCTTGAATTGGTATTACAAGCTAGGAAACAAACCTGATTAATGTACCGCAACACATGATCCTGAGTTTGATTCTCTGCAAGTTGGTTCTGCATCCATACAATAGCCATCTCACAGGTATTGCATGTAGCATTGCTAAAGAGACCATTTGATTTCCCAACTTCATCATCCACCACACTTCGAATACCAGCACTGGCGTAACATAGCACAAAAGGCATCAATAAGTAGCATATCAACTATCAAGACATCAGAAAACAATGTTTTTTTTATTAATTTGAGAAAGGATCAGGAAAACAATGTGAAAGCTCAAAATAGACAAGAAACCTGACTTCATGCAATTCAGCTCTTTTCACATTCAAGTAACCGCCATTTACAGAATTGCAAAGTGAAATGTTTTAACCTACAGTAAGTCCACAACTATTACCTAACACCGTGATTTCCATCAAAAGTACATAGACCGACTGAAGAACATATTTTTGCCGGCTGTGTCTGCATCATAGACCCAGAAAATATTCAATTTTATAAGCCAAATATATGACTAATCAAAGTAGAAAGCAACACGTTTGAGAACTTCATTATTTGGGAATGTGCAAACCTCTGCTAGCAGCAGATCTAGAATCTGTTGCCCATACTGAGAAACAACTGCCTTGCACTCTTGACTGACTACCCCGGTAGCACCAATCTTTTCATTTATCTGAGTAATTATGGCCTGCATATTTCCATATTGATTCTCTAAGACACACAAATATTACATTAAAAATGGAGCACACCCACCAGAGTAGAAAATATCAGCCAAAAGCCCATAAGGATATTACATATGTTACGCTTTACATGGTCTCCAGGCTCTATTTAACTCATCGTCACATTATGGTAATCTATCTAGTGGGTACACATTAAATTTTATCTATGCAGTTTTAGGAGCTGGTAATTGCCAAAAGTTTACTTTTCCCCATCATTTAAAAGTAGTATGCTATGCAGTTTGCTGTAGTGCATGAATTTAGATTACCATAATTCAACCAAAAGAATACATGCAAAACTGACCAAAGCATACACCTTTATTTGCTATGACGCACATTTTATAAGATAGTAAAACTTAAGCCACAAGCGTAGTGGTCTAAACGTTGGTTACAAGAAATATTGGCAACAGAAAAGTGAGGTTTTATCAATGATGATAGGCACCAGTGTTCAGAACATAAAGCAATGTTATGAGCTCCCAGGACCCAGGGTTAGATGCAGTAAACCCCTTTTCGTTGCTTATGGACAAAAACAAAAACTGAGCTAACGACATACTGTGGGACCAGCAAGCAACGAAGTTCCAGAATCTGCTATTGCTGTACAGCCAGCGGCACAGAATCCTAATAACACAGAGAGGTATAACCAAAATGATAAGAACATTCTACATTTATATACAGGTAGATTGGACATGAAAAAAAAATGATAATCCAGTACCTGTGGACTTTCCTCCAATCAGGACATCACCCATATCAAACTGCAGGATGTAAAAGAGAGGTCAATTCATAGATCAAAAATTTATCAGCACAAACTCAATTACGACAGCTTTCACATTCAGAATTAACAGATTAGTATCCAACTAACTGAAGAAGGAGATTAACCTGCCAGTATCCCTTCCTAGTGACAGGGACATATGTATGATTTCCCTTGTAGTGATTAGGATCAATTCCTCCAAACACAATTTCGCCTCCCTGCCCTTCATCGACATGTCGGTTGAACCAGAATGAGAAAACAGGGTCACCAATGAGACCTTGGCTAACCATGTTGTACCTATAAATTTGCTTGTGATGTCAGGGATAACAAATATGGTTATCTGCTTTACATCTGAGGGATGTGCAAAATATGCAATTCCATAATGCTTTTCATTTTGCAACAAAATATGTCAATAAATTAGCAGAACTGGTCCATATAACAAAAATCAATAGATGCACTGTCTGGATCTTAATAATATACCATGCAATATACATAAGGGAAATATTCATTTCTAATATCGATACTATTACCAAATAGGCAGAAATGAGATACTCATTATGCCAGCCAGACTTGCTCACCAGACAGGCACAGCGTCTCCTACAGAGATTTCCTTAAATCCAAGCCCAAAAATGCCATCGAATTTTGCGACCATGAAAGTAATACTTGGCTCCCTCGTAGCTTCAATAAAATCCTAACAGGATAGCCCGATAAAATCAGCATATTCTCAAAAGGGAAGCACATGACCAGATAAGATAAAACAATTGTAGACTAGATGATGCAGTAAACCTGATTTTTCACAACTACACCACCGACTTTCACACTGTCCTGGCTAAAATAGCCAGAAATTGCACCAGTTCCGTAATGAATTGCAGCAGGTTTTCCTGCCAAGGGGGGAACTAATAAATTATACTCATGAACTAAACAGCTTACTACAGCTTAATATAAAGAACATCTACCTGACGCCTAATTGAAAGAAACAAAACGAATAATATGTCAGCATAATGGTAAGTTAAGCTGCTTAGCCTTCAAGGATAACCAGAATATACTTGACTTTATTTTTTTACATTGTAAATAAAGGTTATGGGTTCTTATTTCTCATGCAGCATACTGGACAATAGATGCAAGATGCTTAGTGGCGAAGTTCGTGGCTACCGCAAAAATTTCATGCTAGGTTTTGAATTTTCAGAATAGACGTCACAGGTCTTAATAATGGATTGACAAAAGGTTTGACAATGTTGAAAGAGTAACAACTTTAGAATATAAGCAGTATGACCTCAACATCACACCAATCCAGGCGTCAGCTATGACAATGACCCCACCAAACGAAGAAATAACACCCTATTAATACTTGCATAAATAATTTCTGATATTTTAGTGTTTCAGTCTTACAAATAACATCAAATTAAGTTCCGTTTCAAAAAACTAAGCTAAATTTAATTTTCATGCATGTGTAGCTAATATTTTAAATTACTCGTGTGTATTTAACTACTCAGTACAGCCATCAAAAGCACCTGAGATTAGGTGCTGTCAGAGTATTGCTCGATCAGACAAAAATAGGAATATAACACTAATCGTCGCCAAAACACAACACACTGCAACCACCATCGAGCTTGAGAAGAGATTACTAGGAAGGCACAAACCGTTCTTCTTATACGTGTTCGACTGACCGGCCTTGTACCTCGGATGGAAGTAGCACGCAATCTGCAGGAAACATCAGAAACGCAGCTCCAATTTAGCACCACACACACACACACACACACAACCGAACTACTAAAACCCTGAACTGAAGCGACCAACGCGGCGCGCACCGAGAAGTAGCACTTGGAGGAGGGCACCCAGAGGTTGGAGCTGCCGGTGTCGAAGATGACGGTGAACTTCTGCGGCGGCGAGCCGACGCCGACCTCACCGTAGTACTGCGCGTTGAGGTAGTTCTTCAGCGCCACGATGTCGCCCTCCGCCGCGGCCGCCGCCTTCGAGGCGGTGCCCGCGGCGCCGTTGCAGAGGAGGCCGTGCCGCCGCGCGAGGAGGCGCTGGGCATCCTCCCCGGTGACGCGGCAGTTCCCGTCGGCCAGCCGCTTCTTCAGCGCGACGCGGACCAGGCCCTCCGCCGGCGCGAAGAGGAGGGCCTGGAACAGGACGGCGGAGAGGAGGAGGGGGAGCGCGACGCGGCCAGTTCCCATGGTTGCGCTGCGAGCTGCAAATTAGAGAGGAAAAATACGAGGAAGCGAGCGACGGAGTGAGACCGATCGGGATTGCAGAGTTGAGGGGAAAAAATAGCAACAACTGCTCAAACTAATCGCCAAATTTGGGAGAGATTAGGAACCAGATTACTAAGGGAAAAAAAACTGAAAACAAAATCGCTAAAATTGGAACGCAGCTTTTACGGTAAGCTCTGCCCAACGGAAGTAGCTAGAAATCCACGGAGCAACGGAAAGATATTGGTTCAATCTGATCATCATCATCAAGTGAAAACCCAACCCAAACTGCTTCAGAAAGCAAACCTAGATTGGTAGCAAACGAGCCTAAAATTATTCGACTCTTATCAGCGATGTGGACAAGCAGAAGCGAGGAACTCACCACTCGCCGGAGTACAGTGTAGGAAGAGTGGAGTACTGGAGCGCCTACAGTGGGTCAGTTTATAACTTGGTCGGCGGCGGAAGAGGCGGACTGTAGCCGTCTGATTTTTCGGTGGTGCTGGTTGAGCCGTTGGATTGACATAGGGTGATCTCCACGCGGGAAAGGTACCGGGAAAATGTTGCAGGCGAGTATGTGCGTGACCAGTTCAGGTCGTTTTCGCTTTCGTGATATTACACCGTTGGAAAAGTGGATGCAAGCACATAATACATGCTAGTTAGAACAAAAAAAACGTTTTGTAAATCTATCTTGTTAGACTTTTGCTAGTGTATCATACGGTTTTCTATCATCCTAGTCACAAAGCATGGTGGAAAAAAATTGAAAAGGGGACCTTTTGTGTTCACAGTAGAAAAAAAGAACAAGGTTCACTAACAATCTTCTTCGTAATCTTGGACTCTTGTTGCTGCTACTACGTAAAGTCATCGGAGCCCCAGAGCCCCGTGGAATCATCTGAAGTTGTCATCACGTTAATGTGGTCATAAAACTTTGTTACCCACTTGACTAGGGATGGAATGGCCCCGATCCCCGTTTCTCCGTAGGAATTCCTCTATTAGAGGACGGGGACTGAGAGAAATCTTTCTTCGTGGGAGGCTTATCGGGAAAAATATTGCCCCCGTCGGGGATCGCGGGGACGGGGACATTCCACCATTCCCTGTCCTCGATCCCCGTCCCCATGTTATTATTAATATGTGGAAGTAAATGATCATTCTCAAAAAGAAAAATATATATGTGATGTCATTATTAATAAATATGCTAAATATGAAATACTCTAGTGATTCACTCATTGTCGGCGTTTCGAGCACCGGCGAGTGAATTTTTAAGTCTAAGGGGCCGTGCGTTCCCGTTCCTTGAATGGTTAGACTCGGGAGTCCAAGGTGTATACTGGTTCGGGCCGAATGTCCCTACTCCAGTTCGTGTGGTGGTGATGTATTGCTTTAGGCGCAGGTGGCTGCGCGATTTCTTACAAGCGGGGGTTTGAGAGCTCAAGAACGTGTGAGCTAGAACTGCCTATTCGTGAAAATCCAGAGAAAGGCGCCCCCCTCTCCCAGAAGACCATGCCTCCCTTTATATAGTCGGAGGGGACAAGTTACATGAAAAGTTGGGATAGGGAAGGATAAAGAGATCTACGCTAGGAACCCGGGTCCTTTGTCTTGGCGATTGGTCGCCGTCTGCTTCGCCCATGCCGGGTTGGTGGACTCATCGCTTAGAGCAGTTCGCCATTTCACCGGAAAATAGCGCGTTGGCTCTCTGCAAGCCTGTCAGGTGCTGATGCTATGATGTGTGGCGCTGGTGCTACCTCGGGAGGGAGCGTATCCTCTCACTGTGCGTAATTGGATGATGAGACTGGAGTCTTGACTTTGGCAACCTTCGTGCCGCCTTGGGAAGGAGCCACCGCCTCGCACACAATACTTCTAGCGGCCGTGACCATAGGGCGCGTGGCTAATGGCTCGTGGAGGCCCGACACTTGGCCCTGGTGGAGATTGCCTCGCTTGGTCGAGTTCGGGAGTCCGACCGCGACAGGGCCTGACGTCCACTTGGTCGGGACAAGCCCGAGCAGCTCGTTAGGTCGGAGTCGAAGGCCCTTCGTGGTCCCGCTGGGCCTTAGGTCGGAGCCGGATTTGGGCGACCTGCTCACACTCCGGCCGCTGGGGTACCCATGGATGAGTACTCCAAGATTCCCAACCCCGAGCGAGTTCGCCGACACGGCCGGGGTTGAGCCTGGTTGGTAAAACATGGTCATGGGTGGCGGCCGGACTTGGTCGGCTGGTCCGACCGACCTGGTTGGTTGGTTCCAGCCTGGCGTGCTCGAACGCATCCGGCAACTGCTGGAGGATCCGTCGGGGGTATCCCTGCCGCCGGGAGCCTTTTAATTGCTTGGTTGTGCGCGTCGCGCATGGTTTTGTACGTCTCGTCCATTCGTCTTCTCGGCCGCTTCGGGATCTGGTGAAGGGCGCTTCGGTTTCCTGCGTTTTGCATTTATTCAGAGTCGTTTGATCTTCCTTCTTCTGGGTATATAAGGGTATCGCCGCTGGCTTGAATCGTTGTCCCCAGTCCAGAATCCTCCTTCGCAACCCTCTGATGGCGTCGTCGCATCCGTTGGTCTTTAGTTTTGGTGATGACCATAAGGCGGAGGAGGAGGATCCCCTGGCCGTGTATTGGGCATACCGCGACCTGGCGTTGGCCGAGCTCGCGGAGGAGGAGGCTGTGACCCGCGACACAGCCACCGTCGACGCGCTGCTCGAGGTTGTTCCAAAGCTCTGCGTGGCGAGGAGCGTCCTCCTATTGGCAATGGCGCGCACACGTCGGTAGCCGTCAGTGCGTCTGCACTGACGCAATCTAAAATTCGTGAAATAACACTTGGTGCGAAAATAGTCCCACCATCTTTCGTAGCGTTGTGTAATGTTTGAGCCTGTCGGCTTATAATAAAATTTTTCTTTCTTTTGTAATTGATGCATCTGCGTGATGACTTTGTTTTAGGCGCATTCCCAGACCGCTCGTGCCCTCGAGGGCCAGCAGTTGGTGCGTGGCCATTTCTTTAAGTATGGATACCCTAATACCTTGGTCGGTGCGGACGATCGAATGCCTCTCTGGAGGTTCTGGTGTCCGAGTGCTCTTTTAACGTAGTAGCTAGACGTGGCCTTGGTCGGCGCGGATGACCAGATGCCTCTCGGGAGGTTCCGGTGTCCGAGTGCTCGTTTATCGTCGTAGCTAGACGCGGCCTTGGTCGGCACGGACGACCAGATGCCTCTCGGGAGGTTCCGATGTCCGAGTGCTCGTTTAACGTCGTAGTTAGACGCGGCCTTGGTCGGCGTGGACGGCTGGATGTCTCTCGAGAGATTTCGGTGTCCGAGTGCTCATTTAACGTCGTAGCTAGACGCGGCCTTGGTCAGCGTGGACGGCCGGATGTCTCTCGAGAGATTCCGGTGTCCGAATGCTCGTTTTGCGTCGTAGCTGGACGTATGCTTGTTTAACGTCGTAGCTGGACGTATGCTCGTTTTAACGTCGTAGCTGGATGTAGGGCGTCTATCCCGAGTCCTCTTTTGGAGAGGGTAGCTGCGAGAGGAGTGGCCGCTGTCTGTCCCACATGTACGCCCCGTCCGCAGGTGTGGGACCTGGAGGGGGTGAGCGAACGCGCGTTTACCTACGTCGGTTTGAACGTCGTGCTCGTGGAGCTAGTAACGGGTGATCCGAGTGGGACCTGGAGATCACTCCCAGGGGGGACCTTTCCAAGCGGACGTTCCCAGGCGTAGGGTGTCCGGCCCACTGGGGGCGACCCATGAGAAACCTTTCTTTACTCGATCCCAGACGGACTGGGGCCGTCCGCCGACCCGAGCACACACCGGTCGTCACCCATCGATGGGTGCCGCGGGAGAGCGTGAAGTATGGTCTCGGACACGAGTTAAGACGATTGGGTCGTCCGCTGACCCAACTAGAGACCCACTGGGGGCTCGCCTCGTCCTCGCCCCTTGCTCGATTTTTGCTGGGGTCAGCTTGAGTCCACTTGGTGGATCTTGCCTTTGGAACCCGCAGCTTCTTACTGGGCCCCAGGCGCGAGCTATCGAGCTCTTTTGCCGCTTTTTAGCCACAGCGGCGCCCAGGGCCTTCTCGCCTCGCGCCGAGGCACCGACCGACCCGGCGAGATCGAGAGGTCACAGTATGCTGCTCAAACGGTGTCTTTGCGCCTCCTGCAGTCTTATCAGACTTAAATGCATAGAAAGGAAATGGAAATTATTGCGGTTACCAGGGGCCTGGCGTCGAAGCCGAGGGGGAAAGGGCGTGTGACGCTTCATCCGAGGAGGTGTCTGTTGGCCGGTGCCCGCTCGCCCGGCGATCGCCGCCCCTATAACCGGGCGCGGGTCGCTGTGCAGCTTCACTTGTTTTCGCTTCCTCGCCTTCCTATCCTTGCCTGCGACAAGAGAAAGAAAAAGCGAGGGATCCGAAGAGGAGTCCCCGTACCTTCCTCTTTCCTCACCTCCTGCCAACCTCTGATTCCGACGATGTCGTGGCCAGAATGCTTTGCTCGACCCAGCCGCGCGCTTGGCCTGGAGAAGAAGGGGTTCCTCCCCCCGCAGGACGTCTCCATGTGGAGGGTGCCGACGGGGGCTGCCGTCCCTTCGCCGGGGGGCGATGAAATCGTGGTGCCCGCCTCATTCTTCGAGCGGGGCTTTGGACTTTCACTGCACCCATTCGTCCGAGGGTTGCTGCACTATTACGAGGCGGAGGTGCACCATCTCAACCCCAATGGTGTGCTCCAGATTGCAATCTTCATTACGCTATGCGAGGCTTTCCTGGGGATAGATCCCCATTGGGCGCTTTGGAAGCATTTCTTTCACGCTCGGCTGAGGAAGGACAAGCCGACGGACGCCCCGACGCCCATGGGTGGCGTGGCCTTCCAGCTGCGCGGTGGCCGCGCGTCGGACTACATTGACGTGAAGCTGCCGTCGTCGAACCGGGGCTGGCACTCCGAGTGGTTCTATGTTCGAAACCTGGGAGGTAGTGCCCCGATCTTCTCCGGTCGTCTTCCCGAGGCGGGGCCTCAGTGGACTTGGGGTGCCGACCGAAAGGACAGGAACAAGGTGACCGAGATTATCGACCGGATTAGGGCCCAAAGGGAGCGCAGGCTGACCGGCGACGTTGTTGTATGCGCGTTCATGAAGATGCGCGTGCAGCCTCTCATGGACAGGATGCGCCCTATGTTCCAATATGAGGGCGAATCTGACTCCATGAGGATGGCGAGACCAGAGCTTTCCGTGTCGGAGGTGGAGGCTCGGGTGTCCGCCGTTACGGGCGGCAGCACCTCCGAGGCGGCGGGCGGCCACCCCGAGCCATTCTCGGCGCGCAATCTCCCGGACCTGGTAATTTGAGCAGATCTTTTCCCTTCCTCCTTTTCCTATTCAGCCCTTCGCATTTGGTCTGACTAGTATCGCCGTGATTTTCAGGGGCTCGTCGGGATGGTCTCCAGGGTGTTGCTGCCGGGGGAGAAGGAGCTGAGGGCCGAGGTCCGCGTGGACGCCACGCAGCGCAAATCCGCCAGCAAGAGGCGGAAGGAGGAGAGGAGGAGGGTGAAGAAGAAAGAGCGCGCGGAGAGGGCCGCGCATGGTGAGGTCTCCGACACGACCGCCGCTGACTCGGCCGGTCCGGGGTCGACCTCCAGCGACAGTGGCGGCGGCGATGACCCATGCCTCGAGTCGGAGCTTGGGCCGTCGACTGGCGGCGGTCCGGGCGAGGGTGCCCGCGGGGGTGCCGCCGGCATCACGCCTCAGTCGGAGGTGCACCCGGCGGAGGTATCCTTGGGGAAGCTGGGGGCCGATTCACCTCAGCAAGGGAAGCCGGTGAAGAGGGCACGGTTGCCCCGCACCCGCTCAGCGCTGTAAGTGCTCTCCCCGTCCCCGAGTCGTATTGCAATAGAGCGGTTCGAGTGGATTTTAAACGATCACCGTGTGCAGCTCTTACACGGGGGTGGTCGTAGCGGCGGCGGTGCGCTCGGCTGGAGCCCCGGGAGGCCCGATGCCGTCCTCGCAGCCGGCGGGGGCCGAGGAGACGCGGGTCGAGTCGGGATCGTCAGCGGAGGTAGCACCGCTGGCTGGAGCCGTGGGAGACGAGGCACCGCGGGCGGCGCCTGAGTCGTCGGCGGAACCGACATCAGTCGTGGTGCCGGTGGCCGAGTCCGAGTGCAGGGGAGGTCTGACGACCGTCGGCGAGTCGGGGCCTTGCTCGGAGATAGAGGGGGCGTGGAAGAGCTTCCGCCGCCACCGCCGGGGAGCCCGTCGGCCTGCGCGGTCCGGTTCTCAGAGTGGATCCTACCACCGCCGCTCGGGAGCCCTCCGGCGGAAGGGGCCCAGGCGCCGGGAGCGGTTGTCCCTGCTACGGGAGGAGCTGATGACCCCCGCGACGGACAATTCGGGGGGCGCCTGGGGTCCACTCACCGCCGCGCTTTGCCGACATGGTCGGGGACGATCCGCCGGATGTCGCCTCCGCCCAGACGCCCCACGGCGAGCGGGAGGGGAGTCTTTCCAGGAAAGCGCTCGGAAGGTCGAGGCTGAGATGGGGCAGGTCCACAAGGGGCTGGCTCTTGCCCATGACTCCTCCAGCAAGGTTTTGGATGCGATCAGCGGGGGAATCGTCCCGATCTGCGTGGTAAGCCGAACAAACTTCCATCTATGCCGCCTTCGATGATTTTTGCAATGAACTTGATGGGGTGCTCGTGTTTCGCAGCGCTTGTGGGCCCGTTTAGAGGACCAGTCCGAGCTCCTCCGGCGCTCGGATGGCCAAAGGGCGGCTGCTGAGGAGGAGCGCGATCGCCTGCGCCCTGAGCTGCGTGAAGCTCTGGAGGCGCTGGCTCGCGAGCGGGAGGAGGCGGGGAAGGTCCGCCAGGAGTTGAGCCAGGTCACCGAGCTCTTGTACGACGTGCGTTGGACAGACCAATCCTCGAGGGCGAGGATATCTGAGCTCGAGTCCTTCCTGGCGGGGTCCAACAGCGCCAAGGACGCTGCCATCGCCGCGGAGGAGACCGCGTGGTCGGAATCATCCCGCCTCCGAAGCAAGCGCAACTTGGCCCAGAAGGGTGCCGAGCAAGCGCGTTCCGAGCAGGACATCTCTCGGGAGGAGCTGGTTTCGACGAGGGCGATGCAGGAGCGGGCCCAGGAGGAGCTCTGCGCTCTGAAGGCCTTCGCGGCTGGTAGGTAGTCCAACCCTTGTAGTCAACTTCGCGAGCGCGGCACGTGTTGGCGTTCTTGCTTGACGCTGTTTTGGTCTGCAGAATTGCAGAAAAATTTTAGCGACGCCATCGAAGCGCAGAGGTCGGCGGTGGAGGAGCGCGACGCGGCGGTCTCGGCGTGAGACGTGGCCTTAACGTCTCGGCAACTGGCGGAGGGAGACCGGGCTGAGCTGATTGCCGAGCTGGCAACCATCAGAGAGGCTGGCCAGGACGTCTGCGACCGAGTACTCGGAACCGTGCCGGGCCCGAGCTCGCTTGCCACTAAGCTAGCCCGCGTGCCCGAGCACGTCTATAGTTCGGTGAGCGAGGGCGTCGTGCTTGGAGCTTCCTCGGCGCTGGTCTGCACCATCTCCCATTTTGATGGTATTAACCTCGCCACCGTCAGCAGCGGGATCGCTGGGAATTGGTCTGAGGAGGAGATCGACAGGTTTGAGCTCCAAGTCGAACCGTACACCCGGGTGATCGCTGATCGGATATCGCCCCAGAGCATCCTCCATAGAGATTAGAGAAGAGTTAGACATAGCCTTTCTTTTAATGTAAAAAACTCTAGCATGTAAAGAACTAAAGTTGGCAAGTTCCGATCTGTCTTTTGCGCTTTCTTATTGTGATGAACGTCCAGCGACCATAGCTCTAGAAACCGCGGGGGTTGGTCGAGCGTAGGTCGGGGCGTTATTATTTTCGAGGGAAGCGCGAAAAGGATAGGGACTTGACTAAGAAACATTCAGGCGCACTCACGTGGGATAGGAGTGTTCCTGACCGACCAAGGGCCGCTCCGAGCGGGCACTTCCTTCTTCCGCAAAGTGTTACTTAGCAACCGTAGCCGCTGGGGCGTAGGCCGTAGCACTTGGGTCGAGAGGGTTACCGTTTTGGGAGGAACCCGATAGTTGGTCGAGTCACCGACCCGGGTGAGTGCGTGAATTGGCTGCGCTCGTGCGGGAGAGGAGTGTTCCTATCCGACCAAGGGTGGCTCTGAGTGGGCATTTCCTTCTTCCGCAAAGCACTATCTAGCAACCATAACCACTGGGGCGTAGGCCGTAGTACTTGGGTCGAGAGGGTTACCGTTTCGAGAGGAACCCTATGGTCGGGCGGGTCACCGACCCGCACGAGGGCGCCGACTGGAAACAACCCGAAAGGGTATGCCAACTGGTGGCCCCCGAGCGCCGCGCGGCGACCGGGTATTCAGCTTTAAATAGGATAAAAGAGAGCGAGGGACAAGAAAAAGCTTTAGGGATAGAATTGCCTTAACTTTTCTATGTTCCATGCGTTGGAGAGGACGTTGCCATCCGTGTCCTTGAGTCGGAAGGTGCCGGGTCGGAGAACCTCCACGACGGTGAAGGGGCCCTCCCATGGCGGTGAAAGCTTGTGCCTGTCTTTGCTGGACTGAACCTGGCGCAGGACCGGATCACCCATATTGAAGGACCGGCCTCGGACCTGACGACTGTGGTAGCGCCGCAGTGCTTGCTGGTACTTGGCTGACCGGAGAATGGCGATGTCACGCGCCTTGTCGAGCTGGTCGATGGCGTCTTGCTGCGAGACGAGCCCCCGTGCCTCGTCAAAGGCTTGTAGTCTCGGGGCGCTGTATTCCAGATCGGTTGGCAGGACGGCTTCGGCACCAAACACCATGAAGAACGGTGTAAACCCGGTCGTCCGGGTCGGTGTGGTCTGCAGGCTCCAGAGGACGGAGGGTAACTCAGCCGCCCATCGTCCTGTGAATTCCTTCAGTTGACTGAAAATCCGCGGCTTGAGCCCGTGGAGGATCATGCCGTTTGCCCGCTCGACCTGTCCGTTGGTCCGCGGATGGGCTACGGCTGCCCAATCGACGCAGATATTGAAGTCGTCGCAGAACTCGAGAAATTCCTTTCCCGTGAACTATGTGCCGTTGTCGGTGATGATGGAGTTCGGGACTCTGAACCGAAAGACGATGTCGCGGAAGAAAGTGGCCGCCTGCGCCGATGTGATGCTGGCGATTGGCTTGGCCTCTATCCACTTGGTGAAATTATCTACCGCGACGAGGAGGTGGGTAAAGCCCCCGGGCGCCTTTTTGAAGGGCCCGACCAGATCGAGTCCCCAGACCGTGAATGGCCACGCGACGGGGATCGTCTGTAAGGCCTGTGCCGGAAGATGCGTCTGTCGGGCGAAGAATTGGCATCCCTCGCAGGTGCGAACGATCTGCTCGGCATCGAATATGGCGGTCGGCAAGTAGAAGCCTTGCCGGAAGGCTTTCCCTACCAGGGACCGAGGTGCGGCGTGGTGACCACAGACGCCACCATGGATATCGAGCAGCAGCCGCCTCCCCTGGTCGGCCAGAACGCACTTCTGGAGGACTCCGGAGGGACTCCTTTTGTAAAGGTCCTCCCCAACCAGGACGAAAAATTTCGCCCGACGAGCGAGGCGCCGTGCCTCGATCAAGTCGGCGGGGAGTGATCCATCGGTCACCTACCGACGGCGGGCTTCTCCACGGGATCGGCCATCGAGACGCCGCGGCCACCCGAGCGACCACGTCCGACCGCCCGGCGGTCGGGTGGTCGACGGGCGGTCGGCGGCCGCCACCGCCGAGTCCACCGACTAAGGTCGCCATAGATCGCAAACGAAGATCCCAGGTGGGATCGGACCTCTTGTGAAGGCGAGATTGGCTAGGTAATCGGCCTCCCCATTGTAGCGTCTGTAGCTATGGTGAAGCTCGAAACCCTTGAACCTTTCCTCGAGCTTGCGCACTTCCCGACAGTACGCGGCCATACGGGCGTCTCGGGGCTCCGCGGCCTTCATGACTTGGTCGACGACAAGCTTGGAGTCCCCGTGGATGTAGAGTCGGTGAGCACCCAGGTCGGCAGCGATCCGAAGACCGCTGACGAGGGCCTCGTGACTCGCGACGCTTGTTGGTCGATCGAAGAGCGCATTTAACGACGATTAGAGCTTGTTCCCGAGTGGGGAAACGATGACGACTCTCGCACCCGCGCAGTTTTTGGTGTATGACCCATCGAAGTACATTGTCAAGTACTCAGGGTCTTCAAGTGCTGGTGGCAATTAGGCTTCGGTCCACTCAGCGACGAAGTCAGCCAGGGCCTGCGACTTGATCGCCGTTCGAGGAACGTACGATATGTCATGGCCATTGAGCTCGAGCGCCCATTTGGCTATCCTTCCTGAGGCGTCGCGGTTGTGGATGATCTCGCCAAGCGGTGATGTGGTCACCACTGTGACGGGATGCCAGTCAAAGTAATGGACCAACTTCCTCTTGGTGATGAGCACTGCGTAGAGCAGTTTCTACACCTGCGGGTACCGAGCTTTGGACTCGAAGAGGACTTCACTGATGAAGTAGACGGGCCGTTGTACCTTGAGCACATGGCGTTCTTCTGCTCGTTCTACAACGAGGGCCGCACTGGCGACTTGGGTCGTAGCGGCGGTGTAGAGGAGCAGCGGTTCTCCTGGTGCAGGGGCGACCAGCACCAGGGGTGAGGTCAGGAAGATCTTCAGTCGGGTGAGGGCTTCCTGAGCCTCCTTAGTCCAGCCGAATTGGTCGGACTTCTTGAGCAGCTTGTAGAGCGGCATTCTGTGCTCGCCGAGGCGAGACACGAAACGGCTCAAGGCTGCAAGGCATCCGGTTAGCCTCTGGACCCCTTTCAAGTTTCTGACTGGGCCCATCTTTAAGATCGTAGAGATTTTCTCCTGACTGGCCTCGATGCCACGCTCGGAGACGATGAAGCCGAGTAGCTTTCCTTTGGGGACCCCGAAAACGCATTTCTCGGGGTTGAGCCTTATCTGGTACCGCCGGAGGTTCGCAAAGGTTTCCTCCAGGTCAGAGATGAGGTCATCGGCCTTCCTGGTTTTGACGACGATGTCGTCGACATATGCCTCGATGTTACGGCCAATCTGGTTACTGAAGCACGTTTGCATACATCGCTGGTATGTAGTGCCCGCGTTTTTCAGTCCAAACGGTATTGTTACGTAACAGAACGAGTCGAACGGGGTGATGAAGGAGGTCACGAGCTGGTCGGACTCCTTCACTGCTATCTGGTGGTAGCCCGAGTAGGCATCCAGAAAGGACAGGGATTCGCACCCCGCAGTAGAGTCGACGACTTGGTCGATGCGGGGCAAGGGGAACGGATCTTTGGGACACACCTTGTTCAGGCTCGTGTAGTCAACGCATATCCTCTATTGCCCACTTTTCTTTTTTACAAGGA
Organism: Otatea glauca; assembly: GCA_036346275.1. Classification (NCBI taxonomy): domain Eukaryota; kingdom Viridiplantae; phylum Streptophyta; class Magnoliopsida; order Poales; family Poaceae; genus Otatea; species Otatea glauca. The sequence continues at coordinate 57,902,318 of CM070711.1, forward strand.
CAGGGTTTGCCAGCCATTCGAGGTGGCGCACCTCTTTCACGAACCCTGCGGCCAACAGCTTGGCGATCTCTTCCCCTATGACCCTGCGCTTCTCTTCGTCGAAGCGGCGCAGGTGCTGAGCGACCGGTTTTGAGCCCAGCCGGACATTTAAAGAGTGCTCGGCGACTTCCCTTGGGATTCCTGGCATGTCGGATGACCTCTATGCGAAGATGTCTTGGTTGGCTCGGAGGAAGTCGACGAGCGCGCTTTCATATTTGGCGAGGAGCGCGGCTCCAACCCGCACGGTTTTGGCCGGATCCTTGGGATCGACCGCGACCTCCTTCGTGTCCTCAGCGGACTTGAAGGATCCTGCTCCTGACTTGCCGGAGTCGGGGGCAGACTCAGAGGTTTCCCCCTAGAGGTTCACGAGTTCGGCTGAGGCGATGACCATCGATGCCAACTCGCAACTGCTTTGTTCGCAGTTGTAGGCAAGCTGAAAAGATGAGGCCACGATGATCACACCCCGTGGCCCAGGCATCTTCAGCTTGAGGTAGACGTAGCTGGGGACCGCCATGAACTTGGCGTAACATGGCCTCCCCAGGATGGCGTGGTAGGAGCCGGGGAAGTCCACCACCTCGAAGGTGAGGGTCTCGGTGCGAAAGTTGTTCGGTCTCCCGAAAGTGACGGGTAGGTCGACCTGCCCGAGGGGGTGGGCCTGCTGGCCTGGGATGATGCCGTGGAAAGGCGCCGTGCTCGACCGAAGACTCGAGCGAGGTACCCCCATGGCGTCAAGCGTCTCAACATACAGGATGTTGAGACTGCTGCCACCATCCATGATCACCTTGGTCAGGCGCTTTGTTCCCACAATTGGGTCGATCACCAGCGGATATCTCCCCGGCTGCGGGATGCGATCGGGGTGATCGGTCCGGTCGAAGGTGATCGGGACTCACCACCGGCTGTAGTGGGGACGGCCGAGTCGCGTGTGGACCTCGCGGAAGGCGAGCTTGAGCCGGCGCTTGTCGGCGTAGCACGCCGGTCCACCGAAGATCATGAGGCAGCCGTCGGGTTCCGGGAACTCGGCGTCAGCCCCTTTTTCCTCGGCCCGTGGGGCCGGGTCTGGCTTCTTTCCCTTGCCCCGCGGCGTTAAGGGAGCACCGGAGAGGAAGCGCTTCAGGACTTGGCAGTCCCGGTACTTGTGCTTGACAGGGAATCCGTGGTGTGGACACGGGCTCTCCATCAGCTTTTTGAAGTGGTCGGGCGCGACCGCTGGTCGCGCTTGCTGCTTGGCAGGGTAGTCGGCAGTCGCGACCAAGTGGCCCTCTCGGACCTGTTTCCCCTGGCGCTTCCGCTTGTCAGAGCGGTCAAAAGGGGAGGCGGCCTGAGCGCTGGGCTCTCTCTTGGCCTTCCCCTTCTCTAAGATGGCCCCCACAGCCTCCTCGCTGGAGGCGTGGTTGGTGGCGTTGTCAAGGAGCTCCTTGGTGGTTCTTGGCTTGACGCAGCCTAGTTTGTGCACCAAGGCCCTGCAGGAGGTGCCGTAGATGAACGCCCCGACGACGTCGGCGTCGGAGATGTCGGGGAGTTCATTACATTGACGGGAGAAGCGCCGGATGTAATCCCGGAGGGTCTCCTCCGGTTGCTGCTTGTAGCTCTTCAAGTCCTAGGAGTTCCCGGGGCGCTTGTAAGTGTCCTAGAAATTGCCAACGAAGACGCTCTTCAAGTCGGCCCAGTTCCTGATGGTTTTCGGCGGCAAGTACTCGAGCCAGGCTCGAGCCGAGTCCGCAAGGTAGATGGGGAGGTACTGGATGATGAAGAGATCATCCGTAGCTCCTCCCGCCCGGCATGCGAGCCGGTAGTCTTCAAGCCAGACACGGGGGTTCGTGGCCCCAGTGTATTTGGCTATATTAGTTGGCGCCCGGAACCTGGCAGGGAAGTCCGCATAGCGGATCCCCTGGCAGAAGGCCCGTGGTCCTGGTCCATCGGGGCTCGGACTGCGGTGGTCGCGGCGATCGCTCTCTGCGACCCATGATCGGGCCGCTTCGTCCGCCGCTTTCTTTCGTGCCTCGATGGTGGCGCGGACGTCGTAGTCGTTGCCGAGGAGCTGGCGCACCGGGGTGCGCGAGGCCTGGGGATGTTGGCGATGTGCCGCTGTTTTTCCCGGTCCCAGTCGATTTCGAGCAGCGGCGTGACTCGGGCGGCTGGAGGAGGCGCCCGAGTGGTGGGAGCCGGATCCTTGCATGTGCTGCACGGCAGCACGTTCGACCAGCCCCCGGAGTTTCTAGTACATTATCTTGGCCTCCGGGTCGTCCGGCTCAGGGATGCCGCGGAGCAGCATTGCGGCCGTGGCCACGTTTTGGCTTGCGTGGGGGAAGAACGGGCGGCCGTCGGATTCTTCCGCCAGCTGGTGGTGTACCTGACGCCCGCGTCCGCGCGCGGCGCCAGGCGCGAGTGGAGGTTCGGTCTGACTTTGCTCCAGGTCGGCCTGGAGTTTGTCGAGCTCAGACCTTCGGGCCTCCAGCTCCTCGCGCTGTAGTTGGAGCTCGGCGCGACGAGCTTGAGTGCGCTCAGTGCGCTCGCACTGATATTCTTCTTCCTGCGCTCTGGTGCGCTGGATGAGAACTCCTGTGGTCGCGGGGGTTGCGGTCGGGTCGACCATACCCGTCATGTTGCACTCGCGAGAGTGCGGCCCGCTGGCAACGCGCTCCGTGCCGGAGCTGGAGTCGTGGCTGGAGGAGTCCTCCAGCAGGTCGTGGACGAAGGTCGACATGTAGCCGGCCATCGCCACGAGGTGCGAGCCCACGGGAGGTGGCACCGTCACCTGCCCAGGCTCAAGGGTGTCGTGGCGAGAGACGGGGCAGGGCTTGGTGGGCTCCGGCCTTGAGGTTCGCGCGGGAGCCTCGAGCCGGAGGTTGCCAAGATCGCCGGAGACGGAGTCCAGGTTCCCAGTGGGTGCCTGGTCTCCAAGGGCGGCGGGGACGAGCATGAGCTCTCCCGCCGAAGTGGCGACGAAGTCGAGGGAGACGAAGCGGATCCCGCTCCTCGATGCGGAGACGTCGTCGCAGGTGAAGGAAGCCATCAAGGAAACGAATGGGAGCCCGGAGATGACGATGAGGACGCACAAAGGCCCCTACCTGAAGCGCCAACTGTCGACGTTTCGAGCACCGGCGAGTGAATTTTTAAGTCTAAGGGGCCGTGCGTTCCCGTTCCTTGAATGGTTAGACTCGGGAGTCCAAGGTGTATACTGGTTCTGGCCGAATGTCCCTACTCCAGTTCGTGTGGTGGTGATGTATTGCTTTAGGCGCAGGTGGCTGCGCGGTTTCTTACAAGCGGGGGTTTGAGAGCTCAAGAACGTGTGAGCTAGAACTGCCTATTCGTGAAAATCCAGAGAAAGGCGCCCCCTCTCCCAGAAGACCCTGCCTCCCTTTATATAGTCGGAGGGGCAGGTTACATGGAAAGTTGGGAGAGGGAAGGATGAAGAGATCTACGCTAGGAACCCGGGTCCTTTGTCTTGGCGATTGGTCGCCGTCTGCTTCGCCCATGCCGGGTTGGTGGACTCATCGCTTAGAGCAGTTCGCCGTTTCACCGGGAAATAGCGCACCGGCTCTCTGCAAGCCTGTCAGGTGCTGATGCCATGATGCGTGGCGCTGGTGCTACCTCGGGAGGGAGCGTATCCTCTCACTGTGCGTAATTGGACGATGAGACTGGAGTCTTGACTTTGGCAACCTTCGTGCTGCCTTGGGAAGGAGCCACCTGCCCCCACACAGTCACTTCTAGCGGCCGTGAACGTAGGGCGCGTGGCTAATGGCCTGTGGAGGCCCGACACTTGGCCCTTGGTGGAGATTGCCTTAGTTTGGTCGGAGCTCGGGGGAGTCCGACCTGCGGCAGGAGTCGGACGTCCCACTTGGTCGGGGACGAGCCTGGAGCAGCTCGTTAGGTCGGAGTCGAGCGTCCTTCGTGGTCCCGCGGGGCCTTAGGTCGGAGCCGGATTTGGGGCGACCCGTTCGTCACTCCGGGCCGTTGGGGTACCCATAGGATGAGTACTCGTCACTCACACTTCAACTATACATGCACCATTATTCTAGTAATTTATTCATGTAGCATTTGATATTTTATATAGCATTTTCGGAGATTAGTCCCCGTCGGGGCACCGCAAACCCGTCGGGGATCGAGGACGGAGGAGAATTAAGTCATGTGTACGGGCGGAGAAATTTTGCTTATCGAGGATCGGGGATGGAAGGGCACTCCCCGTGAGGATTTTCCCGTTGCCATCCCTACACTTGACAGAGATAAATACTACTATTGTACATACTTCAGTTAATCTTATCGCATTATGTAGCCATTGAATCGTACCACTTGGAGGATGAGAAAAGAGTGTGATACTACCGTGTGAGCAAAGCAATGGCTTGCTGCTGTGCGCAAGCGCTGAGTCTGAGGCTCTCGTAGCTCTGCACACACCTAAGTTCACATGAGTAATGACTACTGGCTCGCACCGCATCGGATGGCGGTGGTGGGCTGGTGGCCGGTGCCCAGTGACGAGTAGAAAATGACCGAAATAAGATGGCATTGAGCCACTCATGAGTAAACATGTTGTATTTTAGAAGATGTCAGATAAGCAAAGTAACGAGTGAATATGCTATATTTTACAAGATGTAATTTATTCTGCTAAAAGATATGCAATGAGTGAAAAAAATATAAAATATATCTATATCAGTTTATTATTATTATTATTATTATTATTAATTCTTTGCATGAATTTAAAACTGGTATATATAGCTTAATTTTATTTTTCTCATGGACATGCATGCATATGGTAACTCGTGAACTCACGTAAAAGTACATTCATTGGTAGGTATGAGACATCTTTGGTTGACCATGTGTGAGGGATAAATATACAATAAACTAGATGTCAATTAGAATTAGATCAAAGAAAACTATAGTCTTTTCTTCATCAATAGAAATCTTACAATTTTTTACAGAAAAACTTACAGTTTTGTAGGTTACGTATATGTTAGATGCATGTACAAAGCTTTTAGCTAGGGTCATACCGTCCCCAAGTTGTTTTCCATAAGAACCACTCGCTAACAAAATTTGGCAATGATAAAGGCCAATGTAACTACAAAAGATTTAGAGAAAACATACCACACTAAATAATAATTGACCTGTAGACAATAGTTCTTTCTATTCACCACAATAGAGTGTGTTATTTTATCAAGTTGTTTGCACCAAAATTTGGCAAGCTTGATCAAAATCGGCAATAAAGTCAAAGATACGGAATTAACGGACAGGATGGAAAGGTTTGGAGATATTTTGGTAACTGCAAGATTTTTAAGAAAAACAACCGTCCGAAATAAGGCCGATACGGATCAGGACTTGAAACGTGCTGTAACAGGACATTATCGGCCGGAGGGTATAAAAGAAGGGCCAAAGCAAATTGCAAAGGACATCAACACAATACAATCAACCAGCTTTTACTTTCTTCCTTCCTGTCGACTAGGAGTAGCTTTTGTAATTTAGTCTCTGTAATCGATCTTGATCAATAAAGTTGCGCATCGCCGATTGTTGATCTTCTTCAATTACACCCCAGGTTTGATTTATTCTGATTTTGTTGCGCATCGCCTTCTTCAGAATCGATCTACCTTTATCCTATGATTAGCCTTAATCGGCTAATTAGACTTACCTTGTTACTTTGATCTTAATCGCTTCAAGCTGATTGGGTCTAAGCCGATTGATCGTTACGATCGGCTTTTGAGTAAATTTTATATTTTACCTTGTCTTCTGTGTCAAATCGACCGCACGCTCTTGAACGGTGTTAAATGCGGTGTCTTCTTGTCGTAAACCCTACTTCAAGTTTTTGACGTCAACACACTCTTGGCACGCCCGGTGGGACATGTCTTCATCAGGAAAGTCGATTCCACCATCAGATCTAAACGCAGAAGCCATAATCGTCCCAACAATGGACGATTTGACCGCGGAACAACGTCAGGAAATTGAGGCTCGGAAGGCTGCGCTAG